>JAWZYV010019257.1:1122500-1828146 GCA_038373885.1 Cheiracanthium punctorium
AAAAGTATTTTATGGAGACGAATCCGCCATACTCACAGATTATGGTACACTTTACAATAAAATGGAACAAGACAAATAATGGCCGCTTTTAATATATAGCACTTTAGTGCGTATTTAAAGTATAAGTGTTCCAAAATTTTTATTTATTTATATTTTATTATTTATTTTATTTATTGTTTCTTTTTTGATGTCTTATTGATATTTAATGATGGAGTTGCTACCATTTTTGAATTGCAAGCAAACTTCTTTTTTTCTTCCTGCGTAGTATTATATCTAGGTATTAGTGTGCAAGAGTGCTATTAATTTCAAACCTCAAAATTTTGCGAAATCCTATTTTTCATTTTTTTCGGCAGTGTGAGGATCTAACCAGATGACAAAAATTGCAACTTACAAAAAATTGAAAGATAATAAAATGTCTTCCTCCGTTTTGTTTCCATTATCGATGCAAAATATCGTTTGCACGTGAGAAGGCATCGGGAACGTGTCTTTATGTAAATGAATTAATTAATTGCTTTAAGTAAATGAACATGGGTTAGGGCATACTTTCCAATATAATGAAACAAAAAATGGGAGAGGGAACCGATGCATCTTTGTGATACATTTAATAACATAATGAAACCTGAAAGACAAATATCCCCGATGCATGAACTATGAAGACATAATGAAACTAGAAAACCAAATAGGGTCAACGGATGGTTTACGATACACTTAATAGCACTAGGGTGTTAAATTTAAAATCTTTGAGGTGTGGTGATTTTTTCTAATTTTCGTAACTTTTTTTATAAAAATATTTAAATGATATATCTTAACATTTTTTATTATAAACTTCAGTTTATTATTCACTTCAATTTCTGTTATTATTTATAATGAAGAAATTATTAAATGTATTAGGTTGTAACGAAAGTTTCCCGCCACCGCAAACTTCGTCAGCAAGTTCTCGTTGGCGTATTTGCTCATATTTTGTCAGACGATTTTTGGCATTTGAAAGAAAGAAGTTTACTTTATAACACTGTGTTGTGAAATCTGTAAAAAATATAGTTATCACTAAGTATAAGGTGTCTCAAATAGAACTATCACTCTAGAGGATTAGAACCATCATTTACTTCCAGTTGTGTTGCAAAAAGTCAGCTACATAATATGAACGAATTATGAGTACAGCTTTAAGTACTATTGTTGTATCATGTGACACTGTGCAGGTTTGGTACCGAAAGTTCAAAAACAGTTATCTAAGGAGTTAGAAGTTAGTATTTCAGGCAGATATGGCGGAAAACTTTCGTTACAACCTGATACAAAGAATTAACATTTAATGAGAAATTATAGGAAAATGCCACTTAAGAAAACATAATTTTTAACATAAAGGCTATAGGCATTGTCCTACAGGCATTGCCTTCAGCAAAAAGCTCATAAATACAGCTTCTTCGGTCTTCAAACTAAACTGAACACACGACTAGTATATTCCCATTTATTAAAATAACGCTTATTTTATTCTGTATTTAAACATGGGAAACTGAATATTAAAATGTAGTTGTCTTCAATTTATTTTGTCAAAAGAAATAAAGTTTTCCTCCCATCTAAGCTTTAAATAACCGAAGTGAAAAAGTTTCTTAATAATTCCTCACAGTTGATTATAGTAAGCATATCTTCTTTCATTAAATAACAGTTTAAAAAATTCATATTCACCATAGAATATTCTAAAAAAATGGCCGAAACTGCGGTATATAAAAAAGTGGGTAATGCATAACTTTGTGGTTTGTCGGTTGGTAATAACTGGCGGCAATAATGCTTTTTTACTTTCGTAACTATGTGGTGACTATAACTTGTGTGAAGAGGCTAAACACCTATTAATTAACTCATGAATAAAGTATTTTTTTTACGCGATCGTTTCTTTCACGTTCTTATTCGAAAGTTTCTTCATATGAACGAAAAAAAGTTGAATACTAAGATCGTCATTAAAAAGAGCTTTCTTTTTAAGTAGCATTTTTATTTTTTGGTTGATTAAATGCTCATTGATAAAAATCTATCTGCGTTTATTTATTCTTTCATAATTTCCCGATGATTCTTTTTTCTTTGTAATATTTCTTTTGACTTATTTTTCAAAGTTTTTTTTTTATTAAATGCTATAGTAAAAAAAAATAAAAAAAAGGTAAGTCACAGTAAAATCAATGCTTCACACACACACAAACAGAAAAAGAAATCGAAATTTTAAAAAAATGATGGTCTAAAAAAAAGAAAGAAATATGCGTGCAACTTTGATTAATAATGAAGTTCAGTGGTGTAATGGGTTAGCTCATTCCGATGCCATACCACTGGTTTAAGGTTTGATCCTGGTGATGGTGTGGGTGACAGTGTCTCAGCCTATCGTCTGGGTATGGATCCCGTAAACAAACTCTGCTTTTTGATAACTCTTATATTTGGGTAATTCATCAAACCCCTATATTATCCAGTAAAAATTTCGAATAGTTATAACTCGCGCTCTAATTAAAAGATATACATGCAAATTCTAAATATTTTACTCCGGAGAATATTAATTATAAACTAATTTAAACCAGATGAAACCTAAATTAAACTTTGATTTACAGATTCTACCAAAAATTGGTCCAGCGCTGTCATGGCAATTGTTCCTCTGTAGTTGCGGAGCACATACCTCGCGACAACTTGCAGGGTTGAACCACAACTACCCTGTCCTTTTTGCCACACACCCCCATCCCCTCCCAAAGAAAAGAAAAGAAAACTGCCACTCAACCAACCCACAAAGAAGGAATTTTTGCTTTAGTTAAGCCTTTGCATTCTAGTTACCCGTGTAGGCAGCCGCCTACCTTGTCTTAGACACGAGGCCCTACCACGTTGCTATCGGAGATTATCAGTGATGGATAGTTCTCTCTCACGAACAGTCAAATTATTAGAAAAAATAGCCGTGACCTTCATTTAGTGCTACCATGATGAATGTCTCGTAAAAGAAGTGAGAATTTTTATACCTGTAACGGCAGTGTCGGAGCTGAGACCCATCAACTATCAAAACACACTGCTTTCTTCCACTTTTTTCTATAATTTCTCAAACGAGGCCATTGTTTTCTGAATTTCCGAGGGGCTGGGGGACATCGGTCAAAGATGGGGTGTGTTTTTTGAAAGTAGGCAAAGTCCAGTTTTCCAAGGAAAAGGTACCTTTTGGTGCTAACACTCCACAATAGACACAATGAAACCCATCTCCTGCTTTGTACTTTTTGGTCTCGAAAAGAATTTTTCACTCGTGTTCACTGTCGAGAAAAACTGGTAGTATTTCTGATAGGGATTCCGACAGTTTCGTGGTAGCTCAGAGAAATGTTCCTTCGCAAAATGACGTCATGAGTGGAGAAGGGTTAATTTATCCGCTACCATTTTACGAAGGGTTGGTTTATCCACGATGTTATCGGAAAGCTTTCCTTAAAACTTTCCGATAACATCGTGGTAGAGCTCGGTCCTCTATGCAGACATTGAAATGTCGCGCAATATTTTCGCGTGTTCCCCGTTTTGATGGAAAACTTGAGAGTTGAGGCATTCGTATCACTGCAGTCCCAAAACTTGTATAAAAGTTACGGAACAACCTTGGAACTTGTCGCGAGACATGCGCTCTGCCACTTTATTGCTAAATTTCGACTAGGGAACAAGTATCGCGGCCGTCCCGATACAGTGCCACGTGACTGCGTCTTGCAGTATGTACGAAACCTCAAGGTTAAAACAGCAAATACTAAATGTTCAATACATGTATTTTCCATTGACGAGAGATCGCAAGTTTTTTCTTTCGTGTATAGAGACTAAAAACTTCCTGGTCCAAAACGATACTAAACGATAACGGTCTTCTACCATCACCAGCAATAATAGTCAGAGTTACTATCCATGAACGCATCCAGAAAAAAATTGCAGAAGGGCTTCAAACTGTAAAAAAGGCAGAATTTATCAGAAAAAGGTTTCATCATTATCATATTGTTACAAAAAATTAAAATTTTGGGGGGAGGGGTCCGGAACCCCTGGACATTCCCCTTAGATACGTCCTTAATACACTGTATAAGAAAGATTGAAGGATAGAAACTGGAAGTCTGTTACACATTTTTTACATATATTCGATTTCAATTTTATTTTTCTTTTAAGAACAAGAAGAGAACTTCGTTGTATTATGTCTTATGGTACGACGAGTTTTCATTTTGCCCTCACAATTTCAAGGAAAAATTCAGTATACCAAAGCGATGCACTTATATGATATAAAACTAGAATCTTTCCTTATTTTATTCAAGAATGACGTAACCTCTCTTTCACCTTTTCATATTATACATGCATCAGTAATGATAAATCGTGTCTGCTCGATCGATTGTGAAATCCGTGCGTGTCAAAACAGTTTGGCAGATAGACAGAATACTAATTTAAAGCGGAGTGATAGATGTATAAACCAAAATTTTCGAAAGTGCATTATTTTAAAATGTCTCATTTCATAAAATCCTTCAGAATACTGTTGTTCTACATGAAACAGCCAGATTTCAATTTATTACTCCTAATAAATAAAATCCATGCACATGCACCATTACTGCAGCGTATGTTGGATAAATTATATTTTACATCGCTTTGAGTAATTTCAATAATAGGATATTAAATCAGGTATCTTTTTAATCATTTTTTATTTCCCCGTTGATTTGTTTCTATGTTTAAACGAAAAAATAATAATACACTTGGATAGTAATATATTATCGACCTATTTAAAATGATTTTAAAATATATTACTATCCCACAATTAATTAAAATTTGAAATCCCATACGAGCAAATTTAATTATTATAATCGCCGTATATTAAATTAAAAATATCTAATTGTTATTTACTCTGAAATAATATTTGGTGGTTAATATTCCGAATTAAAAAAGCATTATTTACTTTTTACTCCCCCTCTCCCCCACACACACTCTTTGCTATCTATTAAATATCCCAAAAACCTTAAAAATTTACCGATTATAATTTACTTTTTGCTTGTTTAAGACTTGGATGCAAATTAAATATTGATAATATTTTTGCCGAAAGTAATTTCTTCCTTTACCGGATGCATAAATATTTAAATTAAAAGATAAGTTAACAGTGTTAACCTTGTGCAAATTTTTCCTCCCCAAAGCTCCTGTTGTAGTATTACTAATTCCCATCGACAGGGATCTCTTAATTAAAAATCATGTCATATTTTACTCTCCGTCATCTTTTTTTCTTCTTTTTTTAATTATTTAGGATTCCGTAGCGGTTAAGCTTGTTACGATCACAAACTGGTTTTTCTCTTCCTTTACCTTTTCTTTTTTCTCCAGCCATGTCCCATGACATTTCTTGAAACGCTCTAATTATTCCCCGTTATTGAAAATATCTTTTAACTAGTATTTTCCTATTCAGCATAATAACGTGCAGTTTAATATGAGTTGGTAATAATTTATTAATGCAGTCTTGTGAAAGGTCATTTCCCTGGGCATTTTGTAGCAAAGATATGTATGTGTTAGCGAATTTTGTAGCCAAGACATGGTTTCTGTTTTTCTTATTCCCTCTTAAGTTCTTCTTCCTCTTGATAATTTAATAATAAATAGTTAATGGTAGTATAAATTTTCATGTACATTAGCTAGAATTATTTTTGCTTTCCATATTTGTTTAGGTGTGTATCTTTTCGGTGAATAAATGCACATATCAGGAAACCGAAACAATAACAAAATATTTAGAAACTTGATTACGAAGATACTTTAAAATATTATTTTAATGCAGATGAATGTTTACGAAGATATTTAAAAAGATACTTTAAAATATTATTTTAATGCAGATGAATGATTACGAAGATATTTAAAAAGATACTTTAAAATATTATTTTAATGCATTATGAATAAAATAAACTTTTAATGTTTTTTATCTAAGCATATTTCATTCGGAAGCCGTAGAATTATATTAAATTAATGAATATATTAAATAAAGTGTATTTTGCCTTTTCTGTAACCCGATAGTTTCAAAATGTAACATTAAGAACTCACACTTTCCTATTTTGCAAGTGTCTTGCATATGGGATATCATTTTGTATAAGGTGATTCAGGAGATATACACACCTTATACAAACATATTACACATTCATGTACTTTTATTTTCGAAGTTTTAAGAACTTCAGAAATTATTTCAGCTTTCGTTTGATTTTAACATGCAACGAATCAAGTGAGAAACGGGTACTTCAACTAGTACTTAATAGATGACGAAATTAGTGTAAAGCGTAGTATACTTTCTACTAGTACATAAAATATGATGTACTATGAAACTAAAATTTGAAGTAGTCAACAATCGTTTACATTTAATATGTAACTACATTTTAATAACGTAAAAATTGAAAAAATTGTTAATAAATTGCTAGAATTAATACACCTATATTATAGTGTTTTATAAACGTCAGAAAAGAAAATATTTTCTTAATATTGCAAATTTTGTGTTTAAAATAATAAAATCTTTATTTACTTTTTTAATTATTTGTACAGACACAACATCGAGACTCGTTAAACGCACTTTATATTTTCTTAGCCATCTGCAGGATTCTGCGTACTAGTGTTTACGGAATCACTAGAGAAATTCATATTATACTCATTTCATGAGCTAACTATCTCCTGTTTGAGAAATCCATTTCCGAAGGACTTCTTCCTTTTTTTTTTTTTTAATTCATATTCTTCACATACATTTTCCCAAAACTCCCTGAAGTGTACGGATTTCTTTTAGCCCTCAAATTAGAGCGGTGTATGATATTTTTATCTTTTCACCGTATCATCGATCTTTTTTTTCCTAACCAAAGCTTCTACTTTCTGTCGTAAGGCATCTCCAGGGACTCGCACACAGTCGGTGCGTTGTTAAAAACCATTTCAGACCTTCTGCAGATCATTAAATCTTTTGCGGAAATCTGTCGAGAAAAAAGAATCTTACTTGTTTCTCTTTTTCTCTCACATTTTCCCCCCCTCACTTCTCAGTGGCTAGAGTTTGTTCGTATGTTATTTTTACCTTGTTTCCTCAGAATAACTTAAAATCAAACTTGGGATTTGTCTTTGAAACCTTTCCGATGCTTATTTTTTTTTGCCCTGTTGCTTGAGATGCATTGATGTTATCTTATTCCGTTATGAAATTCTACAAGATGGTCTAAGCGTACACAAATATCATTACTACTGCGATCTCGTAACTGTCTTTCTTTTTTGTCTTTTTATAACTTGGTGTTTGGAACCTATGTTCGAAGTATGGAATTTTTCACGTCTTTAAAAATGATCATTTGACCAAATCAGCATTAAATTTATCATAAATGCAGTTGAACTCTGCTGTAACGTCACTGAAGGGACCAAATCATTTATATTGTCATAACCCAGTTACGTTATAAGCGAGTTTTCTGTTGTATGGGAGTATTTTGTCATCACAAGGTAGTTAACACCATAAATAGACCCGATAAACACTATACCTGAGTCCAATAGTACTAAAGAAAAAGTCTGGAGTGACTCCAATCGACTTTCCGAACACTTACGATTAAGATCATTACCAAGCATTTAAATCAATTTTAATCGATGAATAATTCAAACATATATACCTAATTGAAGCTCAATCGAATGCGCCGTTTAAACGCTAGCGCACTTTCAAGAATTTCTCCCCATACGCCATAATGTTAAAGAAATCTTTGTCGTAGCCCTGTAGAAAAACTATAAGTCCTATACACACCAAAATCGATACCGGTCTTGCGAAGGTGGTTTATAACATATATACACAATTTGAGCTCAATCGAATGCTCCGCTTAGGAGCTATCGTATTCACTCATTCACACACATACATACATCTCGTAAAAATAGCATAAATGAATTCAGAAGACCTCAAATCGTGTAAATACACCAAAATCTCGAAGTCGAATTTTTTCATGATTACAATACTTTCCTTACTTGGTACATGTTCTGAAAGTAATATAGGAGAAAAAAATCAAAAAATATGCTCTCCTCGAATTTTAGCTTTCGCAACATCTAACGCCCAAACCGCTTGCAGCATCCTTGAACCAATCAATTTTAAATGCTGCTCAGTTCTACTTAAAAAATATAACAAAACATCTCGAAACGCGTACGCGTTTATATATGCATGGAAAAAAGTCATCGCATAATCCTCGACTGAACTTGTGTACCTGCGTGTAGTTTATCGTATTCTCGTACTATTTTGAGAAAGGAAGTAAAAATGGCGCCATAATGGCATTTAATAGCTCAATGACGAGATTTACGGTGAGTTATGTTCCTTATATTTAGAAATAATGTGTCTATTTGCTCGGCATGTTCCATTTGCTCATGACGTAAATAACGATTGAAAAGGCAGTCGGATGGAGGGGAAAGAACTGATCGGTACAAATTGTTCATTTCCCGCACTCTATGGCCATCAGAATGGCTATGGGGGAGAAATCCCTAGGCCAGGGTCAAGGTACAATGGATTTTTATAGTTTTGATATGAAACCCAAATCCCTGCTCCCCATCGCTTGAAAAAAGGGGGCTTAGGATGTATTGAAGGCCTCCCTGTTCAATCAAGCCAGACAAATGGGGTTTCCTTGTAGTCTTGTGACCATGTTCACATTTTGGACTCCCCACCCCCCCACTCCAACGGTTAGTGACCCTTTGAGCTTTTTTACAGTTATAAATACAGTGTTTAATTTTATAATGTGCTTGCGTACCCTCCTTTTCTTTTCAATGTTTATGGCATTTGCTAAATATCTTCAGATTTTTTTTAAAATTTAAGTGGAATGAATTTAGTAACTGAAGATTCAATATCAATTAAAAATGCGATATATATAAATATACAGAATGTTTCAAAATATTTCCAACAAAATTTAAGGGTAAGCATATAATGGCGTGTCAATCATGTATTGCAAGTGGAATCGGAAACATCCTCTTTATGTAGTAGTTAATAATCACCTTGGAACAAGTGGTGAAATAATAGTGAACTTACCGACCGTTGTTCCTCAAACACTAATGTATCTTTCACAGAAAACAAGTGATTAAAACTGATAGTTGAAAAATTCTCTTTCGTTACATTGATGAAAGTCTAAGAGACAATTATTAATAAAGTTGTTTAACCCCTTGTCTGTAGAATATGTTCGAGAAAAACGTGCGAAAAATGAAAAAAAAAATATCTTTCATTTTGTTAATTAACTCAGGTCGGTCATTCCAAAAGTGGGTGGATTTGCGTTGCCCGAACTGAGTTCGGGCGTCACAGGCAAGGGTTAAAAAAATTAGTGCAACTATTCAGCAATTTTCCAAAGTGACTGTTAACAAGTAAGTTAAAGCAACGTTTTTGATCCCATATTGCTATGTCATTCTGATTCCTTATGTGCCTTACCTCCCTTTAAAGTTTGTTGGAGCATTTTTAACCATATGCTGTCAATTTCATTCATGCTTACAACAAATAGATATTCAGAAAAATACAGGTTTTATTTCAAGGCAATGAAGAATGTATTGCAAATATATTTGTCTCTTTATTAGCATTGTTGGTAGTGCCGAAATTTTAGCATGTTTCCGTTTCTATTTCAACTTGACTCGCTTCAAACATTAACATTTACACAATGAGCTAAAATTATTAATTGTCTCTTATGCTCTCTTATAACAATAGTACAATCATAATAGTATCACCAACTGTATTAAAACAATAGGTTGCCCCTGTATTAACCCCCAGACTTTCTCTGCATTGCTTTTGTCAGAATGCTGGTAATCAAAAGGATTACACACACTTCCTTTATAAAAACGTTACTTGTATAAAACTCCTTAGTTTGCTTTGGTAAGTCGTATCCAAAACTCACAAAATGTTTCACAATGCTAGATTTAGGGTTTAAGGCAAATAGAACGTCAAATTATAGAATCAGTACTGTTTCTGGGTGGATATTTTTGCAGCACCCGCGTTATTTCAATACCGCATACATGAACACTTTGAATAACTTACGCTGTTTAAAGTAGATTGATGTAAAATATATTGTTACAAAATTTTCTCATGTGTAAATGAAAAGTAATATGAGAATTTTCAGTACTTTTGTCTTATTATTCGAATATTTTCATTTAAAGTAAATAAAAAACTTTGTAAAATGCGTGATTTTTTTACCTTTTCTTAGTGAAAAAACTCTATATTAATTTTCCTGTAGCAAGAAAGCATAAAATTATTTTTAAAAACTAAAAATTTTCACAACTTTTTAATTAGATTTTACTTTGTTACTAAATACTTATTTTTAATTCATAATGTTGCTTGCTTGTTTGTGTTGTTGTGGCAAAACTACACATGGGATATTTCCCTAGAATGGGGAGTACCTTGGTTGGAAGACTTTCTAGAGGGCTCTAATGCATATTCCCGGTACAACTGAAGAAAGCACACCAAAACTCCAGATCGTTAGATCGACAGCTGCTCCACAGGCCCGGCCGCAAAACACTAGTCTGTCCGCATAATTTTGCTACGCGGCATCTTTTTTTTTTCTTTTTTGACTTTAGGACAGTGATTATTTTTTTTTTTGAGCCCATTAGAAACACGTAATATGTTGTAGTGTTAAATTCTGTTTCGTATTCATTTTGAGACAAGAACTCAAATCTAGAAGACATCAATGCCAGAAGAATGCCTAAAAATTACAACTTCTTGGAAAGTACTTTAAAATACATAAAATAAGAAAATAACATAGCTCATTATGAAAGTATCTTGAGACTAAAAGGATCCAATTATTAACTTCTTTTTAAACACCAAGTGTACCACATAGTTCATATGTTCACACACATCTTGCGAAAGTTTAAAATTCAAGTACCATTTCTCACAAATCAGCGTTTCATCCTTTCAGAAATACGGTATTGCGTGTTAGAAAACTTCCCCGTTGGCGTCTATGTCTGCAAAGCATTATTCTCATTCCATTTTTACACTAAGAACTCCAACTAAAAATCTTTTAAAGGGTGTGCGAGAAGAATTGTTTCTTTCTCTCATTCTAAAATGGCGCTAGACTAACTATATTTCGTAAAGTCTCTAATAGCTTTGTTTTATTTCATATTTTGGAAGTGTGAGTAAATTTGCTTGGGGAAAATTTCTGTCTTGAAAAAATGAGAAGTAAATGGCCGGTAATGTAGTAGTAGGTACTAACTGATAAAAATTTCCAAACTGAACTTTTTTGTTCCTCCAAACCTCAAACGTGGCCGATTTGATTGCATGTTTGCGTAAAGATTTGATGAAATTCATCAAATTAAGAACTTAACTAAATTGGATTGTTATTTTGTTAAAAATATTATTTGTATTAATACATATGCATATATATTTTAATATGGATTATTGTAATTGTATGTGTTCAAAACTTTACTACAAATAATACCATTTAACTCTAACAAAAAAGGCAAGGGAAAAACTAATGCTTAGGAGACTGTTAGGTGTGACAACTAAAAAAAATGGTGCTTAGGAGATGAAATAATAAAAACTTCTTTAAATAACACACATAAAATGTTACCTATCACCAGAACGTACTTCGAATAATACAAAAAGGTTCATCCTTCTTCACCTGCAAAAAAGTTCCACTTTCTATAAGCAGAAGAGAGAGAACTGAAAAAAGATAGAAGAAAAGCAAGCTGCCATTTGATCTTGCGTTCTGACAATAAGTATCTTTTTATGTTTGTTATTTTGCTGAGCTTTAATTATTTCCCCTTTTAATTATACTAATACTAGCAATTCTTGAGTGTGTGTGTTTGTTAGTGACAATTGAACAGTATAATCCCAGTTCCACAACATAATTTCTTCACACCTCTATTTAATTTTATAGTTTCTTGTGAAAATTATTTTCTGCATAAAATAACGACCCTGTTTTATGTAATATTTAACGATAATATCTATATTATTATTCTGAAATATCGCTCGTAGAGTTAACTAGTCACCGCATTTCAGAATGGGCTGAAACAAAACTGTCCTGCAACGCCTAAATAAATTACAAAACTGGGTCTTAATTTGAATTTTCCCCCCCTGTTTTATTCTGGACAACACCGGACTAGATGGATAATTTTGTTCCGTGCTGTTCTCTAGTCAGTACTTTAATTTTAATCGATTTTTCAGTAAAATATGAGTAATCTTTTTTTTAAATCCTGTTTCCTGTACACCATGTTAGGTCCAAATCATATCTTCCCAATTTAATCAAACATGCTATTTTGTAAGAGCTATTATATAACTCGAAAACATCGCGATAATTATATCCCAAGACTATTAAAAAAAACTGCGAAGAAAACACTATTATAATTCTGAAACATTTTCCTTAAAATAATAATAATAATTAACGTTCATGTGTATGACGAATGCTTTTCAGTGACAATCCCTTTTCTTCAGCTTGCAGAAGCACTTTTTAATCCAGTCTCTTAAAGATGATTTATTTCGCATTAAGCTTTTTTTTTTTTTTTTTTTTTTTTACCTCCACTCTCTCTCTCTCCCCTCACCCTCCAATTTAAGTGTGGCTACGAAGTTTCCATCAGGGGACATGGAATCACAATTTCGCAGCTCGCCGTAGTCGATTCCAGTACGGTGGTCTGTTATTGCTTCCTGTGCAACAGGACTTTGATCGATAGGTTTTTAGTGTAAGTGCTACCTGAGATTGATTACATGGTATGAACTCCTTTTTTTTTATATCCTTGTGTCTTTGAGTATTCGTGTTTCATTTTAACTTCCCCGCACGTATTGACCGATCGTTGCAAAATTGCCCCAATCACCTATTTAGGAGTGTCGGAAGGGGCGGATGCACTAAGTGTACGATTCCGTGCGGGGTCAGGCAGTGCGAGTTTAAACAATTGAAGCTCTTTCTATCTGTTTTTCTTTTTATAACTGAGGCTAGTTACAAAAGTGGATACATGAAAATTACCTATTGTCATGTGTTCTGATGGCGCGCTTGTTTACTGGTATTCCGATGGAATGAATTTCTTGTCAGGTTGTTGCGAATTTTATTAGATTATTTTACTTGGAAAGAATTTTTTTTTTCAAGAAAAATAGATCTAATGTTCATTTAAAAAGCAACAAAAATACTAATTACAAGAAATAGTGCTTAATACGTGTGTTTATTTAAATTGCTCCTTTAAAAAAGGATAACAATAGATATGTAAGGAGAAAAGCGAAAATGTAACCTTCTTTAAAATTGTACATCTAGCGCAATACATTACCCTCTTTTCTACTTACGTGCTTTGTATGCATCAGCATACAATTTCGCTCTAAAGTATAAGATATATATAACTAGAACAGCTTAATTTTTTCTCTCGCAGAACTAAACTCATTTGCTTTTTGTATTTGCATAAAACGCATGCAAACGTATCTCGTTATGCACTCAGTCTCTTTACAAGGAATTAATTTGTGCCATTTTTGAAACTTGTGTCAGACACACTGTGCCCGCTAATGCGCGTTGCCCTGTCACCCAATAATTTCTGAACGGCAAGAGCTATAGTCATAAGAGCGGGCTCTAGGGATAATAAAATTGACATGATCTGCGCAAGAAATCAGCTTACCGCACCATCAGACTTTTTTGGAGTTAGCGTTCTTATCGCAAAAATAGTACGAGATACGGGAAGAAAGTCGGTTACGAAGTTGTTCAGTATCATAGAAGTTAAGAGGGCAAGGGACTTTGTGGGCATATTGTATATGTAACTACATATAATATACTAGCTGAAGTACCCGTTCTTCGCACGGAATGGATATTGTTAAACGAACTAATAAAAATGGAAAATAAGTAAATAAATATTCAATATACTTTGGTTGTAGATTTAATCGCCCACAAAAGCTGTTTTACAATATTCGCTAGGTATATTCTAACTATACTTATTTTTTTGAAACACTGTTTATAATGTGCATCATAATCCACGAGTATGTCGTATTTGTTTTTCTTGTTCCATAAAATATTTCTTCAAATTTGAAGTCTATATTAAAATCGTCTACTAAAACTGTTTTAAAATCCTCGCCAGGCATATTCTAACTATACTTCACCTTTACTTACTCGAATATAGGCACCAATATTCCAATTAAATAGACGGTAGGGTTATGCAATTTCTCGACAAATACGGAAGATATCGATAAACTGGATCCAGTTTTGGAGAGTATTTTTTTTTTATGCGAAACGTGGCGATAAATCACCAAAAACGGCAAACCTTGGAGACTTTTCGCATTTCATCTGGCAACCTTTGAAAAGTGATTCGCAATTACACCAGGTAGACAAATCTTTTTCTGGAATTAACAGCACTCTTCAACTAAAAAATACATGGAAAACAGTTTTTGCAAACCGTAATGCATTGTGGTCCATTTTTAAAAGCCATTGAAAATATTGTTATGAATTTGTGTTCGGTACTTTTTAATGCAAGATTTTTATGGTTATCTTCATTTTCCTTCAATATATGAAGACAAGTATGACATTAAAGTTTTAGTCTTACACCAGTTTGGACACGAATTCTAAAAAAACCTGAAAATAATTTTAGGTATATCTGTTAGTTATATTTTAAAGCAAGAACTTTATGGCTATCACATTTTTTCTCTGAGATATTAAGAAAAACGCGAAAAGAACCTTTTAGACCTTTACCACCGTTTGAGGGCTAATTTAAAAAAAAAACCGTGAAAGTGATTTTTGGTATTGCTGTTAGCCATCACATTCTTGCTTTAAAATTCAACTATCTCTTTTTTCCTCTGAGATATGAAAGGAAACGCGAAAAGGAGCGTTTAAAAACATTTCGGCCCCTTAACCCCGTTTGGTTGCGAATTCTGAAAAACCATCAAAATGTCCTAAGTATTTGTGTTACTTAATATTTTAAAGCAGGAATTTTACGGCTGTCTCTATTTTCTTCCGAGATATGGAGGAAAACGTGAAAAGAACGTTTTAGACCCTTACCACCGTTTGGATGCGAATTTTAAAAGAACCTGAAAATGATTTTTAGGTATTGCTGTTAGCTTTATTTTTAAGCAAGCTCTTCTTCCTCTGATATATGACGGGAATTATGAAAAGAACTTTAAAGAACGTTTTGGCCCCTTACATTCGTTTGGGTGTGAATTCAAAAACACCCTGAAAATTATTCGTAGACATACGTGTTCGCTACATTCTAAAGCAAAGAATTTTATGGCTATATCTATTTCTCTTTGAGATATGATGACAAATTCGAAAATAACATTTTGGTCCCTTATCCCCGTTTGATGCTCATTCTAAAGAACCCTGAAAATCAATTTTAAACATTAGTGTTCAATGTACTCTTAAGCAAGAATTTTAGGGTTCTTTCGTTTTTCCTCTGATATATGAAGGTAAATGTGAAAAGAACGTTTCGGACCCTTACATCCGTTTGGGTACGAATTGTAAAAAACTCTGAAATTGATTGTTAGGTATTTGTGTTAGTTACATTTTAGAGCAAGAATAATTTTACGGCTCTCTTTTTTCCTTTGATATATGAAGGGAAATATGAAAGAACGTTAAAGAACGTTTTGGCCCCTTACATCCGTTTGGGTAAAAATTCTAAAAAATCGTAAAAATGACTTTTAGGTATTCGCATTAGTTACATTTTAAAACAAGAATTTTACGGTTATCTCCCCCCCCCCCCCGAGATATAAAAGGGAAACGTGAAAATAAAGTTTTGGGTCGCTACCCCCTTCTGGGTTAGAATTTTTAAAAATCGCTTCTTAAATGATGCCTTGGGCACAAAAGCTATAGCTATAAGCGTCTAAAATTTCACGTCAATTTCTCCAGTATATTTGTCTGTGCGGTAATCGTCAGTCAGTCTGTCAGGCCATCTTCCTTTATATATAGAGATTGTAACGTATTCGGTAACGTGTTCGTCTGGAGTTTCATGTAAGTGTGTATGGGAAACATGGTAATTTACGATAATTTTGCTTTTGAAATTAAATGGAAATTTTGAAAAGAAAATTTGAAAGCTTCTCCGAATCTCTGGCATCATATTTTTCCTCCCTTAAATATTTATAAATTGCGGGATTTAAAAAAAAACTGTCTAGAAGTTGATGACTGTTTATAATGAAAAAAATTATTGCGAAAGAAGTATTACGAATGTTTTTTCAAGTGTCTAGCATTATTTGTTAGACTGTTCATGATTACTTTTAAACAATTTAAAAGTTGGTAGTTCATTATAATGATCCAAGGTGTTATGGGGGGGGGGCAAAAAACGAATGTTTTTTAAGCCTCCAGTGTCATTTGTTTGTTTTTTAAACTGTTCATAACTTAAAGTTTTTACTTTTAAACCATCTAAAAGCTGATAATTCATTATAATAAACCCAAATAAAACATTTTGAATGCTTTTCCAGGGAGAGTGGCGTTATTTTTTAAAATTGTTAATAGTTTGATTTCTTTTTAAAAGTTTAAAAGCTGATAATTGATTACAACCAACAAATCCATTCCTTCGGTTATTTGTCGCGTTAGTTAGTATCTTTGTGGTAGTCCTTCGCTAGATTCCTCAGCACAGTTATTTGTATTCCTCTGTATGATTAATGAATTTTAAATCAATTCTCTTAAGAAAATCGTTTAATAAACGATCTCTCAAACGGAGGCGAGATTGGCGGTGAAAAATGGGTGCAGTCTCTGTGGAACAGGCGGAATTTTCCTTCTGTAGCCATTATTTAAATGAATCCTTGCTTGGAATTTGTATGCTCCATTCCAATATCGGTTGAGATTCCTTGCGAGATTTTTTTAGTACGAGCCTATCACGGCAATTTAATCAATCATTTATCGGTTATTTATTACTCTAATGACGAGTTTGATTTACCCGGAATAAATTTCACTCCGGCCATCGAATGGGTCAGATTAGTATTTGTTAGTAACGTTCCGGTAGTTGCTATTCTAATTTTACGCCTGATGTGGTATTTTTTTTTTTTTTTTTTTTTTCAACAAGCACTAGAGTGCTATCAATTTCAAGCTTGTGTTTTATTTATTTATTTTTCTTCTGCGAATCACTTTTCAAACAGTATAAATAAAGTTGGAGTAAATGTTTTTAAACCATTACCAGATAGCGGCAGAGTAGTGGTGAGGCAAAAGTCTTCAAGGTTGGCCATTTTTGGTGAGCTATAGCCAAGTTTGGCTCCAAATAATGTCCCCTAAACAGAAACTAGTTTAGGGATATCTTCTATATTTGACGATAAATTATTAAACCCTGTTTATTAAATAGAAATATTAATTAGTACCTATATTAGTGTAAATAAAGATGAAGTATGTTTAGAATATGCCTGACGAAAATTGTAAAACAATTTTAGTAGCCGATTTTAATATAGATTAAAATTACAAGGTGTTTTATTAAACAAAGAAGACAAATATTGTAAACTCTGGTATTACAATACCGTTTCGACGTAACAGAACAAGAAAGACATAATAGAACAAGGGGTAGAGCCGACGCATGAATTATGATATGCTATATCATTTTACTATATACAGTGCGTCCCAAAAGTTTACAGACTAGCGTTTTCTTGGATTTAAGAATTAATTAAACAAGTTAAGAAAGACGAAAGAAATTATGCAAATGTGTATTGACGCATCAGAAATAGTAAAATGATTAAAATACTTCAAACAGTCATAAATTTAATATAAAAAAATAAAAACGAAATAATGCTGTCCGAAAAATATATAGACAACCAGTGTTAAAAGTTGATTGAATAGTTCTGATCTCTAAATTTGCATGTTTCAAGGTCATGTAGTGGTCATTCGATAGCTTTTTGAGATAAAAGCGAAGCTGTCTTTCTTTCTTCGACTGATTGTAAAGATGCCTCGCAACGTGCAGTTTTCCGAAATGGAAATTGCCCGAATCTATCGTTTGGATGACGTTTTGACTGTTGCCAGTCACGAAGAATAGATTTGATTTCTATAAAAACAGTTGCGGGTGGCATAGCTCCACGAGAATCCTTTGACTTTAAGCACGTCATTTCCCGTAAACAAAATTGTCACGATTATTTTTGACAGAAATGACATCTGCTGAAAAATGGAAGAATGCGATAACAGCTGGATAGATATCTCAATGCTGAAAAAAGGGCAGCCGTTGCTATCGCTCGACTTAACTACCAGCAAGATGGCGGACGGCGAGCGATGGCAACGGCTGCCCTTTTTTCAGCATTGGGAAAGGGTTGCGCCTCAAAGGGTTAATTATGAAATCGCATTAAAATCAATCAAAAACTCTCTGAACTTTTCACTGTTCGGCTTCTTTCATTACATCACTAAATTAGAAACTAACCTCTCACACTGGAAAGAAAATTTTCGGAAATTACAAGTACTAGAGGAAGATAGCATCACCGACAGCTCTGGATAATGCTCAAATAATATTTTATAATCACCCACCTTTTGAATAAGCGAAAACTCAATGAACATTCTCGCATTTCATCTTTCCCCCCAGTTTTCTTTAACAGGAACCGAAAATTTCTCATAACCTCACCCGTCAACCCTCCCCCCGGAATTCCCATTTCCATGTCCTTAAAGACATTCTGTGAAGTCCCCGAAAATCTCTTCCAATAAGTCTCCCCACTAGACCAGGTGCCTCTTCCGATCGATACATACACACACACTCAGAATTCTCTCCTTTCCTCAACTTCTCCCCCCCAAGAAGTCATGACCCATGAAGGTGGAAAAGAGATTTTAGGAATCGAAGATTCGTAGATCGATGATTCATTCAGCTGAAAATACTATCCCCTCCCCCCCCAAATCCCCTTCTTACCTTCCTAATCTAAATGATCATTTGCTGAGCGATTCGGGCAGAAAAGGCATCTCTCTCCAATGTTATTAAAACATCAACGGTTGACCGTTCATTGTTTCATCGAGTTGTGTTGTGCGTGTGCTGCTTCTGAAGCTGCCCTTAAATTCGCGTTGAATATTCTCCAATTTAATGATTCCTTTTCCGAAAGATGTTTCTCGATCGATAGGTCGGAAAAATGTTGTTTTATTGGTAGAGGATAAAAATACACGTTTTTCTTTCTCGTGAGGCAATGGATCAGATGGAAGACGGAAAGAGTTGTGTGCTCACAGGTTTCGAGTATTTTTCGGTGGTATTGGACTGTTGGGTTTAATCCTTTAACGCGCAGTGTTCCCGCTCTGGGAACACCAAAATCTGACGTTTTGACTATTGCCAGTCACGAAGAATAGATTTGATTTCTATAAAAATAGTTGCGAGTGACATAGCTCCACGAGAATCCTTTCCTTTTTCGAACGTCATTTCCCGTAAAAAAAATGGTCACGATTATTTTTAACAGCACTGACATCTGCTGAAAAATGGAAGAATACGAGAACAGCTGGATAGATTGCGCAATGCTGTAAAAAGGGCAGCCGTTGCCATCGCTCGTCTCAACTACTAGCAAGATGGCGGACGATCGAAACGTTCATCGCGTGCCACAGATCTAGAGACCCTTTTTTGACGCAGCTGGCTGTGCCCAGCATTGGGAAAGGGTTGCGCGTCAAAGGGTTAACAACTTGTTGTCTGACGGTAGGGGTTAGAAACGTTTGTCCACAAAGTAATATGCAATGCATTTTTATTCTGCATGTGAAGTGCACGAAAGTGCAGTATATTAGAAGTATTGAAACAGCAGCAAGTGTTTTTTTTTTTTTTTTTTTTTTTTTTTCGGGGCGAGTCTTTTGATGAAAGTTATACGGCAAAAGTTTTGTGCTCGTGGGCTTAGAGAATTTTTGGACGGTATTGGATTGTTGGGTTTAACAATTTGTTACTGTGATTCAAGGGCGGAGTAAAGGAGGGGGCTGTAGGAGCGATCGCCCCTTTCCAGAAACATAAAATTAATATAAAAGATCGTGTTTTACCGCCATAAAATGAATGTGTGTGTGAATTTCGAACGAACCGCCCCCGCCCACAACCCCGAAAAATTCTAGGCGTTTAAAAATTATCTAATAGTGAAGTAGCACATTTTATCAATATTTTCAATAATTTATTTATACTGTACATGTAAATGCCGTTTTATTAAAATAAATGTAAAATAGAAGAAAATATAAAAAAAAACGCACGTTTTCCTCAGAAAATAAACTAAACGAAATGTTTCAAATTTTGTTATCGTAGGTTGAAAGTTTTAAGAGTATTGCTGTCTGAGATTTACAGATTGTTGTTTGGAGCCGTCAACCGAAAACTTTGTATACACAAAGAGTTTATTCACTAATTATTTATCAATAACGCAGTGCATTTTATACTGTATGTACGTTATGCGGAAGTGATATTTATCTGGAATGATTTGCGAATGAAAATTTTCATTTTCTTTCCTGAGAAAGGCACAGAGACTTGGTAATAAGATAAATGAAATCTCTGTTCTAGAAGTGAAATGAAGGTTATGATAATTGCTTTGTAAATATTTTAGGTTGTTTCTTGAGAAAGTGAAAATAAGAAGTTACTAACTTTGATCTGCTGAAATGAAATTGCTCTTGTTGGTGAAGATGCTGATAAATGCTATTTGCATACAAAGTGTTGCATTCAAAGCTTAGGCAATAATCGGATATTTTTACACTCCAAAATTTCTTCAAAAATATAATATGGTTCTACAATAACATAACTTTCAAATCATGCATCTAATAAGGTCACACTTTCTAAATAAATATATGTATAATATTCCGTATAAATTTTAATTATTATAATTTTTTCTATATATTTTTTAGTAAATAATGTGATACGAGAATTGTTTAGGAAACTGCCATGTGCCATACCTTTCCGCTGTTTGAATTAGAAACTAGAATGTTCCACATTTTAAGAAATGAAATGAAATGAAGAAATACATTTTTTGCACTTGTAAATACTGAAGCTCAGAAACATATTTTAAATTTTTACCAAACATGGAAAGATTAAATGCACTTACTTTAATTTTTTAAACTAATACGCGACTTCTCTAATTTGCAGATACCAGAAAAAATTTCTTCTTCGATCCATAAATGTTTGAGCCTAACGGCAATTTGATACATTCAACCCCCATTAATGTTTACGATAGCAATAGTCCTGCATTCCACATTTATTACTTTTAAATTTTACGCCGTCGAGCATCTATTAGGTATCCAAACATGCTTTAGACTTAATAGCACTATCCGTAAAACTGTCTAATAAGATTACAGAAAATGCGAATTTTAACACAAATTAGCAGCAATTATAATCGCGTTTCCTGCAAATTGCTTCATTCTAATTAAACGAAAATTAATTTTAACTCATTAACTCTTGTTTTTGTTCAAATATTATCCCTTGTTAATTTTAAGCTATTATCTCCCTTTGAATTTCCCATTATTTTATTATCATGCCTTTTAATTTTTATTGTTTTTGGAGTTTTCTTGAAAAAGGAAAAAAAAAAAAATCGCGAACCGTAAATATTCGTATAAGAGGCTTATCCTTTATTTTATGTTATTTGAATGTAGCTTTGTCTATACCCCCATTTGATAATTAGATGTACTGGGTATATATCTTTCCGAATGTTTTAATTAGAGATGTTTCTTAGATTAATGCAATTAAATATCTAGAGTGGGGGATGTAATGTGCCTATTGTGTTAAGTAATTGGGTATAATCTGCGAAACGAAGTTACTTTTTTTTTTCATTTTAATAGATCATAGTGCTGAATTTAAAATTAAACTTTAGATTTTTTGTTTAATTAGAAAATGCGGTTATGAAAAAAAAAAGTCCTAAAATCGTAGTATCGGTAAAATAGCTTGTCTTCTATTTTGCAGATAAATGCAAAGTTTCGGCTATAAAACCTTTTTTATGCTTTCACAAAGGGAATGCACCCATCCCCCCTTTTTTTTTATCAAAGTACTGAGAGCAAATACCATTAGTCATGAATTGTACTAATGGATGAACATTGAATTATGCTTACAGATGACTATTGCGATTATATATACATTTTTCAGTGGATATTGTAGCGTTTAATTTAAGTACGTCTAAAACATATTTCAAGTTCTATATCATCATAATAGTACTTAAAGACTGGCTGAAGTTTATATTTAATCTGTATTGCTTAAGAAAATGAAGCGATATAAGGAGAATTTGATCCTCAATTTCGCTATCAGATCGTATTAGAGGGAGAGAAGGGAATGTGAAAATGAAAGATGAAAACAGATGATTAATTATTAACCTTTTTAATACTTTTCATCGAAGCTAAGAAGTTTTATGATTTCGTTTTGTTTGCCTGTGTGTCCGTTCTCTAACTGCCTTAACCTTTTGAGGTGCAACCCTTTCCCAATGCTGAAAAAAGGGTAGCATTGCCAGGGCACAGCCAGCTGTCGTCAAAAAAGGGTTTCTAGATCTGTGGCACGCGATGAACGTTTCGATCTTCCGCCATCTTGCTGGTAGTTAAGTCGAGCGATGGCAACGGCTGCCCTTTTTTCAGCATTGAGCAATCTGTCCAGCTGTTCTCGCATTCTTCCATTTTTCAGCAGATGTCAGTGCTGTTAAAAATAATCGTGACAATTTTTTGACGGGAAATGACGTGCTAAAAAGTAAAGGATTCTCGTGGAACTATGTCACCCGCAACTATTTTTATAGAAATCAAATCTATTCTTCGTGACTGGCAACACTCAAAACGTCAGTGTTTGGTGTTCCCAGAGCGGGAACACTGCGCGTGAAAGGGTTAACTGTGCAAAGACAATTCAATAAGTGTTATAAATTTTTAAAACCGAGGATTAAAGGATGGGAATAATATATAAGTTTTTTTAAAAGGTCTCTCAAAATTACATCAATCGTAGATCTACAATTTTGGGGTGTTATTCCCGAAATCTCGCCAAGTTTGATAATTGGTGGGGGTCAAATTTGGTGGGGGGGTGGGGGGCGGACGGTTATCCTGGATAGTGTTTTATAATTGATGACATGATTTATTTTTCTTCTTTTAACATTCCATTAAATTGTTATCCCACTTGAAATCTGCTTTGGAATTTTTTATTATCTTGGATTTTAATGATTATTTTAAATGGTTCTCGTACAGAGGTTAAATGAACGACCATATTTTTTGAAGTTGTTCAAGATTAATCGCAGTCTGTAAATAGCATTAGTGTATGGTGTTTTAGCTCCTACTCTTCTGGATTTAAAGAACGGGAAATATACATTGCACTATAATTTGGCGTTCTGCTTAAAACTAGTTAGTAAGAAGGAAATAAAAAAAAAAGTAACATGCTAGATCATTTTATGTGATTTGTTTGTTTTGACAGCGCTGTAGGAAGTAATATTAGTGGGATTATATTAAGCACCGGAAATAAAATAACGAATTTTTTCTCTTCCTCTCAAGATTAAATGAATAAATAATTATACAAATATGTCTAAATTATATTTGTCTCGTAGGAATTAAATAAAAAAATTGGTTACTTTTATATTACTGTATCGTTAAAAAATTGTCTTTATTTTCTCGATTCTACTCTCATGGCGTTTTTTGTTCTGCGTTGGCGATGGAGCTGGAAACTCATATTTCTCTCATGGCCTAGCTCATAAAAATATCCATTCTTTAAAAAAATGTTCTTTCTATTAAAAAAATGACGACGTTGCCGAAAATTCAAAATTTGTGTCTTTTGTGGCCACGTCGGCTGAAGGAGAGCGCGAGTTATGTGGAAAAGGCCTATCTCCTCTTCTAAGCTTTTATTCCATAACTGAAACGCTGGGTCTTCATCTTCTACCCTGATGTCTAATAACACGCACCACTGGGCTTTCGCGAGCTGCGATCCCCCATGCCCCCCGCCCCCTCTCCTTTACGCCACTGGCTGCAAGGCCATTTGAAGGTGAGAAAGGATCTACCTGATAAGCCCCCTTATCCATCACCTCTGGCGTAATAGATAATTCATTCCTGGAGGCTGCCAAGTGGTTAATTAACGCAGACAAATTCTATTTGCCAAGGTACCTGGCGTTTTCGATTCTTGTTAACTTTTGCTATAAATCATAGGGGCAGGAAAAAGATTATTAGTGACATTAGCGTAACGCTGTGGTTAGTTTCGTTAACGCATGTTTAAAGTTGTTACAGAACCCCCCCCCCCAACCTTTTTTTTTTTTTTTTTTTTTTTTTCTCGTGCCGTATAATTATGTTCATCGTTTCTCCGTTACCAGTTCGCGTAAATCAGCTATAAAATGTTGTTACCAGAAAGTCATTAGCGAGGAAAGTGAGGTCAAATTATTTTGCTGATTTTGTAAAATCGAATCTAAAAAAAGTGCGTCCACTAAGCAGGGGCTTGCTTAACTGGGAAATTTAAAAATGTCAAATTAAATAGTCGTAATTCAAATAAATATTTTTAACATGAGAGTGCAGTTTAAGTAAATTTCATATGTACTTTTAAAATTTATTTGTATACTTTTCCCCCTTCTAATCAAACAAAACTGAATTTTCCAATTTAAATATTGTATAAACATCTAATTAGTTCTAAACTAATTTAACTGACACTGTATACGATTTTTTCTTAATACTGTCAAAAAATAGAAAGACCCTATCTAGATAATCAATTAGCCGTTTGCAGCTTTTATGAATGGCCGATGTTAAACATTCGTGTACAATCGTAAATAATATATTGATTTTGTTTAGCTTAAAATATTTTACTGTTATCTCAACGAGTTTTCAAACTATAGATTCTAATGTGTTAAAATGCTTCTGTGAAACAACTGTCCCAGCTTTATGCACCATTTTCAATTACGTGATCGTTTGGAATGCTACACATCAGTAGCAGATAAATTTTCTGGTGTTTGCGACTGTTATAGAGCAAAATGACAAACACACATATATCATCAGCACTTGTCAAAAATAAAAGTTCTTCAAATATGAGAATACGGTAGCATTAATGCATGGTATTTTGTGATTATGTCCGGGCACAAGCCATAAGTACAGAAGGGTTAATCAGAAAGTTTGTGGTGGGCGCGGTAGCTTGCACAAAACTAGATAAAAAAATTATATAAGAAATTAATGCAGAATGATTTTGCTATTATGTGAATGTTGAAAGCCTAGTCAAAGAAATTGGTGCTTTATTCTACAAAATAAAATTACGTACACGCTTAATTCAGAGGAGAGTTTTATTTTTAATAAAAAGTCTGGTTTACATACAAATCCTGATGTAATTTTTGCGTGCAGCAGTTAGAGATGGCTGACTAAGGAAATGGTGTTCGTTGAATATTTAAACTGCAGAATCAACCAGAAATTTATATTGACATGTGTATCTTGCAACACGTCTATATTCTAAAATTTAATGACCATTAATTTATTAAAGCAAAAACGTAAGTTAACTGAAATGTGTTCAGTTCATTGAAGAAGTATGTTTCAATAATTTTTCCCTTTCACTTAATCATAAACTTTAATTTATAAAGTGATACACTGGATAATAACGTCCTGCATTACAAACTGTTGACAGTTAAAAAGCGTTAATTTGTGTATTGCGTAAAATGAGATAACTTTGGTTAATTTTTTCCCGTCGAGTTCAAAGGGGTCATAAAGCTAAAAGGAATTTCATCAAACGAAAATTGTAATCTTCAGTACTTATCAACCAATTACCGCTCTGCAAAACGATTTCGGTATTATTGACATGTTTGATCGTTTGGTTTGACATGAACTTCTGACTTGAAGTTTCTAGAGTTCATCCACGTACTTCAACCTGAAACACCTCTCTGTAGCATGTGCGCATTCGCTTCGAACCGGCGATAGTTGTTGTTACGAAAATGGAGATTCTGTCGGGTTTGGCATCGCTTCCACGCTTCTCTTCAATGAGCAATTATTCCGGACAAGGTCCAATAGATGAGTTTATTATAGATGCACTCAGTAGTAAGTCACATGCCTGTACTTCACAGAGATATAACGTGCTCTCGGGGTATTACACTGCCGGCAATCCGATAATGATGTCATTTTCCATTTCCCAGTCCACATTGGAGATAGGCGTTTTAATGCGCGAGAGAAGTAACTACACAAACGCTAAGTGCGTCTTAAGCAGAATTGTCTTCCCATTTATTACAAGAGTGTGATATATGCTGTATTGTTACTATGAGCAGTGAATTAAATAGCTATTAGAATTAGCACATTTTTAAGTGTAATGACCACAGCACGGACAGTTACAGCATTTGCAACATATGCTATGCATGTTGCTGTTATTTTGCAAGCGCTGTTAGCTTACCGTCTTTACTAAGTTTAATTGTGAAGGTGTGATATTCTAGTCTGGTACTTGGAACATAATTATGTGAAAAAGAGATATCAGAAGAAGATACATTAAAATGCAGTGGAAAATGAATGCCTTAAACAATCGATTGGTCTTTAAACCAAAATATTTTAAGTAATTGCCCAGTAAAATTAATCACTAACTATTTCGTAGATGACATTCTGAACAGCAATATCTGAGTTAAAAGATAATCGTTACTCCTAATCGTTTCCTCCTACGATATTGTCTTTCTGCATCCAAAATGTCAATTCGTAGTTAATTATTTAAAAGAAAAAACTGATAAATTACTAAAAGAGTCAAGATGTATTATATTGTCATTAAATAAATGTTGCAAATTTGTAGGTCTCTCTAAAGCTTTCAAAGCACAATAATTTTTTTTTCAAGAGCTGAAAAACAAATGAACAATGATTGCCAAACGATCATTTGCGTAATTCAAAACGCAACTTGGAAACCGATTCTGGGCACATAAGGACATCTTCACCATCGTCTTTGTAACGATGGGAGACTAGGAATAGACGCGAGACGATTTTTTGCGAGACGAGACAGATTTACAGCTTTTTTGCGAGACGAGACACACATTTTTAACATTACGATATAGGGATTTTGCGAGACGAGACAAAGCTTTTGGGCTATTTTGCGAGACGCGAGACGCCTATTTTTCGTCTCGCGTCCATCCCTATGGGACGAACTGATGGAACATGGGTTCAATGAAGGATAAATTTGATAACCATCTCTCTCTCTCCCCTCCCCCCCTTTCCTTACACAACTACCTGAATTTGGTGTAGAGATTAAACAACTTCGCATATTTGGTCTCTTCCGTGACTCATTGCTTTATTATTTTTCGAAGAATTGTGTTTTAATAGTTGCATGTGTAAAATGCATTTTCTCCAAAAGTTGTATTACCTCAGATGCCTGCAAAAATCAAGTTATTTTTTTACAAAACCACATGATTATAGTCGTCTTTCTGAATACATGAAGTTGCATTATTTTTGAATATTCATTTCAGAAAATTTAGTTAAATTGAGAAATGTAGTAAATATTTCTGGTGTTAACTTTCGCCTCTCTTAATTTCTACTGCGCATTATTTACTTAGAAACTTTCGCTGCAAAGCGATATTAGTCTGAAACTTTGAATCAAACTGAACTACAATTTTACACCATTTTCTGGAATAATTTTAGAAAAGCCTTATCTTTAAAATTGTAAAGTTCCAAGAGTACATTCCATATTCAAAACCAAAGCTTGAAATCCCTAAGGGATCTTCTGATAACAAAAGATATATATTTCACTACCCAAATCCTTCTTAGATACTTTTAAAAGCTCTTTTTTTATTTGATAAGTTTCTCCTTTAATGTATTGTTTAAAAGAATTGGGGAAAGTTTCAGTAAATTCTCGCTTAAACGATTCAAGTTTAATTAACCAAGACGTACTCTTTCAGTTTTAGGTCCTTAGGTGATTGTGGTTAGGTAGTAATTGTCGAAAGAACCTTTTAAACACAAAACCGAAGCTCTTGCCGCTGGGCTTGTGCTGTATTCCTAAATTGAATTAGCTATACTTTGGTCTGCCTGTACTCATGTGCTTATACATGTAAATTGTCGTTTGCGACTGCGGAATGTATTTCGAATCTGGGTGTATAATTTTTGGGTAATTATACCTTTCCAAACAAAGGTAAGAAACACCTGTTAACGTATTACAAGAACACTATAAAATTATTTCCATTTAGACTTTTATAAAAATTTTGATTTTTATTAGCGTTTGTTATGAACTTAATCATATGTTTCGTTACTTTATATTTGATTTATTGTTTTTTGTAATTTATTAAATGTTTATGTCGTTTTACGCATGAACGAAAAGTAATATGGGCATTTTTCTACATTGTAGTATTCCTGAAATTTCTGTAACTATGTTTTCATCGAAATTAAGTATGAAAAATCTGCAGATTTTGAGAAAAGTCTTCCATCATGACACTAATTTTAGGGAATTAATCTAGTTATACTTATTTATTATTATTATTTTGCGGTATTGTTTAACTCTGATAAATAATAATCAGAATTTTCAGTTGTGCAGTTTGAGTTGAAATTCGAGACAAAAATTCAGAATAATATTTTTAGTCATAAAAAAAAATAGGTGTAATGGAATAACTTTGCGCCCCTAGTTTAACGGATACCAAATTAGAGTCAAGTCAAATGCCAACCAACAGTGAATGTGCCTAAACGGGGGCTGTAACTTAAAAATGTATAGCAATTTGGCAAAGGCGTATCCAGGGGAGGGTTAGGGGTGTCACAACTCCTCCATGAGGAAATTTTTGTCCTGCAAAACGTATATTCTTCACACACACTTCACTCCCTTATCGCTCATACATATATGAGTTGCAGTAGTCGTAATCCCCCCCCCCTCCTGCCCCATGAAAAATTTCTGGTTACGCCACAGTAATTTGGGCATACTGAGGCTGAATTTCCAGAAAGAAAGAAAGAATGCATAGAGTCTACGAAGAAAGCAGTGTATTCTAAGTTATAATGGTCATTTAGGAGATGGCTGCTTGAAGAAAATACTGCAAGTAGACAAGCTTGAAGTCTACTTAACTTTTATTATTATAATTTTTTAATCTGCATGTTTGACAAACTAGACCGATAGAAGTTCATCCCCAGTTGCTGCCAAGCACAAAACGGAACCACTTTCCGGTATGGGCGTTCGCGAAAAAGTGGTTTTTTTTTTTTTTTTTTTTTTTTTCTTTCGTGGTTTGCCGTTTACGCTTGACATGGTTTGGTGTGGCTTGTTTGCCAAACAGACACACCCACTTAATTGGCTGTCACGGGAGGTCTCTGGGAACAGGTGCTCCCAGGTACTCATTTCTTTGGTTGGTGGGTGGAGAGAGAAAAATATCACCTGTCCCTGTGATGCTCCGAGGCCCAAAAAATCATCTGTGAGAATATATCCACCTTTCCCAAACGTCTGCGGGAGCACCTGCGTTTTGATGGAAGACATAGAGTGTCTTAATGTGGAAAAATTAAAAACGACGTGACTTGAAAATATCGTTCACAGCTTTCTTGCTACGGCTAATTTAAAGACACTTTACCTTACCATAAGAAAATAAATAGTTTTGTGTAAATTAATAAATAGTTAGCTGGAAACTCTTGCACAGTTTTTCTGTCGTGGTCCTTGCTTATTTACAGGCATTGGCTATGGTTTTTGGTACTTCGTGATATAATTTTGGTTGATTTGAATAATTTTCTGCTTTAACCCATTAAAGCGCAGTGTTCCCGCTCTGGGAACACCAACTCTAACGTTTTCACTGTTGCGAGTCACGAAGAATAGATTGGATTTCTATAAAAATAGTTGCGGGTTGCATAGCTGCACGAGAATCCTTTACTTTTTAGCACGTCATTTCCCGTAAAAAAATGGTCATGATTATTTTTACTGTGCCGCACAGTCAGCTGTCGCCACCATCTTGCTGGTAGTTAAGTAGAGCGATGGCAACGGCTGCCCTTTTTTCAGCATTGGGAAAGGGTTGCGCCTCAAAGAGTTAACAAAGATGGCATTGATACATTGCCTATGTACTTTTTTTTTATTAACCACGAGCAGTTTTAAATGCTCTATTTTATTTATTTATTTATTTATTTTAAGGTTAAATCGTACACAAAACTTTGAAAATAAACTGAAAAATGGGAATAAGTAAAATATCGTCGAATATTATATTTGATTGAACACGGTAAAGCTTCAAAATAAAAACTTACCACATCTCGATCTTAAAAACATGAAATTATTTTTCAATAAGAGTCCTAAGTGCGCTTAACGTTTGTAGCTTTTAGGTCTTCATTACTATACGTAGGTTATCAGTGTTAAAAAATGTGTGAAATTTGTACTTACAATTTTTTACTGGCGAAAAAAAAAAAAAACGAGTTAAGCTAACATCGCCACTAGAAAAGTAAAATTAACTTTTCTACCAACAGTACAGGCTATATCACGAAAAAATGTCCAAATATTATTTCTCCGTAAAATCCTCGCTTGCAGAAGAATCTAACCCAAGCATTATTAGACGCACTGACAGTAGTCTAGTTCAGAGATGCTGTCACCCTCCCAAGCGCTGTCCGAGATCAGTGCTTCACTTTCGATATGCTGTTATTGGAACCGAGCTTTAACCGACTATGCCACTATCAGAATGCTCATGTGTAAAAATAAGTAAAACCTTTGTAAAATAGCACACATGAAAAGTTCTGTCCTTCTGGTTATCATAGTTCTATCATTTCTTCTTGGCTCGGTTTTCTCCAGATGTTCCGTGAATATGCGTTAAAACCTCAAGTCCTCCGACAAAGGCACCCTCCATCCTAGGCAGATTGTCCATGCGTAGCTCCCACATAATAGAACAAACAAACATTTTTGCTTGGGTGGGTGGTGGAACTTTTTCGCTGCTGAAGAAGGGTGGACCTTTTTATAACCCCTCGGAACGATGACTAAATACTTTTTTTTTGTGTTTTTTACTTATCTTTACCTTTTGGCGCCATTTTTTTGTTCAGTGTTCTTCTTTCTTTAAAAATAAATAAATAAATAATAAATGGAAAAAAAGTGCTTGGATACTTTAATTGTAATACCTGTACAAAGAACTTCATGCTACTGTCGTAAACAGGCATGGGCACCAATACCGTTTTATAATCAGTAAAATTGCATATTCATTTTTGTTTTCTTTTATACTACCTAAAGATTGAAAATGTATGTGATATAATAATAAATTGATAATGTGATAATATTCGATCCTTCTTCTCTTAATATTGTAATTTTAAAAATAAGCTGATTTTTTTCCCCTCGTAAATCTTAAACATTTCCCTTTGAAGACTGTTACAACACTGAACTCGCAAAACATATTTGAATGTACATAATTAATATTTGCGTACCCCACGGTATATGGAGTCATACCAAAAGTTAACACTGTGCATGAACCATTTACACTACCACTGCCACCTACATAAGTAGATCGAATTCATGCGCTGATTACGTGCTACATAATAATTCATATTCTGATTCCGTGTAATTCACATGCTGCTGAAGCAACGCATTAGATATTAAGCATATTTATGAGGCAAAATTTGCATCGCCTCTAACGATAATCCGGCAAGAATCATTTGAAACGGAGCCGAAGCATATTTTCGTTGTTGTTTTACGAAGTGATTAAGACCTACGAAAGCTTATAAAGAGCGAAAAATTACGTCAGGTACTTTGAAAAATTCAGGATGTACCTTCATAAGCTTTTCTGTGCAATTATATGTATACATCTATAAGAGTTTTGAATACCCAAGGGAAAAATCCTAAGCATATAATTATATGGAGTATTTTTCTGAAATAGCGCCGTATACAAAATGTGTATATGGCTTTAAAAAATACATAGTGCAATTTGTGATGAAACATCCTAAATTTTTTAGAGTCTCTGACCTAATTACTTCGTTTTATTCCGGAATTATTTGACAGTTCAGTGTTGTAATTTTTTTAGTCAAATTAAAAGGAATTATAATTAATTAAAAGGACCAGGAAATATTTACATGTGAAAAAAATCAGTTTAGTTAAAACATCCGTTTAAGACGTTCTAGATTATAAATAATATTTTTGTTTATAATTATTTTGTTTTCATTTTATAACCAGTAATTTTGTTTAAGTTTAAATGTATTTGCTACGGTCGGCTCTGTCGTCAATCTTCTTTCTGTTCATTTTCACAGTATTTTAAAATATTGATGTTTCGAATCTTTAAACGTAAATTCTGTCAGACAAAAATTCTTAATTAATGACTACAAACGGATCTTGTGGTTGAATTCTTCAAATTACTTAGTGCAAATGCCGATTTCTTTTCATTCTTTTTTTTAAAAGTATATTATTCTTTTTAACAAAAAAACAGAGGATTTTTTTTATTCCCTCTTTTGAAAACAGATCAGTGGTAAAAGAACATTATTTGCTTTATTTGAACCTTATAAAAAAGATATTAACGAAATTTTTTAATTAAGAAACTTTTTTATGTATAATTATTTCTTTTCTTTTTCCCCTTTTCCGAAACCTTGTTTTTACAGTGAAAGTTAACGGTAAAATAAAATGTTAAGTTGTTTGAATGGTGCCGTTTTTATCGGTTACCGCCTTTCCCCCTTTCTCAAATCATTTATGCCTAGTTTAATTTGATTTTTTTTCCCCCGTAATGTTGCATATGCAATGTCTTTTGTATCTTACGTTCTTTAGTTTTTCGTTTTCTTATAAAATGTACTTCCATACTGTCGCATACTTCCTTATTTACTAAAATATCTCTTACAGAATCACTACGTAACGTTTAGCTGGCACCGAAACATTCTTGAAGACATATCAAAAGCCTTCAAGAAAGAGCAACAACATTACATCAGGCGTAATTTTCAAGAATTAAACTAAATATTCCGAAAAAACAGATGTTTTAGCTTATGCAATTCTTAATCAAGTAAACTCATCAAAGTTGATTTACGAAAAATATCTCATTCCTTTAGTGTTGCTCAACATAATTTAGTTTGTATCCAACCCACATTTTTAAAAAACTATCTGTAAGAAATACCTATTTTAACAATCTTTTATTTTAACTCGCAAAAAAGCCAGGCTGGAATAGTGTAATCAATCTTCAGATAACATTTCAATCCCAAATTGAGTTTAAATTTTGCCATACTAATTAATCTCAATTAATAACATATGAATCAATCAATATATTTTCCTAAGCAATTATTAAATAGTCCGTGGTATCAGAGACGTAGCTAGGGTTTTCGGCGCCCGGGACAACTGAAAAATGTTCGCCCCCTCATATTAGTCAAAATGTAATGGGAATTTTTTTATATACAAATTGGCACCCCTTGGGTACAGCGACCGGGGACAGATGCCCCTGCTGTTCTTTACCCCCTCTAGCTACGCTGCTGCATTTTATACTCCCCCGATTTTCCTAGCTTTGCATAAAAATAAAGTTTACCTCAAAAAGATCACATGTTTGGTTTAATCCAAATACTATTTAGTTAGCAGTTCAGGATTTCTGAAAATTTTTCAATTATTTTTTCTGCAATTTGGAATTTTGTTGTCACATTTAAAATTTGTGGGGTTATACGGATTGAATACAACATTCCGAAAGTTTTCGTTGGATTTTTATTATTTTTTGTAAATCGATATATAGTTTGAAGTCATCATTGAATTGCAAAAATAATTTTTTTTCTTGTAAATCCATAAATGAATAAAATAATATTGAAACATGAAACAAAACAAAAAAAAAAAATTATACATACCCCAACAACAACAAAAAAAGTAAAATTTCAGCTCACTTTAAGTACGACAAATAGAAATAAAATTTGGTACACTTTTATCACATTTTGTTACAATGTTAATCAACAGTAAAATTTAGTGCTATTTTGGAACGTCTTTAACGTGATAAATAAAAAATTAACGTAATATTTGAATGTCTAATTTCTCAAAAATATGTACTTACTTTTGATACCACTATTTAGTTTTTGTAATACTTTAAAATTTCTTTCATCTTTTCCCCTCAGATTTAAAATCTATCAAAAATATCGATAAATTTAACTAAAACCGTAACATTAAAATGCACGGGTGGTTGAACGTGACATAATATTTTGACTTTATAAACGAGTTGTTACTAATAGAGTTGAACTTTATTCGTGATATATTTGCTGAGAACAGTGTACTTTACCTGTTCTAATTAGATACGAAGAACATTTCAGCGCTGCTCAAATAAGACTTAAAAACACGAAATTAATGAAAAATTACCTAGGCATCTTTCTTTCATATTTAAACTGGTTTCATAAGTATTTTGTCATGAATTTGCAAGTATTCCATCTTCACTTTGTATAAAATTACTCTCATCTTGTTGCGTACGTTTTCGTAACTCCTAATTATAAAAATATTTTCAGCAGGCGTGCGTTTTTCCCCTTTTTCTCGACGAATATAGTTTTTTTTTTTTTTTTTTTTTTTTTCGCCCTTTAAACTTCCAGCAATGTGCCTCAAGCAAATCGTACATATACTTATAAGTAGATAAAAAGAAAAAAAATTCCCGAAATAATAGAATGAATAAAAAAACCTTTTTTTTCCCCCTCCATCTCGTTCTCCCGTGTAACAATAGATAATTATCCAGAATTTTTACAGTTTTCTCATTTACCTCGCGCGGAGAGAATTATGAAGTAATTCCCGCTCGCTGTAAAATTTTCAGCGAAGACAATGGGAACTTCCCGAGTTCCTAACAGAGCTGGTGATGAATTAAATTTGATATTGAGTTCACGACGCAGTATAATACAAACTTCTAGAATTACGCCTAATTCATTATTTCCTTTTTTTTTCCTTCGCACGTAACAACAGGTTGGTTCAAGCAGCTCCAGAGGGAGAAAAACGTATAATTATAACGTTTCGGGGTTTATTTTTATTTTTTATTTTGTGTGTGTGAAATTCATTGTTGAATTTTAGCTTTGAGCCTTAATAAACTACTGCATTGACTTTTTTTTTTTTGTTTATTGTTGTTGCCAGGGAAAGAAGAGGAGAAAAAAAAGGTCTTGTTTTTGAGTGGCTGTGGGAGGTTGATTAGATGAATAATGTAAATAAGGTGCATATTTAAGATGCCTTATGCAACGTTCCGATCGATAACAAACTAGGCATTAGACTTCATTGTGGAAAATAACAATGCGTTCTTTATGCATGCTTACTTCATTATCATTTCGTTTTGCAAATGTTGGAAATTGTCCGTTTATGGGCTCTTTGTTCTCATAGTGACATTATGTGTTCTACTCGGGCGTATTGAGACGTGAAATGTGTTCTCTATTATTCAATTTTATTAATCAATTTTTAGAAGAAGGCTCTAAATTATACATATTATTTTTTAACGATCCATATGTATTTTTTATCTGCATGTTCAGATTTCTTGGAACATCTTATCCGATTTACATTAATTAAACTGTATTCTGTTGTGTCAGATTCAAAGGTGCTCCATGTGTTTTCTCATACTGTGAAACATATGGTTTCTCAGAAAAAAAAAAGTTTATTTAATTGTCGTGGATGTATGCATTTATGGGATTTTGTGTTATTTTTCGTAACATAATTCATTCTTAATGGATTTTTATCTTTATTTCTTGAAATGGGTTGTATTTTTCAAAATTTGTTAATTATTTCCTTCATTACACTTTATTTTATACAATCTAAAATGGGAACTTATCGCAAACAATTTTTTAACTTTAAATTTTTTTTTTTTTTTTGAGTTTGTACTTTTTAATACATTTTCTTTTGAAAAATTATTTGATGAGTGTGTGTGTGTATATATATATCGTTACACTTCGGAGTGTATGTTATGAAAAAATTTCATTCACCGACCCCAGTTTTTACTGCAATACATCTACATTTCGTATTGGTTTGAAACACGCACATTATAATAAATTTAAAATCTCGAAAACTTTTAAGCTTCAAAATTTTCCTTAGAACTGCCATTTCCTTTAGTACATATTAGTAATCCTATCGGACTCCCAAGCCACCATTTTGGCCATTGTTAACTTCAACCAAACACCTACTTCGAAAGCCGTATAAGAACTGTAGACTCCTTCTGTGGGACTTGCTGAAGTTTCAGAAAATAGTGCTCCAGTGGATTTCATCCCACTGCGGGATACATGGTAACGAGGTGGCAGACGAACTAGCAAAAAAAAAGTCACCAATGTTATTCAAGCCTCGTGAAGGCTTGCTGATTACACATCAGTTGAACATTTTATAAATATAAAATTAAAACATCTCCAAAGGCTTGAGCTGGAAGATTTGGCCAAGGTAAACCCTGGCACCTCTCCATCCTCGAGTTACCTGAACGCCCAAGAGACGATGCGGTCGCAGCTTTAGACCAGCAGCAGCACATGACTGTCTCGCTGCTTACCTTCACCGAATCAACGCCATGAGTAAGTAGCTCCTTATATCCTCTGTGCAGCATTGCCGAGATGATGATTGCCGAATACTTTCGAGTGCCCTGCGCTTAATGCCTACTTATAACCTCTCGTTATTGGGAAGTTAAGAGACCTTTTGGCTGCGATTTAATACCGTGTTTTTGTTTATGTACCTTTTTGTGTTGGCCAAGGATAATGTCCTATGTGCCTGCTGCATTGGAAATAAAAAATTTAGGTTATTCATTTGTAATGATCCTATATTATAAGAAGTATAATTGTTTTTGGTTGGGCGGCACTACTTATAAAAATAAGTGCTTTTATAAAATACATTTTATGCACTTCTCGTAATCATACTTTGTGTATCTAAGTTGAATCATTTTATTTTTTCAGAACATGTCCGGGAGTTTAGCTGTGGATACCAGTATTATCGCACATTTTACCTGGATGCCAAACGCGATGTTCTCTACGTCGGTGCCATGTAAGTAGTGACGCTTACTTTCTGCAATTGCATATTCCTCATACGTTTCTGGTGTTAAATAATATTAATTTAAAGCTCGTTTTCCGCCGAAGTACTTTTATTAAAGAGTTTGGGAAAAAATAAATAATACAATCTTAAAAGTGTCAAAAATAACTTTTATTGTATTTTTAATGATCTGTCGTGTCAAAAATAGACGTCCACACTTTCGTTGTGTTACAAAAGCATTACAAATGGGCTGCTTAAACGCTCGATAAATTAACTTAATACTTTTTTGTTTATTTTGTCTATTTTTTGTTTTAAAAAATATATTAAAGCTCCAATGTAATGATAACACTTTTATTTTTATTACAATTTTTTCATAATAAATGAAATTAAAAATTCATAAATAGATGCATTAATAAATCTTTTTCATTAAAATCAACATTAATTCAAAAATTTGGAAAAAGATTTTTTTAATGAAAATTTCAAAATGCAATCAAAAATAAGTATATGGATGGCTTCTCGGATGAAAACAAAAATGGGGAGGATTAAGTCATAAACATGGTTTCAAACAGATTTCTCCTATTTCAACTAATAAAACTTGACATTCTTAAGAATTTTAGATTAGAGTTTAATTTGTCATATTAATATTACTTCGCTGTCAAATCCATTGCTTGACTTACATTGCGTTACCCGTCTAATATACGTGTAGTTTGGTAAAACTATTTAACCTTTTCATTTTGCATTCACACGCAAGTTACATAAAATATTACACTAACTCTGCCATTTTTTAAAAAATACTGACAAGTGCTCTAATTTATAAAAGTATTCATTAGTATCTCAATACTTATCATCATTTAAATACCTGATAAATTTTTTAAAGTGCAAATATCACGCAATTTGATAGTTTAACTTTTAAGTTGTTTAAAAATGTAAACGTCTTTCTGTAAATATATAACCTACCTTAAATTTTATAACTTTATCGTGCAAAACGAAATAATCTCAAACATATATTACATAGCTTAGGGAGGGAAAAAAAACAAAAGATAATGTCTGATACGTTTAAATGGAAAATAAAACTTAGAGAAATATTTTCTCACTCCATCATTCATTTTTGTTTCCAACTGCAATAAAGTGACAGGGAAAATATTCTCTTCCCCCTCCCTCTTTCGCATTTTGTGATGATTGTTATTATTTTTTCTTTACTACGTGGAATTCTTTATTTCTCAATAAAGATGTGTTACAAACAAACAATGTTGTTTTGGATTTTAGAAAGGAGGGGAGAGGGGGTCCGGGAGATTGTTACAAAACTAATGCATTTTTAAAAATTTGTCGGCGAAGTATTTTTTTAAATGTCACGTTTTTAGGAATCACGTTTTTAGGATTATCACAACGGGGAAAAATTATTTTTTCTTTAATTTATAAAGGAAATATTTCGTTGTTCAGCCATTTTCGCGCCTATCATTCCTTCTGAATTTTCGCAAATGGAAGGGGCTGTAATTTTTTTCGTTTGTTAGGTTGAGTGTGACCGTTAAATTAAAGTTATGTAGATCTTTTCTTTTTCCATTGGCGGGACCTTGCTATGTAGGCAAAGATTCGAAGTGTTGGTCTCTTTATTATTAATGCATCCAATCTGAGGGTTAACCTCGCCCCTCCCCTAAGAAGCGGGGATCCCTAGTTTTGAATCAATTCCAGATTAGAGACCTGGACCTGGTTCGAAACCCCCAGATGTCTTGTTTCAATATAAAGGTCATAAAGAGATTCTATCTGTACCAGACTTTACAGGTCCCACAGCAGTCCGGTCGGGAGAGGTTCTCTCACCCTTCCAAGTGCTGACCAAGGTCAGTGCTGCTTTCTGATGTTCTGATGGGAGCAGAGTTTCAATCGGTTGGACCACTGTGACCAGTTATCTGGATCTTAATGGATTGATTGTAATAATCTAAATGCTCATATAGTGTGCAAAATAACTATATTGGAACGTACAGTTTAAAAGTCTATCTGAGGGAAAACAGAACTCAGGATTTGAAACCACAATCAAGGGAAATACTAATTATTCAGATGATATTAGAAAATTATGAAAACTTGGATTTGTAGATAATTAGTGAAACATTTCTATATATCAATTAAACAGATTCTACATTTGTTGGACAGTAAAAATAAAAAATCTCACCTTTCCCAAGCAACTAAAATAGTATCGGGTCGCAATGTTATCTCTCGCTCGAGTATTGGATTGTTAATATATTCGGATCATGCGTACAGTATTGGTGATATATGATGAACATTTTTTTATTTAAAATAGCAAGAGGCATACCATTAGCTAAGTTTGTGCCGTGTTGCCAGTCAATATTTCTATATTGTAGGATGATAATTTAATTTTTCGAAAAATATCATACAGTACGTTAGTCCAAAATATATACACTGCAAATATATTTTGTGCCACATATTTTTAGCAGTATATCTGGAGTAAATTTAATACTTCATTTGCATGATTTAGAATGTCTTAATGTTCAGGAATCAGTCCTTCCATCTCCTTTCTCGTAAACACAAGAATTTTGTTCGACCAAGTCGACAAGGTAATCACTTTTGTACTCGCATTAATAAGATTAGCGGCGATAAGCTGCGACGAAACTTCACGAACTACTGCAAAGCACCTAACACAAAATCAATTATAGCTCCATTAACCGGTAAGGGTGCACTTCAGGCCGTGAGAAGCACACAGAATCGGAATAAATTTGGTTGTGTGCATGTGCGTGTGTATGCACCTCTTTCCAATGTACTTCCAATTCCAAAGTTCTGAGTGCTACAGTACGTTTTAGCTACTTGAGAGTGAACTCCATCGTGGTTGAGTCATCTGTATGGGCCTACTTCAGCGACGACTCCCCTACCACTTGAAAATATCGTTCCCAAATCTTATCCTGGAGACTCTTACGGGGTGAACAAATCTGCAAAACGGGCGAACCTATGAATAAATTTTCGCGATCCGAAGAGAGTATTTAGATAACAGTTCGGGAGCATTAAATTTGCTGGAGATGTCCTTCTTTTGGCTTGAATCTGCGTTTTGATAGGGTTCCAGTCATGTTTTCATGTCATTAAAAAAATAGATAGATCTTATATTTCTTGAAATTCAATAAGTTAAGATCGACTGAAAATTAAACAAAACAAAAAGGGACCATGCATCAAATGAAAAACTTAATTTTCTGGCGTATCACAGTAAACTTTGAACTAGGCATGATAATGCCCACCTGCGCCCCGCGAAACACTTAGTGAATAACAATGTTTTATAACCTTTGTAATACTTTCTTTAACCCTTTGAGGCGCAACCCTTTCCTAATGCTGAAAAAAGGGTAGCCGTTGCCATCGCTCGACTTAACTACCAGCAAGATGGCGGACGATCGAAACGTTCATCGTTGGCTGTGCCGCACAGCCAACTGCGTCAAAAAAGGGCCTCTCGATCTGTGGCACGCGATGAACGTTTCGATCTTCCACCATCTTGCAGGTAGTTAAGGCGAGCGATGGCAACGGCTGCCCCTTTTTCAGCATTGGGCAATCTATCCAGCTGTTCTCGCATTCTTCCATTTTTCAGTAGATGTCAGTGCTGTTAAAAATAATCGTGACCCTATTTTTACGTTGAATGACGTGCTAAAAAGTAAAGGATTCTCGTGGACCTATGTCACCCGCAACTATTTTTATAGAAATCAAATCTATTCTTCGTGACTGGCAACAGTCAAAACGTCAGAGTTTGGTGTTCACAGAGCGAGAACACTGCGCGTTAAAGGGTTAATAATCACTTGACACAGGGTAAGGAAAATTTACACGTCAGACTTTTTTATTGATCATTAATCGGGTGATTTTAAAAATACAATTATGTCGGTTTTTTAAAATGATCATTCTAAATATTGGGATGGATACAGACGAAATTCGGGTCAGTTTTACGGTACCTTCACAATATTACAATTGATTAAAACAACAATTCAGTGGCATTTTACCTTATATTTCTATTTATTTATTTGAAAATGATTTTGAAAAAAATGACTTTCACGAAAGTAAACAGTTTTCACAAAAGAGGGACCTTGAAAAAACTCCTGGATCGATCCTTTAAATCGGAATGAAAGTTATATTTTAACTGGACAAATGTTTCTTGATGTCACATAGCCCGTAACCTTCCTCAATATACGTGCTGTACAAAGCAAAAAGAATTTTTTCAAATTGAAATGGTAATTCCTGAGATAAGAGCTTTGAAACTTTTATACTCTCCAGCTAAATGAATTCGCGCATTGATTGGGCCACTTAAATCCAAAATGCTGGGAACGGAAGTGTGGTTGATGTAAGTAAAAAAAAAAAAAAGTATTCCACCAGGGGCGGATCCAAAAATTACTCAAGGAGGGGGCGATTTTGTACCTGAAACAGGGGTGTAGAATGCGCAAAATCATCTATATACGATCTATATACGAGCTACGATTAAAAAAGACAGGGAGTAGTACCCGCCATACACCCCTTAGAAATAGGCTACTTAATTTTCATTATACTTCATAATATATTTTAACAGATTAAAACAGTTCTGGACTTAGCCCGGGGGGGGCGATCGCTCCCACTGCCCTCCCCTTGGAGCCGCGCCTGTATTTCGCAACAATACTTACAAAAATATCTGATCTAAATTCAGTATGTCCACCAAATTTTGTACATTATTGATTCACTTCAAATTAAACTTATTTCGTACGAAAATAAATAAAATAACGATACTTCAATAACATTAATGTTTGGCGATTTCACGTCAAGTACAAAATCACTTCAAGATAGGTTCAGTTTTGGAAACCTTTATTTTTTTGTTTCAAATTTGGCGATATTTCTACAAAAGTCACAGAGTTTTGCGCTATTTGCCGAGATTTTGCGGCATAACCCTAAATAGGAATAACCGTACATTTTCATGGTATTGAAGATTTCCATGGGCTTTAATGTTTTGAAAGTCTTCTGGATGGCTATTAAACTACCTAGTCAATTGCACTTGAAAAGGCAAGGTGCAAGACAAGATGTTACAACAGTCCTAACTACAAAATTTCAGCATTCTACGACTCATCGTGTTTGAGTTTTGCGAGTTGCATACGTATATGCAGACGTTACCATGAAACTAGTAAAAAAAAATTCACGGTCGGTCAAAATAAAATGTGCGTGCATAAATACTTACGTAAATACCTACAGAAATACATACGCACGTTTAGACGTCACGCAGAAATTTGTCAAAGTAAATTTAGAATGATCAAAATCTGAATTTTTCCGTGATCAAAATACTTCCTTTACTTTCTTCAAGGAATTAAAAATAAGGTTGAGAAAAATAAGATTAAAATACTAATTTTAGGCACCAAAGTATTTTTTCCTCTTTTACTGTAGTAATAACTATTTCACCTTATATATTAGATCCCCCGACACAAAGTTAAAATTCCTCCGCTTTCTTAAGAGACTGTTCTTTTTATTTGCAACTGTGTACTTTGAACGATAATTGCTCCCTCATTTTCTCCGTATTCTTCTTTAAACGAGTGTTTCACTTTTAAAAGCTTAAAAAATAATATAGAAGTGTATATCAATTGATCCTTTCTTTTTTTTTTTTCCAAGTAAAAGAGCCTCATCCAGAATTTCTTTGTTTGCTTTTCACAAGCTAATGGTTGGTCATTTCTGTGAAGAAAAGATTTTTCCTTTAAGTATCATCAGCAAGTGAATATTATTAATATTTACAATATATAGCTGTGAATGGGTTTTTATTGTTGGACGACTTTTGAAAATCTGTACGTTTTTAGTTAATGGCATAGGGAATATGCCCCCCCCCAAGTTATATAAGCTGTTTAAAGTAATTTTATTTATTTTTAAAAGAATTATCTCCAAAATGCGAATAATGGAATTCTTTAGTAATTTCTTTACTGTTGTTCTTAAAAATTGTGTTCTATACCTGAAAGACGCAAACTCAAGAAAAACAAAATGTTATTTTTTGAAACGTTTTGCTGCACTATTATTAGAAGTGTATGGCTGATAAATTTTTTATGGCTCCTACATTGAATGTTTAAAAAAAAAAGCGGGATAAATTCTAATATTTTTCATTGAACCATTTAGTTTATTTAAAAATATTGTCTAATAAAGTAAAATATAAAATAACTCTTCTCAGTCTGTGCATACAGGGGCGTAGCCAGAAATTTTTCATGGGGGGGGGTTACGACTACTACAACTCATATATATGTATGCGTGTGTGTGATAATGTAGTGAAGAATATGCATTTTGTATGGCAAAAAATTTCTCATGGGGGGTTATGACCCCCCTAACCCCCCCCGTGGCTACGCCCCTGTGTGCATAATAAATACTACAGTGATATACAGATGCATAACATTAGAATTAATTTATGTTGAAAAATATTTTATTCAAAATTAAAATATGAAAATCTACATTACTGTTCTCCATTCACCAGTTTTCCCATTGTATAAATGAATGTACAGGGTGGCCATAATTAAACTGCAAGTGTTCAAGGGGTGCTGGAGAGAAAACTACCAGGAATATTCCAGTGAAACTTGGTATCTACACGTTTCAGAACATGCGCAAGTCAAAATTGCAATTTTAAAAAATCGCCATTTTCACCCGATAGATGTAGCTATATCGTGTTTCAATGCTTGTGGACATCATATATGCACATTTTAAGCTCATCGAACAGTCTAAAAACAAGACCACATTGAGTAATGGTCAATCATGACTCTGAATAAGAAGGAACGTGCATTGTTAGTGAAGATATTATATCAGAATTGTAACAATTATTCAGCTACTCTGAAAGAATACCGGCGTATGAAACGATTAAGAAGAGGTCCAATGAGTGTCAATGAGAATAAATAATGGTTTAATTGTTTTCCAAAGCGTCTTTAAGAATTGTTTAATTCGTGATCTTAATTTACGTAAATTTTTGATTACATGTTACTGTAAAAATTTAATTACTGAAGCGAATTGTATGGAATTTTCATAAACTGTAAATGATGTTTTATTTGTTTATATGCCTCTTAGAATGTCACTATGCTCTGTCTATCGGCTTTGGAAGTTGTATATGCCACCGGTGAGCTTTGAAATACGGTACAGCGCCATCTGTCGGGTGAAAATGACGATTTTTTTTCTTGCATATTTGACTTGCGCATGTTCTGAAACGTGTAGATACCAAATTTCACTAAAATATTCTCGGTAGTTTTCTCTCCAACACCCCTTGAACACTTTCAGTTTAATTATGGCCACCCTGTAATTCTCTGTTCAGCTATTAGTTTCTTATAATAAGTATTGTTTTGCATTTGTGAATATTTAAAGATTATCTTTTTAATTCTTCATACTTTATATTTAAATTTGTCTCGCCAAAATAAAATCTTTAAAAATGTGTTCTATATTTGAAAGACGCAAAGTCAAGAACAACAATAATAATAAATTTAACCTCAGGTACGCTGAAGAACCTCTAAATCAAAAGATTGTAAATATAATAAGAATATTCAACAAAAAAGTGTTGTTAAAAGGTGAAATTTTCTAAGAAAATTTAAAATAACATTTTTTTTTAAACGCATTCGTTTTTACCATAAATATATTTTAAAATAAAAACGTGGTGTTCTTATGGATGCTATGAAGGTAATTTAACGTTTTGAAATTCATATCGTACCCACCATGGCCGAGTGGCTAAAGACACTGAACGTAATAGATAGATGAAGCGTGAGAGTCCTTTCGTACGGCCATTGATCTAACTTTCTCGAGTTTTGGACGGTTTTCTCCATATGTAACGTAAACACGCGTTAGAACCCCTCCTTAGACAGAAAGCCCTCAAGCAGTTTTGCTTTAATACACAATACAATTCGGAATTCATATATTATACATGCGATATCTGTTAATCAAATAGAAATCTCTTACATTTAGAACTGCAGAACCACTTGGGTACAATGAACGGGATGCTTAATTCTTTTTTCTTTTAATAAACTCATTCTTCTACTAGTTAAGAAAATTACATTCAGCAAATTACCAAGAGAAATCACCGGAGTGGAAAATATATTAAGTGACCCCCTATAAATTTGTACGCTCGCACACACATACACACCATCTCTTGAAACCGATCCGAATTAATTGGGATTTTCTCTCAACCTGTGTACTAATTGGTTTCATCGTACTCTTCCCCCCATTATAACGATATTCCCGACTCTCTTTATACGAAGCCTCTCGTAATCATTTGCAATCCTCTCGTATGTTTGCTAATAAGCGTGTGCAGCAAAATACGTGCCCGGTCTCTATAATTAGATATTCCTGTTTCGTGTTCCAAAGCAATCGTGGTCCGGTCAAAGCCGCTTTTAAACCTCCTTAAACCATCTACTACTAGCACCGAGCGATTTAGTTTGCAATACAATTTTTAAATATGGATTCGCAAATTATGGTAGGGTTATTTTTTTAATTACATATCATTTGCAGAGTATCTCTGGCTGTAATGATGTTTTAATTGGAGTGTGCGTAATTAGTTTCGGTTTTATTGTGTATCCCTTTCGTGATCAGGGGCACAGTTAAAAGGATGTAAGTAACTCATTTCGTTTTTTCAATTTATGGGGTTTTTAAATGTCTATCCATTTGTAAAGACATTAGTAGCTCATGGCTAGCTTTAGATGATGGAACACACACACACTTTTTATTACAACTGCATATATTTTGAACTTTCTGAGCTCTCAGTATGTGAGGTACTACGAATGACTACGCTGTAAAAAATTATGGAACGTAGCTTGGAAGTAATGGGAAAAGTTAGATTCACACATACCATACAGAAAGTACACATTACCATCTGAAAATTGACCGTCAGAATCTTGTGAAGTGTTACCTTATAAGTAAAATGCGATTAACTAAAATTAATAATATTTTTCTTCTGAACTAATAGACGTCTGTGTTTTTTAATATGGTCAGTATTTAGGAAAGCTCTTACGAAAAATGGTAAATCAGCAGGATCCAATACAGTGAAAAATATCAAAGTTGGGCAACTTTCAAAGGAAGGGATAGATCATTAAATAGACAAAGACCCTGATTAAGATGTTGGTGTTATCCCATAAGTTTCACTTTTTGTGACCGCGAGTGACCAATTTTTCCAGGTTTAACTTTTTATGGCTACTCCAGAATGTTTGAAAAAATATTTGCTGATATATTTTCAAACCTAAGTCTTATAATGTAATTTTGTGAAGAGGAGGGGTTATTGATTCAAATAAAATTAAAATATAAAAGTACCCTCTCCCCTCCAAAAAAAATTGAATAATTCATAATAAGATATGAAATAAAAGCATAAGCGTAATTGTTATTGGTGGGCTTTTAAAAATTATATTTAAATAAAAATTGTGATACGCATAGATTACTTCCGAAGCAATTGCTAAAGTTTCATTTTTTTTTTTTTTAATTGGATGTTCTTCCATTTTTTGTTTCTTATTAGTTCATTGACTAGGCTTTGAAAATAATTAGAATTTGTATTTTTACTTTTTTTACATGCTGATTTCAAATACCGAATGAAAAATTTAAAATTGCCATCGAACGCATAAAACTTTTTTTTAGACGTTTAAGAGCTTATCTTAAAAAATATCAGGTTTATTGCTTCTCATTTTCACTTTATATTAGTTTATCTCATGCTTTAATACCCTCTTATCTTATACACACTAAAACATTACTATTAATGAACTCTATATTCTCCTTTGAGGTAAATTTCTCAAAATAGTTTCCATTTAGACTTACCTTTGTTAACAATAATCTGTTGGTGTTAAATATCGCAAGTCTAAGGCATCTGAAACTCTTTAAGTCTAATCTTAAATGAAGAGATACTGAGTTGTATTTTTCAATAGAAAAAAATGTGTTCTAAAAACCAATCAGTATGTCTTACTTGGTATGGCCTTATATATATTTTTCCATTACAAGAATATTGTCTAGTGGCAAAATTATATTTTTCTAGAAAATAAGAAGAAAATCGAAAACAAATCTGGTTATACTATTTCCCTGATTTTAAAGTGGATGCGTTTCCTCAACAAGAAATAAGATTGTTGAGGCAGAAAATATTAAAACTGCAAAAGAAAACGCAAGGTATGGAATCAAAAGCCGCGTACCGAAATCTAAATTAAGATTGAAAATAAATTTTTTGCCGTAACGTTAATGAAATTTTTGTTCTTTCTGGTAGCTGCGAGTCTTAAAACTGTAAGTTTTGTTTTACTCCTCTATTGCTGTGGGCTCAAATAGTTACACCAGACAGAAAAAAAGGAATTTAAGGTATATATTTATTTTTTTAGCTGGATTTCCGTGTAGGAGTATTTTGCAATTTAACAGTGACTTCATCTCTGATTAATGAATGGATAATTACATTCGAAAATGAGTCGCAATCGTAATTATATTTTTCGTCTGCATATTGTTTGCTTTGTTCATCTTTCGTAATGGAACTGCATTTTGTTGGAAATATTATTTTTGGCGTCAGTTCTCTTTGAAGGTCAGATCATCGCGGAGAGTACAAAAAAGTGTACAGAGAACTGCTTGTTCTTGTTGCTCCATGTTGATTTTCGAATAATAAGGCTTACAAGTAGGTAAGCTCATAGGTCCTTAAATAGAACAAACCCTACTATAGTAGGTTTTGTTCTATTTAAAGACCTAACGTCAAAAGCTTTTGACGTCTTAAAAGTTGTTGATGTACTGAGTGAGCGTTTATTCATTTCACCCGATTATTTCTTATGAAGCTGTGCCCTAGTTTCGTCGTACGTGTCATGGCATTTAGAAATAAATGCATTGATTTATCTAGAAGTGTACGGTCAGGTAAAAGCTTTATAATATACATCTTCCCCAATGAATTAAAACATTTCGCTCATTTACCTCCATCTGTCGGTTTAGTGAACATTTTTGCAACATATAATACATTTTGTATTTAGTACTGAAGTGCCTAGAAGCCCGAAGTGAAACATCTTTTGCAAAATCCTTTCCATTTCCTGGGCATAAACCATCGACCTTCTTCGATTTACAGTATTTTATTACCCTGCAAATGCAAGATTCCATTCCCACCCCCGATTTTTATTTATTACTATTATTTGTCGTAGTGAATTAGACTTTTTGTCACAGTGATTTCAAATAATGCCATTTATCATCAAATTAATTTACAAGTTGTTTGGTCAATAAGTAATAAAGCTGTAGCATACATTTTAGAGAAGTAAGGGTTCAAGTTCCCTTATCAATTTTTTTTTATCATTAGGTTCATACATTTTTGTATTTTTTACTTCAAGATTACGTCTTTTGACCAAAGATTGTGTCTAGCTCCCACTCCTCTCCTAATTGGGAGCAGGTGTACGCCACTCCAAGACGATAATATCTTGATATATTGCAAATGTCAACAAACTTAACTTCGAAGTTGTCCGTCTAAATATTAAGTAACATAAAATTTCTTTAAAGATGAATTTTTACCTTTTTTCACTAATAATAATAAATGGATTTGTATTAAAAAGTTATTAGAGTTTCAGATTGAAAAGTATTGAAACAAATACTGATATGTCTCATTGGCACAAAATTTGTCACCAATGTACGAATTTATTGATTTTTCTTGCCCATAATTTACTGCTCCAGAAAAATTAAAACAGTTTCTGCAAAATAGCCATGGGGTCTTTTGAAATTCTCAGTTCTGAGGATGGCTTACATGAAAAAAATTGGCTTATTTTTAATTACACAAAATTTCTTTTTAATTAAAAATATTCTTTGGTAACTGTATACTAAATAGGAGCACTTAATTATTCCATTTTTAATCAGATTGAAATAAATACGTATTGCGTTTGTACTTTTTAGCTTATGGTAAATGTGTCTGAAATGGAACGAAAAAAAAATTGCATCTCTTTTGTTTTCGTTACAAGATTGCATTTCTTTTATTAAAAAACACTTTTTAAAGTGCGAAGGCTTATCGGAGTCGATGCGATATTTAATTCTTCTTGTAACGTTTTCTCGGTGAATTTTGTTTTCGAGAACTCTGGCTCTCTGAAAAGGGGAAAAAGATGCATTAAAGTCCGATAAAACACTAAATCACACGAAGGGTGACGTTGAAGGGCCAAATGGGAGGGGGGGGGGGTGGCAAGCGTATCTAATCCAAATGTTGCAAAGAGCAGAAATGTGTTTTTTCCGATGGTAAAAGTCGATCCGGGCCAATTTGTTCCCTAATAGCGAAATGGGATGCGGAAATGCGGCGGAAAAAGAGAGAGACGAGGAGAGTTGTCTCGGCCCTGCTGGCTGCTGCCTCTCGATCGCAAACAGGAAAAGGACCGAAAATGAGAAATCTAATCCTTTTCTCATGATTGCCTGCCGGAGGTCCATTGGGAGGCATTTAGTCCCGCCATCTCCGCCACCCTCATCCCTATTGCTGAAACAACTGATGAAGGTTTCTAAAGACAAGAGGAGGAGGGATGGATTGAAACATCTGGAAGTCAGGAAGTAAGTCGAGAGATAAGGACAGAAAAGGCATAGAAGGGTCGGAGGGGTTAACCCTATTTCCTTTTTCCATTGCTGCGTTGAGCTTTTGAAATGCAGGGTGAGCTGTGCTGTGGTGCGAGGATATTCGAACGGATGACCGAAAGTTAGTTGCTGATGACACGTGATGTGTGATGCCCATGTTTTGCAGTTCTGTTAGATGATGCATTGCATTGTCCGTGTGATTCAGCTTGATCGAATTGAGAAATGTGGCTGTTTTGGATTGTAATTACTTTTTCAGAAAAGAAATACAAACAAATCCGTATGCTGTGTTTGAATGCAGTAAATCTCATAAATCTTAATGTAATATAATTGCCAAAAGGTCCGCCCTTCGGCAGCTTCGAAAATTCTTGTGGTATTTCTGTTTTAGAAGCTTTATAATGAGCTTATATTTTGCTTTTCCGTCATCGCGTCACGATTATAAACGAGGCGTCTTCACATTATAGAAGTTGCTAAATCCCATTTGGTCTGTTAGTTAGGATACCTGGCTCTTGAGACCCGGCTTCGATTCCCGGCGGTGGAAGAAGTGTTGATGGTGTAATGGCCAAGTTTTATGATAATTATAAGGAACTTTCTTAAAAATCTTCATTTTTAGTAACTAAAAAGCACAAAAAAGTAAAACTACAATTTTTAAAAGTAGTAGCTTTTTATTTGTAAAGCCCTAAAAGGCATAAAATAAAAATTTATGCTTGCAAAAATATGCTATAATAAATGAAAGATTCAAAACGAAGAAAACTTTTGAGAAAAATATATATACTTCACTTTTGCAAGAGATGAAAATTTTTAAATATTCAAAATGTTTTAAAAAGGATTCGAGATTTTTCCAATATAGATATTAATGACTAAGTCAGTGCCTTACAAGCAAATACATTTCAAGTGGAACATATTCTCGATGGCTTTTTAAAAATATTTTGAACATTTAAAAATTTTCATTTCTCACAAAAGTGAAGCATCTATATTTTTCTCAAAAGTTTTCTTAGTTTTGAATCTTAGTCATTTATTTAAAGCATATCTTTTCAAGAATAAATTTTTATTTTATGCCTTTTAAGGCTCCACAGTAAAAAGCTTCTATTTTGTATTTTTACTTTTTTTTTACAAACTTATTTTTAATTTATAATCTCACATTCTGATTATTCACTTATATTAGACATTAAAGCTTCTTTTCTTCCCGTTTTGATGTTATAGCTTGTTTCTTTATTACCTAATTTTAATCGTCTGTAGACTTGCATGAGAACAATGTATAGATAAGTATCAGTAAATAAACTTTCTTACTGATATTCCTTCAACAATTTAAGGGGATCTCCAATTAAGTGTGATAAGATAACATTAGATAAAATTTCGAGGCAAAAAAAAAAAAAAAAAAAAAATCATGATTCTTGCAATCTTTTGGAAGATCAAAATTTATGTAGACGACGCATGTGTTTTTTTTTTTTTTTTTTTTTGTTTCAAGACATCAGTTTTCTTGATGTTTGCTGTTTGCCTTTCTAAAGAACTAAGTAGATGCACTTTGTTGTTTAATATTGCCATAAAGCTGTGTTCTTTGGAATTGTATTTTCCAGAGAAAGGAACTGCGCTCTTAACTAGATATAAAATGTACATAGACATCTGGAATTGCAAAATGTATTTAAAATTCTGTAGAAACAATGCTGAATGAAAACAGAATCGAGTAAATCTTCAGTGATCCCCATTCAAAGACAAAATAAAATTTTATTTCGGCTGGAAATCCCTAGAAGTTTTGTAATAATGTCCATATACCTCGAAACAAACTAAAAAAAAAAAGAGACGTGTAAAATCTTGACTGATAATTGCTCGCCTCTCTTGTGTCAAAATTTAGTGCCAACTATAGTTTACAAAATCGACTTTATTTTGAGAGTCACTCAAATTTCGTATGTAATAACATTTTCTTATTGTTGTCCAAATGAAGATATTGATGTACAACGTGCGATCTATTTAATCAAAATGAATATGTAGAAATTCAAATTTTAACCTTTCACTTTTAGAACATCAATTTTAAACTGAATTAAAACTTGGATTAACGTATTACCAAAGGGGTTGGTAAAAATATTGATGTAATTATTACATTGTAGTCAGAAAATGTGTGTGTGAAGGCATTTCATTAAAAAAAAATATCACTATTTTGTGAAACAAAATGCTAATGCAGCTTGGGATAATCATAAAGTTTAAAATAATATATATATTTGCAAAGAAGCTATTTACCATCGCTACAACATTGCATGTCAGGAAAACGCTTCGCATTATATGAAATGAATATTCATTCTTTAAATTTAAACAGTGTGAATAGTAGGATGAAGCAGAAAGAATAACTTCCTCCAAGGAAAATTATTCAAGTGTGAGATATTTATTTACATATAATTCTCTTGCACAAAGTTTTAAGACGGGAATATTTACCTGAAAGATAAACACTGCATGAATCATAACGGGTGAGTGGTAAGGGGCAAAATAAATGGAGTTGGCACTTTAGGTGACGTAGTTATAAATTAATCAATAGAAAATTAAAGGGAAATTAGTCGCTTAAGAATGTCGTGATATTATTCCATTAGATGTTGATATTTGTTTTCTTGACCAGACTTTTTCAAATGAAAGGAGAGAAATAAAGATTTATGTTTCAAAAATTATTAAATAAACTGTCAACTCGTTCGCATCATTCATTAAAGTGGAAAATTCGCTTATATTACCAAAAACTATTAAAAAAGCCTTCAATTTTTAATATTTTTTCCCGTTATTTTTAACAGGAAATATACTTTGATCCTTTTCAATCGTCACTTCGCACTAGCGCTCAGATATGCGTTTCGGTGATAATATGCAGAAAATGTTCGTGCATATATACACCAATCGTGCAAATACGTTAAAAAATTACAAAAAGTTCACATTCATTCACATATCTAGAAAAAAATTTACTTTACAGTTACGAGATAACAATGGAAATGTAATTGAATATAAAATCAAGCTGCATATTTTGTGGAAAATAAGCCAAATTACTTTCAGCTAAACAGTCTTATTCATTTAATTATGTTATTCAATTATTTTGATTCGCGGATAATAATAAATCATAAAAATTCCACATTATTTTACACACATTCAGCTGAAAATTTTGTTACTCATTAAATACAAAGGCTATATATATCGTCATAATTTTAGCACATTTTTTAATGTCACGAAATTTTTAAAAATGCAAACTGTAAAGTTACCTTTTCCCCTTTCTTAATTTAAAAAAGTTTTACACCGACAGCATTTTTTTTTATACAGATACATTATTAGACTTTTAATGAAGTGCTTCCTCGTCAGTTCTTCATCTTTCTTCAACGTTAAAACAAACTTTGAAAGATAAAAAAATAATAATGTCCACTTCAGCCTTTGCCTCTACGTTATTATGCGTCACTCAATGTCGATGATATAGCAGCCGGAATTCATAATTTTAATCCATTATTCCTTACCCAGAAGAAATTTATATCTTCCATCGGCAGGTCGTTACGTGGAAAACACCTTGTCTTTTTACTACGCAATATACTTTCCTCGGTATTAATTTTTGAAATATCGGTCGACGTTACGTTGCGTCATCGCTAGACAATGCCTTAAAAAAATATACAGGCACTGTGCTATCGATTTGCGATAAATCATTTCTGCCGCTTATGAGCTAACTGTATCGGTGGACAAGTCGCATGTGGCTACCTACGTGCCTACTTTAACATCTGAGCTTTATTATGCGTGCGTACGTACGTTGTTCGCATGTTGATGCGATCTGACAGGCTATTTATTTTGTAGTTAACGAATCTGTTCATGTTAATGGGTTTCTTTCTTTTTTTTTTTTTTTTTTTAAAAAAAAGACTACATTTTTCTAGGCATATGATAAAATGGCTCAGCTGTAGTTTGGAGTCGGTATGTAATTGGCTGCGTATATTTTCTATGATAATGCTTTTGTATTCTAATGCTGACTTTCTAACATTAGAAAAATTAGATTAAAGAATATCTCACTACTTTTAAAAACTTGTCGCTTAAGTATCTATCTATCTATCTATATATATATATATATATATATATATATATATATATATATATATATATATATATATATATATATATACCTAATCTAATTTTCAATTTTCTATCTAATTTCAACTTTTAATCTATATTTTCAAAGTTTTTTTTTTAATTATTCGAAAGAGTTTGAGAAATAAGATTATATATATATATATATATCTTATTCCTCAAAATCTTTCGAACAATTAAAAAAAATATTTTATTTTAAAATTACATGAAATATGCTTGTCTTGCGCAATTACATGAAATATGTTTGAATAGTCGTATACTTTAGACGCCATACGAGATTTTTCAAGTCATCTCTCACTAAAGTAACATGATATTTGTATAGTCCGCGAAAACAGAAAAACTATTTAACATAGATTTGTAAAACTTAAACTATGCCATTACACTCGTATGTTGTGGCCTTAACAAACCGAACTTAAATTTATATTGTTCTTCTATGTAAAATCCTATTTATAGAGGTTAATATACAATAAAATGCAGGATAACTGTTAGATCACGAACATATTTGTATTGCTTTACAAACATTAGTAAAGCAATACAAATTTAGTTTCAGATAAAATATAATGTATCATATAGATAAAATATAATGTATAATCAAATTTTTATTTTAAAATATCTATTAGATTTTTTTTCTATCATGATACTCGCCGTACACAAATTTCACTTACATTAAAGCAGTAGTTCTTAATTATTTAACTTCATGTAACTTGCATTCTACGATTTTCTTTTTCGAAATATCTCTTTACGGTGAATGGGGATTTACAAAAGGCTTAATATTTCTTTTAATGGTAAACTATGTTTATGGTTTAACTAGATTTAAAAAATAAACTTTAACATGCATAAAATCATAAAAGCTATTTGTTGTTTTCATTGGTAAAATTTTGAAAGTCTGAATTGAAGGAATATGAAGACCTTGATGCCTGTTTTAAAATCCTTAATAACATTAAAAGACCATTAAATAGTTTTTTAAGTACTGAACGAAAATAAATGTTTTATTTTTTCATGCGTAATTACCCAACTTGGAACAAAAAAGGACATTTTCGAAATAAAATTTCAAACTATACAAAACTATTATAATTAATAGAAAACTATTCACATATATAATTATTCTTTATAATAATTCTGCTTTCCAAATCCAATTCTTTCTTTTGAAATATGATTGAAACAAAAAGAAAACAGTAAATCACTTTAAATGACTTTAAGTGGAGCAGAATTTGCACAAAGATAGCGTATAAGGTTTAATTTAAACAAAATAATTATAAGTTTTATGTACTCCAGAGCGAAACAAAGAAATTTCCATTGCATTGTTATTTTTTAATAAGTATTTTGCTTTTAATTATGCATTTTGCATTAGTGCAGCTCGAAATTAAATCTTTGAAAAAACTGCATTCCATTTTCAGCTTTTTAAGTTGTAATTTATTCACGATGCTTTTGAATAATAATCTAATTTTATTTCTTTTCGAGTAGCAGCTGTACGTACAGACTTATACTTTTTGTATGTGTTTCACAAACATTACTTTTTTTTAAGTTTGTGTATGTGAATGAATAATCTATAGTTCGTTTTTGGTAAATTGGTTTCGTTTGGTTAATGCAGAAAGAAAAAAAAAGTTTTGTTTCATAACATACCTTCCGTCATCCCTTTTATAAGCATCTGTTCATAATTAAATAATGTACTTTTATTTATTTATTTTTTAAACATGCTTTTAAAACTTTTTTTCTGAAAGTAATTGTTCATTCATCAACAATATATTTATATTTTTCTTTACAGGGATCGCTTGTATAGATTAAATTTAAACAACGTTAACAAAAGCCGTTGTGACGTAAGTACACATTTTGATTTTTTGTTTTCTGTGTTCTTTTCGTATTTGAATTCTAAATGTAGTTGTTTCGTTACTGTAAATCTTAAATCTATATTAAGACATTATTTTCTAAATGCTTGTAAAGGCGAAGGTAGGTGTTTGTAATAAATATCTTTCACAGTGTCTAATAACAAACGTTGCAAACGATGAAAGAAAATCTGGAAATATTTGCGATATCACATGAGATAAATTTCTTATATACATTCATATTTTTCTTAATTGCATGAATAGTAGGACGGTTAAAAAAGATATGCATCGAACTGTATCAAAAAATTAAAATAATTCTAATTTTCATCCTCACTAACAGAATATTGAAAGCAAATGAAAATGTCTCATTTGTTGACGACTTTACAGTAAAGAGAGTTTAAAGAAAATAAAAAAAAAGAAGAAGAACAAACTTCGAATCTTTAAAGTATTTGAGATTTCATTCTTTTGAATATCTAATTGCCAAATCTTTTAAATAGTAAATAAATACATGTACAATTTTCCAGAATTAAAGCTCATTCGAAGGAATAGAAATCGTTAATACTTCAAAATAAGCCACAAAGCATTACTGAAAAATGTAATGCATTAATTTTCACCACTAAAGGTGTTTGAATAGAATTAAGAGGCACGCTTTTAATATTTTTCATACATTTAGAAAGAGAAGATTTTCAGAATTAATTAGATGGTGCTAATATTTTTGAAATCTTTTGAATGAAGAGGGGAGTTGAAAAGGGGTTTTAAAACTAGACATTCAGAAATGAACTTCAATGTATCCTCGCACTTTTTTTTTAAACGAAGAGTGAATCAGCTATACAAAATACACTCTCAAACGCAGTAATGATAACAAGAAAGTACAAATGTATCAAAGCATTCAAAGAGCCATGTTGGGAGGCAAAAATGGACGGTTTTTTGTGTAATGTAATATTCATAGATAATAGTATTCGATGATAAATATAATATTCGTTTTTTTTTTTTTGTTGTTGTTGTTTTTTAAACAAAATTGGGTTTTTTAAAGTAGTGGAAAAGCAAGTTTCACGTGTTATCATACGTCTAAATTTATTAATTTCTCATTAAATAAATGGAAAATTTACTTAATTATTCTTTTAAAAATGCAGCGAATGTTGCAGATATAATGTACATCAAAATTTCATTTTTCCCTGATATCTAATGAATTTAAAATGGGTTTCTTGAGTGTATAACTCCAAAACACTGAATACAGAACCCAATCAGGACAAAAATGTCATTAATTGCAGTCTATTTGCGATGGCATATCCATCTAATTTTCTGTTCTGAAGATTTATTAGACCATGTACGAGGTGGAAAGTAAGTTATGCTGGCGTTAGTTTGTTAGTGCATCCCCCCGAATGTCATACAATACCGGGAATAAACAGCAAAAAGCCAGCCGCCCTTATGAAATAGGGTTTATGTACTTCAACCGTTTTTTAATGACTTTTTTTACTTTTAAAAACTATTTTTTAAAATTTTACTGTTTTATAGTTTTTTCTGCTGCTAGCAGATGGCAGCACTGTAATTTAAAAGCGTTATTTTCAATAATGGAATAATAATTTATTTTAGTTTATTTATTTATTCTGCTTTGAAAAATCTTATAAAATGGTTACATACTGAAATTAATTGATCCTGAAAGGATACGAGCTAAGCCAGACGGGAAATGTGTACATATATATATATATCGTTAGTTTGAATGTTTTATATTATATGTAAAATCGAAGTGCCAAAACTAAAGTAAAACGAATTTTTGAAAATATCCTTATAGTTATTTTATTTATTTATTTTAAAATTTTGGTGAATTAGTAAAATTTTATGACTTGCTAGAAACACATTGGCTTGCGTGCCACGTATTTGCTGTGCTATTTCTGGGTTAAGCAGTAGTGTAAGCACAAATGAAATGCTATTGGAAAGGGCTGATCCGATCGTTCCGGAAATAATCCATGCTTTCGGCGCATGATTTATCTTTCTTGTTAGCAATAAAGCGGGTAGCTCACCAACCTTACCCCAAAATTGCTTGAACTCAGAAATTTGGAACAAACAGATCTCTGCCGAGTTTACTGCGGGGAGTGAGACAAGAATTATGTGTCGTGGTATATATATTGCTTTCAGCAGCTCCCTTTTCCCAGTCATGATTCATTCATTTAGCGACATAGTTTCCGGCAGCTGTTTATTTTATATGCACCCCGATAACAGGGCCTAATAGAGTCATGTTCTTCTCTGGAACGTTAACGACAGACAGACATTGTCCCTGGATGTCCCTCACCGCTACGCTATCACGGACCATTGGATTCTCTTATTAACGGATAACTGAAACGCGTTACTGCCGATTGTGTTCTTTTTTTTTCTGCCTTGGAATTAATTCTTAATGTCCATTTATTTCTGTGCGTAAAAAAAAGCGTTTGCTTGTTAAAAACGAATTGAAATTTATAGCGGTGTAAGTTTAAATAAAACATAAAATTCTTGCAGTTATTTTTCTAATTTGTTTTTACGTACTATTTTTGCTATCTGAAACACTGAGTTCCCAGAGAAGCGAACGCTCGAAGATTTCGGAATTATTTCTCACGCAAAATTTTCCTAGCTTCTCTTACGCACAAAAATTGCATTAAACTCATTTGGGATTTAAAAATGAAGGTCTTCAAATAGAGCGTAGATCATTTATGTTGGTTTTAAAAAAATCTTCATGTTAGAGTGACTGGTTTCCCATGGGAGGAATGTTAGGTATATAAACAAGTTTTTGGCAGTTAAAATGTTTATATATGTGATATGCTAATAAACTAAATTTTCCTTTGATTTACTTTTAATAATAGTCTCTGTTTTTAAAATAAAAATTAGAATGAAAAATTAATATTCATGCCTTGATATCTATAAGATATTATAGTATCTCAACTTCATAAAAATATATATATATTAATAAAACAAGCTTGTATGGAGAGCTTAAAAAGATTTGTAGTTTTCTGGAAAGTTCCGAAGTTTGTGTAAATATTCTAATTTTTAAGATATGCAATTTAAAAAAAATAGAGTAGCTTTAAAAGAGCGATGTAGGAAATGTATTTAATGGAATGAGATATAAAGAAAAACGGTGAAAGTAACGGCTCTACATGCAGTAAAATTAAAGATTAAATAACGAAAATTCAATCTTTCCTGCGAAACTAAAACATAAGCAAAATTAATACTTTGGAAAGGATGTGGGGCGGGGGGGTTAGCGTTGTTTAAAATGAACGACAATGTTTATATCATGCAGTAAAATTAATGTTGTTGTTAAATTGTTCATTTTTGAATTATTTGCACGGTAAATTTATTTATCATAGAAATAAAACTCACCCACTTTGGAATCATGAGTACTAGTACTTTAAATTAAATATATATATATATTGATAAAATATTCCCAGAAAAACAGCTATTTTACGCTATGTACGTTCCTTTAGATAGGTTACTTTGAATAAAAATATTCATACTGACTTTTTAGGTTTATCCAGTTGATCGTATATAATATAATTAGTTTGGATGCCTCCAGAGTGGTTCATAAGGGATAATTATCAGCTTATGGAAGGCGTTTGTCGTTAATCACCTGCAAGCGAACGATTAGCGATAATCTCGCAAAATTACTCTTCAGAAAAGCGGATAACATTTGTGGACATCATCAGATCCGGTTATTACCCGATAGTTTAAGTACTAAAAGAACCGAAAGGGATGATCGCATAATTTAGTATGGCTACAAAACTGCATCCTCTGAATTAAATAACAATTTTGTGGAGCTTAATTGATTGTGTATAATGTAATGAAAGTATAATGGAGAACATTCTTCTGTAAACTAATACCAATATCTTTTTTTTAATCGTTGACGCTACTCACAAAAACTATCATGTCCCGTTATGTTAAAAATGCTCTCAAGCTTAAATGAATTTGGTATTGAGCGAAATCGGGGCAGAAAAATTCGAATTTATTGTTGTAATTATTTACAAATAGTGTAAATGATTTCAAAATAAATAGTAATTATTGATATAAATAATAATAATTATAGCTAGTTTAATTTCAGTAAATACTAGTTAATGTAATTTCAGTGTAGCTTCAATTATTTCCTTGGAAAGTTCACTAAATTTAAATCTCTATTCAGTGCAAACACCAGTTTCGCCTAAAGAATCACTGAAAACAGCAACTAATCTTAATACATATGACATTTTAATTTTTGGGTAATTTTAGTATTTTGATGCTGGACTCTTTTAATGATGATGTTTTTAATTGTATATAATCTGTCAGACACCAGGGACTAAAATGATTTACAATTTAAGGTTGATCTGATATAATATGCATAACTATTACGGGGGAATTTTTAAAAATGTGATAGGCAGTAGATAAGCGTATATGATTAACATGGCAATATATCTATTTTTTTTTAAATTTCTTGTCATTAAAGCAATTCATATTGAATGTCACACTTAAAGAGGAATAACACTTGCTCATCTAAACCAGAAAGTACCGTTACATTCGTTTACACTGAAAAAGATAGCTTTCAAATATTATACTTTATAAATTTTTATTCGTGTATTTATATTATTATTATGAATTATTAAAATAAATGAATAAATAAAGTAATGCAGTCCTGTAGGCGAAAGTCACTCATAAAATATTTATTCACTGTTCAAAAATCACCATTGAAAATTTGCCAATTAAAGAAACTAAGTACTAACGCTGTTGAAACATTCAGTTTTGGTTGAAAAGCAGTTTTTGAGGTTACAGATGTAAGGTATGAAATATGAATAAGGTATGAATCCTCTTTACCTGCATCAGCATTTATTCCCAGAAAATGGAATCGACCGATGCCAATGATTAACACGGCTCTCCTCCCTGTTATAGGAGCATATTTATCCTTAGTATGAGAATATTTTTATTTATGCATATAAAAAGTACAATTTACCCGAGCACATTACAGGAAAGAAGTTAAAAAAGGACAAAATCACATGCTGCTTATAAAATATTCCAGTGTTCGAAAAATCGTCCGGCAATGGCAAAGTCGGTTAAACTCTGTTCCATCCGTTCATCAGCACATTGAAAGTGATACAGCACCGACTTTTGCCAGTGCTTGGGTAGGGAGGGCGATACCTCTCTGTAGGTGTCTCCTCTGGAATTGGTTCAAAATATGGAAACATAGGGAACAATGTTGTATTTCCTACTAAGTGCAAGTGACCAATGGCACATCCCTGTGGTCTTCGTAGCAATCAAGCCTATAGTCGGCTGCTGATCCAGCCATTGTAAAGAAGTGATAAGGAAGAATCGATCGTCAGCAATTGGCAATGCTGCTTTCTCTGTGAAGGATAACCACCATACAGTTTTAATTATTACTGAGAAAAGAGCTTTGGAGTCCCAGCCGCTTACTTATGTACCTGTAAAGTATGAATAACTGGTTAGAATATTAAGGAGCTCGGAACTCACGCCCATGGCCCGATATAACTCTACGACTGCTGATTAGGACAATATTGTTCCACATTAACCATATTGCCCTTATATCGTTTGTACTAAATTGACTTTTATTATTACCAGTCTGTTTAAAATATTACAAGTCTCTTCAAAATCGAAATCATGATGTCACTCAGAAGTTCCATGTATTCACCCATATACCCACTAGACTACATTTTTCAGTTCCGTTTATAAACGTATCAAAACTTCTATTGACACATTGCTGTACCTTTAGTCTCATCACCAGAACAGCTTAAATCTTCTGCACATCATTTTTTCCAGACCTCTACTTCAAACTTCACATATATGTGTATATATATATATATAATGTGTGTGTGCCCGTTTGGCTGGCACAGCACGTTTTATGAAATGGACGTGAACCATTTGTTGTTTGAACAAGGAGGTTGGGGGTGGGGGGGGAGAGGGTTCACGTCACGCAATTTTGAGAGAACGAACGGGTGACCAACCACCAGCAGCACCACCAGAACTGAAAATTGGGAGTGGTTGCCCAACACGGAAACTGGAAGTTCGCGAATTTTATATTCGGTTCGTGATAACGGCGCTTGGGGGAGGATGTGGGGGATGTTACCTATGATGAAAAACGAATGAAGCCGCCAGAGATTGTTCATTGTTCATGTCAAAAAATCTTATAACTTTTTTCGTTTTTTTACTTTATGGCCCTTAGGTAATGGATGTCAGGTTGAATATTGAGACCTCAGTGGCTGGAAGGAGGGGATGGGTATCTCTTTTTCCGTTTCTCAGGGGGTGGGAGAAAATGGTTCGATTGCATAATTCGAACAAGGTGCGTTTCGGAAAATAGATGTTGGTAATGCTGTGTTGATGCGAATGGAGTTGCCCTTTCGTAAGCTTAGTTCTATGTACATAAGCTTAAACGCCTGTTTACACAATCTGTATGTAGGGTTGGAAACCAAGGTTCACGCCCGGACACACGTGAAGTTTGTGTAACTAGATGAATTTGTTATTGGAAGGAGTGAGCAACTTTTGATCGGACTCTTGATGGGCTCATTCCTTCTCAGACCATGGGCTCATGACTGATGTGAGGTTGAATTTTAAGACATAAATGACGGCATAGGATATCTCCGCTTGCGCGATAGACTTAGGATTTGCACGGATTGGGAAACCTTCGGGCCATCGAAATTTTTTTTATATTAAATCGAGGTGATTGCCGAACTTTTGTTTGTGTATATTTTCTAACACTTCTATGAAATAATTATTAAAATGTCGCAAGTAAAACTATACGTAAGTTTAATTAGATAATGCAATTCGAAGCGATTGGAAAATAGCTGAACAACAACTTTCAAGCCAGACTGTCTCAATTTTTATCGTTTAGTTTCGATCAGAATCAAAATTGTTGACTTGTGAGGATTTTTTTAGCTGGGTGTGACGTACCAGCCAGGTGGTGTAGTGACTAAAGAACCATTCTATCACGCATTGGTTCCACGTTCGATTCCCGGCTTGGGTTTGGGCATTAACTCGTCCGTCCCTTCATAGGGAGGGGGTAATGTTGGCCACCCCCGTAATTGAATGGCGAATACCTTCGGGCCGTTGTAAGGTGAATGCCTATCTTCAAGTGCCCGCTCGTTATTTATTTATTTAAGTGAATTATGGATTTTACTTTAAGTAAATTATGGATTTTACTCCCTCAAAAGACACCCTTCGGCTTTATTTTAATCAAAAATTTACGGAAGTTATATTTCTAGAAATTTCATTTCCAAATAAAATCGTTTAGCGATTGATTTACGAGTTGTTAATTGAAAAATATTTCCATAGCAATTATTTTTCATCAAAGTACTTTTCTTTCTTAAGCTAATCTTTGTCTTGAAACAGCTCAGCGAAGTTTTATTTGCGTAGATATGTATATGCACTTCCTTCCGCTTTAATCTACTACAATTAACTCCCGAGTAGAGAGTGCCAGTTTGAGTCCCTGGGGAGGGGAGGAGTGTGCACTTTCCCTGCCATCTCATTCCATTCGCTGTTTCATTGAGAATTTAATCGTGCAATCATTTAGCTTAATTTTGCTCAAACATCGGAGTATGTGTGAAAACACACATGAAGTCATGCTTGATGATGTATGTTTTCCCTCCATCCCTATTTCTATCAATCAAGGTGGAAAATATGAAAAAAATACAATTCACGTCTGTGGCGCGGAAAAAAAAAATGGTTATATAAAAAGAAGGGGGGGATGTCGTTCACCTTTCCCTCAGTGGTACTATCTTTGATGTGTGGGATGATTCACGTCTCCCCCCCCCCATTAACTATGTATTTTCGTACTCGTTTTATTACATACATTTATGAATTCTCGAATGCACTTTATCAGAATATATTCGCCAGAAAAATGCGCTTTAAATAATGAATGTGTTAATTACAAATACGTTTTGGCAATGTTGATGCATGCATGCTCGTTTAAAAACGAGTCACTCTCCCAAAATGTTACAAATCGTATCTTTTATGCAATGAAATTCGGAAATTTTAGGTTCTTTATGGATGTATTGATAAAATGTATAGCGTTCGTCAAAAAGTTCGTTAGTTTATTTTTTGTCGTGAAATAATTAAAAGAAGCAAAGGATCTTGGGATAAAAATGTTTGAAAATGCATATCGGCAACAGGCGTTCATAATAAGTTTTAGTTTATAAAATAGTTTAATATTTTAAAGTGGACAGCGAGAAGTAAAATTTTCGGCCTATAATGCTTTTTTTAATTTCAGGTTGTGACTCCTAGAACTAGTCTGAAGTGATTTGCGAAATTTTTTCTAAAGATTTCTCCTATAAAAGTGCACAATTTTTTTTGGACAAACTGAATTTGAAAATTATAAAATCAAACAATTGAATTGAAAAGAATCAAAACTATACTATGCGTTAGACAACCATGATAATCATTATGTACAAATGAAATGTTGCAAATCATTTACATTAGTATTTGAGGGTACAATAAGCTAACATTTATACAATAATGACCCAATTTTTTTCAATATACTGTCTGGATGGAAGAGTGAATATGCACTAACATTCATTCCATACATTTATCAAAAGAATGCAAGTTTTGTTTAATTTCGCTAAGTAGAATACCTTTTAAACCCATATTAATAAAAAGTTCCGAACAAAAAAAATTTCTTTAATGCATATTGAAAGTTAAATTGCAACATTTTATGATCAGATGCGATCTCCAATTTTTTTTTTCATAGGATATTGATGTGTTCAAAACTCTTAATCACACAGGCAGTTAATTGTATTATTTTTTCTTTGTAAAGAAACAAAAAGTTAAATTAATTGAATTAAAACGTTAGTTTTGGATTCTATATCGTAATCACTTAATCACTTGTCTATAAGTGACATCATATTGAAAATTTAGTTTCATTTTCAAGCGTTGTACTTCAATTTGTAATATCTGGGTAACGCTCCATGAACATACATGAACTATTACTTGTTTACAGAGTTAAGATTATGGAATATGCTCTTAAGACGAGTTTCGTTCTCTATGTATTCAAGCTGTACTAAACTAAGTTTGTGAAATGGCTACTTTATTTGTGAATTTTTCAGAGGCATTACATTACATACACTCAATAATGTTATGTAGTGTTCTTAAAATTAACATTTGAAATCAAAACTACACACAGCTCTTTATTTATTTTTATGTGCATATTTATTTTTTTTTAAAGAATAATAGAGTATCTTGAGAGAGATGAGTTGGAAAAAAAAATCTGACACTAAACATCTTTTTTAATGCTCTTCCGTGTGACTGAAAATAATGTCGTCATCTTCACTGCAATTTAATCACCAGACCACAAAATGTGATAAAAAAAAGGAGAGAAAGAAAATGAATTAGTCTTTTTATTTTTATTTTCTGTGAAAATTTCATGGGCTTTATCCCCCCCCCCTTCTCCATTAACGGGGTGGGGGCAGAAATTGCCAAAAACCGTACCAACAAAAAATTTGTAGCGGGATGTGTGCGCGGGGGGAGTAGATATTATCGCAAACATTTTAGCTGCAGCCCCTGCACACTTTCTTTTTTTTCCTGCAGTGCCCCTTCCCCCTAGACACACATGTCCTAAAATGAATAACTCTCTTTTTTTGGAGGGACGACGAATTTCCAGCGCAGCAGCTACGGAGGTAGTGGGGGCTCCAGGTGGAAGTATGCAAATGAAAGGGCCGGATCGCGTGACCGCTGGCCGTCGATTCGGGATAAAAGCCCCGGAAACGCCCACCGGAGCGCCCGTGCCTCGTAAATCTGGCCTTGATTTATAGTGTGACGGTTTTCTCCCGTTTTGACTCCTCGTCCATATAGGAGGTTGTGCGTTGGCGCTTATTAAATAAATTTGAGTGCTTTTGAAAGTCTTTTCGTCGCTTATGTTAAGCCTGTAGCTTGTCTCCGAATTTAATGTATGAAGTAGACCATTTTCTTTCTTATTAATTGTTTTACGCTGCTGCAAAATGGTCGCGGGTGTCGTTCTGGAGCTATTATTTAGCGTATACTATATCCGTCAGCTGAATTATTAGCTAACAAGGAACAAACGTTTCAAACTAGGCACCTTCATTTTCATTTATTAAAGCTGAATTATTTGAACGTGCGATTCAAGATCTGAGTACGAATTAACTTATAAATGCCCTCAGTCATTTGCGATTTTGGACCTTTTTTTTTTTTTTTTTACTATTTATAAATCGATTGCTTAATAAACTTGATTTTAATATTAAGGGCAATATCCTCCTCACAAGGGAAATAGTTCGGTAAATTTTGCTCACAAGAGAAAAGTTCGTAAATTCGGATTGCAAGAATTTGGCATGCTAGGTTTTAACAATTTTTCCTGCTTCTACTATAACAAGATCCACATGTGTCAAGTATGTGGGTTAACATACACAAGGTATCCAAAATATTTCAACAGACTTGTCTATGACAGTATTCAATGATAGTATTCATCAAGACAGACAAAACTGCAGCGGAACATGGAATTACACAATGTATAAGCATAAAATCACGCATGTTGCTCATTGTGGAAGTGGCTGGTGTAACGAAGTTTGTTTTCCTTCCATTTTGTATAATATCTGGACAGAAAGACGTACCGAAAACTGAAAGAGAGCCAATTAAACTTGTGAACAAGAATCCACGCGTGTAGATTTGACAAATCCTTGGAATCGGACCAGTAACAACGCAACTATGCAACACGCATACGTAGATGGTGCATGTAGATAGAGGAGATGCAAACAACGACAGCCGTAAAACAATTGTTAACTCTGGGTATTAAATCCACCTATTCTGTACGATACGATTCTGTACGTAAATTTTCCACCTATTCTGTACGATAATACATTTTTTTCTGCTGTTTTACCAAAGTGTTTATTTTTCATCTCACTTTATAAATTTGCTGACGCATTTGCCCACTAATTCCCATTTGCGGCCCCATGTTGTATTACAGGTTTTCAACTTGAGTTTTATCAATTCTCTAATTTTGTGGAAGGATTTCGGATATACCCTTTATGTTAATTAGGAGTCCACATATGTCTCCTAAATATTATTTTAGACGCCCAGGCATGTGAGCACGTAAGTTCAGTAGTGGTGTATTTTCCCTGGATTTGAAGGGGAATTCGCAAATTGAGAGTGGGTACAATCTCACGATTGCATCTAGAGGAACTGCCAAAACTATCAACAGTGACTGTCTTCAATGTTTGTCTCTTATCACATCGTGAAGTTTCTTATAGCGTGTGAGAAAACTATAAGGAACTAGATCCCACAGCAGATTAACTTAATCTTCTGAAAATGGTTTTTCATTCAATTTTGCTGTATGTAAGGGTTTTTTTTTTTTTTTTTTTTTTTTTTTGAGTTGATCTTGGCCTTTAAACCATTTACGGTGGACTACTTGAACTCGGCATAATATTTGCTAGGGAAACATTTTTGACAATGCGTGATGCGTTCACGTACGATTTATTACACGCTTGTCATGGGTTCGCAATTGCTGCTTAATTTGACAGTTCAAGATTGAAAATTTTGTACCCTTTCTTTTGTACCGAGAAAGCGTTCAGCCACAAGAATTTGTCGGTAGATCGCAATAAATCATGAAACTCTGGGAGCATCATAAATGCAATCTCAACTCTTACGCTTAAAAAAAATCCCCTAAGATGAATTGTTTGTTTTTGACGACTGCCTAGGTTATGATGGTTTTCATCCACTTTTCCAAATTCTTTAGGCTATTGTATGATCATTATTATTAATGTTATTAAGATAATCTGATAATACAAATGATTCAAATCGCTAAAAATCAGCGCGTACTTAAATTTGAAGTCTTGTTGCCATTTTATGTTAAAGCTTAGTTAAAAACACAATTCGAAAATCGAAAAAAAATGTGATTGGAAAAGAAAATGTATATTAATCATTCATGTAAATAAAATTTAGTGTTATATATTTATTATAAATTTATATGATTTTTATTAATTACTGAGATCTCATTTTAACTCTCTTCTACTGATAAACTACCACTTTAACCCTTTGAGGCGCAACCCTTTCCCAATGCTGAAAAAAGGGCAGCCGTTGCCATCGCTCGACTTAACTACCAGCAAGATGGCAGACGATCGAAACGTTCATCGCGTGCCACTGATCTAGAGACCCTTTTTCGACGGCAGCTGGCTGTGCTCGCGCACAGCCAGCTGTCGTCAAAAAACGCACAGCCAGCTGTCGTCAAAGAGGGTCTCTAGATCTGTGGCACGCGATGAACGTTTCGATCGTCCGCCATCTTGCTGGTAGTTAAGTCGAGCGATGGCAACGGCTGCCTTTTTTCAGCAGATGTCGGTGCTGTTAAAATTAATCGCGACCATTTTTTACGGGAAATGACGTGCTGAAAAGTAAAGGATTCTCGTGGAGCTATGTCACCCGCAACAATTTTTATAGAAATCAAATCTATTCTTCTTGACTGGCAATAGTCAAAACGTCAGAGTTAGGTGTTCGCAGAGCGGGATCACTGCGCGTTAAAGGGTTAAAAGGCGATTATTAGAGTAAGTGAAAGTAAGCGAGTAAGAGAAATTTTAAAGCCTGTACAACACCCTTGAAACACAATGGCAACAGATTTATTGAAATAGATTGATATTAGCAAGTCATTTGTTAAATTGAAAACATGAAATGTTTAGCTTATTTATTTATTCGTGCTGAATCTTAATTTTTTAAAAACTGTTCCATGAAGCAATGTTAATTAATAAATATGTGTATAATAATTTTAAATGGTTTCCTCAATAATTTTTACAGTGAAGAAAAAATATATCGTTGCTTATATTATACGACCTTTTTATAAAATGCAAATGTAAACGTGGAAATATCTATCAAAAACTGTTTTGAAGTTTAAAAAAAATGAAATGTTTACAAACATAGCAATTTTCGTAGTTAATAACAAACGGTTAGTTTTCAAAATCTGTATCTTAATACTTAGAAATCAGTTTTTTTTTAATTTTAAGCCTTTATTCCTTGTTAATTATGTGCTTATCTTCTTACAGACTGATGCATTGTTCCTAGACCCACAAAATGTTGCCAACTGCGTCTCCAAAGGAAAGTCGGAGGTATTTCTTTCTTTATTGCTTTTTTTGTTTTTGGACAACCTTAGACTTGAGCTTCTTGAAACCTCAATCATTTTTCATAACTTATAAAAAAAAAATGAGGTAATATGACCGATTTTTTATATTGAAAGTTTCATAGTGCATGCAACTGAGGGAAAAAATGTAAATAAATAAAAGAAAATAACAATATAATTTGTTAACAGCTTTAAAAAATTGCATGACGATTTAGAAGAACAGTGAATCATTTTTTCTTCTAGTTTTTAATGAATATTCATAGCAAATTTAAACAGTATAAAAATACCATAGAGGCACCTTTATATAATATCATGTAAACCCTTTATTAACAATTTTTCTTATCTCATATGAGTAACAAAACTAAACTATTTTGTAAAAATTGCGCTAGGGACATTTATCACAGTTATTTTAAACATCGATAATAGACATGATGTAATTCGTACAATTCAGTATTTGTTATGGGACATTTTCTTCCAGTTCTTGATACAGGAAATGCATTTTCACGAAAATCAAGAATATGTTTTGGAATCGGTTCTTGGATTCCCAATTTTACGAAAGAGTTTTCTACTAATAATTAATAATAACTAATAACGGGAATGAAGCCTTTAAAATCTACATTTCTGCTAATGAACTGATAAAAATTTTCATATTCGGTGATCGCTACTCCCAAAATATTTTTCTGCCTACTTTTCTGCTTACAATAGCTAAACCATATTTTTATACTTAATTAATGCTGATTCGCACACTCTGCTAACACAAAAGACCCTTTATGGCTATTATATCAAAATTTGTTTTTTCATGTAGATTATTGTCTAGGATTACTTGCGAATCTTTGCAACAGCTTATGGTATTTTATTCGAAGACATTTGTTTCTAATATCAAATCTTTGACACCTAAACCGCTTTTTTTTTTCAAGTACATAAGTATATACCTGCGTTTCGTGTAATTAGTTTCGAATTAGTGAGTGGCATGTCTAAGATAACCAAACGCGTCTTCGGAGATTAGAGAACCTTACCAGAAAATGGAAAACTAAAGCTCGGGTATGAATAAAATAGGACATATGTGCTATACTTCTGGTAATCGATAAAATCAGGACGTACGTATCGTATGTGCTGGATGTCAAGGGGTTAATGTGAAGATGACAAAGACTTATCTTCAGTGGTTGTTGAATGCCTACTATCAGCAAAGCTTGATCAAGAAATTCATTATTTTAAGCAAAAGTCAATTCATTTTGTTTGCCAAAAGCGTTCTGATTATACTCAATAACACGATATGGAAACACGCCAAAAGTTTATAGTAAAAATGCAATAATAAACTCTTTCTTGTTTCCAACATTAATTTCTTATCATGATGAAAAGGCACTGAAAGAGTTTTATACACACCACCCAAAATGATTCTCGTCAATTAGTATACAATAAAATAGTAAAAAAAGAACAAACAACAACAAAAAAAAAACTGCAGAAGGCTTAAATGACGGGCCTTTAAGTATATTAATATTTGCTTTAAATCGAAACGAAATAAGAGATACCCAATTATTTTCGTTCTCCCTCTCAGTTTATTATCGTTCTTGAGACTCGTAAAAGTTTGTTATTACTCTCGCAGAAGAAATCTAGAAAACACATCTTGGGGTGAAACAGCTGCATCGCCTTTTAATGCCGCTCGTCTTCTCACGCGATGTAATTTCCCTTAATACATCACGTGTCTGGAGATAATTTCATTAAATGTATTTGCTTAACGATTTTTATTCCGGCATAAATGTTATTCAACTTCGCGTTATTGTAGCTTTCATCTCACGCGGAATTGCCTCAACAGGGCAATAAGTGAAACGCACCAGAAGAGACGAGATGGGCGTGCAATGGAGAGAAATGGAACAGTTTCATTTCGGATCTTACCACCGCTACCTCTCCTCTCGTTATTGGAACTTTTTCCTACCTTTTTATTGTTGGGAGGGCAAATTGTAATTTTGGTGGGTATTGGGAGGAATTAACGTTCGCTGCCGAGTTCTCCTTGGATTACGGATTTGGAAAGCGGGATTCCAGTGATTGTCTCTGCGAAGTTTAGTAATCCTAGTATTTAAAGTTCCTATACAGAAATCCCAAAATATCGGAGCAAACTTTCATGGGAGGTAGGAAGCATACAAAAGAATCTGTATCACATAATATCGTGGAGTCAAAATCCTTGTTTTCATTTAGCGGTTAATAATCACTCCGCAAAAGTTGTTGAAGTTTCCCCATCATGCTTTGCCAATATTTAATTACTTTTTCTTAAAAAATACTGAACTAAAATTGATCATTATAAATATATTTCGTTTTGCATGCTGTAGTTGACGGAAAATAAATCACCTGTTATAAGGCTTGATAAGGAAAATTAACCAATACTTCAACTTTTGTGGTGTGACTATTAATTGTATAAAAACAACGTTTTTGACACCAGATTGCTATGCGATTGCCAATCTTTTTTACGTGCTCTAACTTGTTTGAAAGTTTGTCGTTATATTTTTGGAGCTCCCTGCTCTTCCAGCTGATCCATTATTCTTATGCCTGGGCCAGAAATTGCGGTTAAACCATTGAGAGAACACACGCAACTGTCTCCTTGTTACAATTTTAAGTAATGCATTGTTCTGCTTTCTGGATCAAAAGAATATTACAGATGAGCATTTCTCCAAATATTGCTCATTGATCACTCCTGTGAGGAAGCTAGTGTTCAGTTTTCCAACTGGAAACAAGAGAAGAAAAGAAAGTGATATTGAATTGCCTGTGCCGTAGATATCTTAGAAATTTGGAAAAAGAGTTCAGCATTACTGATCACAGCCGTTTCTTTTCAATAAGGCCAAAAAAGTCATTGAAAGCGATAAATCTGACCAACGGCGGCACAAAACTTGCGGTCATACGTCTGCCTATATGCTGTAGGAGCTCTAGTTCATAAGACTTAAACATTATAACCAGAAAATACTTGGTGACTTGTGTAAAAACGCATTAAAATCGGTATTGAAAGATCGTGTAGGTTAGTAAGTGAAGCCGCTAGTTGCTTTGAAGTGAGCATGTACACTAAATGAAATTATTTACAGAATTAAATTGCTATAGAAAAGAAAGTAATCTGTGAGGAACACGTCTGTTACATGCACGAAAGCATTAAACTTCGACTTTAAAATTTCAGATCGAAGTTTAAAATCGAAGTTTAAAATTTCAGTTCTCTTAATGAAATGATAAAGAAATTCATCGAGAGATTTCTATTACAACTCTCAAGTACATCTGCCAGCTACTACACTTTGAGAAGGTTAGTGCCGTTGTGGAAATGCTATGAAATGAACTTAAATTTCGTAACTAAAGTTGACCATGCAGTTGGGACTTGCAAAATAACCTAATTTTTTGAGTAGGATCAGAGTTGCCAGATCTAAAGGTTTCTCTTTATTTTTTACCTTCTTTTGTGCATTTCTTCCAGATTTGTTCATGCATTACAACAATAAACCGTGAAAAATATTTTTAATATATGCTTGTTGAATTTAAATGATGTCCAACACAGATATTTTGAGTTTACTTTCCATTTAACAGGACATCATTTATTGCCAATTTAAAATATTGGTTACAATTATTACAAAACTAAAATATCATCTGTACATTTATTAATGAATAAAAATTAAGTAACGCGAACATAAGAAATAAACACACAATTGTTACACTAGTCATAAATACGTATATTTAAGACAGACATAAATGTTCTTCAGGTATTTTTACATACGTAACACAAAATGTTTTGGGTATAGAAGTTGTTTCACGTGTGCATTTTCTGTTGTGTACGTGCATTATGCTGTTAAATAATATGACACCACACTGTTATTGTTTTCATTTAAAAAATTACATAAAAAGTGTTTTTTATGTATTTTTAATATGATTTAATGAAACATCCAGAAAATAGCAATAAAGAAATCCTACTAAATAAAAATTTATGAAATTATATTCTGATAAAATTTGCAGTTTGACAAATATACTGGTTCTGAAGCTAACCGACTTCCCAGAGGAATATTAATCTCTACATCACATAATTTTCAATTACTAGTAAATATTCTCTGCCATGCGTGATTTATATATAATTTCGAATTCGTCCGTTATAAATTTAAATGCCAAAGCGGATCCACGTTCAACAGCGCTGTCGTCGGAATCGGTTGAAATTGCAATTTTCCTTTTGTACTAAGCACATCGACGTTACACCTATGAATACATGTTAAAACTCAAAGCATGTAAAACCTCCATTGTTTCAGTATTCAAATTAGATCGGCAAATGTCATTATGCCACGCTGATACCAGATGTTTGGTTACATTCCAGTGGTTGAATCCGATTGTTGACAGATATGCATTCGTTATAGATTTAACTGGGAGTAGTAAAATGTTTCGACGAGCTTTGCGCAGTTGTTAATCATTCTAATAAATTTTACAAGCACTCTGACCTATCATTAAATGTATGATTTATGTAATTAGTTTAAAACACGCTTTTGTCATGAGATCTGGATTACTGAGATGAGTGGGTTTTAGTTTCTCTGTTAGTAAAGGGCATTAATGTGTTTGATTTGAGGAGAAACACACTGTGCGATCAGGTACGTAGTGCAGCATTGAAATCTTTATGTACACTTTTATTATTCCACTGTACGAAGTAAAGAATTGTTATAAAAATTTTGTTAGCTGTAAAAGAATTATTGCAATCGGCAAAAATTTCGTTAATCAGAAATTGAAGAAAAAATCGATTTTGACCCTTTTAAAATTTATTTTGACTAGTTTTATATTTGAGATTGAAGAAACATCACAAAGATCAGTTTTCAATTCCTTGGAGTTTAAAACTCAGTGGCTTATAGTGAGCTCAAAGAAAAGCTTTAAAATTATTTTTAAAATTTCGTAAAATAACACGATAAAAGTTACCTGTCAGGTTATACAGCTGTTTTGATTAAAAAAAAATATTCTATCTTCGTCTTTAGCGATCGAATTTATTCACAGATTAGGACAGAAACTGACAAATACTTCCTCTTCAGTTTTTTTTTTTTTTTTTAAGTTTTTAAATTACTTTGTGTTTTAAACACCAGTTATTTTGTGTGTTTTTTGTTAAAATTAAGTTTTCTAAACTAGAGCTGGGCACTAGCATATTGACAGTTGTGATGGGTGCAGATGGTATCTTTTATTAGAAACTAAAGAATGAAATGAAATGCAGCAGTTTTTGCGAAAGGGCTATCGAAAAGAAAAATTCTTTTGTTTTTACTGTAAATCTTTGGAAAACCTTGATCCAAATGTTTTAATTACCGAATAAGCATTAAATCTACTCTTATAGAAGCTTACTAATAATGTTTTTATCAATGATATATATGATATATTCATGTGAATTTTCTTCAAAGTTCGATGTTGAAACGGAACTGAACATTATATGACAATTCATGAGCTTACAATATCTTCTGAAAATTGAAAAATTATACTTTTCAAGGCACACAATATTTATTTATTTTTTCAATTAGATAATAAATTGAAATTTTTGTGATAGTGTACGTACGTTTCAAATGAAGAATACAAATATATCATTGTTATTTTTGATTTAGTCAGCAAAACAAATCAGCAAAAGTGGAAGTTCAGTTTTCTCATAGCAAAATGCAGTATCAAAAGCACTCCATATAATTTGAGTTAATATTTATATAGAGTTTTGCTTTTGATTATGGTTTTTTGTTTGTTTGTTTGTTTTTTTTTGTTTATTTGTTAAATTATTTTAAATGTAAATTTATTTTTTAAATGTATGTTTATTTTAGAAAATATAAAAAATCAATCGAGTTTTTTATTATATACTTACTAACCAATCAAAATGTAACTTTCCGTTTTTTTTCCCATAGCGGTATGACTGTCGGAATCACATAAGGGTGATCCAAGCAATTGGAGATGGTTCCAAGCTGTACCTTTGCGGCACAAATGCTCACAATCCTAGAGACCTTGTGATTTATGTAAGTAACAATAATTCGTCAATATATAGTATGTTTATGTCTATGATTCAAAATTATTCATACATTAAACTCATTAATGGTTCAAGACATGCAATTCACTGTAGTGTTTTGTAATGTCGTCATTAATGAACTTGTTAACTATCTCTTATTAATCATTTTAACTTAATGTAAATGTCTAATTGTTAACTATGATTTATGATGTTCTATACTAATCATGCAGTCTTTTGTATCGGTCATGTTGAATTATTTGTAATTTTAGGGAAATCTTACCTATTTGGGCCCAAATGAACACTTTCCTGGAATAGGAGATGGCATAGCAAAATGTCCGTTTGATCCAGACGACAACGCTACTGCAGTATGGGTTGGTAAGTACGATTTTTCTTTTGACAGAACCTATTTATTCGGTGTTACTTATTAACTCAAGTTAAATGTTTTTATGACATGTTTGAACTTTTACTATGGCTTTTTTTGTGACAAACACATTACTACGATAAATGAAAGTTAAACAAAGGAAAACTTCTGAAATAAAAAGAATATTGTATTATTGCATAATTTTAATTGCAACCATTCCATCCTGTATAATTTTTCTTATCTTTCCCAACAATTCTAAATTACATAACTGTGCTCACAGACTGCTGTAATTTGTTCTTATTATTCTTCCCATCTATTTACAGAACACGGCAATCCAGGAGGTCTTCCCGGCCTTTACAGTGGAACGGTAGCTGAATTTACAAAAGCTGACACTGTGATCTTCCGCACAAATTTGTACAATTTAACGACTGGCCAGAGCGTACATCCATTTAAGAGGACGATAAAATATGATTCGAAATGGCTTGACAGTGAGTAGATGATGCTTTGGTTCATGCTCAAGTTAATGCATGACGTCTATGATCTATTTATTTCGACCATTACTTACCGCTGAAGAAATCTTTTGAAAAACAGCGGACAGAAAATTGTGTACCTAATATTGCAAAACAGTAGCTTGACATTTGTTTAGTGTTTATATGTAGTAGGTAAAATGATATTTGAAGACTAATTGGCATAAGTTTTATTTATTTTAATAGATTAAAATTCTGGGACACTTCCCTTGGCTAAAAATAAATAAATAATGATAATTCAGCTTTTAAAAATATTTTTAATAAACAACAGTAGTGCGCGAGCTCTTGGAGGCTCCCAATGGATTTCCAAGGGATTCAATAAAATGCGTAATGTCGGATATGTACATCAATATAAATAAACAAGAATTTTTATATCCTCAAGTCGACTTTCAACAAGAATTGTATACCATTACGATTAACGTGCTGACGTTTATCCCATTCTTATGGCGAGTTAGTTCGCGCACTCGACAGCGTAGTGCTGGTGTGCTCGATTTCAAAAAAGGCGATGAGTTATTTTATCTCTTTATGTATGCCCTTTCGGTTGTTAGAATCGTTCAAGCTACTGAGCCTTTGTATAGCATCCAAAATAGTATTTTGCTTTCGATCTTTGCATTCTACATTTTCATTAAAAAAAATACAGAAATTAGTTGAAGGCTGCCGCATATAATATATATATATATATATATGAGACGTCAGATATTCCAATAAAGTTCCAGAGTTAAGGCAGGTAAAATGGTTTATTGAACATTGCATTTAAGTTACAATATAGAGTGAGAAGAGGGGAGGGGAGACGGGTACGAAAATCTGCGTGGATTACTTAAGCAGTTCTAGTGGCAGAAGTCTCCCGATTTTCGATGTGCGGGTGTATTTACGCTCACCACACCACGTGGTTTGCGAAGACATAATTCCGCCTCTCTCTTATCTCTAATCGAACCACACACATTTACCAACATGACCCGCATCCGGGGCTACAAATGCGTGGGGACACGTGTACACTAAAAAGAACACAGAATCAAGTATCTGGTATCTGGCAATTAACTAAAAAAAATAAAACATAGCTCCAGAGCGCGCGTGGCAAGTAAGACAGGAAAGCAAAACTTACAGTGAAAGTGCCCGCTTGAACAATACCCAAACTTCCTTTATATACATTATATATATGTCTGTAATTGGCTTCTTCCGAGCTCAAAAAAGAAAAACTGTACGCATCAACGCAAGGACAGGCCAAGGACTTGGACTGAATGTGCAAGTAGAAGTGATGGAAGTGAGATTGATAAAACTTTATATAATATATAGCACATATAAAAAGGTACTTATCGCACTGTTACTATACAAAGTTTTATTTATCTCATCTTTAAACACCAGTTTCGTTTTGAGTGTTTTTCGTTAGATGATGAATGTGTTACAGCTTATATTTTAAAAAATCACGTTTTTTAAAAGAAATAAAACTAATACAAAACAAGTTAAATTTTAAAAACATTTTTAGATCACAAAATATAGTGCACTTATTATTTTAATTTGTGTGTCTTTTTTATTAGTACTTCTAGACTAGAATCTAAACCAAGGGTACAATTTATGGAAAAAAAAAAAATCGTTAGTGCACACAAATGAAAAAAGGTTGAGAACCACTGTTCTACATGAAATTTTAAATGCAAATCTTAATATCTCGCATCAAAAAGACTGCACAGATGTCGCAATTCATGCTAAAAACGTAAGTTTTATATGAATATATTTTCCTCTAAAAATCTTTTTTTTTTTTTTTTTCTTTTTTGTGCAGAACCCCATTTTGTTGGATCGTTTGACATCGGGGATTACGTGTACTTTTTCTTCCGTGAAAGCGCGGTGGAATACATCAACTGTGGTAAAAATATTTATTCCAGAGTTGCAAGAGTGTGCAAGGTAAGGACAGCGGCACTGCTGAAGTTCTATTTTATTTTCAAAATCACTGAAGTTTGAAGCCAAATGATCTTTGCAAAAGACTGCATAAACATTGTTTTTTGTATTTCGTTGTTACTATGTTGTACGATTTGTTCTGAATGAAATTTGGAGACGTATTCAAATTATTTAACGCAAATATGCAGATAAAAATACACTGATAGTCCATAGAAACTTAAATAGACACCATCACCTGTGATTAGTCTCATATTCGCACATAATTCCAAGAATCTCCATTAAAAAAAAAAAAAAAAATGCAGAACTTTCGTTTAATCCTTGTATTTAATTCCTGAATGAAATATTAATAAAATTTCAGTTTAAATTTTTAAAAAATATTTTTTAAAAAGTTCACCAGGAGAGGTGGGTTCAACTCTTATTACAGATGTCCTCGCAAAGATGTATATATATATTATTTTGTTTTTACCCGAACGTGTAACATATACGTTTTGTACTAACGAATTGGTTTCTTTATATCCACTGAACTATTAAGAATTGTCCAATTTTGTTGCCAATAAATAAATAAATAAATAAATATACAAATAAAACATAAATGCATACGCTCACAGAAAACTACTTTATCCCGTCGTTACTTATGAGTGCTTTCACTTTATTTAATCGCAAATGTTTAATTCTTCTCATTCACTTGACTAAAATATTTGGTATTAAGACAAGTTAAAACGCTTAAACATATTTCTCAAAGAGTTGTAGAAGAATCATGAGCGGGGTTCTTAATATATTCTATTTTCCGGTTGTGTTCAAAAGTTTGATATTTTAATACCTCCCTTCTGGATCCCGTCAGAATCACGGGCTGAGCTTTCTCCCTCTATTTTTCGTGCCTGTGATATTTCCAGGCTGGAGTGCTCAAAAGTGATGCGCCAGAAAGATTAGAGCATTTCAATACTTATGCATGGAAATTTATCTCATTTTACACAACAGATGACAGTGCCATACTATTTTTTAAATTGTCGGTAGTTTATTTTTAAATAGATAATAGAGCACTTCTCAAATATGTGTATTTCTGATAACCATTTTGCAATCTTAGCTCACTTTCTTACTTATGTTCAAAGAAAACTTTATCTATATCTGTTATGAAGTAAATTTAATAAAATCGTCGTTTAGTGTTTAATTTTTTTCCCCCCTGCTTACTGGGAAACACATTTTCAGTCACAATAAACGTAAATGTGTGATTTTCCTTTCCCCATTTTTATGCTAAAAATATGTCCAAAACCTTACAATGAATACATATATTTTGCATACACTTATTTTTATGCAATTGTTTTGAGTAAAAAAATAGGCACTTTTATGGCCGTTTTCTTGGAAAACAACATCTAAGGAGTTGATCTCTGTATGGTGTGAATGCTAGCATTAGAAATTCCTATACACTGTTGTCATTTTTAAGGATATTATGTTTCCATTTTTTTTTAAAGATTCATTAATGCTATATTTTCTTTCCTTTTCAGCGGGACACCGGCGGCAAGAATATTTTAAACAAGAATTGGGCTTCGTTTCTCAAAGCTAGACTGAACTGTTCTATACCTGGGGAGTTTCCCTTTTACTTCAATGAAATACGTACGTATTGTACAGCAATCTTGACTGAAAACTTGAGAAAATTAGAATGTATAGCATACTGTTACAAAATTGTAATGTTGTTTTCCCGCATTTATGTGTGTCGCTGGAAAGAGAGTTGTACAGGAATTCCTTCAAGGGGAATGATTGTGGCCCCTTGAACTTGGCGACCGTTTGGGCGGCAAAAAGAAAGTTTTCGAGACTAGTGGAATTTTCCCTGTATCTCCATTAGGAAAGAAGTTACTGGAAGAATCTAAAAATATGATGTCACATGCCCGCTAAATAAATTTATAAAAACTTTTAAATCTCTAATAGTTGTTAATTTTCATATATATATTTATTGTGATCTGAAGTTTATTGAAACCACTTAAAAACATCGACTTTTCATTTGCCATAATTTTTTAAGAATCATAGAACACTCCAGAAATTTGTTTTGAAATCAATTTTACGTTTACATATGTTTCAGTTTTTCATTTCATCCTTTTCTTTTCTTTCTTTCTTTGTTTAATTGGCACAGAACTTAAAGTGTTTAAATGGAAACTAACTGTATTTTCATAATGTAATACCTTCTTTAAAATAGTCAACGAACAACGTTTTTTAAAAATAATTTTGCTGTACTTTTAATAGCTATATAAATTTATAATTAGTCTCAAGTGCTGTGAGTTTCTTTAACATTTTCTTATTTTACACTCACTAGACTAATTTCTGTATGCGTTGAAATTATTTAAAGTTTTTTTTAAATTTTACTAAAAGTGAATTACATTATAAACGTTAATTTAGATTATAAAATCTAAAATTTCATTTTTTTTCTTTAGAGCATGTCTACAAACATCCAGAGGACGAAAGAAAATTCTATGCGGTGTTTTCAACGTCGACGTAAGTACTCATTTTATTGTTCAATGCGCAATAACTATTGTTATCTTAACTTAATTAAGTGAAAGCACGAACATTTATAAAATAGCTGAGCTACAGTAAAAAATAAGTGAGAGTATTTCTCTATGCGTAATTCGGACTTTGCAATTTTATTACAGGGCAAAAGTATTTCAATGCCATATTTTCATGTAATAAAAATTTTGCTCGATTATTATGAAGTAGGTATGATATTAAATTTTAAGGCTTTGAAATGAAAGAGTGTAATTCATACTTCATAACAAACTTACCGGTTTTTTTTAACTACTCTATATTTTAGTATCTTTATTTATTTTATTTTTTACCGTCAGAGAGCAGCACACGTGTCTGAACATTTCGTTTAGAGCATTAGTTTACTATTGGTGGTGCTCGAACCTCCAGGGTTCGCAGAATGTAAAAAGGCGTTCTGAAAAATAATACATTAGTACATTACAAATACATGAGTAGTTTTCATTTTAGAAGGGTGTTCGCAACTAGAAAATGTTCGGAAACCACTAATTTTGAGTTATACGACCTTCTCGCAGAGTGTTCTGGATAATGCACATAACATAAGCATTGTTTTATTAATGCAAACCTTTTCTACTGCTCGAGGAAGATCTGCTTGCACCGAGTACATTTTCTAATCAGGTATAACCTACTGAATCACAAAACAAAGTCCGCAAGATTAGCGGAAATATATTTCCCTGTTAATTATTGCATTATCTATCAAGAAATATAAAATGCTCTATGGTAACATTTCTCATAGTCCTCGTAGACATCTAAAATAAGTACTGTATATTTTCGGATTATCTTCTAAAATAAAGAATGGTAGTGTAACGGGTGTGTATCATCTGCTGAAATATTTCCTGAAATTTTTGGTTTTTACTATGAAAAATCATTTTATAAAACCAAAATAAAAATAAAATGTGTTTTTGTTGTTGAAAATGTCGCAGGCTTTTATTAAATTTGACACATTAAAAGGGAGTTATAACGATTTACTTCGTATGAAAATTCATCTAAATATACAGGAAGAAATAAAATGGTGTTGACTTGATTCGTGATCTTGAGAAAAAAAAAAAACTATGTAGCTAAAACTATTTTTGTCCGGTAACCGAGAAGAACGATTTAGAACAATGCAAAATACATGAACTGTCTTTGTTTTGGACGTAAGGTTGATTGCCTCATGCCATATAAACTTTTTACATGCAATTGTATCATTTACCCATAGATTCGACGAATCTCTTAATGGGTTTCTATTAATGATGGTCAAATGTCTCTTTACAGCATTTTCATCTGTTCCTTAAATATTATTATATTTTTCTAGGAATGGTTTGATAGGATCTGCAATCTGTAGCTATAGCCTCGATTCTATTCAGGAAGTTTTTAATGGAAAGTTCAAGGAACAAGCTACTTCCTCGTCTGCTTGGTTGCCAGTCCTCACCAGCAAAGTTCCAGAACCGCGTCCGGGTCTTTGTGTTAATGACACCCAGACATTACCAGATTCGGTTCTTAACTTCATCAGGGGCCATCCTCTGATGGATTCTGCCGTCTCGCACGACAACGCAAAGCCGGTGTATTATAAAAGAGACGTCATATTCACGTGTCTAGTTGTTGACATGATAGAAGTAGATGGCGTGGCTTATACGGTGTACTACGCAGGATCCAGTAAGTTGATAGCTTTTTAAATCATGTAACTGTTTTTAACAGTTTATTTAAGGTATCCCACTACCGTCAAATCGTCTTGAAATCGATTATTTTAAGAATATAATGTAAATTATTTTGTTAAAATGAATGTACGAATACCCTTTACAGCATCTTTTTGAAAATGCTTTCCCAAATTATTTTCGTACGGTTAAATAAATTGTAACTAAAAGTACTACTGCTGAAATATTTATTATTTTACGGTTTTATCCATTTTTTAATTTACAAAAAGCTATCATTTAAAAATTTCTTAAATGGCATCAATTCTATAGAAAACGATGATCATTTACTAGTCCTGCTTTAAATAAATGAAAAAATAACTTATTGCAAATTTGTTTTGGGGACACACATAATAGTTTAGAAAAAGATTTAAACACATACTCACATAAAATTGGCTTAGGCCATATGTTATTTTGCCAATGACTATTAATTTGGATAAAATTTCTACCAGTGTACTGTCGTAATATTCGTAGCAAATAATTTGAATCAACAGGAAAAAAACCATATGGTGTCACTGCGTATATTATTGAAACTATCAATACGTAACTTATGGAACATAAAAGAAAATTATCAGCACTAGAAATAAAACTTTAATAATTTATGAAAGAATTTTTATTTTCAAAATTTGTGCATAAAACTAATGCTTGGTGCATTATCAATTTTTTTATTTAATTACTGTATTCGATTTATTAGAAAGGTCAACGGAGCCTGTATTTATACATTTTTGGTATGATATAGTATCTCATTTTACTGAAATTATTATTTCTTCCTTTTGCTTTTAACTAAAATCATTGTTTTTATTATGTTACAGTGGATGGTTATGTTTATAAACTAGTAGAGTGGTACGACAGACTAGGAGAAGAACATTCTAACCTGGTTGATATTTTTGAAGCTACAGTTCCTGATGCTGTTAGAGCTATAGAAATATCCAGCAAGGTAATTTACTGAATATCCGACATAATTGTTTTTTTTTTCTTTGAAGCACATCTCTTTTTTTTATGTACTGCATCCAACGATCACAAGCTCATCCACCTCTTTACCAACGAAAGTACTAAGCATTTTTAATGCTTAGTACTTTCGTTGGTAAGTACTAAGCATTAAAAATGCTTAGACTTAATTCTGTATGATATAATTTTTCTGTCTGATATCGTTCTACTGGTTTCCGAGTTCTAAAAGATTTGTTTCATGAATGAACAGCTTAACCACAGTTTCCCAAACACTGGGCTGCAGACCAACGCCGGTCAGGGAGATTTTACTGCCGATCCACGTAATTCCAAATTCATTAAAAAATAACCAGCTGCAGATTTCGTTTTAACTAAAAATTATATTTATTTAAAACTCGAATTGATATATATTTATAAACCAATTACATTGCTTGTATGAGATCTGTTATTTTTGCCGGACTCTAATCCGCGAAATTTTTGTTCCTATGTTTGAAGGTCGACAGATGTAAAACACTGGAAAACAGTGCCTTCAATATATTCCAGGCTCACTTTTAAAAGCTTAAAATTGTGTATTTCCAGTCCAGTTTTCAAACTTGCGTTGGCCTACTTCATTCAAGATGTATCTAGATCTTGAAATCAAGATGTATCTGGATTTCAAGACTAGAACTGTCCTTTCGCATGCCCTTATAGAAAGCAATGATGACCCAGTAATAGGTGCGCCATAATAAAGTAACTGATAATTCTGGGCCCGCAGTGGCCAGTGTTGTAAAATGTAGAAGAAAAGTGCCTGTGTCTGCTATTCGAAAAACAAACTTTTGATTAAGATCCTCTTAACCTTTTTGACTAACTAGAAATACGTGCTGTAAACATTTATCACATACTGCTTAACCCTTTGAGGCGCACCCCTTTCCCAATGCTGAAAAAAGGGCAGCCGTTGCCATCGCTCGACTTAACTACCAGCCAGATGGCGGACGATCGAAACGTTCATCACGTGCCACATATCTAGAGACCCCAAAAAAGGGTCTCTAGAACTACCAGCCAGGTGGCGGACGATCGAAACGTTCATCGCGTGCCACAAATCTAGAGACCCCAAAAAGGGTCTCTAGATCTGTGGCACGCGATGAACGTTTCGATCGTCCACCATCTGGCTGGTAGTTAGGTCGAGCGATGGCAACGGCTGCCCTTTTTTCAGCATTGGGCAATCTATCCAGCTGTTCTCGCATTCTTCCATTTTTCAGCAGATGTCAGTGCTGTTAAAAATAATCGTGACAATTTTTTTACGGGAAATGACGTGCTAAAAAGTAAAGGATTCTCGTGGAGCTATGTCACCCGCAACTATTTTTATAGAAATCAAATCTATTCTTTGTGACTAGCAACAGTCAAAACGTCAGAGTTTGGTGTTCCCAGAGCGGGAACACTGCGCGTTAAAAGGTTAAACTGAGTTTTTCCGAGCTGCTGGATCTTGCAGAGGGTACAAACTATTATATTTACAGTGAAATGCTTATGCATGCATTTATTGATTATCGAAAATTATATTTGAATTGAAATATCGGAATAAAACAAGAAATTGATACGAACAAGACCAGGGCTTATAAAAACAAGATTGCTTTTGATTCGATATTAACTTATCGATGATATGGTGTTTTATTCATTAAAAAAGTATATTTATTAGTGTATTTCTAGTTAATATACATAAACGCATCTGGAGTCTTGTGCGCAGGTTGAGAGTATTTCAAAGAAAACTTACTCGTATTTACGTAACATCCGTAAAACCACCAAATCCTAGGAAGTACCCCTATCGCTTTTAGCATATTCTAAGCGTGATCCGTGAGTTTTAATGAAATAATATTTAGAAGATAAAAATATCTTTGACAAGCAAAGAAATTTTCTATTTTATTGGAAACAGCCTTCTACATAAAATCACTTATCATTATGTTTAGAAAATATACCTGAAATGAAAAAAGTAAAGTTATACAACTAATTCCAATTTTCGTGTAGCCATTTTGATTTGTAACACCACACACAGTTTGCTGCCATTTACTTTTCCTGTTCCTATCAAATATAGTTTCATAATGCAACAAGCTGTAAATTCATGAAGCACTTCAATCTTTTGGTTTTTTCTACTTTTCACCAGTTCTTCGTTTGCCAACAAGAAAGCAGCTGTTGTTTTGTACTAACAGTGTGGCTGCATCACATTACTTCTGAAAGCTTTTTTTTTTTTCCTTTCTATTCTGGACTGTATGATGATATTAGAAATTGAAAATCAATGTTATCTTCCTTTCATTGCAGCACAAATCTCTGTATGTTTCTTCAGACTACGTCCTTCGACAATTCGATCTCGTCATGTGCAAAGGAAGATTTGCCAACTGTCTGCGTTGTATCCAAGATCCCTACTGTGGATGGGATAAAGAGCGTGGAGAATGCAAACCATATGTCAGTGGGTATGTATTCATTTGAAAAAAATGCTCCTTAGATTATTGTTTTAAAAGTGCTCTTATGTTTTTCAAACGCTACATAGGCTTGTTGATTATGTAGTATTTTCGATTAACTTAAAATTAGCTGTTCTGATATTCCTGTAATATTCCATATGTTGTGTTTGCTAATGTATATATATAAATGTGTTATACACAGTAAAAAATGTGTATAACACATTTAATTCGTAAAATTAGAGCATAAAATTAGAGCATAATAACTGCAAATTTTAGAGTACATATGTCAGTTTTCTTTTTTATGGTATAGTCCAATCATTTGGTCAAAAAAAGGGGGTTACCTGGAAAGTTTTCCGGGAGTTTTGAAAATGGGCAATTTTATAGATTTCGATATGCTCTTTCCGAATTTCAACTTTGCCCCCTCGTATCTTTGCCGCTCGCACCTATATTCGAAAAATGGCGGCCAAAAGCAGTTTTTTGGCAATATCTCCTTTACGACTCATTTCACGAAAAAAACAATTACGAAAAAGGAAACTAGAAAGAATTTCCTACAATTTATGTATTTACCTTTTTTTCGTAAAATCAATAGTTTTGGCGTACGAGCGCCGCAAAGTGTAGTTCAGTATGCGTTTTGGCCAAAAAACGTATTTCCACACCACCATGTGAAGTAGAGTAAGCGGCGTTTTTTTTTTTTTTTTTTTTTTTTTTTTTTTTTTTTTTTTTTCACAGTGGTATCCCCAGTAGGCCTAATCCACATGCATTTAACTCAGGGATGAGCAAACTACGGCCGGCCAGAAGGTTTTATCCGGCCCGCAGATAGAATTTTGCAGGATGTGTTTTTGAGCGAGTTTGGCAGCTGAAAGACGACATTGTGTCGTTCTTCCATGAGAGACAGTGTTCTGCGGAGTGCGAAATGTAAGAAGATACAGAATGGCTTTCGGACTTTGCATTTTTCACAGATCTTCTTTGTTATATGAGCAACTTGAATGTCAAGATGCAAGGGAAAAATTAATTTATCGACGATATCTGGGCCCATCTCAAAGATTTTAAACTATAACCTAATCTGTTTGCTGAGTAGCTAGCTAAGAACGACTTGTCTCATTCCTCGAGGTTAAATTCAATGCGGTTCAATACTCTCAAAAAATGAAGAGAAGCTTAAGAATTATAAAGATGGTTTGAAAAAAGTGCATTTTGAGTTCGAACGCAGATTTCAAGATTTCAGTGCCATTCAAACAGAATTGGATATTTTTACCATGCCTTAGAACGTAAATTGTGAAACAGTGAGGTTAGATTTGCAGCTTGAATTAATTGAGTTGCAATCTAACGATCATCTCAAACAGTTGTTTCTAAATATTCCAAAGTTGGAGTTTTAAAAATCATTATCGTTTCCCAAATTTAATATCTCACGCTCAGAAAATCAGTGCTATGTTTGCTTCATCTTATATATGTGAACAAGTGTTTTCAACTATGAACCTTAGAAAGAATTCTTTCAGAAGTAGACTGGCAGATGAGCATTTAGCCTCGTTCCTTAGAATGAGTACATCTCACTTCGAACCTCAATATAAGGAACTTTTAAAAATGAAATAGCAATTTCATTCATCTCATTAACATATTTAAATTGTAATACTTGTATATTGTTTTTAAAATTTTAGAAAAATTTATCTTGGCCCGCCAAACTTTTTTTCTTCGATTTTCGGCCCGCGACCGAAAAAGTTTGCCCATCCCTGATTTAACTAATCCAAAATTTACCGCATTCTCCTTCGCTTCGCTGTTCTTGATGGACCAGGTGTTGCAAGTTCATTGTCTCTAGTACCGATCGAAATGTCACAGCCCGAAATTTCTTCCACATCAGCCGCGATGGGATTGTCAGTTTCATCGCAATCTTCTTCGTTCTCGATTTCATCATACGTTTGCTCGAAAATAGTCTCCGATTCTTCCTCATCATCACTATCTTGTAATGGAACTTGCGAGTTATCACAGGTACCATTGCAATTCGTGCATATAACCAATACCTCCTAGATATAGAAAGCCTAACAACTGGTACGTCCCCAAGCTTTCACGTCATCAGTAGGCCTTCAAGAATGACGTCATCACAATTTAACTCTCATAAAGTAAAACTATTTAAAATTTCTGGTGAATTTACTCACGCACAACAGCATTTTACTGATTTGAGATAGAAAATTTTAATTTTACGGCAAAAGGCAAGTTTTTAACTGTAACTAATTATGTAGTGTAATAAGGAAATAGATCATAATGAATTGTTTTGTATCACAAAGGTATTTTATTTTTTATCTTTAACTTAAGTTATTTTCTAATATTTGTAGCATTCACCAGAAAATTTAAATAGTTTTACTTTATGAAAGTAAAACTGTGATGACGTCACTCTTGAAGGCCTAGTGGTGACGTCAAAGCTTCAGTTGTTAGGCTTTCTATATGTAGGAGGTGTTGATATAACGGAGCACTTTAACCCAGTCTTTCTGCATCCACAGGCTTTCTGATATCTCTTTCTGCGTTTGCAAGAAATAAGTTTTAACAAGCTTTCAGGAGCTGGGGGCTCGAGTGTGGTGACAGGCATTAGCCCGTCCTTGTTTCTTTTCCACCCCCATTGCTCTGCATTTTGTTCATTCCCATACCACTGCTGAACCTGATGATAGGTTCGGAGCGAATGTTGTCTTGTTCCTTCTGTTGGTGGTAGCGACGCAATACTAAATTTACTTTTATATGCTGATATTGTGAAGCATGCATATCTATAGTTATTTAAAGACATACTTTTCTTACTTTTCACATTACTGTCACTGTATAATTCAAGAAGGAAGCGTTCTCCAGCTTTAGCAATGCTCTCTGGATCAGCATTCGGATTTTTGAATACCTGGATAACCACGTTTAAATCTGGATTTTTTCGGAGTACATCAATAAATTTCATTTTTCCTTGATTAAATAATGCTGATGTTGTATCACAGCCGCTGAAGGCATGCAAGAATAAAATATGATCTGCGGCTGGTTTATCTATGATACTTTTTGTTGAATATATTTGTTGCGAAATTTTTCCTTTTCCTGGTTTGAGAATATATATGATTTAACGCGTAGATACAGCCGTCAAAAGAATAAGAAGATCTACATCTTCGCCAACAACTAATGGGGCCTACTGGGGATACCACGGAAAAAAAAAAAAAAAAAAACGCCGCTTACTCTACCTCACAAGGTGGTGTGGAAATGCGTTGTTTGGCCAAAACGCATACTGAACTACACTTTGCGGCGCTCGTACGCCAAAACTATTGATTTTACGAAAAAAAGGTAATTACATAAATTGTAGGAAATTTTCTCTAGTTTCCTTTTTTGTAATTGTTTTTTTCGTGAAATGAGTCGGAAAGGAGATATTGCCAAAAAACTGCTTTTGGGCGCCATTTTTCGAATATAGCGGCGCGAGCGGCAAAGATACGAGGGGGCAAAGTTGAAATTCGGAAAGAGCACATCGAAATCTATAAAATTGCCCATTTTCAAAACTCCCGGAAAACTTCCAAATGACTGGACTAGTAAGTCTACAGTATATGATCTTAAAACATACGGTATACGTGGCGCTTCTATTCGAAACATCATTTAAACCGTAAATAATGAATTTTTTCGTTAAAGTGTGGAAAATATACCGTTAATTTACGCCCAGTTTTTGAAATGTATAAGAGCATAGCGTATTCACGATTTTATTTTGAAGAGAGGAGGGAGGGGGGGGGTTGCTCATCAAATCGAAACTAACAATATTGAAAAATTTTCTGGATGAAATGGAATTTAGGAAAATTAGAATTTAATACAGAATTTACTTTCATAAAGGGTATTTCAAATCACATTCATAAATGTTGGAATGCCTTGGTAATATCTGTTTTTTTACTTTTAAATAGGGAACAAAAAATCGGTAAAGGGGGTAATTTTGAGATTTTTACCAGCCAATGTATTCGTTTCCTTTTTCTTTTCTTTTCTTTTTTTTTTCAATGTTTGTCAGAATATTTTAAAAATTCGAAACCGATTAGTCAAGTAGCTTAACAGTAAATATTGAACATATTTTTGGGAAAATTGAAATTAATTTTTTGGCACCTCAATAATTTGACTGGATTAGATTCCAATAAAGCCTTAATTTAAAAAAAATAATTTGTCTGCTAATAATAACCCGGACAATACTTTGTCACGGATTTCAAATTGTAAATTTCATGAAAAGCATTTCCCCCATCCAAATACCAACGCCTTTTAGGACATATACTTTTACAGTATATATACTATAAAATATTTTACGGGATATATACTATAAATGAAATTTCCGGTATATATACTGCTATCAGTATACATATCGTTATGCGACTGAAACTTTTTGCAGTGTATTGTTTGTAGACGTTTCTTTGCCATTTTCAGTGTTTCTCTTCAATACTTTGTATTTGTTTCAGACTTTTGCAAGATGTTACAAATGCAACTCCAGGAATCTGTGATAACTGTAAGATTTTATTTTCTCTTTATTATTATTTGATATTCACAATACTATTTTAATTTTTAATAGTGTATGAAATCTTCTACTTTGGGCGGATTTATTTATACATTTCATCGTCAAAATTTGTCTAAAATATTTCAGCAATTTATATCTTGATTCATGGTTAAAATTATCATAAAAAGAAAAAGTGTATTATCTCTGCCGCTTCACAATGGATATTTAGCGCTTCGTATATAGCTTTTAATGTTAAACCACAACCAAAACCCAACAACGGTAATTTCGGAAACTCATCATGATATTTTGAAGTTTGTGTCGACCATCACCACTTACCAACACACGTGAAGTTTGCATTAAAAATTTCAATCAGCATTATCACCTTTAGCGCGTCATTAAGAGGTATATAGGGTAAATTAGCAAGTCACGAGTCACCTATAACGTGACATTGGAACTTTAAAACGAATTATTTACAGCTATTGAGATACTTCTAGATCGTGATTAGCAAAATTGTTATTTTTTAACACATTAAGCACGGCGAGCAACATTAATTTTTTACTGCCTGATACGCTTCAGCAAATGATTGATTATGATTGTTTTCACTTAATTTTTTTTTCTCCCGAAATGTGACTTTATCGAGTTTTCTTGCGGTGTTACAGAGAAGAAAATCGACCCTATGACTGTGTTTGCAGTCAGTATTCAATATTCAGAAGCGTGACTGTATGTATAATAGTCTTTGTCGCTCAGCCACAATTTGTATATTTTTTGCCGGTTTGAGATAAAGACGGCGCCGCAGAATTCAACAGTTGCAAGTTTTATATATACATTTTAATTTTTAACTTTGTATGAAACGTGGAGAACAATGATATAAACTGTGTTGTATGGTGGACGATCGAAACGTTCATCGCGTGCCACAGATCTAGAGACCCTTTTTTGACGACAGCTGACTGTGCCGCACAGCCAGCTAGAGACCCTGGCTGTGCCGCACAGCCAGCTGTCGTCAAAAAAGGGTCTCTAGATCTGTGTTACGCGACGAACGTTTCGATCGTCCGCCATCTTGCTGGTAGTTAAGTCGAGCGATGGCAAAGGCTGCCCTTTTTTCAGCATTGGGAAAGGGTTGCGCCTCAAAGGGTTAACAGAGGTTTCATGAAGTCAGCCTTTTTTTATGCAGGAAGTCGAGGCACCAATGGATAAACTAGAGTATAGTGCTGTAAAAGTAACGACAAAATGAGTATCCGTATGTATTTGTTACTCAGATGTTCGCTATTCGTTACTAAGTATTCGTTACTCGTTACTTTCGTTACTACTAATAGAATCGGTTATTGGGTGTTATATGTGCCCCATAACAACACATCCGGGACAGTGTTGTTATGGGTATATGCCGCCCATACATAAACCCATAACAAAACCTAACCAAAAAGAATTTTTTTTAGCGATGTTGTACAAAGTTGTATTTAGAGCTTATTTTCTCTGATTTACAGATTGTTTTTATACACATTTATGGTTTTATACAATGCTAAATTATCCGAATTACTGAGTACACATAGAAATCTTCCAAAGACATATGCCATTCTTTTTTTTTCTCAACCCCCCCTTTTTTAAATTCTGAACGCTGGTTTAACCTGTTCACTCTTATCATAAAAAGTGTAAAGGAAAGCTTGTGACTCGTGTTTTTTTCTGGGAGCGGGTTCTCGAATACTGAGATCCAGGGATTGGGCCATATATATTAAATTCACAGGGTAGGGGATCTCAGTATGATATCAACTACTTTGCGTCTCTACAAGCATAATATCTTTATTATTTGTGAGTTCTTATTTCATATCAAAAACTTCTTTTGCTGGACGATTTTTCGAAGTAAATTAAAAATTACCATATTTTAAATTAAAATTGTTTAATTCAGTGAGAATTATCTATTTTTAAGATATTTCCAGTTCTATTTCTGCACTTTTGGGATGAAAGGGGTTAGCCCCTTCTGTGGGTGCATATATGAGAGCATTCTTTAAACAAAAATTATCACTCCTTTCATACAGAAAGAATCGTTGCACCGGACTATGCGTATTCCATGAGTTCATGGAATAAAATGTACCATAAAATAGGGCAGATGGCCCCCTAAACGCCGACATTTTAGAAACATACTGAACTTTATTGAATTATTTTAATACCAGTGGCTTACGCAGGAGTGGGCATAGAAATCCCGGGTCGCTCCCAATTTTTTATATATTTTTTAAACAATTACTTAAAAAATGTGTTTAGGTTTCCATGCTAAATATTTTTTTTAGTTCCAAATAATATTTTAAATAATAAAAATGTGTGAATTCGTTTACTTTATAAAAAAATATTTTTTTAAAGGTGTATTTAAATAATTTGTTATTTATTACTCATATTTCGATTCTAGCTAAAAAAAAAAGAAAAAGTTAAGTTCGCAATCCTGCTTCGGAACCACCCTGAAAGAAAGAATTCTGATTGCACCACTATTTAGTACTAAAATGTTAGAAAGCCTGAAATTAGCACCCCTTACTAACATGCTTCTCTTATATGTATTGCTCCTCTACAATTATAAGAACACCCCCTTCCCCCCCCTGCAAAAAAAAGTTCAACTGCGCATAAGAACGCACTATACACCGGATCCTATCCCCCCATTGTACGACCCATATCAATAGAGCAGCAGATAGTATCCCCAATATGCCCATTGCTTCAGCTCTACAGAGTATAATAAACGAGGGTGGGAGGGGGACTGTATAAATATCTTACACGTCTTGAATAAACTTTTTGTTTTGTTTTGCAGGTGTGAAGAACAAGCCCATGCACGTGTTCTGGGGACAGAGTGTTCATCTGTCTTGCGCCATCCACATGCCAGACATCGAGAGCATGGGTCTGGGCCCCCTGCGCTGGTACCACTACAGTCGGGAGAAAGGCAAGTACGCCGTCCTCCACAGGCGAGAAAAGTACATTCACACGGCCGACCACGGACTTGTGGTACTGTCCGTGTCGGAGAGAGACGCTGGAAGGTACGACTGTAAATTGGGCACGAGCACGCTATGCAGTTTCAATATTACTGTAGACACAAGTAAGTGGCTTTGTTTTAGTGCTTTTTGTAGTATTACTCGGGCGTCGGTATTTCGCAATTGTAGGGTGCAATACTATACGTATCGGTCAATTTTCGAACTTTTGAATGAAATATATTTCCCATTGGTCAGCATGTTGTAATTGCGTCAGGCACGAATCTTCATCCAGCAATGCTTGCTGATCAAACTTTTTCGAATGTCCTGCAGTTTGTTCTTTCACATGCAGAATCACCCTTTTTAACGCGTTTAACCATGCTTTACGAGTTGTATTCGACACTCTATCGCTTTATGAAGAATACGATGTGTTTCAGCAGTGAGCTGAACCTTTACAATTTAAAACAGTTGAGCTGAGGTTCTCCCGATAAAATGCTCACGTTTTCTACATCAACTTATTAACGTATCAGTCATATTTTATTCATTGGGAATTTTTCGTAGCGGGGACATAAAAATATTAAATTTTGTTTTTATTTTGATATAAACTCTTCATAATTTTAATCAATACCATAAAATTCTGTACCTTATATTATTTAACTTTTTAATTTACTGCATCTATATATTTAAAGAATAAAAGCCTAGGTGAGTATTTTGGGGACACCCTGTATTTATTTATATATGTGTATGCGTGTGTGTGGTTTTATACGCTATTGTTTTCAAAACTTTACATACTAAATCTGATTCATTAATTTTCAAGTGATCTATTCGATTATATTCAGATTTTCGTGATGAGATTTTAACTTCAAAAAGCAGAACTCCAAGTCAGCGGCTTTTTCCGGGAGATTTTCCATCACGATTTTTCGACAGTTTTATTTTGGATTAAATTTTTGGACTTATTTCAAGTATAAATTCGTAAGTAAAAATTAGTGGTACGAAATCTCCCGAAAAAAGCCGGAGACTTGGCAGCTATGAAAAAGCAAACATTAGCAGTTAGCCAAATTAACAAACTCTGGCTTGTTAATTTTGCTAACATGTCATAGCATACACATTCTGCACTGTTGTTGCTTTAATAGTTTATCTGTACATTCACCATTATTTGTTCGTTAATCTGGTAGGTAAAAGTATAAAAAAATGTAACAAATGTAGTACACTTAAAAACTCATGTCCAGAATTATAAGAATGTTTTTACCGAGTTCTTATTTTAATTCAATAAAAATAACATATAATTTATCCTAATGTACATTACACTTTTCTCCCACATGATACGAATAAATTGTTTCAAATCCCATGCCACCTAAACACTATTTGTCAAGTCCTTTGGAACGTTCAGTGTCTTCAAAAATGTATGGGGTGGTTGTTTTTTTCTCTCTGCAATTTTCATTTGAAATTGTGATACGAATATTAACTAGGATATAATTGTTTGAAAAATAGATGTATGAGCGGCATTTATGGTGCAGTAACGATTCTGATGTTCGCTTAGTTATTATTTTTTTCACGCATGTCGTCTCTTAAGAACGCATCCTTGTACAGAATTCTCTTGCTCGGTTTTCTATCTTTTAATCATTAGATAAATATTTGCAGTGGTAGATGTTGATATTATGAATAAAATTAAACGAAGGACGGACGAAAGTACTGATTTTCTAAACTTGTTGATTTGCTCAAGCCCATATTTGTTTGCCAGGAAAGGGAGTATCAAACTTCACAGACATCAAACATGTCGTTTAGAGCAGTTCGGTCCTTCCCGATGACTCACTGGTTAGATCTTATTTGAAGGTCATGACGCTAAGAGATGAAGTTATAAATTCTCGGGAACATTTCTGTTTGAAATCTATGTTCATCATTGTGTCTTACTAGTTCACTTCTATTGTACAGCTTCAGTCATTTGAGTCTATATTGTGAAAAAAGAATCATGTTGATAAAAAGGCAACAAAACTGACCCTAAGCTTTGAAATGAGACTCACTTCGGTGGTCACTCTTGTTTTTGAACGAAACGAAATACAGTTTTCAGTGTTCATATTTAGCGGGCGTAAAAATAATAGGGTGAAGGAACATTGAATCCTGTGCCCCCGTCATTAATTGATAGACTGGAGACAGCTTTATTGCTTTTTAATTAGCTAAACTAAGTTTTTCAAGACTAATGTCAGGGAGACACATTTTTTACAATTATTTCATTTACAATTATTTCATTACAATTATTTCATTGCAATAGATTCATTTGACAGAAGACTGATGGTGACCTCCGTCTGAGCGATAAGCTGATTAAGAGAATACAGGGATGTTCTGCGTTTTAAAGAGTTTGCTCTGTGAGTTCGAACTTTAATGACTGGTTAGAAGACTTTTAAAACCGCAGAAATTGCGCATGCACGTACATTGCTTGCGTGTGAAGGTCTTTGTCGAGGAGGTTGAAATCAAGTTGTTGAAGGCAAACTTTAGCTGTTGCCATAAACAGTCTGATTACTGAAAGTAAAAGCTGCTTATTTAAAAGATCGAAGTTGAGTGATATATTTTTTCTTCTCGGTGGAGAAACAGTCAAGTTCCATGTTACGGACCGTTTGGCCCTACATTATCGACGTGTAACCCAGATGATTATCATCGGAAGGACTGAATTCCGCGCGGAAGAAAGATTAAAGAAATGGAATTAGGCACTCGGAGAAATAAGTTACCTTCGAGGGTTTGAACTTTTCGCATAAGCCATTCCCTAGCCTTCTTGTTTCTGATGAGTCCACAGTCCAGAATATTTTCGTCGGTGACAGTTATAAAATTCGCTTACAATATCATTATTATTGTTATTATTTTATTGCCGTACTCTGAATTTAGTAGAATATGCTTACTGGACCCGAAAAAAATATTTTCGAACCACGTGGAATTTTTGAGAGCGTTAAACTTGTTAAGTTTAATTGTTACAGAAATGCTCGGAGTAATATTTCAAGCGTAACTTAAGCTAAGCTAGATGCTGTAACGTCATAAATAAAGAGAGGAGCTCTTTTGCTAACATAAAATACTTTATTTGACGGCACATACAAAACACATAGAATAAGAATTGAGTTGGAAAAAATACGCAGTCAGATGGCGGATTCCGGCGAAGTACAAGCCTAACACTAGAGGAAAGTTACCTCTGCACTGGTCGCTTTCTGGAAACGAACTCCCTGTCTTGAGCTGCTAATCTCGGCTCTCTTGGAATCTCAAGTGGATTTCGATCACGTGAGATGCTTGATGTTATAGTGTGTTCGCCGAGTCGAGAGAACGAAACTAAACAATTGCACATGCAAACTGGCGAAGAGTAAACACCTGGCAGTTTGCCAAAGCGCCAAACACAGTATGAATTTTTGCTTTTTTTCATTTACGCTGTTAGGCGAATTTTACCTTTCTTAACTCCAAACTAGAGATTGGTGCCAGAAAATGTAATTCTTTGGTAACCCGTTTGTTTACTTTCGTTCTCTCGTTTCCGCGAACAGACTATAGTGTTCGAAAGTTATGAGATTCCTCACGTCACTATAGTGCCTAATTCTGAAGAGCCATTGAAATACCCACGATTTATTCGTTCTATAACGTCAAAACTGCACTTTATCAGAGATCTGTGGCCTCTTATCGAAGAATTTACGAGACCGCGCAGATCAGAGGTTATGGGAGAGATTCAACTATTGAAGGGTAAGGAAAAAAAAGGACCATCACGCTATTATCTACAAGTACTGATTGTTCGTAATTATTCCGACAATGTCACAATGCCTTGATCAGAGCTGGAACTAGAGCCATTATCAAAATGGGCACTACAGCCAAATATGCAATTTCTTTTCGTAGAAAATTTTTAAAAGTAACTTTCTCTTTCAATGTAATATGAAATGAAAATTTCTCAATCTTCGGCATTTTATTACAAATGCAAAATCTGTTCAGTTTAATTCTTTTACACTTAGATATGATACTAATTTGATCTGAAGTTCCGGTTGAAAACAGTATATCAAGTTTCAGACGTTGCTTCTTTCCCTGTTTGCAATATGACTTAGAATAAATTTAGAAGTTTATTAATTTGTGAAATGTGCTTTTGTTCAGAATATAATTCGGTAAGTGATGTGTCAATCTTATTTTTTTCTTTACAGAAACTTGCAGTGCCCCTTCAGAAGCAGAGTATAGAAAAATTTACTCCGACTGGTGTCACGAGTTCGAAAAATACAAACTGGCTATGAAGACATGGCAGACTAAACAAGCTGTAAGTTCAAAGATAAAATTCAATTGACCCTTATTGTTTATTGAGTGAATTGTTTACAAAAATTAAAGCATCGAAAAGAAAAATCGCTACCGCTGAAAAAAAGTATTGACATAAAAATATTTATTCATTTAAATCTATTTCTGATATTTAATACCTTTTATGCAACTAGAAGTCTATCAACGGTACTCCCCCAAGAATAGTGATGTCATAATGTTTATATATCCTATTACACGTATTTCATGGAAAGCTTAGTTTTAGAAAGTTCTTTGGTAGAAGCGGAAAAAGACATATTTTATGTACTTTTTTTTAGTATGTTTGTTCTGAATTCAATTCAAGCAAGACATTGTTTAATATTTCTCATTTTTTTTAGCTTTCTGATAGCACTTTAAATAGAAAAAAATGTTTACAAATCTTAAATGTAAAGCAATACTAAGCTGCATATGCATCCGAACATTCATTATATTTTAGTAAAACAAATGCTTAGCTCTACAAGCGTTTGCATTCGATACCGTGATATCGATGCAGGTGTAAATGCATATAGTATAAATTATCCTGTCCTTAAAATGGTAATAACATATTCCGGGTTATAAGTTTCGAGAAAAAGTGCTCCCTCCCCTCCGTAAGTATTAATAAGTTGGATAAAAATTTAAACGTATTGACGCATTTAAGCATCCAATGTCTAATATTTTTATTGCAAACATACGATAGCTTAGGACTAGATTATATTTAAACAGTAGCCGGGAAAAAAATAACACAATAGAAATACCTAACATTCACAGTTTCATTAAGGAATTTAGTTCACACTTCATATATCTGGAGCACCTATTATTACCAAAAATCTGATATGCCCAAATAAATGTCATTGGTTTTTGCGTACATGCCAGAGCAGATTTAACTACAAGAAACTGGGATAATATAAACATTTTAAAAATATTTCTGCCCTTCTCCGTAGATGAATCTTCTGAAATGGTCATCACATTCAGCACTTAACGAAATTTCAGAATTTACTAAATTAATAAAATTTTTCATTTTATTAATTTATGAAAATGCAAGTAAGATTGACCAATTAAATATTACAATCTATTTTACAGGTATTTCAATCTCCTTTTCTTTAAGTCTCTCTCTTAATTTAATGCATTTCAATCGCTTCCCCCTTTTTATTTGACAGATAAACGCCCTCTTCTTTTCGTTGACAGTTCGAAAGGAGAAAACGCCTATAATCCATTATCTTTAAAAATATTCCATTCTCAACCTAATGACTTGAGAGTGGAAAAAGAATAGGAGCAAGTAGAATGGTAGGACAATCCTAGTGTCGAACAATAGTCGTATTTGCTTATTGGTACAGTGGAACCTCTCTACTTGGACACCTCCCTAAATTGAACAGTTTTCTGGGAGAGGGGGGCGATGGCCTCAATGCATTTGCATATATACCTCTATAAATTGGACACTTGTAGTCTCCACAAAGGTGTTCAATTTACGGAAATGTCAGACTTTCGGATGTTTTACTGTACAACAATTATATTAGGTGATCTTGAAAGATTGAAAATGTAACTTTTAAGGCCATCTCTCAAATGTTTCTACACTCTCAAATGTTTCTATACACTAATTCTACACATTTCTAACATTTCCTTTTCTAATTTGCAGAAGTGCCAATCTGTACACCCCAACGATGTGACATATCAAGGAGGCACCCTCGTCTGAAAGAAGAGTCCATTCGCCAATGCAGCAAAGTTCCAAGCCAAGCCAATTGTGCTCAACTTGCGTCCTCTTTCATCCCAGTCTGACGAATCCGCAGCCCACCCGAAAAGACAGTTAGGACTGCTTCTAAATATTAGACTGGAAAAAGATTCGTGTCAATTCGTTTGTTTTCTTTTTTGCTGCTGAAACAAATCTGTGGAGCTCATCACTTATCTATCATAGATCTCTCTCTCTCTCCACAAAAAGATGTACTGAGCTCTCTTCCACTGAAAAAAAAAAATTACCGCGATCTACCATCCGGCCTCTCCATTTGTGATTCTGTACATGTGCATGTATATTTAAAACAAAAACACTTCGTCGTGGACGATGGCAATTCTGCGTGTTGTTCTGAAAACGATTCGGTCTTTTCGTCCCATCATCCCCTGCCATTATTTCAAAAAAGAAACCTATGCGTGTGTTTGTTTCTTTGTATTTTTTTTTCGTTTCAGAAATAGTGCCGAATGAACGGTATTGGCAGGCATGCAGAGCTTAAATACTTAAAAAATTGACTGAGTCAAAATGTACAACTCTTCAAAGTCAACTCGTATAGCCTTGCTTCAAGAAACTTTCAAACACAAAAAGAAAAAAAAGAAGGAAAAGGCTTGTACTGGTTATTGTGTACATAGAAAAGTAAATAAAACAAAATGAACTGTGCAAGATGCTGCCAGCAAGCCCATTCGACTCATATTTTTCTAAAGAAAACAGAAAAAAAGTGACATCTTTTTATTTTACATGAGTGAAATTCTAAAAGAAATAATTTAGAAATGGAATGTGCAAATGAAGCCAAATGTGACATATTTGTAAATGGTTGACTCCTGAAACTCATAATGTGGAAAATTTAGATTTCAATGTCTTGGATTTTAATGTTTCTATGTTACGAGATTTGTAAATTATGCCATTGAGACTCAACCAATCATATCCATTTATTTCATCCTTCATGCAATAACAAAAAAGTCCAGGAACATGATTTTTTTCATGCATCTTCCTTCAGTATAACAAATCATATCCATTTTATGAGTGTTTAATTAGGTGTTCAGTTCAGTGATAACACATCTACGTTCTTTTTTGTTTTATGACAACTTTTGGATAATTAGGCAGTATTTATATTTATTACGTGAACAAGATGTTGATACCTGATGCTGTGATTTTATTTAATTTTTTTATGCTTTTGTTTGTTTTTTGTTTTTAAGTATTTATATGAGTTAGAGAAGAGGAAAGCTGTGCTTTGTGCTATTTTTGATTGAAATATATGAAAATTCAAAGGATTTGTATAAAAATAGGAAGATTTATTGGAGATGTGTTTTCATTTTGACATCTCAAAACTGAACCTCTGAAATATCTACAGTTAAAAATCTTCTTGCTTTCATGCTTAATATCAGTTGTATAAATGTATTTATAGCAAAACTTTCTAAAATTATTACATAATGTTTGAAGTACTGTAACATGTGAATTCATTACAAAAGTGGATGTTTCAAAAGTTCAGTAAATAATTCTTGAAATGAAACCATTATAAACAGGCTCACTGAAAATTTCTATCTTTTTATATATAAATATTTTCCTTCCATTCACATGAACTCTTATATTTGAAAATATCAAATTAATGTTAAAACTAATATAAAATTATTTTATGATCAAGTTAAATCATTGTAATTAAATCAATTTCAAATACTTTCTCTGTGGATCTATGAACATATATTTCTAGTCTCTTGTTTTCTAATTAAAAAACACATTGAATTTAGAGTTTAAAACATTTTGCATTTTTAATAAAATTAAATTCTTCGAAGGAAATCATTATTTTATGTATTAATTAAAAATTAGTTTCCACAAAATCAAAATATATTTGATTTCAATGTACTATATTGCCATAATAACCTTTTAAACTAACAAATTTTAAGAATTAAAATCTGTACATATTTACTGTTTATATATGCATAAAATAAAAATTCATGTTGAAATATTTAATTGCATTTGTGTCATTATTTTAAGAATTTCTTCCGTAAAATCTTTCCGGTAATATTTGCGTAATTTAGCAATTCTTCATGTATTTTTATTTTCACACAAAGTTCGGCTTAGCGCACATGAGGGCGGAAATTCTGACTTGTTGTTGGAACATGTATTCGGATTTGTGTGCTTCTTCACGAGGAACCGCTTATAAATCCACGTCAAAGAAAGGACAAACACAAGGGGGCAAATGCCGTGGGGGAGGAATTTTCTGGGAATCTAGCGCGTATTCACGTTACATCTGGAGAAAACCGCCCAAAACTCCAGACCGCTAGACCGGCGGCCCCGCGAGAGGACGGAACCCTGTTCCTCCACTTGCCATCTGCCAATGTTAGCGACTTTAACCACTGCTACACATACGTAAATTCTGAATTTATATTTTTTGGATATTTTGCACGTTTTATAAAGCTAAGGAAGTAAAAGTAATTTTCTTATAAATCTTGCCATATTTTTCTCATTTGTTTCAATTTTTAGGTAGTTTAATTACCACCCCTCCCCGGACTCTTTTACCTTCATAAATATTCTTGATAAAAAGAAAAATGTTCATGCATGCTTTTTTCGGTCATTTAAAAAATAGATTTTCTCTCTATTCTAAAAAAAGTAAAGGCCGCTGGCGCTGTCAAAGCTTCTGGACCTATTTCCTCCTAAACCGTAGGGATTTGAGTTTCGACTAAGGTACCCACAGATTCGAAAAATTCCGAGGAACCTGCTAAGCTGATTTAAATTTCGAAAATCGAATTATTTTAGAAGATATTAATAAAAAACAAAAAATAAACCGAATGGTTGCCAGATTTGGCATAAAATCATCCATTCCTTTGCAACAAAGCGTTTCCAAGTATCTAGAATCGCGTGAAATTTACAAAGTTAACACAAAAAGCCTAACAACTTTCTTCACCGTTTTGCACGATCCGCTTGAAAATTTTCATGATCATGTATAAAAATATAGAAAACAATCTGCGCTTCTTTAAAAATCTGAAAATCTACCCGTTCCCTCCTTTTTAAGCGATTTTTCGCTATTTTCAGCACCATTTTATTTCCGAGAGTCAAAAGAGTAAATCCTTTGCGTGACAAAATTACCCTTTTCAAGTGAATATGACGTCATACAATTGGGATTCAAATTCGTTTAAAAGAGATTTTCCAGATTACACAGTTTATTATCAATTTTTTTTTTCACAAATAAATCGTTGGCATGGACATGAGAATAGCTGTGTACACAAAACGAAATCTTTCGATTGCGAAAAGATTCCGCGAGTTTCCAGAACAGTATGAAATTTAATTTGGGTATCTCTCTATTCTAAAAAAAAAAAAGCCGCTGGCGCTGTCAAAGCTTGTTGGCCTATTTCCTCCTAAACCGTGGGGATTTAAGTTTCAACTAAGGTGCCCACAGATTCGAAAAATTCCGAGGAACCTGATGAGCTAAGTTAAATTTCGAAAATCGAATTATTTTAGAAGATATTAATAAAAAAACTGAAAAAATAAACAGAATGGTTGCCAGATTTGGCATAAAATCATTCATTCCTTTGCAACAAAGCGTTTCCAAGTATCTAGAATCGCGTGAAATTTACAAACATGAGTTAGAATTACGCCCATTTTACGCCAAAATAAAAACTATATGAAGTAAGTAACACTTCATGTAGTAACACAAAATGTGTTACACAAAGTTGATAATTTTCAAATAGTAAGTTCGCTTAGACAACAGGAGTTTAGAATTAGCGATTATTCGTTTTTCCAAAACAGAATAACTAATATCTTGAAAATGAAAAATAATTAAAATGCAGATTATTTTAAAGCCGGTTATCGTCCAGCTGGATTATTTGCTACCAGAAGAAATATTTGGCGTTAACTCTGCCATTATAGCAGTTATAGTACACTTTGGATATGAGCTAGCGCGACGAGATGGTATGATTCGTGGTGTTAAGTACGCCAATCTGCAAACGATTATGTAAATGAAAGTATGGATAACGGTTTTCCGGTAACCTTAAATGAACAGTAAATATAGGTTGTGAGTATGTGTAAATCGCCAAATAATGAAAAGTCGCCATTGGTGGCAGGCTATTCTATCTGTTCCGTAGCTTTTATTAACTTTACATGTACGCAAGTCGCCAAATAATGAAAAATCGCCATGGGTGGCAAATTCGCAAGGTGTTCAATAGGTTTTACATTATTAAAAATACAGCTGAAACATATGTTCTTATTTGATTACGCTTTAGCTCCTAATTATTAGGTTGTAACGAAAGTTTCCCGCCACCGCAAACTTCGTCAGCACACAGTTCTCGTTGGCGTATTTGCTCATATTTTGTCAAACGATTTTTGGCATTTGAAAGAAAGAGGTTTACTTTATAACACTGTGTTGTGAAATCTGTAAAAAGTATAGTTATCATTAAGTATAAGGTGTCTCAAATAGAACTATCACTCTAGAGGATTAGAACCATCATTTACTTCCAGTTGTGTTGCAAAAAGTCAGCTACATAATATCAACGAATTATGAGTACAGCTTTAAGTACTATTGTTGTATCATGTGACACTGTGCAGGTTTGGTACCGAAAGTTCAAAAACAGTTATCTAAGGAGTTAGAAGTTAGTATTTCAGGCAGATATGGCGGAAAACTTTCGTTACAACCTGATAGTATAACCTTTGAATGGCAACATTAAATATCATTGTGTTTCTGAGGAGTACAAATAATTTTTCCAGCGATTATAAGCGGAGTCCGCACTCCAGATGGAGTATAGCTCAGGACCCGTACAACACGGATTCCCATAACAAAATATCTTCCGTGTTTCGAGGGGTAGGGGGTCTACTGTAGTGTGAAGTTTATTATGTGCCAATGAAGATGCAAGAACTAAGCAATGTGTAGCTTAGCTCAGTAACATTCTATCTGATCCAATCTTCGGGTTTTCTCTGTTGAAATTATGTCTTTTTTACGAATAAGCCCGATTAGGGGCCGAATGCCTCATATGAAAAGCGAGCGCAGCGAGTCTGGGGGCCTTGGGCCCCTAGTACCTGTAAAAAAATATTAAAAAAATTTCAGAAAAATTCAAGTACAAGGGCAGTCTCCGAGCTATGCAGTTGATAAGACAGCAATTCAAGTGAACTTGCTGAACGTGTTAGACGGCTAAAGTGTGAAGGTCCCACGTTCGGGCCTGGCCGCGCGGCCCCGATCTATCGTTCCCGCATTGATCGATTTCTCGTTTTGATCGTTTTATTTCTATGGTCCCTGCAAAAGTTGTATTCAAATAACGTTAACAAAACCCGCATGTATCGCTCGTCAAAAAATCGTTTTCCAGCGTTCATCGTTGTAAAATATTTCAACACAGTCAAAATTTTGTGAACTCAGTGACGTGTAGAATTTCTGCCAAGGAGTGAGGTTTTTCTTTTTTGGTGAGGTGTTTCTTCTGACTGAAATGAAATTCAAGGTCAGGTGGATCGATATGGCATACCAATTTAATTACTTACTGGTATGATTTCTTGGGTTGATGATGTGGTCTTACATCTAGCAGGAATGTGTATGGTGTGAAATTGAATGTTTATGTTTCGATTGATATAGAAGTAGCAATGTACAGTATCGTAAGAATGGAAGAAATGTGCGGTGATGAAAATTAGAGTGAAGAAGCTGAGAATAATATTCACGCCAATGAGACTGAGCCAACCTATTATCCGAGGCAATCATGGTATTTGAAATTGTACGAACTTTTATATACAAACATAAATACTGTAAATCTTCGAAAACTTTCGTTTAGTTAAAAAATTTAAAATCCTGTTTAAAATTACTGAGTTTTTAAAAATAAGTATCACTTAATTTTCTACACACAATTTCAATGTATTTCTTTTACAGTTTGGTAACAAATTTAGTATTTTTGGTATACTGTGTACATTGTGTGCATTCATAAACATTTTTCTCTTCGTACTTTGACTTAACCCGCATTCATTCTTTTCCCGCGTACATCGTTTTTTACTACGCACCCCTTGAAAAACGATAGATCGAGGTTCTACTGTAGTATATATATATATTTATATTTTAATAACGACTTGAAAAAGTGCGACAAAAGTATTAAAACTCGCATCCTCCCAAACAAGAACTTGCGTAAAGATTGGATGGAAATGCAGGATATTTTCGTTCTAGCAAATTACCTTGAAGAAAGGGATTCAAAATCCAATACCGTTGGAAAAGACATCAAGCCCAAGAAACCGACCCTATATTTTCTTGTTCACCCACGAGAAAAACTTTGTAGGACTAACTAGGAATTCTAAAGTATTCCAGAACTGTAACTCTTTGTTTACGATATTTTTATTTTGAGACCATTGAACTTATCTCCGCGAATCCACGACTTATAAAATAAGTACAATCAAAGCGGTACAATTTTACGGAATATATGCCTTGCGATAATACGCAGGGTTATGGTTATTTGGTCACATGTTTTAGGTACAATGTATTACGACTGTCCCTATGCAATAAAGCTTGAACGAGTTACTTATTGTTTACTAGAAACGGGTTGCATAGTGTTTACTTACCATGAAGCGGGGATAGAAAAAGAAATGTTCGCTCGATCGAGGGCCAAATTAAAGTACATTTTAATTCTCCTACTTTTAACCGATAATGCCTAGCGTAAAACACCCACTCTGTTTACTACTCAGAGATTGCAGATTTTTGTCAATTTTAGTTAAACAAGTTTTTAAAGCTCGAAAAATATTCTTTAATTAATGTTTTAGACTTTTTATAATGTATATATTTGTTTTTGTACTTTTTTTCTGTCTGGATAATTATATTGTTTTTTCGGATTGTTTCGACACTAAAAATTGTTTTAAAATGTTATATTCAAAAGTGATATTATGTTGTTTAATAAAAAAATAATATATGGATGTTTGAATATGGGAAAGAAAGGGTTAAAACATTAACGGAATGGCGACAGCTTTAATCAAAGCAGTACTGAAATGAAAATGACAACAATATGAACATAGTTTTTTTTTTCTTTTAAATGACAAAAAGACCGCTAACGTGATTTTGATTTAATCGAGAAGACAAATCTGAATCTGAAAACACTCGAGAATATTTTAAGTAGACTATTTCCCTCTTGATAAGAGTTCATAGTAATAAATTTTATCTACTCATAATATTGTGAGGTTCTATCACTTTAAAATTCGTTTCTAAAACATTAGTTGGAGTTGCATGCGGGTAACGCTGGCAGCCCATTAGGCCATAATAAAATGGTCAGTAGTTCGGGCCTTAGTAGTGGCAAAAAGGCTTGTGGCCAGTGCCCGGCCACTAAAAAAAAAAAAAAAACAACTTTGAGTTGTATTTACTGATAATTAAATAGGAAAAGAGAGAAAATCACTATTGCGTGACGTTTAAAAACAAGTGCAGAATCAACCGTAAAATAATTTCTCCAATTTGAAAAACATTTTATCATACATATAGCAAAGCAGTATGTAGTATGCATGAGTTTTATTGATTCGTAAAGTCAACTGTTTCAAAATATATTCATTTTTTTGTCTGTACCACTTTCATATCTCCCGCTTTTTTATTTTAATGTCATCTTTTGCCGTATTTTCATAATCTATCTAGGTAAAAATAGTTTTTTTTTAACGTTTATTGCGAAAACTTCTGTATGGAAAAAAGCTTTAATTTTTTTTCACCACAGAACTGATATTCTTACTTTAAATGATTAGTGCAAAAGCAAAATTTTAAATAGCCGTCATATTTATATTAATCCAGCCTGATACAATAATTAACATGTGTCAAACGTGGCATGCTTTCTTACAGTATTTAATACATTATTTTCATATATTAATTTAATGGGATTTAAGTATTCACATTTTTCATTTTAATGTCATCTTTTGCCGTATTTTTATAATCTAGATAAAAATAGTTTTTTTTATGTTTATTGCGAAAACTTCTGTATAAAAAAAAGCTTCAATTTTTTCCCCACAGGACTGAGATTCTTACTTTAAAAGATTAGTGCAAAAGCAAAAATATAAATAGATTTCATACTATATTAATCGTAACCTGCTGCAATAATTAACACGTGTCTAACGTGGCATGCTTTCTTACATTATTTAATACATTATTTTCATACGTTAATTTTATGGGATTTAAATAGTCACATTTTTTATGTGAAAGTAGTAGCTCACTTCCTTCAATTATAGATGTTTATTCAAGAGTTTATAATTTTCTATTCTCAAACTTTCATGAACTCAGTGACTTGTGTAGAATTTCTGCCAAAGAGTGAGGTTTTTCTTTTTAAATCTTAATTCCAGGTTTAACCTGTTAGTTTTTATCGTTTGCAAAGACGCAAGAACGAAGATTCTGTTTCCCTGCATTAGTAATTGAATATATCACCGTAGTTGGCGATAAAAGGAATCTTTTTTATATTGCATTTGAGCAGTTATGAGTCCTAGCGGAACCAACCTCTATTAAAAATGGCCTCTTCTATACTGATGTAAGGCACTGACGGCAACCTCTTCTATACTGATGTAAGAAATTAAGGGAATTAGCAGACTTGGTCGATTATCTCTAGACCTACTGGACCGATTTTAATGAAATTTGATAATTACATACATTGATACAATACAGAAGAAATAACCATTCAATAATTGTAATACACAAGCATGATCGTGCGTAACACACATTGGAGTCGGAAGGTATGAAATGGCGGTTGAAAAATAACAAAAAAAATGAGTTAATGAGGGGGTATGGGCCCTTCTTACAGATATACATGTCTCTCAGCGTGATTTCATACTTGAAATAAGGCATTTTATCACTTCCCATGGCAAACGGTTCTCTCTCTCTCAGCAGAGCAGTTTTCATTCCCTAGATGGTTCTCGGAAAGGGGTTGCGGGTTGCAATAGCCCTCTCCATAGCGTCCCAGACATGCTCTTTAGGGTTAAGGTCAGGAGATCTGGCTGGTCAATCCATCCGACGAATATCCCCACTCTCTAGAAATTCGTCGACCAGAAAAGCGCTGGCCTTGCGTTATAGTCCTTTAAAATAAACTCGGGGCCAACTGCACCCCTGAAAAGGCGAACATAGGGCTCCAAGACCTCATCCCTAAACCTCACACCAATCACAGTGCCTCTTTCAAAGACATGGAGAAATGAGCGACCATCCAACATGATGCCTTCCCAGACCATTAGACCTCCTTTGTCATAATGGTCGATCTCGCGGACATTGGAGAGTAAGTAGCGGGTCTCTGTTTCTCTCCATATGAACGTAGGGAGAAAATCGGTATTTAGGCTGAACCGGGACTCATCAGTGAAGAGAACGGTCGCCCATTGATCCATACTCCAATCTCTATGCTCTCTGCACCATACTAAATGAATTCTTCTGTTCGTAGAATTGAGCGGGACGCATACAGCAGGTCTTCTTGCATACAACCCTCTCTCATGAAATCTTTTGGAAACAGTCACCCGCGATACACGGGTTCCTGAGGCTGCCTACAAGTCGTGTGAGAGCTGAAACGCTTTAGCACTCTTGTTACACCTTGCTATAATCGACAAATAGCGATCTTCTCTGGTTGTCGTAGCTCTTGGACGATCTTGCCCAGGCTTTCTCTCGATGGATCCAGTATCCTAGAAATGTTTCCTTAAGTTACACACGACGCTGGACGTTAAATTGAACTCTCTACAAATCTGGACTTGAGATTGGCCTACATCTAGCCTCCCCACAATTCGCCACCCCATTCCATCATCTAAACGTTGGTGGTTACTCATTTTTACTGTTACAATTTGAAACTAACCGATTCCTGTAAAATAACACCAAGAAATTGGCTGAGGTGTGATTGCGAACGAAATGCATCTTAATTTACGCGCGCTTATAAAGCCTCTTTCTCTACTAGCTCCGCCTACATACACGTGCATGCTTACGTATTTGACGTACAAGATTTGCATTTTTGCATTTTTGTCTAGAAGCAGTGGTAATACTCATTCAGTTCTGTTCATTTCATAAAATTCGATAAAATATGCAAATTCCCTTATTTAATTTCACCAGTGTATTTGAATTTATTGTGGATGGAAATACTTTACCATTTTCCCCAAAATCTTGATTGTTAAATATTAGTCATTGAATGCACGCATAGTTTACTTGTTTCTTGTTCGCTGTTTCATTCATCATTGGAAATGTTCATAACTTTAGAATTTAGTCTCTGCAATCTTACTTTCTGTGTTTCTTTCTTTAATAATCTTATCAATCAATCACTTACGCAACGCGCAAAGTCCTGGCGCAAACAGAAAATTACACATAACTTTTTAATGAGACCTGAAAATATGTATTAAAAATAATCCTTAATTCTTGAAAATGCGCATCTAGTGGTATTGCTAAAAAAACACTCAAAATACTGGTATTAAACGTTAAAATAAATAAAAACTTTGTGAAAAAACACACATAAAATGATACTTAAAACAAGATACGATCGTTTCGACTGAAAATTTGTTCAGTCTTCATCAGTCAAAACTCTTGAGACGAAGGCAATATGAATCTTATTGAACGCTTTGTCTGATACTGACAAATCAATAAGGAATATCCAGAAATAACACAATAGCAGTGTTGCCAACTTAGGGGACTAAATGTAGAGACTTTTCATTGCATTTGGAGCTAATACAGTGCATTACAGAATAAACAATTTTAGCGACTTTTGGGAAATATAACAACTTTAGTCAACTGAATTTAACAATTTCTAAAAATAAAATAAAATCTTTAAAAAAAACTGGCAACACAAAATACTTGGCAAGGAGGGATAGGAGCAATATAAGTTTTCTTAAATGCGTTTTGAAGTAATATTTTCCTTTAGAGAAATCAAATCTGTGGGAACAAGACTACCCTAAAATCCCTAAACCCCCTCCTCTTTGCCCACTGCATTGTTTTTCAGCCCCTCGTCAAGCAAAACAGTAATTACAGGGTTGGGGAGAGGACGCAATCTTGAGGTTTGTCAATCTCTGTTATATTTCCTCTCGGGCGTTTTCTGCGGTTCTAATGGATATTATCGAATAACTTAACTAACATAAAAAAGTTCAAAAAATTCTTGTTCTTGGAGATGTTTGAAAGGTAGAGTGTAACTTGCAGTGTGTGAACAATATCTAATAATCGGAAGAAAAAAAAAATATATAAGAATACATTTGTTTTCAGAAATCTGTTCTAACCTTCGGGATCCATATAAAAGACAATACGATGAAAGTACTTAAAATCGTCCGACAGATATGTAAGCTCTAGAAAAATTCATTTCTTTATTTCACGTGTTATTTACCGACCTACCAGAATACATAAACAAAAATGCAATCAAATGATATTACTGACTTTTATATATACGATTATAAGGTAGGTCACAGTAATTTATATATTGCATAAATAAGCGATTTTCTCCCTATGATTATATATTTATGCAGGCGATTATGCTATGGGGGGTCACACATTTGTCATAAAATCACTATAATTCCAAAATTAAAAAATCATTTTCTAAGATTCTCTTGTTCATCTAGCAGTACATGTGTATAGAAAATGGGTTCATTCGTAAACCACAAACTCGTTGCACGAGTTTTCATATGAAAACTGGAATGCGTGCGTTTACTGCTATCGGTTTCTTTTGCCTTTACGAACAACTTAAGTTTATTTTAATTTCATCGCCAAGGAGACGTTTTTGTTTACAATTCGGGTCTGTTGTTATTTTTGCTGAGGAGAGTTTTTAATACATACTCAATATAATATCAACATGATTTTTAAAAGAAAGAGTGGCCCTAATTGAAGTGTACGGATCAAAATTTAGAAATTTAAACTTAAACTTCATTTTTTCTAAAGTATTTAGCAAAAGTTGTTCAAATTTCACTAATAACGGTTTAAATCAACTTCAATCCCAACACTTAAGAATATGCATTTTTGAATTTACTAAAATTAAAAATACAAGAAAATAATTACCTTTGAAAAATTCTGCACCTCCGTTGCAGTTTCTGGCGTCTGCATGAATTTCTTCCTCGAAAAAATAACATTTGCAGCTTCAACAAACGTAAAATACTTTTCATAACAACGCACGCCATTGTACAGCAAGTGTGTCCTCTCAACAACTAGGATACACCTGCTCCGTGGTCAGTTTTAATCACACCCAGTTTTGAATATGCACGCTCTAGTTTATAAACTGAATGGAGTCGAACAACTACGATGGAAACTCGTTGCACGAGTGTAACTGGTTTGTCGTTTGCGAATGCGGCCTTTATGAAACCAGCTATTAAAAAATTCAAGAATAATCTAGCATTTCCGTAAAAATTGCAAAATCCTTACTAAACAATTACAGTCACTTGTAATCGTCACGAAGTCTGGAGTCGAATCCAACCGCTTCTCATGTCGTACAAAACCACAACTGCAGTGTACTCCAACTAAAGGTTGGCGTACATTTTGCGTCCACGGGAATTCGTTTCCATGCCCTAAAGGGCTTGAAGGGACTTTTTTAATGGTCAATCGGCACGTGCAGGTCATAAATTTTAAGACACCAGGAAGAGGGGTTACTATATTTGGCTTGATATCTCTGTTACATTCGTCTCCATCTTTCTCTTTTGCAAAAAATTGGCTGAAACTTTTGACGACGGTTCTGAAAAATATTGTAACCACGCCTGGGAGACAAATTTCAGCATTCCACATGTCACTAATCAAAGGATAATTAGTTATCGTTTGCCATTCTGCAGTTTTCAAGGCGGTGTAGCACAAAGAATGAGATGCGAAAGACTTGCTCCCGCAATACGGAAAGTTGATGCGGGAAAAGTACATTGACTTGCTATGGAAACGGATCCCGAAAGTGCACAATGTACGCCAGCCTTAACCAACCCTAAGCGAACTGAGCTGAAAAGAACTCATGTTGACGTTGAAAAAGTTTTGCTGTCTGTTTCACGCAAGGTAGAAAAGTGAAGTTCATTGTGCGCTTCATTTAATTTAAAATTCTTACGCTCAATAATTGGTGAGCTTATGTAAAATGTGTGTCATCGTCTGATTGGCAAAATCAAATAAGTGTAGGTACAGTATATTTAAAGCATCATATTGTATTAGCATTATTTTTCACAAATCTCTGGTAAGTCTGAAAGGGTAAAAATTTGATTTTTATTTACTTTAGTAAGTTTGAAATTTTTAAGTGCATTTCGTTTGTGTTTTCGACCTAAACAAACAAAGCAATTCATAACAATTTTAAAGCTTTATTAACGTTAATGTTTTTAGATGTCTTGTTTTACAGAGTAAAATATTTATCTATTTTTAATTTGAACTAGCTAATATACCCAACCCTAAGCGAACAGTATTTTCAGCCATTCTTCGTACGGGAAGAAGTAAGTATACTTCTAACGCTCTTGTCTGAAAGTAATTTATTCGATCGGAGCAGCCAAATTATTGTTTCCCCTTGTTGTGTGGTTAGTCGAGGGATTACATTACCACAATCCCTCGACTCAATCCCACGTGGCTATCCGACCACGTCATCTGGCCTCAGATGAAGGCAAAAATTAAAATACATATTTAAAGAAGAAAAATTACATAGAAATATACAAACTTCAGTTGAATACTCAAAAATACAATAGTGAGTCTCTTGGCTAATGCCTGAAAAATACAAAAATACTAGATTAAATACAAGTTAGATAAAAGAGACATAAAGAAAAATAAAATGCAGGAGGGTCTGTCTGATAAGAGAGAGAGTTCGAGTCTATGAAGGTCGAACAAAGTTCGAGTTTGGTGGTTTCGCCGTGAAACCACCAAATTCTAGAATTTTCACTGTCACAAAAGCAGATAAACATTAGGGAAATTTCTTACACTTCACAAAAAAGCTTAGAGGTTACAAAGAAATCAGTGTAATTTTGATATTTTTACATGAACTTTGAAGAAAAGTTATATATTACTCATGAAGTTAATGTCGGAAATTTAATAATTATTCCTGACAACCGCAAAAACTGAGGAATGAAGTTAAAACTGCTTGCGCTTCAAAGGGTTAAGCAATATCTTTGAAGGGGTTCTGAAGCCCCCTAATCCCTTCACTGGATCCGCCAAATGGATTCGAATCTGGAAGAACTGCGTTCTTTATGTGCCACAAATTTACACTAATTATACAAGAAAAAAAATGTAATCTGGAGAAATTCCAGATTTTTACTAGCACTAGATCCCTGTCTTTATTTTAAAAAGTCTTGAAGCTTAAAAAATGGATGTTAGCATTCCTTTTCATAGATTCAGCATCTTTACTTCGATAGGTTAGGATCTTCACAATATTTTTTCACGGTCATTCAGAAGACGTTTTTTTCCCGAAATATTTATTTTTCATCTTGGGTTAAATTCCTTATTGATATGAATTCCCTCTTCAAATTTGAAAAGTGAAACAAATGATAGACATTGTCGACTTTTTTTTTTTTTTTTTTTTAAGGTTTGAATCTAAGAAAAGATATCATCATTTATTTTTCGCTTTAATGGCTTGGTCAACTGCCCACGTGAGGCTTGACCACAACAAGGACCTCAGATGTTAGCCATCGCATTATGGGGGTACCTATTAGACAGACGAACATTGCCCAATATGGGTGGTCTCCTAATTTTGTGCGAATTCCAGATGAGACAGCCACAAACAGATTTTGCTTGCACCAGCTCTCATTAGCTTACACGGTCTTTCAGCAGTGCAGCCGTGACAGGATTTCACCCTCCCAAGCACTGGCCAAGCTGGTGCTGCTTCACTTTCCGTGTTCTTACGGTAACGGAGCTTAGGGACTAAGCCACTGCGGGACAAGATATTAACTTTAAAAAGTGAGATTTAAGAATGTATTGGGTATAATTCAACAAATATAATAACAGTATTTAAAAATATTAACATTTTAAAAGTATATTTGGAAATTTGAAAAGTGAAATTCAATAACGTTATACATCTTCGATGCTTGAAATTAATAGCACAGCACCCTAGTACTAAAAAATTACCGAATTTTCCATATGTATAATGGTTTCTCTCATACAGCTCTCTTTCAAACCACAAAGAGTTCCTCGCTTAAAAATACTTTGTAGATTGAGAAAGAAAATTAGTACTACTTCTGTTTAAAAGAAAAATATAAGAAGCAGAATTTGTAGCACTTGCAAATGTGAGTGCGAACAGCTTAGAATCGGTAAGCACTAAATATTTATTCAAATCACTGCCCTTGGAACCAAAATCTATGACAGTTCTTAAGTTTAGCTTTTTAAAAATTCTGTCAGTTTTGTAGCATTATCTTTGATGTAGAACTTCCTTCTATAAATTCACTGATGCATATTCTACTTCACTAGGTCTTTTTATTTCAGAATAAACCAACATCCCCGAAATATACTTTAAAGACTTTCAAATTTTAAACACAATACAAATGTACACTTACCACAATAAATACCCCTTCTTCATTTGAAATAAACTTCCCGAAACAACAGAAGGAGGAGTATAAGCCACTTGATATCTGAGAAATGTTTAAAAATAATAATAATAATAATAAAGTTCGGCGGTGTACTTACAAACCAATTTCCTTTTTTTTCCTCCAATGGGCGGGCACTTGCTCATCAAGCATTTTGCCATAACTTGGTCCCGAATTATTGGCCATTTTATCATGGGAGCACCCAGTGGGCGGCCATTATTACCCCCTATGAAGGGACGGACAAGTTAACAACCATGTCCAAGCCGGGATTTGAACCCGGGACCAGAGGAGTGGTAGAATGGTTCTAGCCACTGCAGCCATCATCTGGGCAGCACAAACCAATTTCCTTCAAAAAGTTGTCTTAGATAACCCTTCCCCAAATGTTCTATTTCAAAAATTTTCCCTGAAATCTGGAGCAGGCCTATTGGGGCGACTTTTTCTCGTCAAATTTCCTACCATCGTTTTCCATCATCAGTTATGAACAAAACAAACTAATATATTTAACAAATTTCAATTGGATATATACTACGCAAATAACAACAAATGAGAAACAACTATCCCGTATATAGCCAGACAAAAATTTCAATGCATTTTATATTAAAAGCTCTTCTAGGATTGACAAAAATCTGACTGTTTTAAACTTAAAAAATTGCAGAATCGAGATACAACACAAAAACACATAAAATATAGTATTTTTTACGAGGATAGTCTATCCAAAAGAGAAATTTCTCATCCTTGAAAAAGTGTGTATGCTTCTGCATTTCACGGCAGTCTGACCCATGAAATGCAGATGCCCATTCATAGCAATTAGACCATGGACAGACAAATAAGCAAAAATCCCTCTTCAATATCAATAGCGTTGCCTTTGAACTTTTAAACTTATCTTCTGTTTCAGTACATAGATGACCACTTCCCGATGACCAATTTTACTATGTTCAATAATTAGGAAGTCATTGAAATAAAACGATTTTTTTTTTGTCAATACGTCACTTAAATCAAAAATAAAAATTTCTCTAGCCTACCCCGTGTGTACACAAGCATTGCTAAAGACATTTTCAATTACGGGATAAAACTTAAATTAGTAGTTTTCGTTCCGAAATAATAATTGACAAAAATAGAATAAAAACAGCATACATTGAGTCCACCCCCCTCTCCCCCCCCCAAAAAAAAAGGGATATCCCTTTTTACAGTGCGCCACTGAAACATGATAATAAGAAAACGACATGATCTATTTGAATATTAAAGTGTGAATTCTACGCAAATTACGTTAAATGTAAGAATTTTGCTATTGTCCAACGTTTGCCATTTCTATTAAAATTCATGACAAAACTTTCAGTAAACTTGTCTCGGGACGCATCAGACCCGTGGGATCAGTTTTCTTTCTGGCAATTTCAACACTAAACAATGCAGCTGAATCAAGTGCTGTGCTTCCAAATTTATTATTCAATGACGCGGAAGTTGATGTGCTATTTACCACAATCTCACTCCCACACTTTTAATCTTCAACATTTAATCATCGATTATGTTCATTGAGAACTATTCACGCGTAGCTCATTTGGGTGTAGGGGGTGAGCAAGGGCTTAGGTGGGAAAGAATGGAACAATCAATGCTGGTATGTACTTTAGCCTCGGATTTCTGCATCAGCACAGTTCTTCGCCACCACCTACTGTTAGGAAACTGGGATCTCCCAACCTCAGCTGGCCTGCTTGCAGGTTTTTATGGCCTTCATTTGTGATTGAAATCACCCTTCTGTGAAATTGGGCTTTGGTGAAGTGGCATGGCAAGTTTTACCTTCTTCCCTTAAACTCAGGCTTTTAATTTATATTCATCCAACCCTTTAGTTTTTTAAAATTTTCAACTTTCGCTGAGCCAATGTGGCAGAGAATGTAACCTCGATTGATAGTTTCTGGGAAATGACTGTAACTACTTTTTTCTGCCTTTCTAATTACTGCAAATAGGAGATTATACCTGAGAACTGCGATGAAATTTGAATTTTATTATGATAAATACTTGCAGTGGAAATTATTTAGCAACTCACTAATCTATTCATATTTTCATCTTAAGGCTGTTCTTCGAAAAAAAAAGAACTCTGTTTTTAGTCTTGGTACACAAATTGAAATAAACTAATAGCACCATGGTCTCCAAAAAATTCCAGATGGCTCTTCATGAGCTGCTTTACACACTGCAATAAGCGAAAAAGTTGTGGCTTTTGTGAAATTTTCAGAAAAATTATTAAACATGGATCTGATCTCCAAGATTTTTCGAAGAGTGACACGCTTTGCGAAAATTTCCGATTTTTAAGAATTTTTTCTAAAAGTTTTGAAACTGACACAGGTTTATCGTTTTTAGCAGTATGTAGTTCAGCTTGTAAAGAGACAGTTACAAAATTTTGAAGTGCCTGGGATAATTAGTTTAATTTTAATTATGTACCAAAATCACATGATTTTTTTTTCGAATAATACCGTTAAGTATCACTGCTACGCAGAAATTTCAGCCACTTTGTTGTAGTACACAACAGAGAAACCAGTGCTTTTCTTCGAGGAATTTTTAATTAAATGAAAGGAATTTTGCAGGCGAGTTGTGGGTTTGAGCTCGGAACAAAAGCAAGGGTGGCCCCGGCATGGTGAAGAAGGTAAGTATCGCATCGGGGCGCCATTTTGAACTCAAAAACTGAGAAAAACTTGATCTAGAGCATAACAGTTTTTTTTTTTTTTTGGGGGGGGGGGGGAGGGTTGCAAGTGGGCGGGTCTCCTTAAGGTGATTCGGAGCCTGATTGCTTGAAAGAATAATGTGAAACAAATCTTTTGAAAGATTTGCCTCTCGTGGCAAAAAATAAAATTGAGCTAAAATATCTTATTTTATTCAATATCGAATAAGTCGTAATCTCTTTCAATATAGAAGAGATAAGGATAATATGGAATAGTCGATAAATATAGAATACAGAGCTTTTAGCTCTGTTAGTTGCTGTTGTCACATGCGAATACCGTGAATTACTCAAGAAAGATTCCCATGTTACAATGCAGTAAGAGTTGACCGCTTGCTGTTGAACCACTCGATACAAAACAAAGTGTTTTTCTGTGAATTTCGAGAGTTTTTGCAGATAAGTTTTGAAATATTTTTAACTTACTAGTATACAAGTGACTTGAACATTGATGTTACGTATAACGTACACTAAGAGAATTGTTGTTTGTTGCACTCTGTGGTTGCTTTTTGGCTGAAAAGGAACAGCCTATTGGTTTAAAGGTACATTTTCCTAGATGGCGTGTTGGGTATTATAGAATACTAGTTAACATTGTAATGGATTTCATGCCATCAACTAAAGAGCCAGAAAACACAGGGGTTGAATCTTTTCCGAAGATCAACTAACGGTCTGCAGTTTCGGTCAGTTTCTCCAGATTCAACGTGAATACGCGTTACAGCCCCTTAGAAAGTCCTCCAACCAAGGCACTCTCCACCCTAAGCAGGTATCCCTCGTTCAGAACTGCCTTAATACACATAATATCTTTAAAGATCAACGAGAGAAAGTTGGATTCAGTGCTTCAGCTGTTCTCTCTTGACTGTCACCTTGACTGTACCGAAGATTATATCTGGGGCTTTTGTAAATAGACTCAGACTATAACTTTTTTAAACGCTTTTTTCTATACCAACAAAATAGTTTTCCTTTTTAAGTGACATTTCACTACAATTATAGTTTGCACAGATGATGATTCTGGGGATTTTATTCAAAAACCTGCACAGTTATGTAAATGGTATTCCATAATACCCTCCTCTCCTCTACTAGCTAAAGCAGAAAGAAATTTTCAAATCGGATTGGTAGTTTTTGAGATGAGACATGCGAACAAACACTTCAGCTTTATTATATTAGTACAGATGTGCAATTTTTGTGAAATATTCTTACAGTGTATTTTATTATAATATTGTAAGTGTTTACTCTGAAACATATGCACCTGTGCCATTGAAATAAGCAAGATGCGAGAACAATAAAAATTTTACCACATAAATGATACTGCTAGAACATTTTTCTTTTGGAGGGGGGCGGGGAGGCACAGCGAGAGCTGGAAATGTAACACTTTGAATGAAAGCCGTGCGTCTTACCCTGTAACAAAAATACTGAAAATACCCTGCAGTTGGACTCCAGCACTATTTCCTCATTTGATTCCTGCAAACTCGAGAAGAACCTTTCATGTAGGGAAATTGTCCTGAATTCAAATGTAAGTGGAGAATTTTCAAGAAAGTTTCCATTAAATGCACGATTATTTTCTGGATGAGGATCCCCAAAGGGGGCCGAATAAGATAATAATCAATATAAAATTGCATTGCTGATGGCTCCAAACTTAATTTTGCTCCTCATAGCCATTCCAATGGTTATGTTGCTTTGAATTTACAGTAAGAACGCAAAAACTGTTTTCTATCACAGGTCACACATTTTGAAACAATTCTGTAAAATCTTACTTTTTTTCAAATCCAATAAGAAAAATCTTCAGTTTACACCTAATTTTAGTTCCAATTTTATATCTTTCCGTCCACCAAGAAAAATATCTTTGGGCAGGAAATGGATCACATATACAACCACCCATAAAAATCACCCGAATGCTGGAGATTTTCCTCGACTTTTTTCTCGCGAACCTATAAAGTTCAAAGAAATATAAAAAGGAAGCTCTAGGTGTATTTTTATATTTCAAACTTTTCTTCCCGCGTCGTTCTGTCTTTTTGTTGCTCTGCTTTGTTTCGACATGGAATACTGCAACAGAAAAGTCAGTAAACTCAGTCAGTAAAGTGAGAGTCCACAATATTTTTGAAGTGTAGAGTGCAATGAAATATCCTATAAATATATTTTTTAGCGAATTTCTATTGTGTACTGAACAATTTAAAAGCTCAGGGAACGATTGAATGGTTTATACAGGGTGCCTCATAATGATTGGGACAAATTTAAAGAAGAGGTAGGACATATAGTAAGGATTCAAAATCACCAGCAATGTGGAGTCGGAAACATTATCTTCATGTAGCTGTTAATAATCACACTGGAAAACTTCTTGAAATAAAAGTGAACTTTCTGACCATTGTTCGTCAAAAACCAACGTATCTTTTACAGAAAACACGTTAATTAAATTGATAGTTTAAAAATTTTTAATTCATTTCATTGATGAAATTTTTGGAGACAAGTCCATTATTTATGAAATTTGCTTAAGAAATTGGACGAAAACTTTAGCACTTTGTCCAAAATGATTATTAACAGTTAAATGAAAACAGAAATTTTTACCCGACATTTCTTTGCGATTGAAATTCTTTATTGTGTGCCTTAAAATTTTCATTAATCACTATGAGACACACTGTATAGCAATGGATAACGTCAACAGTTTTGGAAATCAGTGGATTGATTTATATTTCGACAAAACCGCAAATATAAATTAATGAACGATTGAGAATTAATGATTTTATTTATATAAAATTACTGAATTTCATATAAACTGATCTATAAATTATTTCTAGAAATTCGTTTCCATTTTAGATTCGTACTTAGTTCCGAATTACATAAGTTAATTTTGAACATACATTTTGAATTACATAAGTTAAAACACAAAAATGCTCTTTCCGGCCTCTTACCGATACAAGCAGGTTTCTTTTTTGGTCAGGTTTTACTGTACAGAAAAATTTCACGGAAAGTTGTCGTCTATTGACACTTCTTATAATTCTGCATTATACTTATTTAACCTCATAGCCCTCAAACCCGTAGCCTCAAAGTCTATATTATAATTTTTTTATCAGCAGTTATTTTATCCCTGCAATAGCAGCTAAAAGCATTTTAAGTAAACAAAAAGACGTTTTGTTTGAACATTTTTCTGGTGATCATTTTTGTAAAACTCAATATGTCCTGTTGAAATCAAATGAGTATTACTTCTGTTTTCATTATTCAGTTAGAAAAGAAAAAAAATACTGGGTGAAAAAAAATCCAAAATTTATTCGTAACTTAACACCTCTTGTTATACAAAAATATTGTTGCAAGCTCACTTGTCGTGCTGTCGCATATTAAAAAAATCTAAAATGTTTATAACAAAGTTTGTAAATTAGACATTTCCAAATGGTATTTATAAAATTGAAGTATAGTTAGAATATGCCCGACGAAGATCGTTAAACAATTTTGGTAGGCGATTTCAATATAGATTCAATTCCAAAGAAGAATATTTTGGAACAAGAAAGACAAACACGGCACACTCATAGATTATGATGTCCATTCCAAACAGTATTTAAAATGGTGAAGTGTAGTTAGAATTTGCTTGCGAAGATTGTAAAACAGTTTTACTGGGCAATTTTAATGTAGATTTCGATTCCAAATTTTATGGAACAAGGAAAAAAAAAAAATATGGTACACTCAGGAATAATGATACACTTTCGAACTTAACTGAACGAAGCAGGAAAATAGGGACGACGCACGGATTATGATACGTTTTTAAGAAGCATTTAGTGTGAAAGTATTTCAGATTTTTTTTTAAGGGATGAACTAGTTATAGTTGTTTCTGTTAAAATAAATCAGTCGAATACAGTAAGTATATTATGGTAAATAGTCACCAAAATGACTCATTCATGCCATCCTGGAAACACATGCAAGTGCAGGAAGAAGTACAAATTCTGGGTCCCTTTAAGCTAAGTGAATGAATGACTCTGGTGACCAGGTGAGCGTGAAATTGAAGAGAAACGGGACAGTGGAGAAAAAGGAGGCAGATTCTATTTGCATAGCAAATATCCTATACTCACTAAGTATTGGAGGTTTTCTTTCATTGTGTTTCCAATTTATGAAAAAATTTGCACTGTCATTAGATGACAGAAGAATATGGTAGATTCGCTTTGAAATGAGTTAGAATTTAACTATCTAGATACCGTCAAACTAGAATTCTTTTAAAGTATCTCTTTATACACTCATTATTTATTTATATAATTATCTACATAATCTTATCGTTATCATCTTTGATGGCATAATTCATATACTTATAGATACTTTTCTTCCCTGGCTTATCTAGCCTTTTTTTTGTTGTTTTGCTGATTTATACATAGTTTTTCATTTTTATAAAGTATAATTTATATGTAGATTGCGGTTATGGAATTAAAGTGCTTTAAAGAACACAACCTTCGGCCTTAACAACAAGTGGAAAGTTAATGCACGTTGACGAAACAGTTATAAAAAAACAAAAATCAATAAACTAACTAAAAGAACTCATGAGTTAAACATTATAGTCCAAAACAAATTTTATTTATTTTTTTCCAAATGAAGTTACATTTTTCTGCTAAACAAAAGATATTTAATAAAGCTTAAATAGTTTTAACATAAATTTTATTCACATTACCGTTGTTTCTACCTCCTCCCCTCGTACCTAGTTAATGAGCTAGAAGTGAAACAATTAAGCAATTTTATATTCTTAATGGACTCGATGCATCTATATTTTTCATCTACATCATCGTAGCAGGATATCAGCATTAATATTTATTAAAAATTAAATTAGAAACATGTTCTACATTTAACGAAAAAATATATAAAATTGTTTTTTTTTTTCTAACCGGAAGTAATTTTTGAGACGAGCCTCAATTTTTCCAATGTAAAATTAACCATAGCTTAATTATTTGCCCATATTTTTAACATAAGTATACCTGTTTGGATAGATTATATTAGCTCTCAGGCTATATAAAACTATTAACTCTTTGAAAACTCACGGTTTAAATAGAAAATTCAACTTTATTATGTATTGAATCACATTTTGTAAGCATAAATATGTATGAATAGCGCAGTAAACTAATATCTTTTAATGTATTTAAAAAAAAAGTTAAAAGTGCTTTTAAAATAATGTGTTAAATTGTAGAGCGATTTTTATTTTAATATATCATGTAAGACACATTATTAAAATATTAATAAAATTAAGGATGGACTCGTGACTTTGCTAAGCTAATATCGGGACTCTCTCGTCGCGTCTCGCAGTGGAAAACCCCTGTTTCGCCTCGCGTCTTGCATCGTCTCACAGAGAAATTGTCTGTCCCGTTTCGCGAGTTTTACAAAATTAAGGGCTGCGACTTTGTTACCATATGGACAAAATATTTTATGCTTACTGAACACTCTGATTGTTTGAAACTAATTTTCTGATCTTAAGCATTTACAAAAAAACTAGGATGGTGTATTAAAAAACAGCAAGAAAGTGAAAAGAAAATCAGAAAATCAGAAAAAGCATATAAACACTGTCAAAATAACTGGTATAAATAATGAGGTTTATTGCTTTCTATTTTCAAAGAGCAGCTGCTGTATAGTGATGAGAATCAATATTTGATTTTTGTGCTATTGAAAATTTGAGTCTGGACAAGTTCAGTCATTACAGATTATTCAGAAGGCACTGAAGAAAAAGGAAGTTTGCAGAGACTCGATAGTTCCAAGATGCGCGGCGAATTACTTCACATTGAGAAATACATATATGGCGCGACTTCACGCCTGAGATAACCGTCCAAGGTGATACTGAGATAGTTCAGTCTCAGTTAGTTCGATGGATGGATAAAGCATGGCAATTTTGATTGTGTCTAGATTTTTGTTCAATAGTGTTCTGTTAGTAAATACGTAATAGTTTAAAAATAATTTTGCTGTTTTCAGTTGAGTGCTGCTCTTATCTCGACTACCATGAACCTCTAGTAGAGTTTGAGAGTTTTTAAACATGTTGTAAGTAATTCTTATTCACTCGTTCAGTAGTAATGTTACAAAGAGGTGTTTCTTCCTTGAGGATCGGATGGTTCGAAAGACAATTTCTGTTGACTTGTTTCAGTTTGTCTCTCATTTTGCAAAGACGCTGATTCCAGTGAGAGACCTTAACAACATTCTAGATGTAGATTTTTCGATAAACGTTCTCGCGCCAAAACGGTACGATCATACGCATGCTTACATGAACTTCGAAATCAATTACTAAAGTGAAATTTATAAAAAAAAAAAATCGTTCTTGAAAGCTGTTCAATACAGAGGTTGGAATTTGAAGATACTGTTTCATTCGGTTAAAAAACGGTACGGCGGAAGGTGGAGGCTGTTATTTCAGATGCTCATGGTTTGTTCGTGAAAAAACTTTTGGGGTACAGGTAACAACTTCTTGCTCTTTACAGTTAGCTTGTCTCACTGATCCATAAAACTTTTATCAGATTTAAAATCTTGGCATCAGTTTAGATATGTGTAAAAACCTCTCGCATTGAAACAGTGTGATCGGATATTCTTATACACAAAGCTGACGTTCGATTACTGTGCTGTAATTAAAGAGAACAAGAATCGTTCTTTGGGTATCCTGAATGAAAACGTTGAAATTTGAAGATGGTATGTCTGGACTGTTAAAGTTTGGTTGGAGCTCGATGGTTTTTAAAGTCTTTTGGTTTAGTAAATATAGTATTACAAACAGCTGCTATTGTAATTTGGTTGTGAGCTATTGTAGCTATTGAGGAAGAAATCTACCGAGTAAAGTTTTAAATTTGTTTTGTAGTATGTTGTTAGGTGGTGACGTGTGTGAATTGTGACTATTAAACATTAAAATGTACGTATTTTGTATGTTTAACTTGGAGGGGGTGTCTGGGTAATGTGGGTGATTGTGGAGCGGGTCGGAGGCGGGAGAAAAATTTACGTACTCGTCTACAAATTTCTTTTTACGGATTCTAATATTGGGAAAGACTGGGGTGGATGAGAGTGGTGTAAGACAGGGAGAGTATAAATTGGTTGGGGTCAGTGGCGGCTCGTCATTAAGGGCCAGAGGGGCCCAGCCCCACCGACTAAGCACCGTCTAAATCAAAGTATCTTCCTATTATGTAAGGCAGTTCTTTCAATAATTTACCTTCATTAAAAAATACACTTGTTTTACTCTATTTTAATACTATCCATTAAAAAACGCACTTAAAAAAGCGATAGTTATACGATTTTCCCCCTATCTAAACCATGCATGGGCCATGGGCTGGCTTGCCCTGAATTGGACGTCTCTTCTCCGTTCACCGGGTTGACATATTTGGCATTGAGCACAAAAGCCATACTGACCGTGAATTTTCCGCTTAGGAGGAAATCATTTTTTATTTGCGTGATCGTATTTTTGCAGTGCAGTCAGATATTTTTCTGTTTTGTTTTCTTGATTTACGAAAAACGATGTAAAAATGTATTTTTTATACATGTTGATATTTATTTTAAAATAAATAAACCATCTAAAAATTATGAGCAGGCAACTATAAAGAACATAAATATTTAAATGTGGCTTTTTGTTTAGTAATAAAGTAAACTTTTCAATTTAACATAACTAGGTAAAAAATAGCAAAAGTTGTATAGTAAATTCGATAATTATTTGTCATTTGAGAAATTTTAAATACTTACGCTGTATGCACGTGGGGATAGGTTGTTCTATATGTATATATATTTTCGCGATTTTAATTGGCACTATTTTTTTTTTTCGGGCCCCACCACGGAAACGGGTCACAAGCCGCCACTGGTTGGGCTTGCTATTTATGATACGAGTGGAGAAGAAGGTATTGATGGTAGAAGTAGTGTAGAAGGAGGTGATTGTATGACGGGTGAGGCTGAAAGTGTAGGTGAAACTGTTAATGATATAGTTAGTTGGTGGGGGTGTGACTGTTAAATATTCAGAAGGAACTGGGGAAAGTGTGACTGGTGAATCCTGATCTATTGTTTCGATTGTTGTTCTATAGGCTGTTGTGTAAAATGATGAGGATGTAGTGTCAGTAGTGTCTGTATATGGTATACTTACTTTCGACTCCTCCCCTTTCGTCACTGGTCCACCAGAGGGGGACCAAACAAACGTAAAACGCGAGAAAAACTTCCTTATAAAGAAGTACATAATACAAAAGACACCGAAGAACAGCAAAGACGCCATGCTTCGAACAAGGTCTAATATAGACTGAAGCATTTGTAAAAATTTCATAACTTTATATTGTTGTCAACAATGTCTGATTTTGAAGCGTAAGGTATTATTATTTAGTTTCTATTCTATTGTTAATGCAATAATCATAAAAATAAGGTAATTAAATGGATAAAAATTAGATTGAAACAATTAGAAAATATCGCTCTGATAGTCTTAGTGCCATCCAACATTTGTCAAACTGGTGTAAAGTTGGTGACAAAACAGAAACTTCAATTCTCACTGAATTAAAACAAATCTCGTCCTCTTGTGAAATGCATATTCACTGGATCCCCTCATATGTAGACATTTGGGTAATGAGGAGGGGGATGTCTTGGAGAAGGAGGGTGCCGGGTAGGCTGTGGCAATTTCTAACTGCCTGACTTACTTGAGCTGTATTCTGCCAGAAAATATAGTGATAAAATGTCTTGGTGTGCCCCTCCGACACATTCTTGGTACCGTGCCCATTCCCCTGGTGGATCCCTCGCTTAGGAACTGGGGCAGATGCCCCCAGACAGCACTCTCCTGCTTTCGTAGTGGTCATCTAACAATCCTTACCTTCTAGAGTGGTCAAAAAACCCACCCGATTTGTCCGAAATGTAAAAATGGGCAGGCTTCTCCGGCACATATTCTTAAGTGTCTGGGTTTGTCCTACGACGACCTACTAGATTTTCCTGTGCTAGTCTATGAATTTTTGAAGGTAAATGAACTCGTAGATTTCGTCTAGCAGAAGCTGGACACGGAGATTGGCAACAAGAAAAATACGGCCTTTAAAACCATAGTTAAAACCGTTAAATTAAAACCGTCAATTAAAACCGTTAAAGCTGTATTTTGTATTCAGTACATGGCCAGGTTCAGCTATAGCAATAACATCTTAATTTCGAAGATATTATGACCAGTAGACGTCTCTAGATGATGTAGAGATGAAGATGTCGAAACAGTATTGCTGAAGACGACCATGGTTTGTGTATCTTTTAATGGTTTTAATTGGTGTATTAGTTTTTTCGCATATTTTAACATGAATAAAAGGTCTCGAGTCGCAGTAAAAAAAATTTGCCAATCTTTGGACCTCTAAGGGTATGTCTGTTCAGCTGATCGATTCCTTTAAACTGATAAGAAATAAAGTTCATTTTAACTCAAGGTCGTAGACAACAGGTGGTTTGAAGGTGGGGGGTTCAACTCCACCCACCCCTTCTTCTAAAGCACCCACAGAAATTTTGGGAAGTCGGCGCCACTGCCGATAATTGAGAATGGATGAAAGAATAACCATTCTATGCAGCGTGCATTACGTCAACATGCTTGTTAACAAATACTGAAAATTTATGTGCGGTTGATTTCCGTAAATTAATTGTTAAAGTTAAGTTAGATTAATCGACAAAAGTTAATAAATTAATTGTTAAAAGTTAAGTTACACCAAAGTTAAGATAAGAGGTATGACAACGATTGGAAAAATAGTTAATGTTAATAACTGGGAAAGATTTCTCCGTATATCTGCCAAATGATTACTTTCGTAAAAGGTAGCTTGAAAGAAAAAATAAACTATCGATCTTTCCAGGCAGGATGTTCGATTTCTGAAATCACTTCTGAGCTCTTTACGAATCATGATTCTTTTTTATATAGAAAGAAAACGGATATCGACCGATCGTGAAATATGGCATCAGTCAGATCTAGAAAAATACTCAAATTTTCACGCTTTAAATTTACGAAACGGGTTCCATGTATAATTACTAAATTTTCTGGCATATACTACACTGTTTATTTATTAGGTGTCTTTCAATCACCTATAATGCAATAGAATAACCGTATTATGTGTAAAAGTCGACTTACGGTGGTGAAAAAACGTCGGTAAGTGTAAATATATATATATGGTACCGGCAATGTTTGAAATCTGGCATTCTATAGAATGCCTAGGTATTGCATATAAACTAAATCGTGACAGTGACTAGTTTCCACTAGTGCTGTCCGCAGTGTTGCAATAGTGTTTAACTAAACTATGGACTGTTTTTCTAATTTTTGAGCTTTTGAGGAATAGAAAAATATCTATCGTTCCACTGTGCCCCCCTCTCCCCTACCTGAAAAAATAAAATTTTGAAGCTGGAATGCATACGGCATCAAGCAAAAAGCTAAAATGGGAATAAAGTACTCGTTTGAGATAGTGTGCACGAGGACACAAACTTTGATAAATAAAGTTCGAGATTACAAATAAGTACATTCATTAATTGATTGACTGAATTTTTTATTTATGTATTTATATATTGACGCCATTTAGTAACTTTTATTATTTTTTACATAAATTAGAATTTCATTAACAGTTCTCGCTATCTTATCGTGGCACAAAAAAGAATTATTCTTGAATGTGAGAATGTATTTCTGTCCTTTGAATAAAAATTGCCACTAAATCTTTAAAATCTATGTTCTTTTCGCATGTATGAATGCAGCCGTTACTCACAGGCTCTATATTTTGTGTGTTTCCACCGTGCATATTCCCGTTTTATCACACGGGCGGGAGAACAATAGCTCGCAATACTCACTTTATTACGCATTTTAGAAATGTTTCAAAATTCACATAAAATCACAGAAATTTTCAGCCTTAAAATGCATTCACTGTTCTATTTCGACTTCGCCCTCACTAATCTTTAATGAATAATTCAAAAGGCGAAAATCTTTTTCCTCCATTACCAGTCACCGACATCTTTTCCCGAATGCTGTTGTTCGATGAGACACTTTTAACGTCGTCATAAAACGTGAAGAATATCGTGGCAGAAAGTGGACAGATTTTATTTTTCCCATGTTTCGGACAACGACGTCCATTTGTTAATGTTAATAACTCTGTTAAGATTTCTCAGCTTATCTGCCAAGCGGTCACTTGCCTAAAAAAGGTAATTTCTAGAGAAAGGAAGGATATTCCAGGGATGAATTCCAGGAGAATTATTCGAAATCTGAAATAACTTCTGCACTTTTTACAAATCAGGGTTCCTTTTTATGTAGAAAGGAACCTGGCATCGAACCACCTTACAATATGGCACCCGGCTGAAAAGTTTTATTGGACAAACAAAAAATATTCTTCGAAATTCTTCTCATTAAATTTATGATGTAAATTTTGATAAATGTCACCGCTTTTGTTCTAGTGATTGCGTTATTTATTACTGGCATTATGAGTAAATAATGTTTTACGATATTAAAAAAATGTATAAAAGTTATCAAAACTCGATTAGAATTTTCAAAGTAAATGTTTTGTAAAAAACATTTACAAGAATTAATAACTTTCGATCAAATAATATGTAAATCTACTTCATTTTAGTACTAAATATTTTTTCTCTCAGTCTTTTGTAGTATTTTTTATAAATTAAATATAGAAATAAAAATGTTGCTTTGTTAAATTTACTTCAAAACAACATTTAAAAAAAATTGAAACTGGTACATGAAATATCGTATATATTCTATGTAAGACGACTGGAGTATGTGTCGAATCTATAAATTTACTTAAAAATAAAATAAAGTTAGCTAAAGATTGAGAAATCGAGTATAAGACGAATATAAAATTCAGCGTCGAAAATTATTTCACTTTGAAAATTTTCAAATGAACAAGTATTATTTAGGAAAAAATTTCTAAGATCTTCTCAAATCGGCACGTTGGTGTTTTGGGGTTTTCTGTTCATGGGGTTATAGAGGGGTAGAGGCAACTCGCTGAAAAAACACGTAAGATGGCGGCCGTGATAGTAAATTGCATTTTTCAACAAATATGGATATTACGTTTTTTTTTTCTTTCTATATTTTGCCAACCCATGTGTCCTCTCCCCCCCCCCCCTCGACTTTTTAAATCAAAATTTTGACCAACATTTCTGGATTGAATATATACGGTAAGCATCCAAATTGAAAACAAACCATTTATTACTTGAGATGATATACACATGGAATTCAAACCATCATCCTAAAACATAAAGTACCAGATTCGAAACAAGTACCTACATTGATCTCACCCTTCTTTTTTTCGCTAGATATTTAGTTTAAAAGACACCATTAAATAACATAGCTGTGTTGTAAGCTAGAGTTTTATTCGTTTCTAAAAATCTTAATATGGTACGAAATAAATTAAAAAAAAACTGTAGCATCACAAATTTTTTACTCCTCTTACAACAAAAATGGCAAATAAAGCCTTGAAGTCGATGTTCTTTTGGCATGTATAAAACCGTCGTTACTCACAGACTCTACATTTTGTGTGTGTGTTCACATCATGCATTTACCCGTTTTATTACACAGGCTGGGGGAGAAAATAACTCGCAATACTCGTTTTATAGCATACTTTAAAATGTTTCAAAGTTCACCTAAAGTAACCGAAAATTTTCTGCTTTAAAATGCATTCAATGTTATATTTCGACTTCGCTCCCTCACTAATCTTTAATGAATAATTCAAAAGTCAGAATCCTTTTCTTCCATTCTCAGTCACAGATATTTTTGCCGAATGCTATTGTTCGACAGAACACTTATGAAATCGTCGTAGAACATGAAGAATGTACCAGAAAATGAAAGAATTTTATCTTATTTTATTTGTTTTTTTATTCATACTTTGTACAACGATAGCCCAATCGTTAACCCTTTGAGGCGCAACCCTTTCCCGATGCTGGAAAAAGGGCAGCCGTTGCCATCGCTCGACCTAACTACCAGCAAGATGGCGGACGATCGAAACGTTCATCGCGTGCCACAGATCTAGAGAACCTTTTTTTGACGCAGACTGGCACAGCATTAGATAACCTATCCAGCTATTCTCACATTCTTTCATTTTTCAGCAGATGTCAGTGCTGTTAAAAATAATCATGACAATATTTTTCGAGAAATGACGTGCTAAAATGTAAAGGATTCTCGTGGAGCTATGTCACCCGCAATTATTTTTATACAAATTAAATCTATCTTCGTGACTGGCAACAGTCAAAACGTCAGAGTTTGGTGTTCTCAGAGCGGGAACACTGCGCGTTAAAGGGTTAATGTTAATAACTGAAGAACGATTTCTTCCTCCTAGCGATCAATTTGACAAAGGGAAGATATTAAATTTTTTGAATCACCTCTGCAGTTTCACAATTATTTTAACATATAAAGGGAAAAGAAAAAATCGTGGGCTCTTCTTTTAGAATATAGCACCTGGATGAAAAATATTGGACAGGAAGGAAGTACCTCTCAAAAATTTTACGCCGTCAACTTACGGACATATATTTTCTTTAGTGATAACCCTTTTCTTTCTCAATAAGTTCTCTAAGCATCGAATATAATAATTTATAGTGGCAAAAATAACCCAGACTTTGATAAGGAAACTAAAACAAAAAGTTACAACTATAGTAATATCTACAACTATAGAGATTCCTTATTTCCCTTAAAACAGCGCTTAAGTATGCTTAAATGTTCAATATCTGATATATTTCTGACATTAAAAGTTTAAAATGCCACAGGAAATTTGGATTATCACAGTAAGATTAAAAAATATACTTTGTAAAAAAAATTATGCAGTATTCTTTTAATTATTACGAATAATCATTAATAATATTGAAAAACTTGTCTTAAATGGCTGTGCTAAGCCAATAACTGATGTAAAGCTTGAAATTCTCTTTCAGTTTTTTTTTTATACCTGATGATAAAAAGTATTTGTCTTTTTTCTTGTGTGGTCATCTAATTGCAAAATTTCACTCGAAAGTTTCATTTCTGCAAGCTTACTTTAGACTGTAATTCAACACGCAAGAACGTTTTAAAGAAGTATAAAATCCAGAGTCCTTAAACAAGTGATTATTTAATGTCTCTACGAGGCAAACAGTGTAAATGTTTGCGATGAGCGATAAGTGATTAAGGTAACCGTCATCGTATGAATTGGTAATACTGCGTAAGGAGGACATCTTTTGTTTCGATGTCTGGAACATCAATCTTCTGTCACCCAAATAATCGCAGCATTTAAGAAAAACAGCGTAAAGAGCCTTCTAAGACCTTATGTTCAATTTTTGAAATCCTTTCTCCACTTTTCAATACGATTGTATTTCTGGTTTCTTAAAAGAAAAAGTAATTACTGTCCATCCATCTTGTTGACTGCTGACTGCAATTGCGACTGGATGATGAAAATGTATGTAATTTATTATGTTCTCTGATTGGCTATCCTAGTTAAATTTAGTTCACTTCTAAGAAACGTTTTTGTATAATAAAACATTTTTCTAAAGTACTTTTGGTTGACCCACTGTATCTCATAAAGGGATACATTGAGTCAACAAATAGGGTACATATGCTCAGCTATATATAATAAGAAACACAATAAAAAAATTTATTTCACTCATAGTGAGTAATTTAAACTTTTTTATTGTCTGACAATATTTAATATTAAGTTAGATATTAAAGGAGCTCAAAGTTTATAAGGTAAATGTTAATTTTATGGTTATAAAATATAAATACACTAAATATGTTAATAAAGTTAAAACTTTTAGTTAGATACCATCACTTTGAGTCCTATCAAATTTACAGAATTTTCGTTTTATAGTAATTTTTAAGACATTAAATAAAACACTTAGTTTACAATAACTATTAGACATTATATAACGGAAAATCTATAGCAAAAGTCAACTTTACCACTGTTCTCTCAGTTCCTTGCAATATATTTGGTTTTGGAAACTCTCATATTTTTACTTTCTGTTTCGTCAAAGATAAATGCATAACTTGGTTGAATTCTTTTCATATGGTGCACTTCAAATTCATTTTCAGCCTACAAATTCAGTAACTATAGTGTTTAAAACTGCATTTTTTCTTGCCGTAGACCTTGAATAATACGAAACCTCTAACGACAATTTTAAAATCTTCTACGTCTTCCAAATCTTCAAAATCAGATGAACTAAAAGATTCTTTTCATTCTTCCTCTTCTTCAGTTGAGCTTTTCTTGTAATTACTTGCAGTGTTTGTTTGTTTTTTCTCTGCTGATTCCTATCATTAAGTCTCTCATTCTTAAGTCTTCATTCTATCATTAAGTCTTTCTTCATTAAGTCTTTTATTTCTTGTTTCAGTCTTCTCATTTTGGATTGTGATTTTCACAGGTGTATCTATAAGAATTTCTGGGTTTTTTAGGTTGCCTCTCAGGTCGTTCTCTTTTTGCATCAGAGTTAGGAAAAGGCTTTTACCATCTCTGGTGTCATTTTTTGTTTTACATTATTTTCTTGAGAAACTGAAGATTCTGTGGCTGATGTGGAAGACTTATTGAGATTAATTTAGATCATTTAAACATTAAAAAGTAAAAAACTTACAGAAAGAGAATAAATATATAAATGGGGACCCACTGTATCTCGTTTCAGATGGCCCAGTGTTCCCCATATCAACCAATGTATTATTTTCACTTCAAAATTCCAAATAGTTAAAATGTTCATTTTAATACAACATAATAAAAAAGAAGGTAATCTAGACTACATAAACATACCACATAATTCATATTTACTTGGCAAATTTCAAGTGTAATAGCATAAAGTCGTAGTTTCTTCAAATTTCATGCAGATGATCAGTAAACAAAATGGCTTTTTCTTCCAGTCATTATAAAAGTGATATGTTTAACTTTTTCCCACAGAGTTAAGTTATTTGACACCTACTTCATATAAGTTTCTAATTTTAAAACTATTCAGTGAACAACAAACACCTTCAGTGACCCACTGTACCCCGCTCTCCTTTACGTAAAATGTGTAACTACTTGATTTGACTTGTCTTAATATTATCTCCAAGTTTGCTCATGTTGGATTGAATTATTGATTGTATCATTTGATAAATTGTTCCTCCTGTCATTAATTTATTGAGAATCATGTAATAACATTGCCAAAACATTTACCCAGAAAAGAAATTCCTGTCAAATGCAAAAGCTTCTGTCATTACTGTCATCAAAGCAGATAACGTAAACAACACTCTTGTCCCTTTCCTTCTCCCCGTGCCATTCAAGTTTTTCCCGAGTATCGCAGAACTTGGATTCGTTATCACGGCCTTTGGGGTTTTGCCTCGAACCAGTTGCATATTTTAGTCTGCCAGAATTGTTCACTGTCTAAGGAAGAAACTGGTGTAAAAGTGAGGGTTTCAAAAGTATAGTAAGTTCTTACATTATAATTTTGTAGCAAGAACGTTTAATATATGGATGAATTTTATCAAGGTTAACATAAGTACACTGTTAATTACTTTTAAAATGAATTCTGTAAAAGTCTGCCAATATCTTATGAAACTCGCTCATGTATCGTTCTTCTTGAGAGCAGAAAGAAGGCTGCGTGGATGTGATTAAAATGAAATTTTTTGTTCATGTTGAAGGATTACAAGTTGATGGATGACAAAAGTCAATGAGTGAAAGCCCTAAAAATAGCGTTAAATAAAAAATTATTGTAATCCCTAACTGCTGAAATAATAGATGAATTTCATTGTTTAATTAAAAAGTCATTTATAGTGGTTCAAAGAGACCTACACCTTCTTTCAATCATTCATTCTTTTCATACGACTTAAGAATATATATTTCAGAAAATCCTGTATAGAAACATACATAATTTTTGCTTTCATTCGAATGACTATTTAAAAGTCTAAGCATATTTTGGTTTCACTGAAACTAACACTGAATTCGATGTTAGATCCTTTTATTCTAGATTGTAAGTTGTTTTATATCATAGTTAAATATTCCCCGATCGCTTAACGGTTCAGTCGTTCAGTGATGGAATTTTTTAAATAGAGAGTAAATTAAGAAATAGATCAAGAAATAGATCTAAAGACAATGCTTTGTTTTTGATATTGGAAAGTTAAGCAAAAAAGACACAAAGTCGGTCCTCAAAAAGTTAGGATACATAGAAGACGGGTAAGACTAAATTATATAGATGTAAGTAGACTTGTTCTGCAGCAACAGAAATTTAACAGATTTCTTCGGTTATAATTTTAAAGGGGGTGCGGATGCATTCTGAACAACTGTAATTTCGGAATGTTTATGGTACGTTTCTTGAGCAATAGTTTAAAAACGCGGATATTCCGATGTCAAATATAATCAAAAATAATCGCTGCATGTGTATGTGTTCTAATAGTAAATTTATTTTAAGATGTGGTGTTAAAACAGAACACAAGACTCGAGAAACTAGATCTTCTGCAAGCTCAGAAGGTCTAGTGTTTTTCCTGTCTGCATGAAAATGATTGGAACTATATTGCTTCTGCTGTTATCATGGAGCTGCAGTTACACTGAAAATCTTCGTGGGTGTAACTTCTTTAACACTAGCCAGGTATGTTTTGGAGAATGTGTAGTGCAAGTGAATTTATCGAAGATGGGGAAAATAGACGTGAACATAAGGCTAAATCAGATCATCTGTTGAACAGTTGTAAGAGATTATTTCAGTGATTTCAAACACTTGCTTTGTTATATCCAACACTCTTTAAAAAATAAGAATGGTGAACTAATAAAATATTATTCACTGAAGAAATGTTTCCATTCAATTTTCTGTTAGAATTTTGAGCGGCGTGCACCAAAAAGTGCTAGAATGCGCGTGGACTTGGTTTATATATGGGTCGCGCATCTATACGACGTTACTGATGATAGCTTCCGGTCTTTTCCCGAGTATCTGCAGCATTTCACGATGGATAACATCTGGATTCTGATACTGACAAAGGTATTAGAGTGAACTTACACCTTTTCGATGATGTCCAAGAGTATTGGACTGGATATTATGTAGGGACGTACCCAGAAAAAAATTTCGGGGAGGGTCAGAAAATTTCGGAAGGGGTCCAAACGGTGAAAAAGGCAGAATTTTTCACAAAAAGACTTCATCCTTATTATTTTGTTAACAAAAACTGAAATTTCGGGAGAGAGGTCCGAATCCCTTGGACCACCCCCCTGGGTACGTCCTTGATGTTATGGAAGAGCCATCGAAGAGATATCGACTGAACAATAAACTTCGTATGCAACAAAATTCGGAGTTTATTTTTCACCGGCTATCTTTTGAGTGCTCCTTCCATCATATCCAGTCCAATACTCTTGGACACTGTCGAAAAGATGCAAGCTCATTACACCTCTGTCCGATATCTGAAACCAGATGTCAGCTATTGAAGAAAAAGATCGGAAGCAGTCATCAATGACGTAGGATAAATGTGCAACCCAAGCATGAACTCTGAAATCCTTTGGTGCATGTCGCTTTAAATCCTCAAGAAATAAGCAAAATGTTTCTAAGTGTTCAAAACTCACCCGCCAAAAGTATCGTCAAGCATCTCTCAGGATTATCATCCTGGCTGTCAACTGAATTTTCCATCCCAGTGGTAAGCCAAGCATGGTTTTCATCAGAGGCTCTTTGCAAACTTGAGAGAATTAGTAATAGCCAGTAAGACTACCACCAAAGCATAAAATAATTTATTCTACCGGCGGCATTCCAACTGGCCTAGCAATGGACGCTGCGAAAGAAAAAACCTTGTATGTTAAGCAAAATAATTTTTTTAAAACCCAGGAAACTCTTCAAGCTTTAACATTACTATGTTAAACACAACAAAAATATATAAAATGTGTTTTTATAAGAAGTTATTAATGTTCTTTAAATTAAAGCGTATAATTTTTTATGGTTAAGTTTTTTATGTTTTTTTTTAAGGTAAAACCAATGGAACAAAACTTTAAAGACACCTAGTAAAATGATTACATTTGAACAGTTTTGAAAACCACCTCACTAAGAAAAATCAACATATTTTCATAAACGTACATCTAATGAAGAACTAATGAAACACATTGTTCAACCAATAAACCAATGGAACAAAATTTTAAAGACACCTAGTAAAATGATTACATTTGAACAGTTTTGAAAACCACCTCACTAAGAAAAATCAACATATTTTCATAAACGTACATCTAATGAAGAACTAATGAAACACATTGTCCAGTAATTGTAATTACGGGACAGTAGCAGATCCAGGAAAGGGGAGGCTTCAGCTTCCCCCAAACCATAATGCTAAAGGGTAACGTTGTTCTTAATTATAATTTTTAAATAGGTAAAATGATCTTTTTTTTATTTAAATAGGTAAAAGGATCTTTTTTATAACTTAGACTCTCCCAAAAATGTTTACATTGGTGTAGATTGAAATTTTTCTTTATTGTACATTTTGTTTGGGTGAAACAAGCTTTTTTGAAAATGTAGCCCCTCCCAAAAAATTTTCTGGATCCGACACTGTTACTGGACGAAATTACAACTAATAAAATTCTTAACGTACACTTCTTATAAACACTAACGATATTTTCAGTTCTACTTCGTATTCAGACAAAAGAATTGTAACGTTTTACTTGGGTAAATGTTCTTTTGTTTGTAGCAGATTTGATTTTAACCGATCACATTATCTGTCGATTCAAAGCCCGGTTTAAAAAAATAAAATGCTGAATCTTATCTTTCTACTGAGAAGATTGAAATCGACTTTCAAAGTACTGTTAAGTTATAGAACGAAAAATGGCTGTGTTTTCTAATGCTATAAAAATTTTAAACCTAAGCCATAACGCCAACAATGCATAATTTTCCCTTTCTTTTGAAAATAATTTACAAAATCTAAAAAGGTAGCAGTTTTCAAGAACACAGCTTTTTGTCATATACAAACATTACATGCACACACAAACGCAGGATCATGCACCACGCAATACATCCCCGTTTATTTAATGTGCTTCTTCCCAATCGCAAGTCAGCCGTGCGTCCAAAGAGACGTTTGTCTCCCGTCCGGCTAATATCCACGACAATTCTGATAAAACCAGGGCCCTCGCATTTAACATGTCTCATCCCGAAATGTCGGTCGTTATGTTATGACGACGCGCAGGGAACGGCTTCCGGACTCAAGTCCCGCCAAACAGTTCACTTCCAGGCGAGATCCATTATCCAGGAGTTCGGCTGTGTGTATCCGGCCATCTGGGGAAGATGTTATGTCCGGCAGGTGTCAGGGCCCTTGATGGCGAGTTAATGACGCCGTCATTCCATTTGTCACCGCCGAAAGAGTGATGGTTTTAAGAAGTGCTTTTCAGTGGGATCACGGATTGACGACTGCGCCTGCTATCGCCGATTCAGGACGGTAGATATGGATAGATAAAATTTTGCGATACGCATCTCGTTTTGACATTTTAGGAACAGTCGTTAATCTGGCAGGAAAATCTGTCCGAGTTGAGATATTAATCCTGTTGGAAGAATCCGCTTGAGTTAAGAAACGGTTATCCGGATAATTTCTTGGATTGGATCCTCCTCTTCAAAAAGGACAGTGGCCTTATTCACCAAACACTTGACACGTGAATTAATCTAAACACGGGTGTTAAAGTTATGGGTAAGATCTTACCGATGATAAAACATAACACGCGGATTAATCCAAACACTTATGTGTTTGTTGAATTAGGTTTTAAAAGTATTTTCATTGGGCACCAAATTCAGGCGCAGTTGTACACACGCAAAGAAAGTCTGTTAACGAATTTAAACCAATACTGTCTCAAGCTATACAAGTGCGAGAATTTTCATCCGTACGTCTTTGCAACGATACTTTCAAACTTAATAGATGAAAGACATTTTATGCCATAAAACGCGCACAGTCTGTGCGCGTTTTTATGGGACAGACGCGCACAGACTGGCTTATGGGACAGACGCACTTGCTATGGACAAGTCTGTAAAATGATAAGGGTGCCATTTAACAGCCCAAAATAAATAATTTCGCGGAACACTGGTGACTTTCCCATGGAACCCTTATGTTCCGCGGAGCCCACTTTAGGAATTGCTGTTTTATATTATCACTTGGAAACTCAATAGTTTTACAAAAAATGTAGGAGGTACTGCAGCGAAAACTGGACATTAGTGAACACAATTTTTTTCTTAACTGCCCCAGAAGGGCAAAGAAATAGAAGTATGTATGGCTTTTTGGCTACAGACTTTAGTAGAGAAAGAGATTTGAGAGGAATTTAATTTTGTTAGCCTGTTTCACATATCAAAAGATCTTCATTAGCTCTATACTTGTAGCATGTGTGTTTTAAGTGATCTTGAATAGATATTCATAGAGAACATGCTATAAAGATTGACATAAAAAAACCTAGTAGGTAGTACGAAGCATTAATGGAAAAATCTATTGCCCGTCATGCCAGGGACATCTAAAATTTTCAGCCGGGCATGTTTTTTTTTTGTTTTTTTTCTTTTCATTTTTGGCACCTGCCCGATCGGGCATGAAAAAAAAAATCAACCGTAAGAGGTTCATAAATGACTTAAAGAAAACAGAATTATTATTATTATTTTCAAATGCCATCAATTTTTCAAAACCTGGTATACGGGAAAAATAAATTTCCTTTTTATATTTAAGCGATTTTACAAATGTTTTAGTGGCAGTCTCAGTACCTCAACTGTAGTGTATACAACCAACTGTAGTGTGAAACCCAACAAAAATGAAAAAAGATGAAAACCAGATATGACATAGCCACAAGGATTCAAATATATCCTTCCCTTAATTGAGCTGATGCTATCTGTCATCCAGCACTTCAGCTTGTGAGCGTGGATTTAGTTCTATGAATCGAATTAAAACATGTCTTGATTATTCTGGATTATCAATTGACTCGGTAAGTGATTTGATGAGAGTCAGCGCTGATGGACTTGAAATTGACGACTTTGATGCTACATTAACGATCAATCATTGGCAATCTTCCGGAAAAGGTTACAGACATATTAATAGCTATGATGCTCATATATCTTTTGTCCATACTGTGATTCGGTTTGTGATTGCAACATTTCTTTTCAATGCAAACAGGATGAATGACGTAAATTTTAAAGAGCAAATGTAGTAATATTTTTCGGGCAGGTATTATTTTAGGTTACGTGCCCAATCGGGCATGTAAATTTTTGGAGATTCTTCTGCCTCTGGAACGAAGACTGTTTTAACAAGCTAGTGGACTAATTTTTATCATGCCCACAAAAGATATAAAAAAGTAGGGCTAGGTATAAGCTGAATTTTGGGAGGGGGGCCATTGGTCTTTTTAGGTAGTTCTATACATTGTTCATAGCGTAAATTGAATGAATTAATGAAATCTTTCGGGAACGGAAGAAATCAAAGTTTGGGGAAGGCCATGGCTTCCTTCCTGGAACCACCCTTGGCTAAGTATGTATCTCACTCTAAAAAAATAATTTCTCGCGATTGCCCGTGTAAGCTGTCAAACTGCTTTATATGAAATCATGTTTTTTTTTTTTTTTTTTTTTTTTAAATGCAGCTGAATTCTAGAATGTCAAGTTCAATGAAATGTACCTTGTGTGCACGACTTTTAAAGAAAGGCTACGTAAACCTACCCAATCCCTAGCACCTAACATAGTCAATTTTATGAATACTTCGATCACATGATAGGGATCTGCCAGATCCATAGCAAACTCTAGAGGTTTGCACATTTCACTGTTAACGATGTAGATTGGTGACCCCAAGTTATCTTCGCTGATGGACACCAGAATGAATTTATCTTCAATTCGTATTGACACAAAATCTCCACTATTCGTAGTGACAAAATATCGACGAATTTTATTCGAAATGATTTATGAACAAAGTTCCAATATATAAATAAATAAATAGCGACGTGTTTTATCAAAAATAAGTATTTGGACTCTGTTTTTATGCGATAGAACAATTCTTTCTTCTGTGCTAATGGCGCAAATGTTAAAATAAATTAATGTTAATAATTCGTCAATGATAAATACGTGGCTGAAGTGTTACAAACAGATTTTCTGATTCCTCGTTTTTTCGAATTTTATCCTGGATATTGATACTTGCTCTTAAAATAAGATTCAAAACATTAAAACGGAGCAGCCATCGTAAAATGTTTTTCATTAATATACTTTAAAGAACATATGGGCGACGTCCGTCCAGTGGGCTGCATGTGGCCCGCCACGGCTTTTGATCCGGCCCGCGTAACATATTAAAACCCCTTATAAAATACATATATTGTCCTTATAAAACCCATATCAAAACTCATATCCCCATGCCACTTTCAAAATCGCATGTAAATCCTAGTTTTACGGCCCGCAAATTCGCTTACATCCTAAAGTTTGGCTCGCAACTTTTCAAAGTTTGCCTATACCTGCTTTAAAGTCTGAGCGCCAATTATAGAACCTCTCTTCCAACTATTTTTTATCTATAGTCGAGACTAAATACTACTCTATAAATCCGTAGTTGGTGTCATTGCAGATTTGGTTGGGGAAAGCAAATTTCTTCTAACGTAAGTTAGATTTTTATGATTTTATTAATATGAATGGAGCTCTGTCTACGCTCCTGGTCAAGAAGACTTTTTCAGCTGATAATATTCTTTTTATTTTATGTAGCAAGGGGGATTTTTCTAACTTTCTTTCTTCTTTTTTTTTGTTAGTCCTCCGAAAACACAAAATTATTTAACCACGAAAACCTCTCTTGGATTTTACTGACTTCAAGAGGAAGATATTACTTCAAACTAATAACATACCTAATATACTCTTCGCTAACAACCTAACAACCTCGTCTACGACTAACTAAGTCGTTTTATACATTCTTAGTTTTCGAAAAATAATTTATTTAATATATTGCTCTACTAGTACAACTAATCACGCTCTACCGAATATTTGCGGGTTCAGAATTGTGTTCGAAAACCCTATGCTACTCCAAACTAATACAACTGAATTAGATTGAATGGCAACCCAAACGGACATGACAGCTATTTTCGATATCGTAAATAGTTGTTCATTTCAGAAGAGAACAATGAGGTTGTTCTCAGGTTCAAACTCTCACGCAATGCAAATGTCTCCGTCGAATATCTGAATAGCCAATTACCAACTCTGTGATGGCGGTGAAGCAAGAGACATTTGCAGATTCACACAGAGACCATATGGGACTCAAAGAATAGGGATAAAGCGGGATATTAACCGCAGCTGAGCACATAACATTATAATGTCAGAAATTGGAAATAATGAAGCAACAGGTGTAGAAGTGGATACTTATTAGCCTTAAGTATTGAAGATTGGCTAAGAAAATTTCTTCACGAACATTAAATAATGAAGAAAAAATATACCAGCAAATTTTATCTTTAAAATTTCCTTGAAACTCTCAATTACATTAAAACAACATGTTTATAAGTTATTTGGACCAATGTCACTAAGAAGATTATTTCATAAAATGATTTAGTTTTTTTAATTTGCATCTTGATCGAGAAGTTCACAGATGTTGACGAAAAATGCAATAGTAAAGAAGCTTTCTGATCAGGAAACATTTGGCAAGACAATAATAAAAGATTTCCGAATTTTAAAGAAAATGCTTTGCTGTTTCATTTTTTTTAAATGAAATGCTCATGTTTTCATAGTTAAAAATTTTGTAGAATTCTTTAAAATTTTTCAAAATATACTCTGTCACGGAAAAAAAGGAACTCAAAAATTATCAAACGAATGCTACAAAACTCGAAGGCAAATGCTGAATACATTATTTAAATGACTTGTAACTTTTTACAGCCAAGTGAGCGAGTTCAGAAAAGTGCATTTTTCTTCAATAGAAAGTTTTCTTTGTATAAATTCAATTAGACCCTTTTGAAAAGAAATGTGAACGCTCACCTGGCCTACGGGATACAGACGTTATTTCAAACAATAACCGTACCTAATATAACCTTCTTCGCAGCATACTAACAATCGCCATCATTATAAATCCCCGTAATTTTCGAAAACTATTCAAATATATTGATTTACTAGTAACAATCATCCGCAGACTGTCGAACATGTGACGGTTCATAATTGTATTCGAAAACTCTACTATTTCAAACCAATACAACTTGCCGTAACTGAATTATATTGAATAGCCACCAAAATGGACATGACGGCTATTTTCGATATCGCAAATAGTTAGCTCATTTCGAATAGTTCCCTCAGACTGGAACAATGAGGTTGTTCTCAGGTCCAAACTCTCACACAATGCAGATGCTTGTGTCGAATATCTGAATAGCCAATTACCAACTCAGTGTCGGCGGTGAAGCAAGAGGCATTTGCAGATTCACGCAGGAACCATATGGGACTCTGAGAATTGAGATAAAGGGACTTAATATCACAGTTAATCACGAAGCATTGTTACGTCAGAAATAGGAAATTATGAAGCAACAGGTGTGACTGTGGATACTCAATTCTCTCAATTATTTGATTTCACAATTTGGCTAAGTAAAATTCTTTTTGGATATTAAATAAAGAATGTGATCCAAAAATTTTTGCTTTAAATGCACCTTTTTAAAAAAACTTTCATTGAAGAAATCATGGACTGGAACTGTGAGACAGCTTTCAAAATAATAAAACGATCCTAGAAATTAAAAAAAAAAACAATTGAATGTCTCTTGAGAAGATGTACTATGCACTGTTGTCAGAGTTATCGTAAAAAGTCGTAACGTAATATTTAGCCGTTAAAACTTTCTTTAAAAATACATTTTCTCATTTTGAGAGAGTCATTTCTGAAGATTTTTTTCAAAGTTACATGTGTTATAAAGACTTAACTGCTGATAAAATACATTGTACAGTTAGTAAAGAAGCAGCATTAATCTTTTAGAGTGTTTAACATCATTGGTTTTCTTTTAAAGCAGTTTGAAAGTCCTGAGATGGTTGTAGATTTTAATGAACACTTTAAAAAGAAGCAAGGACAGAAAAGCATCATATATGAATTTTCCTTCACTTTAATTATTAAATGCATATTTTTTTAAAGTAAAATTGAACTTTTAGTAAAGTTTAATTCAAATTACGACTAGTTAAGTTGACCATACTTGGACTACCTACTCTATACCATATTGGTGTTCCAGTTGCCCCACTATTGGAGTAACTAGGCCACCCAGTTTTAAAAGCTAATTTAAAATACCCCTAAATTTTAAAATATTAAGTATTATATATATTTTAAAATATATTAAGTATTATATATTATATATACTTTGCAAATATGCAACTTGTTCTTTTGTGTTACATATAGTTTTCAGGGGAAAATAGAATTACAACGTCACTAAATTTTACAAAACGCTTATAACTTTCATAAAACAATTTGAAACTGTACCATATTTTCCGAGCGTTCTGAAATAGATATACAAGCAGTACATATATAATATAGCAGATCATTTATAGTGAAAGCATTTGTGAAATCCAAGAAGGGCTGACCAACTTTCTCTGTTATTACCCTACAGTGACTCATGGTCCATTAACGCTCGATTTTATATATATCAGCTAATATTTTTAGAACTGCTGAAGGAAATGCAACTAATATTAATTATCAATTTTTTAAGCCAGTGATTCTAATGGAATCACTGGCTTAAAAAGATTTATGTATATAAATATATGAAGATTTATGTAGATAAATATATAAAGATTTATGTAGATAAATATATGAAGATTTATGTATAAAGATTTATGTAAAGATTTATCTATTATTCTTTTTATGATTTTTTTAAATTTATAATTTATGAAAATTACTATTTTTCGTTTCATATTATCTGTTCATTGCGTTTTGTATATCAGATGTTTCAATTTAACATTGATTATGCTTCAATTTTAATTCGTGTTTTTTAATAATATCAAAAGAGTGGATTAAATGTTAATAGGTACTGTCTTAAGTAACGGACTTTACTGTAAACAACAGTCTATGTCTCAAGTATACACAGCGCTGTAATCATAACTCAAATACAAGGAACGCTCTTGACTTGTACGTTAATGTATAATCAGTTCACGTTACTACTCGAGTTGTGTATTCTAACCTAAGGCCAGTGTTATCCAGATCAAATAATTATGGAATTTCTAGTGGGAGAATTCTCATATATTCAAAGTGCACAAGGTCTTATAACGTTTACGTACAGAATTTAAATAGTGAAATCGCTGTAGTTTTTCATTGTAAAAGTAAAACCCTTTTTGATATAAGCAGCAATATGAGGAAGAAATAAAAGGTGTTACCACTAATTCTAAGTTGAAAATTAGTTCATAATGCATACATGTGTGTGTTAAGTTGACGAAAAATCTTTTTAAAAAATGGAATTGAGTGAAAAAGAAAAAATGTCTTAGCAGCTCGGACTAATTTGTACTGAGGTCAACTACACAAGAAAACTCAATTGTAACAGTTTCACTGTCGTTCATTAAAGAGAGGCAGATTGCATAATTGATAACTCTTGGGTCGTTAATACTTAAAATTGAATAGATTACACGAGATGTTTTGAATGTCCTGAAAACTCATAAGTTCAGTGATTGAAATAGTGGATTGATTCACAAATATACGCCCAAAAATTTATTACAAAATTGAAATATAACAGATTTTTTAAAAATATTGTTATAAATTAATGCAGGTAATTATTACATAAATTATAAAATATATATGTATGCGAAAATTGATTAAGCATTTTCAATTCCAGAAGCGAAAGGGGGACGGAATAAAAATTAAACATTCCTCTCCCGCCATCATCATCGTTTAGCTCCCTTCATAAATCACAGCCAAATTGATGGAAATAATCGATGATGCTTGACCATCGCTTATTCGATTGCCGTCGATCTACGCTGCACAGACTTTGTGATTACACGTCTGATTCATTGGGTACAGCTGACCAACCACGATATCCACAACACTTTGTGTAAAAAGAGGAAGGGAGGTGGGGGAAAGTGTACTTAGGCGGTTATAGAAGATCACACAAATGACGTCACGTATCTGTGCCTCAATCTATCTTGCCCAACTTCAACCCAACCAGACCCAGCCCATGTAATCTCCGTTTTACAGGGAGTGCAAAAGCGATTATTTAGATTTATATTTTGGTCCTCTTCCTTTATACGTACGTAATTACAATGAACTTCTATTGCGCTGCGGCTAGCGAAGTTGCAGAGGCGTTCAACTAAATTTTATTATTATAATTATTAAGATTTGCCTTTTTGTCTGTCGATTTATAGCTGTTCTTTCAATAAATCGTACAACATTAGGACAGCTTTTTTAACCTTTCGCTAGAAATCGCAAATGCGTGCGTACCACTGTGGCCGGTAGTCCCTTTTGCAAGTGCCTAGGGCCGAAAGGTTTTTTGCTATTGTTATGAAATTGTAATGTTGTTTTCCCAAATTAAAGTGTGTGGTTGGAAAGAGAGTTGTAAAGGTATTCTTGAAAGGGGGATGAGTATGCGACCCCTTGACAGGAAAGTAGCTTCAGGAGCAGCATACCTACATGGTTTGAGACTTATGACATGGTTAACGACCCCTTGACATTGGCGACCAAAAGAAAGTACTCGAAAGTAGTGATATTTTGACGATATCTCAGTTAGGAGAGAAGTCTCGAACTATAGAAAGAGCTGGCCCTGGTATCCATGCAGTTAAGGCGTTGGACTCGTAACCGGAAGGTTGCGGGTTCGATACCCTCGCACCACTAATGACCACCGTGTACATGCGGTGTACGTGCACGTTAAATCCGTAGTTCCGAAAGTCCTCCGAAAGTTTCCGAGGGGTTCCAATATTCAGAAGTCCCCCAACTTCTGTTGAGGATCAAAAATTGTGGTGGGAAACTCCAGGAAGGACGTGTGTAGCTCTAAACGACACATTCAGTGACGTGAGCTCTCCTCTTCTGGCAAATAATTAGAAAGAGAGAGAAATATGATGTCACGAACTGCTTGGAAATCTGTAAATACCAAACTCACTCTCGCTGTGTGCTTAGTATGATACACTGCAGATATAGAGAACAGAGTTATATGACTGACAATACGATTTGTATATCGTGATAGTTAATGATTTTCTGTTGCATGTGTTTCTAAATTCTGTACTTTATTTATTTTTGTGAGATATTAATACTTAGACCAGTCGAATAAAGTGTTATTCGCTTTTCCAGCTTGCTTGACAATTTTAACATACACCCACTGTGTAACAATTAAGTATAAATCCACGAAATGATTGAAATATGAAAGCGTTTTTAATACACTCGCTAGAGTATATAAAAGGCATATTATTTATTAATCTTTTATTTACATATTTCAAGTATTTCTTGCTTAAATACATTTTTTCACATTTTATTTTGATTATTTACTTACCATTCAATTACTTTTAGCATTATATATTTAAAAACTAAATGTGTTACAGTTTTTGAAACGTTTCTGGAGATCGGCACAAATGTGTGACGGCCAGGAGACGAAAGTGTTCCTTATTAGAACAAATGCGTGATAGTCGGCGCAAAAGGTTAATTATTTGGAGCATAGTGGTAGGAAAAACATACCACATATTCAATACCACATATTTTTCTAAGTCATTACATGCTAATTTAATTTGACTGCAAATTCTTATTTAACTGCTTTACCACTGGTAATTACTACGTTGCCGTCCAAAACAATAAATTTTACGTTTTAAGCCGTTCAGCGGTTTTTTTTTTTTTGTCACATGATCAAGCCCAACAGATTCCTATGCCCAAAAAAACCCCAAATTTGAAGAAAATCCTTAGAGCCGTTTTCAAAATCGATCGGACAAAGAAACATACAAACGATCATTTATACAGTGATGGATCCTTGTAGTTTTAAGGAAACTTGTTTATTTCGCAAAATATTACTAAAGTTTACAAACACATCACTAGCATTCTGTATAAAACAATTTTGTTTAAATTTAAAAAAAATTTCACTAATTTTTTAAGGCTTTTTAAATGGAGAAATTGTAAATTAAGGAATCAATTGCAAGATAAAACGAGATGAATAACTTAAGTGGTTACGATAATTATATGTACTGAGACCAGTTTTAAGATTTAAGTGTTACTATCATACTCAATTCCAGTTATCTGCAGACAAGATAACTGAACTAAAAGTGTTTGTTTACCTTGTCTCCAGATAACATTAAAAAACGATAGTTATGTACGTACATTCACCATAAATACAGCTAAAACAAAACATAAAAAAGTTTGAAGAAGAAAACTGCAAACAATACTTGTCAACTCACCGAACAATAAACTACTTTTAAAAATAATCCAAAGAATAATTCTTTTAATGTTTTCGAATCTTCTTGCGCTTATCAAAGAAATTTATCGACATCTATAAAGAAAAGAAAGGAAGCCCGGTGTCTTCAATTAGAAATGAGAGTCCCAGCTTTTTAACGTTACAAAAGAATTCTCAACTAATGCGTTTATTTAGCTCCAAGCGTATTCTTATTCCATTCGTTTTGTTTGTTTGTTTGTTCACATTCTACGAAATGACGAACAGTGCAGATACGTCTCTGTTTCAAGTTTTATTTCCTCTAAATTCTGAGAACGGATGGTTCGAAGTATATTAGTAGTGTTAGTTCAATTCTTTAGAAATATATAAAAGGTGTTTGGATATGTCGTTAAAAAATTTTTTTTTAAATCACAACTGTTCAGCGTAGAGATGTACTCTTAATTACATAAATGTTTCAGAATTCGTTAGTAATGTCAACTCTACGTAAAATTTTGCGACTTTCAATGTATCTTACTTTTATTTAGACCCCCGGTGCGGTTCTAATACATTTAATATTTTAATGTTTGTTTTTAGAATAATACGTGAAGAAACAAAAATTATATTAATGTTTCTTCAAGTGCAGTACATAATCACATAACAGTGATTCAAAATATAGTAAAGCTTAGAACTTGAGATGTTCCCATTCTACGGTAAAGTTATTTTCATGTTTTTGTTCACAAAGAAAAGTTAAAGAATACACATATTTAATACCTTTCAAGTCACTCGGTTGCATATTATCTTGTGCATGAATGTTGTGCAAAATTGATGATTGATTTTTCTCGTAAAAATAAGAATTGTATGAATCGATTCACGATCTATTATTTTTTTAACAAAGTAATGAACCTTTTGACCATCTAAAAACAGATTTATTTTCCCCATTAGACATTTTTTTCTGTTGTAGAACTCACCTTTCCGAACTACTACAAGCGTCAATTCATTTCTACTCTACTTTTTCTCAATGTTCATCAGAAGTCTGACTTATTCTTCTGAGAGAATTTCCGTTTTCCTTTTCTTTCCTTTGAACCTTTCCATATTGCTTAGGCCAAAGTTAACCACCGAAATTAATTGCTTGAATTGTTTGAATAATTGTATGGCGGTTCGTGAGTTCCAGAGCAAATCATACAGTCTCGTGCATTCGTATCATATACAAGGAAAATACAATATTTATGTTTAATTACGGGTTAATGAATAGGAAGTTTTCATTAAAAAAATCGTAGCTTCTTTCCAAATACACAATAACGGGTAAAAACAATATATGAGAGCAGCAGTGTGGAATTATGCAACGCCAGACCGGTTTAAATAAGAGTAATTAACAGGTTTCAGTGCGAAGACTGAAGATAAGTTAAACTCACAGAAACTAAAAATTGAATAACTGAAATAAAAAATTTATTTAGAATTAAAGTAAAAAATAAAAATGAATTTCAAGATAATTAAAGATAAGCCAGCACCAGTTCCCTTCTTCACCAGACTAACCGCCTAAGGTACAATTAGAAAAAAATAAAAGTGGTTAAGCATTTAAGTACTTTTGTAATTTATAAAAGTCGTTTGACATGGAGAAAAAAATCTTTTTCAGCTGAAGCTCCGTTACAAAACTGTTTCATGTGATTCATGCTGTTTGTAATCTAAACTGAACGTTATATTCATTGTTCAAGTAGTCTCAAAATTTTGAAACGAATTGCATTTTAAATAGTATTTAAGTAAATTTAAGGCTACTTTTAACACTTACTATGTACAGGGTGTGCAGCGCTAACGGTGCCCAATGGCCGTTTCCTAAACCGTTAGTCAGAGGCACATAGTTCCAATTGCAAAGTGCTTTAAATTGTATCATCTATAATATCAGAAACAATCGAACTCAGAAAATTAATTCCTATAAAAATTACGATATTTCAATTTTTATACGTCCCCCACGTTACATTCATTGTTATCAGTTATATTGAGAAAAGTTTTCTTTGTACAATTTCATGCACAGTAAAAAAAAGTCGTCCTTACACGACCAAAATTCAATGAGTTACAGCTCCTTAAAATTAAAGCAGTTTTCGAACTGCGAAAATGGGGTTGTATACAAAATGAATGAGAAAAATTAATGTACATGGTTTTGTGTTTTGTAATATTTATTAGCAATTTCATTAACTATTTTATGACTGTAGATTGAAGAAGATTAACGTTTAACTGTGTGTATCCAATAAATGAACACAAAAATATAGCTTACACTCATAATAGAATTTTTGTAAAGTGTTTTTTTTAAATGAACTGCTGTTAAATAACGCAAAAAGAAAAAAAAGGAATAAAACACGGGAATTAAACATTAAATTAAAAAATGAAACATTTTAAAATGCGAATGTATGCGTTTTAGCAACTTAAAATAATATTACAAATCCTATCAGCGTAACCTTTGCTCAAAGTAGCTTCCTTCGACTGCAGTGCAAATATACACCCTTGTAAAAAACCCTTCCTGTACTCTGAGTAGCACACTCGGTGTTACAAATCAGCATGATGCACATATACGATTTAGTAAGACTGATCCGAGATAGATTTTTATAAAGCGGGACTATAGCCCTCTGCTTAAAGATCAGTATTCTAAAATTCGTTTTGCTTCTTTCTCCGGATTATGCCAGAAAATGAAATTAAAACTTATAATTTAAAATTTCAATACTTATATGGCACCTTAACGTTTTGCCATAACGGGGCATTTTTGAACGTGGGAAAGTGACTTAAATCAAAATATTTGCCTCTTCATAAAACGGTGAATTTTGGTCGTAGAAGGACGAACGTTTTTTTTTTTTTATTTATTTACTCTGAATGGTATTGTATAAACAATTTTTTTTTCTGAATATAACTTAGGATCGGGGGACCGTATAAAAATTTTAATTTCGTAATTTTTATAGCAATTGATTTATTGACTTTGATTGTTTCTGATATAATAGATTACACCATTTAAAGCATTTTTTCAACTGGAACTATGTGTCTCTGACTGGACGCTGTTAGCACTGGATACTAGGATTATGGCTGTGGTTGCTGTGGATCCTGTGGTTGCAAATGATGAACTTCTGGAATTAGATTACTAAGCAAATATTATTGAAGTTGCCTCTTAAAAGAACCTCCCGCACCAAGCCATTTTTTGTATCGGGGTGTGTCACGAGAGTCATTTGGTGCTCATGATAAAGTGTGACAGATGTTTCACATGAATTTTCTTTACTTTCAGATTTTGCACTTGAAGATTAGTATTATAATGGCATATTATTAATCAAGTGAAGCAATTAAGAAAAAATTTGGAATCGTGGATATAGCAATTAATGCAACAAAAAGACGAGATGTACCTAAGATTGAAACACTTTGCCTTTTAAACTTGCTACTTTTGGACACAGCAAAAGATAAGATCTGATAACTGGTGAGCTTAGTATTCTGTGGAGAAAATTTAACTCTCCAGTTTTAGCAAAGCAAACAGTTATGTCAAAAGTAGTTAAACCCATTGCAGAGAATGAAAAACGATAGAAAGAGATTCACATTCATTTCTGCGTGAAATAGAAAGTATATTTGGCAGAACAGAAACTCATGTAAATCCAAGAAGATAAAGAATTGTACTAGGTACAATTAAATCCAAGGTAAAGTATATGCAACAAGCACAGTTTCTCAACAATCCTCCATTCATTCCTCTAAGGCAGTATGAAAAAAAAATATGCTTCTCAATCAGAATCAACAACTCTCTGCCACTGATGTAGATGATACCAAGAAAGTCTTTCCCGAAATAATATATGCATCTGAATCAGTTGAAAGTGAAAATGACAAAAGGAAAAGAGCCCTATTTTCAACAGCACAAGGAGCCAAGACGGTGACCAAATATGTATTTAAACTCTGCCTTTTCTGTAAATAACGCCAGTCTATCCGAAAAAGGAATCAGTATTCCAACACCATATCAGTCAGGTATTTGGTGCGTTTGTGTTAAAAAGATGCGAAGGGTAAAATAAAATGTATTCTGCAAGAAAAGAAACATTTCTGCCTTCATTTCCAAGGTAAACAAATAGCAAATCATAAGTATCACAAGTGGTAATCCTGAACAATTCACCTAAAGAAATTTACTTAGGTAGATTAAAGTGTGAAAACTGATCATCGAGAACATTTTCAACGCATTGGGAAATTTTCTGAATGAATTAATTGCATGGAAAAACTTCAAAATGATTATTGTGACACAACAACAGTAAAAATTGGACAAGTCAATAAAATTTTTAAAAATTCAAAATTACAATGGTTTTAAGGGGATTTGTTCATCCACAGTACATTGACTGCCAACATCATATTCTTTATAAAATCATAAAAAGTGTATTAGAGCTCTTTATTTCGAAGTCTTACACCGAGCCAACTCTAAACGAACTTGTGGACGAAATGATAAAACAATACGATGTCTTGCAGCAGTCTTACGAGCCACACTGTTATAAATGTAAGTTCAACGGTTCACCAAATAACTGGTGAAATCAGAGAGTTATAAGTAATGCCATATACATTGAACCGTATTAATGGTTCTCCCAAAATGTCTTATAAAAGCCAAGTACCTATTGAACTGAGATTTCGGTTCGAATTTGAAAAACAGAATTTTCCAGTGAACTAACATGGCCGCCGTATTTCATATTAGGGGCTTAGCGGCGATTACAAAAAACAAGAAAAAACTGCCTCATAAATTCTTCGAAAAGAAAAAAAATTTCAAAAATCGAATAACCATTGACTGACATCGAGTAAACACTTTTGACAGCAATGGCTATCTACATTCATTTAAAAGAGAACAGAAACTGATTATAGCTCATAATTCATCAATATTTTTGAGTTACTATTACTTTTCTAAAATCACGTGTATAATACCAGAGCTCAATATTCTATTTTTAATAAGAAAAATTTTTATTGCAAATTCAGATAAAACAATGCAATGTATAATTTGTTTTTGCTAAAAGATTTTATCAGTCAATGCGCGATGGTTTGAACCAATCATTGTGGGATTGAGTCCCGAGTAAAACTTTTTTTAAAACTTTTCTTCTAGTTGTGTGTATTAATTTTGCTATATGATGGTGGTTGAGAAAACACTGCTAAAATGGTGAGTCTTAGCACCCCATTTTTCAAAATACCGGCTGCAGCAAAATTGACACCGGAATTTCGGTGAAACGTTGAATTTTATTTAATTGCATTTTTAAGAGTGCAGAAGTTGAAATGATTACTGTTCCAAATCCAGGTTAGAGAGATGATTTTCGATTTATGTGTGAGTTATGTAGGGAATTTCACTTCTTTAAAGAAACTGGTGGGAATCCTTTAATTAAATGGAGAGTATTACTGTGTTTTCAACAATGTCAGATGGAAATCATGTGCTTTATAAGCTCTTATTTCACACTTCTTCATCTCTTAAATGGAGAATATCATTGGAAATAATGTGAGCTTTCATCTCAAAAACTTGACTGGAATCTCAGTTTTCCTACAAATTTAATGCAGAGATTCACCAGAAACTAATAGATGGTATTTCCAAATTAATTTGCTCTACAGCCACGAAACGTTATGTAATTCGCCAGAATGCTGATAGATTCATTGTAGATGTAACATGCGCAAATATTTGTATGAAATGTGGGGTGAAAGAGGTGGAAGAACTGTACCAAAACTTGCGGAACATATAAATATTTGAATCTGAAATTTATTTCAACAAATAAGTTTTCACTGTGCTAATGCTCAATGAATGTGCTAAGGAGTTACAACTTTCGCTGTTATTGGTGCGGAACATTTCTTATGAACTGAACAAAATAATTGTCATTTTCTGAATCACTATCAAAAAGTTCACTAATATCCACTTCAGGCAAAAAAAAAGAAAGAAAATTTGTACCATAACCCTACTGGACATTCGGTATTTAGTTCGTAAATAATGTTTTTTAAATCTTTTTTCAAAGAAAATAATTGTTAATTAGAATCAAATATTTTACTTGATAATTAATTTATTTGTTACTTGAAAGAGTTTCAAAAGTACAGTTTATGTTTTATGAGCTTTTACACATCTTTGACATAATGTGTTGAACTGCATATCCACTCTTCACACGGAAGGAATTATATATATATATATATATATATTACTTATTTAAAGGAAATTAATTCCATGTTTGTGGACTCCTAAAAATGCGAAATTATTTAACTCGTATCATAAAGTTTGCTTTTAATGTACTAACTCGGGATAAAATATTGCGCAACTGCAAAATGATTATATAAAAACTCTAAAAACTCTGTTAGCGTTAATTGCGATTAAAAAGAAAATAAGAGGTGTTTCTCAAACAAAACTATTCGCTTACATAATGCTTTATTTTTATAGAATAAAGTTTGGTCTTTTATTTAAGTTCTAAAATGACATCACATGATATAAATAACTGTATTATCTTTTCTTAATTCTTAAAGCTTCAATGATGCATAATCGCAGACATTCTACGAAACATCTTAGTAAAATTTTAGTTAGTAAAAAAGTCCAAAAATATTGTTGATATCATAGATATAGAAAAAATTAAACGAAACACTAATTATTTTGTGTGCTTTTTGGTTATCATAAAGATAAATTCTTGTGACGTAATTTTAGCGAAAAGCGCATAAATCTCAATGAGTTTCTGACGCTATTGGGAATTTGTGTCATCATTTGCCAAATTCACTTACCATTGTAATTTAAAATAGGTAACTAATTTCATATTCTATTTCTAATAGTTAAAATGGTATTAGAATCCATTGCTGCCACTTAAGCTGATTAATCAAATTCACTAATCAAATTAAAACTAATTTTTAAAGTTTTCCGTTTTAAAAAATGAAAATATATATTATGAAACAAATAGAATATTAATTCATTGACGCTTTAAAAATTCTCGTATGTAGCAGCAGACTTTTTACCTTACCCGATCTGCACATGCTTATGAGCTCAGCCGTAGTAAATGCAACGGGATGATGCTTCTAATTAAATTTTAATCCACGATTTTTTTAATGCAGAATTACTCAGTACTTCCGTTGTTAAAACAACGCAAACAAACAAACAAAAAAAAAACTTCTCATTGAAACTTATTCTTTGTTTAGCTTAAGATAAGAGCATAAATGCGCATTTTATTACTTGATAAATTTAAATAAAAAGCATTCTGGCTGATAGATGTAAAGATGCGACGATTGGAAAGATCATAAATGATACATAAATTTTAATCAATGGCTTCTCCTAAGTTCATCGGAAATTTGAGAATTTGGCAATATTTTTTTGTGGTGAGATTTACATCAGAATCTGTTAACGTGAATAGATTTCGGAAGTGTTTTCAAACCCGTTACATGAAAGTGACTTCGATTTCACTTACGATTTAATATCCAGAGAAACGTTTGAAAACATTTTTAAAAAATTTTTTTCAAATACACAATTTAAATGCTTGTGTTACCAAGACGACGCAAACACAAATATCAGTGTAAAAACACTCAAAAATCCATAAAATATTAACTAAAAAACTTTCTGGTCCGAATTTTGAAAAATCCCTTTTAGGTACATAATTTCATGTTAGAGTTTCCTTTGCACCAAATTTGGTATTTCTAAGTGTAGCCGTTTCTAGTTGTAGCCACTGTCAGACAGACACACAGTGAAGCGGTAATGTGTATTAACGTAATTTTCGTCGTTATAGCCAGAACCCTTACGAGTTTAATCATTATAATAATCAGGAGGATTTCTGCAGTAATTACTGGAAAACAGCCGATTTGGTGATTTGCTTATGATGTATTTTCGGTGAATGATACTTTTACAAATAATTTTCAATTCTCAATTAACTTTAATGACATGGGAAATATGTACTCTAAATTAAATACGAATGCTTTTATTATTCATGTAAAAAATTTTGCTTATCCTTCGAGGTAAAGTGTAAGAACGTTTTTTAAATACAAATAACTAAATTTTTATTTGCTATCCAACAAGAAAAAATAATATTTTTCAGACAAATGTTTGAATTGGAAGAGGGAGAAAAATATTCACACGGTGAATCCAAATTGACCTTTAGTATGTAGGGTGAACACCTTAAAGTTTCTATTGCTTGCATAATATATTTTCGATTTTCTCTCTGTGTACCTATATTCTTTATTTACGGAAACGCAAAAATGATGTGTCATCAGCGAACCCTCTAGGCACCGAATATTATCTATATATGTATATATACACATACATATATGTATTGACTCCCTTGAACTATAAAAATTCTGAAAATAACTGGGTATTGATTTTTTCTATTGACAACTGTTTACTCTTCTTATTTTACATCAATCAATTTTGCAAAGCTCGAAATACTAGTTTGATATTTTCATGATAATAAGATAAAAAGAAAATATTTCAGCATGATCTCGAAATTCTTATTTGCCTGAGGAAATTTGTATTGATGCTACATGTAGGAAAAACATTACAGAATTCGATATTCAAAAGTTTTGTTTTGTTGTTATAAAAGTTTTAAAAAATATTAAAATTTAACCATTAAAATACAAGTTTTGGTTACATTGCATTTTACTTAGTCATATCATTTAAATCGATGTTTTGTTAGACATAAATTTATATGCAAAAAATCTATAAATTGTACTGATGCAGTTTTATATTTTTAACAGCTGAAGAAAGCCTGTCCTTTGAAAGGGAACGAGGATAGTTAACACTTACAAAAATGCAAAAGTAGCTAATTCTATGACCTAAATTCTGTGAATAAAAATTTCACATTTAACCCTCTCAGCAAACTGTGGTAAATTTGGTTCTCCGTTTGAATGTTTTTACTGCAGTGTACCAATATTTTTTCTTAACCCTTTAACGCGCAGTGTTCCCCCTCTGGGAACACCAAACTCTGACGTTTTGACTGTTGCCAGTCATGAAGAATAGAATTGATTTCTATAAAAAGAGTTGCGGGTGACAGAGCTCCACAAGAATCCTTTACTTTTTAGCACGTCATTTACCGTAAAAAAAAAAAATAAAAAAAACTGGTCACGATTATTTTTAACAGCACTGACATCTGCTGAAAAATGGAAGAATGCGAGAACAGCTGGATAGATTGCCCAATGCTGAAAAAAAGGGTAGCCGTTGCCATCGTTCGGCTTAACTACCAGCAAGATGGCGGATGATCGAAACGTTCATCACAGCCAGCTGTCGTCAAAAAAGGGTCTCTAGGTCTTTGGCCCGCGATGAACGCTTGGATCGTCCGCCATCTTGCTGGTAGTTAAGTCGAGCGATGGCAACGGCTGCCCTTTTTTTCAGCATTGGGAAAGGGTTGCGCCTCAAAGGGTTAACTAACACACACGTTACCCAATTTTTTGAAAAGCAGTCTTTAAAGTAGTAGTTGAAGGGATAGAATATTCTTTCGAGCTGTTTATCTTAGTCTGTTTATGTCGTTTCTGTTGAAAAGTTGTACACGAATTTTAACCCACTGCCTATCGTCGAATTGAGCTGAAATTTCTCATACAAGTGTAACTCCGATGGCACTAAGTAGTGCTCTCTTAAAATTTTTATACTCCTTTTAAAAAAATTGTAGTAAATATTTTATTCCCAAACTAGTGTTTCTTATCACATATTAGTTAGTATCCACCTGAATATTGATTGGGAATTTTTTATCTTTGCATCACTGGAAAGTTCTTTTGGTTCTGGGAGGAAAAAAAGGAATAAGTTTCGATTCTCTAGCTTCTAATTTTTGGTGTTTTTTGAAAATAATGATCAATTATTGCCTCAATTTTCCTCCATCGTAACGCCCAAAAATCTACACATTTTATATACTCGAAAATTTTACTAAATACGGTGTGTCATTTCCTATATCTTTTAAAATAAGAACGATAAAAAAAATATAAAATATTCGATGTTTGATGAATTTTTTTTTAATTGGAAGTGGTAGAACAAGCTGAATCATTTTCCCCCCAAAATGAGGTCACACCTCTAATCAAGCCAGGACGAATTACATCTCTCTCTCCTCCAGTCGCCATGAAAAACACCTTTTTTTAAGTAGAAAGAAATTCAAGGGGGAAAAAATTACATATCTAGTTTAAATAAGTTCTGTGGAATATTTCTCCTTTAAACAAACTTTAGTCAAATATGCTTATCTTTTTTTCCCCTTTTCTTTCATTTCAAGCTTTTTACTAGCTTAGCTTATGTCGTTCAATTTCAAAATTTGAGTAAGAATTTTGATCGACTTCCCATTGTCCGAGCTGACGGGGAGTTATACAGGTATTACTCCGATGACAGAGACTACGTTCGAGAAATTTAGTCGGATCGTCGTTTTGGATCTGCTTGCGATTCTCTGGATTAGAAATCGATTTACGATTCGTAGCACAGCTCGGAAAGTACGGGTTAAACGCACACAATTTTTTGCAATTGTTCCTTTGCTACTTGTAGCGACTGTCGGATTGTTTCTTCAGCACAAGACTGACATACATTTGAGATTGACTCTAATGGCAAAGAACAGATGCTTCCGCATGGGATTCGGCAGTGAGAATTAATTTTACTCTGAGACATTGAGCATCGTATATATCCGCACGGATGCTTTTTATTGCCTTTCTCGTGGTACTTTTGGATGCAACATGAAAAAATCGCGAACATGAAAGAAACAGCAAAGCAACGCAAGAGCTGTCATGCAAAGCTTCGACAAAAATACCAAGAAAAACATTTTTCAGACTAAAAGAATTATACAAATATAAGATTTAAAAAAATTAAATCAAGCCTTTTATTCAAAGATGCAGTAAATGCTTAAAGTAATTTCTTAATTAGTCCATCTATATAAACAGAGTGTAAACTGTCCGTTAGTTGGTTGGTTAGTTTGTCTGTGTCTCGCGTAGCTCCGAAACGGATGATCGTAGACCTACCAAATTTTGTGTGGAAATTCTCCAGGACGGGTCCCGACACACCTCGAAGTGATTTTTTCGAAATTTCAATTATTTTAGGAGATATAGATAAAAAACATGTCGCAAAAGGCTAATTTTTGCTCAGCCATTTCGCAATTGTAACCCCGCAGTGGAAAAAGAGTGAATATAGCATATCTAGGTTGCCATATTTGACAAATTAATTAAATGATTCAGACTCTTGAAGTAAAAATAGAGGAATGAGGATTTTTTTTTTGTTTAGATTATTTGCAAGGTTATTTTTTAATTGAAATATCGTGTGCATGTGAAATCAGAGCAGGTATAAAATGTTTTGTACTCAAAAGAAAAATAGGATGTGGGAATTTTCCGAGACTAAAATGTGCAACTTTTTAATGGTTAATGTGCGATTTTGAGGCGATGATTCTAACGCTTGGTACAATTTATCATAATTTCATAGTCTGCTACTTGGGTTATGAATAAGGTGACCATATGTCCCGTTTTGAACGGGACAGTCCCGCTTTTTAGGTGGCTTGTCTTGGAATAAACCATAATTGTATATTTTTATTCACTTACAGTTAATTAAAAAAATAATTTTTAGTTTTAAAAATTAATTAAAAGATAATGGCCATAATCTTTTTTAAAATGCATTTATATCAACATCACTCTTAAGGGGGAAAAAAAAAGCCTACTGCATTTCTTTCTTCTTTTTGATAATCTTAATTTTCAGTTTGTGACTTTCTTTTCTAGGGCATAATATTCTAAATCAAGTACGGCAACGAATTAAGAAAGTCGAAGTTGCAGTGTGCGCAATCACTCTTCCGAGCTTGTTAAATTTAAGGGTGCCATTTTCTCTTTCCCTCGCCCACCTCCTTCCTCAAGTTTCGCAGTTCTTTCTTTTCCGCCATCTGACGTCGCGTCATTCCGTAGCTAGCAGAAACGTCAACTATAGTAACAACAGCGTCGAAAGAGAAAAATGGAAGTTAACAAACGAAGAATGCTTTAATTAATACTCTGGGGGAGAAAAATCATACGCACACCGTTGAGCTGCGTTTGACCGAGCCAGACTTTTAAACTGAATTTTCACCAGCTTTTGCGCGTTAAGCACGGTAAAATGTATTAATTTTAGAACAACTAGTATATTTAAGAGTTTTTGTATACCAAATTTAGATAAAATCCGTTCACCGGTTTTAGCTGTACAACCTGTGTGTAAACAATCTCTTACAAAGGAAGTTTAATTACAGTCACCTTATCTTGTACTTCATAAACTATTTTTCAACTTTAACTTCCTTCTTAAGGTATATATATCATATTTGTTTCTCCCTCTCTTAGAGTGCCGGGGCCTCTACGGGAGCATCAAAAGTCGAGTGCGAGGAAGAAACCTGGGATGCCAAATGTAATCTTCGCCATTGCGTCTTTAAAGAGATGGAAATGTACAGGTTAAACTTCATTTTATTTGATGGGGAGTGGGGGGGGGGATCAAATGCATATAGTCTTGTTTCTCGTCTTGCGTAAGAAATTACTCTAATATTGCTACAACATTTTCGGAATTTATAAAAAGATTTTAGAAACTCATTACTATAAAATCAATAAACTTATTATTTACGAATATCTATATAAATAAAATTAGACTTTTGCCTGTACATTTCTTGGAATTCAAAAATTTTGCGATTTCTATCCGTTTCAAGCACCCGGGAATCCGATGCGACCCTCAAAAAAAAAGTTTGTCTGTCTGTCATTCTGTCGCTCTGCCATTCTTTCATTCTGTCCGTGACGCTTTTTTTGTTTAAGCATCACGTAAAAACGACAGAAGCGAATGATATGAAATTGGGTGTCATGATAGGTGGTCACTCAACTTAAAGCATAGGCGTCCAATTTTTAAAATATCTTGATAGATTTTCGGATTTTGCGAAAATACTTTCAAACTGCGTAAATTTGTGTTCAAGCATCACGTAAAAACAACTGAAGCGAATGATATGAAATTGGGTGTCATGATAGGTGGTCACTCAACTTAAAACATAGGCGTCCAATTTTTAAAAAATCTTGATTGGATTTTGAGATTTAGCGAAAATCCATTTAAACTGCGTAAATTTGTGTTCAAGCATCACGTAAAAACGACTGAAGCGAATGATATGAAATTGGGTGTCATGATAGGTGGCCACTCAACTTAAAACATAGGCGTCGAATTAAAAAAAAATCTTGATAAGATTTTGAAATTTTGCGAAAATCATTTCAAACTGCGTGAATTTGTGTTCGTACATCACGTAATAACTGCAAAGGTGAAAAAATGATATTTGGTGAAATGATAGGTGGTCACTCACCTTAAATTATAAGCATCTAATTAAAAAAAAAATCGGTCAGATTTCGAGATTTGTGAAAATCGTTTAAAACTGAGTGAATCTTTGTTCCCGCATTACGTAATAACGACTAAAGCGAATGATATGAATTTTGGGCAAACGATAGATGGTTGCTCAACATAAACTATAGGACTCCAATTTTTAAAACATTTTTATTAGATTTTGAGATTTTGTGAAAATTCTCTCAAAATACGTTTATATTTCTTCAAACATCACGTAATAACGACTAATACGAATGATACGACATTTATTGATATGATAGGTAGTTGCTAAAATTAATTAAGAGGCGTTGAATTTTTAAAATATTTTGATTACAATTTGAGATTTTGTGAAAATCGTTTTAAAATGCTGAAAATTTGTTCCAGCATCACGAAATAAAGACTGCAGGGAATGAAACGAATTTGGGTGACATGATAGGTTGTCACTCAACTTAAATTCTAGGCTTCAAATTTTTCAAAAATGTTGATTAGATTTTGAGATTTTGCGAAAACTATTTCAATATGCGTAAATATTCGTTCGCGCATCACATAATTACGACTAAAGCGAATGAAATGATATTACTTAGTTACTCTCTAACCTGTAATATTTTAACAATACATAAAAATTATAACTTCGCTTTCTTTACTTTGGCAACATACTACATCCATTCTGTGTACTCCTACAATGCTGACGAAAGTTCTTGCTTTTTGGAAATTTGCATTCACTAACCCGTCGAGGACGGGTACTTCAGCTAGTCATTTATATAAACAACTTTTCAAATGATTAATTCAATTTCTTAAAACTTTCTTCTTGTAAATAATCCCGTAAAAAGTTTTCTTGTAAATAGAATACCATCCTAATTTATGATCTGACAGTTTTATAAAACTACTTTTTGAGAATATAAATCATCTTTAACACATAACGACAACTTTTAAGGACTTTTTTTAGGGGGGGGGTGATCTCTCAAATATTTTTTGTTACATGAGAAAACCCACTCTTTATCGTCCAAAGTGAATTTTACAAAGTGTGCTAGAAATTAAACAGCGGCACAGCGGCAGCATTTACGGGAAGATGAGTTTGTTGCCAACGTAGTAAAAGTAATATTGAGGTGATTATTGGGAATGCATGATCGCAAGTCACGCAATAAGAGAACCGTTCATCGTTAATGAGTAGACCTCCTCGAAAGAACAGTGTTTTTCTAACGATTTCGGCGTACATGACATTTTGTGACAGAAGGCGTAGGTTTTAATTATGGTTGCTGTTATTTTCGTGACTGTTACACAAATAAATATGCAAATGATCATAAGGTACATAAAGTCCGAAGAATTGCATTGCAGTGCTTACTGGACTGAGGAAGAAAGCTTCTCCTGTCCGAATGTACCCTCTGTTCCCCATTTTAGTGTAAATGGAATTACGCAATTAACCCTTTGAAGCGCAACCATTTCCCAATGCTGAAAAAAGGGCAGTCCTTGGCCTTTAACTACCAATACCGAGCGGGTAGTTAATCCGCTAGGTTTAACTACCAGCAACATGGCGTTCGATCAAATTGCTCATCGCGTACTACAGATCTAGAGACCATTTTCGATACAGCTGACTGTGCAGCATCCTTGCATTTCCATAGTATTCTCCAGTTTTCCCCAGATGGCAGTGCTGTTAAAAATAATCCTGACAATTTTTAAGGGAAATGATGTGCCATAAAGTAAAGGATTCTCCTCTCACTATGTCACGCTCAAATATATATATATATATATATATATATATATATATATATATTCAGGGTGGTCATAAGTTATATGGGAGAATTTTTTTTTAATGTTATTTTTTGGGGCACCCCCTAAATTTGCCAATTGATTAGAAAATTAGATTGGCAAAGTTTTAGCTCAATTGCATTATATTAATCCGTGCCGCATCGAGGATGAATTTTTGAAAAATTACGATTTTTTCAAAAAATACCTACTTTTTCCTTCATTTAGTATAAACTATTTGCTCTATAGACCTGGTTCTTGTTTCATTTCATAAAAAATGTTATTGATTTGAACTTTTAATCTAAAAAAAATCCAATATTTAATGACATTTAGTGTTTTTTAGGTCAGTTTGTGAATCGTACCACCAAAATCTGCATTTTTTAAAATTACTGAAAAAAAGACAAATTAAGAATTTTAAGTAATTTTGACCGTGTTTTGTATTATTTGCATAAAAAAAAAATAAATCAAGAATTTTCAAAACTTAAACTACAATTCGTGAAATATTTTTATTTATTTGATGTGCATTTCTGTGCTTCAGAGGAAAGATCTCGATTTGTATTACAGTTGAAGCACATCTAAGACAAACTTCTCAAATTTTCTTTACTACAATTCTACTTTGTCGTCTGTTATTATTTACTTTTAGAATGGACATGGGTGCCCATACGTATGGGCAAGGAAGGGCTATGCCTCCCCTAGCTCCCATATTATCGGTATGATTTACATACTGGTATAACGTAAAAGTGGTTCGTATACTAACACATAATATCTTTCCGGTGCAGGACCCATGATGTGCAATAAGACTCCGAAGAGAAGAGTTTCGAAAACAAAGAATTGATCTCATCAAAAGCAGATTTTAAAAATTCTGATTTAGAGGGTGTTGTTCACTGGGATGGAAAAATGCTTCCTCATATTTTGAATGAAGAAAATGTAGAGAAAATAGCGATTTTAATTAGCTGTGGCGATGAAGAACAGTTAATACGAGTTCCTCACCTTGAACATAATATGAGAATAACTTTTAGGCAAAAGCTGTATTTACAGCAGTTAAGAATGGGAGGCAGTTGGTAAAATTCAGGCAATGTATTTTGATGCCACTTGTTGCCTTAGGGGAAGGTGCATTTTTTGCTGCAGCAATTACTGGATCGAAATCTTCTATATTTACCTATCATATTTTAAAAATCATCCTAGAATCTGTTTTGATTGCAAAGTGGGTGAAGCTCTGCTCTTTATCCAGATAATAATTTTTAAAAATTTCAGATTGGGTGGTCTAAGTTGGACAAGACAAAGTACAAAACTGCCCTTTGCGAGACCCAAAAAAACATCAGTGGGTCCGGCCACCGCTGTAGGGGTCCCCCCTCGAAAATATGCTAACGTGGCCCTCTGCGAGAACCAAAAAAACATCAGTGAGTCCGGCCATCACTTCAGGAGGCCCCCTCGAAAATATGCTAACAATGGCCCTTTGCGAGACCCACAAAAACATCAGTGGGTCCGGCCACCGCTGTAAGGGCCCCCCGGAAAATATGCTAACTCTGGCCCCCTGCGATACCCAAAGAAACATCAATGGGTCCGACCATCGCTTTAGGGTGCCCCCTTGAAAATATGCTAACGCTGGCCCTCTGCGAGACCCAAAAATATCAGTGTGTCCAGCCATCACTTTAAGGGGCCCCCCTCGAAAATATGCTAACGCTCTCCCTTTGCGAGACCAAAAAAAAAAAAAACATCACTGGGCCCGGCCATAGCTTTAGGGGCTCCCTCGAAAATATACTAACGCTGGCCCCTTGCGAGACCTAAAAAAAAACATCGATGGGCCCTGCCATTGCTTTAGGGGGCCCCCTCCAAAATATGCTAACGCTGTCCCTTTGCGAGACCCAAAAAACATCAGTGGGTCCGGCACCGCTGTAGGCCCCCCCCCCTGGAATATATACTAACGCTGGTCCTTTGCGAGACCCAAAAAACATTACTGTGTCCGGCCCCCGCTGTAGGAGGCCCTCCTCGAAAATATGCTAACGCTGACCCTCTGCGAGACTCAAAACACATCAGTAGGTCCGGCCATCATTTCAGGGGGCCCCTCGAAAATATGCCCCTTACGAGACCCAAAAAAACATCGATGGGTCCGGCCATCGCTTTAGGGGGGCCCCTCGAAAATATGCTAAAGCTGGCCCTTTGCGAGATCCAAAAAAATATCAGTGCGTCCGGCCATCGCTGTAGGGGGCCCCCTTTAAAATATGCTAACGCTGGCCCTTTGCAAGACCCGAAAAAATCAGTGGGTCCGGCCATCGCTGTAGGGGGCCCCTTGGAAAATATGCCTCCGCTGTAGGGGCCCCTCGAAAACCGCTACTCGATTAAAACGGGTTTTCCCTAGTTAGTTCGGGTTTTGCCTAGCGCTGTCAGTCAGAACGCGTTTTGCCTAGTTAATTCGGGTTTTCCCTAACGCACTCAGTTAGTTCCCTAGTTAATTCGGGTTTTGACTGATTTCGGGTTTTCACTGTAACATATATATATATATATATATATATATATATTCCAAACTTATTCTTGACTGACAACAGTCTAAACATCAGAGTTTTACGTCTTCACGTCAAGGACACCCCGTTTAAAGGGTTAAAGATTACTTTCACTGTAGAATTTCATTAACAGTGGTACCAATTAATTTACGAATAGAAAGAGACTAGTCAGAGATTTGCATTTGTTACAGCTTTTTCTAGAGGATTTACTTCCCAAAATGCCATGTCCAATTCTTATTTACTAGGCACCTTCGGCGACCCGTTTTGGGCGTCGATTCGCGACTGGCTTGTGCAACCTACGGCAGACGGGCCTCTTCGCGGCCAAAATTTGCAACATACTCTGTAACTAACTTTTTCGTTTAAAATTCATATATTGTAATAAATACAATTGTTAGTAGCAAAATCTCTTTAAGGGGGGACGGCGGCTGGGGAGATTCCAGTTGGAGAAAAGTAAACTATCGCGATATCTATTACTACATTCATGCTTCAATGTATTGTTTCTTTAAAAAATATTTTTCTTTGTAAGAATAAAACTTTCTCTCGAACATGCATTTGTACTTAAATAAATAAAATTAGTGAAACATTAGTAAAATATAAATTATAATGAGTTTTATATACACTGCTCAAAACAATTAAAGGATATTGTTTTATATAAAATAAAGATATAAGCGAAATTTTTTTTGCCGAAAATGGAAGAAGAGAATCACAAATGCAAATTTTTCTGATTTTCAAACTGTGGAGTATGCTAATTTTGAGTTCGGCGTCAAAAACGTCGCTTCAGCGGCAGCAAATGAAATTGGACTTTCATCTGAATAAAAGACAATGAAAACAACTATGATCGGCATTTAGTGACTGTTTTGTTTCGATGTGTACGATGTCTCAGCGAAGTCATTTAACCGATTCAGAAGCTTGGAGAGTTGTCGGTAGGTTAGAAGCGAGCCAAACTCAAACCGAAGTAGCGTAAGCCATTGGAGTGTCACAAAGTGTGATTTCCAGGATCTGGAACCGGTTTTTGGCGACTGAAAGTGCATTCCGAAGACCAGGTCAAGGTCGTAGACGGGCAAAAACGCCCAATGATGATAGTTATTTAGTGTTAACGGCTCGGAGACACCGGAATATGAACGGTACTCTTCTCCAACAACACCTTCACTCGGCTACTGGCTCCACGGTTTCAACTCAGACTGTCCGAAACCGGCTCCATGGTGTAGGTCTGTATGCTCGCCGACCGATGGTATGTGTTAGACTAACATCAAGGGATCGTCGCGACCGCAGGGAGTGGGCAACAGAGCATGTGAACTGGAGGAGAAATGAATGAAGCAATGTTCTTTTTTCTGACGAGTCGCGTTTTTCATCCTGATAATAGGCGTATTTTCATCTAGAGAGACCGTGGCAGTAGGAATAATCCTGCGATCGTGCACGGAAGTGTCAGCTTTGACGGTGGTAGAGTGTTGGTGTATGTGGCATCTCCGTTGACGGGCACAGAGACCTCTACATCATTCGAGATGGACCTCTGACTGGTCGCCGATATAGGCATGAGATCCTCAGACCTATTGTAGTCCTTTACGCTGCAGCAATCGGAGATGACTTCATTTTGATGGACGATAACTGCAGGCCACATCGTGCTAACCTGGTGGAGGATTTCCTTTTCGAGGAAGGAATCGTTACGAATGGAATGGCCAGCGTGTTCTCCAGACATGAACCCAATAGAGCACGTTTGGGACGCTCTAGGAAGACGAGTTGCTAGCTGCCAACCACCCCCACGAACTCTCCAAGAACTGGAAAAAGCTCTTCTGGAAGAGTGGGACAGAATACCTCAACTCGTGATTAATAGCCTCATTGACTCCATGCCTCAAAGGTGTTCAACGTTGCTGGCCGTCCGTGGAAACCATACCCCCTAATGAAAATGATTTCCTTTGAAGAAAACACTTTTTCTTTTTCTTTTTTTCTCATATGCACAAATTGTGTTTTTTTCCTTTTCTACACAAATGCTCAATAAAATGCATTTTTTCTGCCAAACATGTGTAATTTATTCTCATATAACCTACTACGTCTGTCGACCATGTATCAATCAGCTAAAAAGTTTCCCATCCACAAGATCCCCCTAAAACCGCAATATCCTTTAATTCTTTTGAGCAGTGTAGTTTTTACTAATTAATAAATTTGGTTAGTTAAAATATGGCCTCGAAATCATTTTGCGCAATTGCAAAATTATTTAATCTTTTTGAATACTAAATTTTTGCAGTTTTATTGAATAATTCATATAATTTGTAAATAAATTAGAAGTAATTTACTGAATAAGTAATTAATTATACATGTATTTCGTAGTAAATCATTTCTTAGGTAAAGCAGAAATCTGCTTATGGTCACTGTATTATTAATTTTAAGGAAAAACCAGTAAAATGGACATTTTTAATGATTTAGTTAACAAAATTCATAGATGTCGCCACCAAACAAGCGCTGTTGCACTTTTTCTCTGATCGATCTACGCGAGAGATTATGTTCCTCGATTATTTTCTTCAAAGAATCAAAGAATGAATCGTTTGCTTCGCTTCTGTGTTTACTTTTTCAAGGTGAGATATCTCGCTGGATATTTAGAGTTGAAAGTAGCTGCAAGTTAAAAAAGATTCATTTTCTAGAGATCTTTCGAACTGTACAAAAAATTTTTGCTTTTAGTTACAGATAAAAATGTCGTTTTTATCAAAATTTCAACATGACGACAGATGCACCGGTAGCGACGAGTCCATCCCGGAATCGTTAGAGACAAGACGTTTATTATTTAGATAATTCAAATATGTGTTTTTAAAATAATTGCATTATCAATTCTTTGATATAAATATGTTTATACATATATAAATATATTGTATATAAATATGTATATGCAACATTCAGATTACATATGTATCTAATTGTCCACATAAACTTAATAAATAACAGTAAAAAAGATACACAAATCGCAAACTGATGAGAAAATTAGCCTTTATTATGTAGATTATTAAAACTTCACTTGTTTTAAAATTTAGTTTTTCATCGAAAACTTAAAAAAAGATACTAAATAAATGAACATCAAAAATTTGGTAGATGCGAGGACTATTATGTAGTGTACTCCCCGTAGCCTCTACCCTTTCTGGTTCCGCCCTGGAATGCTTCACGTGTTGTGAAATGATGCTGGGAGAAGATTTGAGGTTTAATAATACGTCATTGAAAATATTTTTTATAAAAAATTTTGCATGAAAGTATCCGCAGGGAGTTTTGTCTATATAAAAAAAATGCAGATTAAAGGTACCTATAAATTAACTACTTTAATTGCTAGTTGAAATCCAATCTAATGAGAATCAGGAAACATTTAACTGTTTCACTCAAACTACAACACTACACAAGAATAAACTGGCTTTTAAGTCTAATTGAGTTGCATATTAATTAACAAAATAGCTTTTCTGACCTACTCTCGCACCCAGTTGAAGGAAGCCAAAATATTTAATTACAAATTTCGACTTAATTAATCTTTGTCAAAATTGGGTTGAACTACTTTTCTTCATTTTTATTTATCCAGCAAAATGTGCTTCTGACAATTTTCTAAATTTTGGTTGCAATGCCAGTAGAACTAGCTCTACTTCTGAAAAGTAATGAAGATTGAAGCTTTCTAAGGCTTCTCGAAACGGTATCATGCTTTTATAAAAATGTTGCTGTCTCCGACCGTAAAACTTTCAGCAACAGATACAAGTTTAATTAAGCGGAAAGTCTGTTGATTCGACCCCGAAATTTTCTTATTGCTCGGGGTTTGATATTTATTGTCTCATGAGCTCCAATTATGTTCAGATCTTCATAGTGGTTCGGTTTCAAATTAGATTAATTTTCAGCGTCGCTAAGAGAACAGTTTTGTTGGAGATTTGATCCCAAAGAGTAGGTTCTCCTAATTCTTTAGTACTTAGCTCTTGAATTAGATTTTCCGAGTAATTTGAATTTTATTATTAAGGGAGACGGTGGTACAGAGGGTCAATTTTTAGATTTTTAACTATAATTCTAAAAATATTTAAAAACAGAATATCAAACTAATGTATTATGTTTTCTGATCTATTGGATATCCAAATAAATTTTAGGTCAATTTTAAGGAAAGTTTTTGCAATAAAAAACCATTTACGTAAAATTGTTGTTGGTCCACGGTACCCCATATAAAGGGGTACAGTAGGTCAGCTAACGAGAAACACAATGAAATATTTTCTTTCACTCGATAGTGAATCATTTAAACTTTTGTATTGCCTGACAATATTTAGCATTAAATTAGCTCAAAGTGTTACAAGGTAAATGTTAATTTTATGTCTCTTAAATAATACGACTAAATGTGTTAATAAAATTAAAGAAAAAGGTTCTAGTTAGATAATATCACTTTGAGTCGTACTAAGTTTACAAAAAATTTGGTTTTATAAATATTTATAAGACATTGAATCAAAAACTGATATTTTACAATAACTCCTGGACATTATAAAACTGAAAATCTACAGCTAAAGTCAACTTTGCCACTGTTCTCTCAGTTCCTTGCCATACATTTGGTTTTGGCAATTTTCTCACATCTTTCTATACAGCAGACTTTTACATCTGCTATAAGTAAAGTCTCATAGACAGTTAAGATGTGTGACTTTACTTATAGCAGACAGTAAAATTTTATATCTTTACTGTCTGCTATATAAATCTCTGAAAATAACGTGGCTGAATTGCTTTTATGTAGTGCACTTTAAATTCATTTTTATTTTTGCCAACAACTTCAGTGACGTAGTGTTTCAAACTGCACTTTTTCTTGTCGTAGACCGTGTATAAAACGAAATCTCCAACGTCAACATTAAAATCTTCTACATCTTGATATTCCAAATCCTCAAAGTCAGATTCCCATAGAAGATTCTTTTAATTCTTCCTCTTTTTCAGCTCAGCTATTCTTGTAATTGCATGCAATTTTTTGAAGTAAAACTTCTTTAGACGCAACTAGGGAGTAACTCAGATTTTTTTCCTGACGGAAGTAACGCTCAGTAAAGGAAGTACCGTATATATCATATACTCCACGCTGAGCCTGAAAAAGAAGAACCACAGAAAAACCTACCTTTTCGACCGCTCTGCTGCTTTCGCCGACTTCATCCTGTAAAAGTACGTAGAACCTGTTAGGGAAAGAAACGGCGAGAAAAACAGTCAAGTGCCGTATCTTTGAGACATCAATCTTCATTTTATATATCAATAAGCATTGTGAAGGTACATCCAACACAATATTTTACATGTAATCCCAACCTCACAGGGGGTTCTCGATAATCCTTATTTTTAGATGAATAATATACATGGTTCTGGAAAAGCACAAAGAAATGGACCCTGGCTGCAATAAGAACACTGTGATAGAAAAACACAAAAACATTTACACTACCTGCATTCGAACCCAACAAACAGAGGAAAACATCAGTTAAAGAACACAGTTAAAGTATAATACTTGACTATGGATATTCCCCCCATTCAAACCCAAGCTCCAGACGGAACAATGGTATAAGAAAACAGTTAAAGAATAATACTACAACATGGACACTTCCCGGATTCTAAGTAATTATCATGAATTACCGATGATTTTTACGAGAGATTTTAATGTTAATTTTCGCCCTCAAGAATGCCAGCCGTTAGTTGATTTTTTAAAAGAAAAATTCGATCTAACTATTAATACTTCTCGACTTCAATCAACAACGCGTATCGGTACAACGATAGATGCTCTATTTTCAAGAAAATTAGCAATTTAGAGAGTAAAATTTATGTTTCACATTATAGTTGTCACAAACCTATAATTTCATACATAAAAAATTACGATGACATTCAAGTACCTATTTCCAATGAATAATATGAATATAACATTTATATAATCTTTGTAAAGTACATGAATAATAAATATAATTAAATTATAATATGATATTTATTTTAAGTTTAATCATTTCAGTGATATGTGTCGTAAACGTCAAAGAAGTTTTACTTCAATCGCGCGTAAAGATTACACGCAGACACTTTTTTTTTTTCTCTCCTTCATGTCATTAGGTCTTTCTCTCTTCTTTTTTTCAATCATCTCATTTTGGTTAGTGATTTTTGCAGGTGTATCTATAAGAATTTCTGATTTTTTTAGGTTGTCTCTCAATTTTCTGTCTTTTGCATCAGCCTTAAGCAGCTCAGCCTTCTGGTGCCATTTTCTGTTTCATATAATTTTGAGAAACTGAAGTTTCTGTGGCTGATGAGGAAGACTTTTTTAGATAAATTTATATCATTCAAATAATAAAAAGTAACAAACTTACAGAAAGACAATAAATATACAAATGGGGACACAATTTGTCACTGACCAACTGTACAGCAATTCAGGTGGCCCAGTATGTCCATATGAACCAAGGTATTATTTTTCACTTCAAAATTCCAAATAGTTAAAATATTCAAATATAACATAATAGAAAATAATCTGCATTATACTATATAAACATACCTCATAACTCATATTTAACTGATAAATTTCAAGCGTAATAACATAAAGTCTTACTTTCTTCGAATTTCATGCAGATGATCAGACAACAAAAATGGCTCTTTCATCGCGCCGCAATTAAAGTGAGATGTTTAACTTTTTCCACAGAGTTAAGTTGTTTTATATCTGCTTTAAATAATTTTCTCATTCTGTCTACTTTAAGTAATTCTCTCAAAACTATTCATTAAACCATAAATATCTTCAATGATCCACTATGTACCCTGCTCTCCCCTATATATCTTCTTAAATATATTTTAAACGGTGTAAAAATACATCGATAAGACAACATTAACTTTATTATTACAGCGCTACTTTAATTTAAAAGCTTGATAAGAAATCTATAAATCATGAGCTTTTAACATATTTAAAAATTTCGGATAAAGAACATATTAAAAATAGTATGAAGCTCATACCATACTTTAAGCATCTTAAAAAACGTATCTATTGAGAATCAAGGAGCATTAAACATATTTCACTTAAACTCAGTTATTCAAGAATAAACTGTTTTTTAATATACTTTAATTACCGTTTAATTAATCGCTTAAGTTCACGTCTCAGACCAATGCCTTAAGTTTACCCAAAAACCGAATTACTTATCTACACAATTTCGCTTAATTAATCCATGTCAGAAATTGGGTTAAACGACTTTCCTTCATTTTTACTTATCCAGCAAAATGTGCCTTCGACAGTTTTCTGAAATATGAACGCTCTACCAACAGAAATATCTCTGCGTTTGAAATGTAATGAAGATTGAAGCTCTCTAAACTTTTGAAATAGTATCCTCTTCCCTGTGTGTAAGAATGTTACTATCTTTGGTCGTAAAACTGCAGCAACTGATACCAGTTTAATTAAGCAGTAACTCTGTTGGTTCGATCCAGAAATTTCCTTGTTGCTCGGGGTTTGATATTTATTGTCTAATGAACTCCAATTATGTTCAGATCTCCATAGCGGTTCGTCTCAAATTAGATTAATTTTGTGCGTTGCCAAGAGAACAGAGTTTTGTTGCAGCTTGGCGGGGAAAATCACAGTAGATAACTTTCTAATTCTTTGGTATTTCAACGATGCATGACTATTCCGTTAAATGTATTTTTAATTTTTAAAAATATAAACGAGCGTGTCTTGGTAAAACGTGAGCAACATATGTTTAAAATATGCATAAATTACAGATACATGTTCATTTTAGTTAAAGTACGCAATACACCTCTTTACATGACAACTGGTTTCATATCAACTCGGTTATCACGATAGTTTTTAAAAGTCCCTATTATGAGCGTAAGCAACTCCGGCTATCCTGACATTCTGCTTATAACGAAATTTTACGATCCGACTCTATATGGCATAAAATATGTAGTCAATACTCATTGCAACGTAATACACGGCAAGATGTAGACATTTTAATTTGGTTGGTCTAATATCGAAACATTGGGAACCAAAGCTTTATAACTTTGATAGGAATTAATAGCGGCACTGTGACGTGTGTTTTCAACTTACTTAATTAAAATAAATAAAAAAATACTTGTGGAAATAAAACTTATTTTGTGTATTTAAAAGAACTTTTTCCATATGTAGAACCAGAGTTGAGCCTCATTAGCTAAAATATTAGTTGAACTAAATATTCAGCTAAAAACTAAGTTGGTTTTAATAGAACGCAAATAAATGTTCAACTAAATTAGTTGTATTTATTATTACTATTAGTTTTAGTTGAACAGTTTTCTGTTCAACTAAAATTAATTTAGATGAGCATAGTTGAACCTTTCAACTAACAATTAATTAGTTTAGCTGTCATTTACCCGTCAGCTAACGAAATTAGTTTTAGTTGTTAGTTAAATGTTAGTTTTTGCTCAGGTCTGCGTAGAATCAACATAAATTAGATATAAATTTATGAAGGAAAATCAGAAAAAGTAACATAATGCAAATTTCTAATAAAAGTATTTGTATCCCTATCCAGCTTTGGAAGATTCTCGGAACGAAAGATTCTGTGGCAAAGGTTTCGAAACTTCTTACCCATCCATCAAATAAATTAAGGTCACTGATAACTTAGTTTATCAAACTCCGTTATTAAATAAGATAAAAATATCATCCAGTTATGTAAATGAGAGTAGGACATTGCTCAAATTGTGTCTTCCTCTTAACGAGATGTGGCGATTGCATTACCACTTAATTGCTTTGCCTGAGGAACTTATCGAGCAGGTGGTTTTTTTACAGCACCCTAATGTAAGCGAATGAAATCCATGTGATTTTTCTTTATATAGGATCGTCAAGAAATCACCTGCCACTGAGGATTATTTCTTAAAAAACAAGACCAATAGTCATTATGCTAAATTCGATGAAATATTAAATGGACTTATTAGGGTCTAGACGTGCAAATAATTCATCAATAATATGTCATAATGACCTTGGGTTGCAGAAGTCGTTTCTTGATATTCTTTGTGTTTAGGATATTTAGTATCTCGTTACAGGAAATTTATTAGGGAAAATTGAGGTTCCTACTATTTTATAATCAGCGCAAGTGTTATTAAAAAATTAAGAATTCTCGTCACAAAGTTTTATAACTAGTTCATTGTCTGATTTTTATGATGTAGTTTCTTGTAAAAAAATTGTTTCTTGCAGGCACGAAGCATATTGACATTTTCTTTGTTTATTGTTTTGTTTCAAACACTTATCCGATTTGTTAATGTCATTGTTTCGTTTATTTGAGTCATTTATAGTATCAAACACCGATAAACTAATATAAAAAGTTTACCAACAACAAAACAGCAGATTTTCTGCGTTATTGCAGTTAAAATTGTAAGCAAGCCCTCTTTAAACGCTACGATGGAATCAAATGGAATTTTATATCAGAATTCTAAATGTGAAACGTCATTAAAATGTAAACTTTTTACATTTTTGAGTAAATATCAATCACTAAATGTATGAAATTTATTGCTTTACTTCAGGTTGAGAGCTTACCTATAGGCATTCTCTTTGAACGTTAATGGGACTTTTATATCATCGTTAATTTTCATGGCAAATACTGGTACACTAATTAGTCTGAAAAATACTGATAGTTTGGAAAATTGATGTTAACGTATATGTTTTCGAACCATTAATATATAAAATTAAATAAAAAAAGTATTTAATATCTTATTGTTAAATACATCCTTGATTGACACAAAAGGATGTTCATAAAGAAGGAACTCAACTTGAAAGGTTATAGTAAAAATGCTGTATAGCACTTGATAAATGGCATGTTCAAATATCAGAATGTATCAGAAACTTGTTTATCACTTCACTCGGTTAAACCATTCTTTCGAATGATTTTTATTGCTATTTTTAACGTTACTCAAATAAAATTTTACTTTAAAACTTAAATTCAGTGTTAGATCAATTGAACACTTAATCACGTAAATATTTACAATTTTACTGTAAGACTAAGTGATGAAAGGTATTATGTACAGTACACCTTTGCAGAGCCTGATTACTTCACAGACCAAGCATATGACCATTCCTAAATTTTGTAGCGATGCTTTCACCATTTTGTGCTTGACGTCTCAACGTAATACGGAAATTTGTTTAAATAATTATGCGGGCACAATCTATTTTGACCTACAGTGAATTCATTCTGAGTAGTTTTATGTTTGCATATGTATAAAAGTATGTATGTATGTACGTAACTCAAATCATAAACGATTAGACGTAATACGTTGAAATTTCTTAACTGAGAGTGTTGAAACATAAATGTGAACCTCCGTTTTTGATTACAATCGACTAATCAGGGCTACGGAAAATATTCTTAGTATATAAAAAACTATGCCCAGCTTGTAACATTAATATGCTATGGACAGACATTGTTCAGGTCATGCCTAAAGTTTCGTCAACTGGCACCAAGTTTCGCGATGTTTTTGATGCCGAATTTGGCGTCAAAAATAAGTTTCTAAAACTGAACCAGCTTGGCGATTTCCCATATTCGGCGAGAAATCACCAAACCTTAATATTTTTGAAATATCGTATCTTCGTTTCGAATTACATGATTTTGAATGTAATGCATCAAATATTTATCTAATTTAATAGACATACAAGGAAGTCAGGTGGTGTACACATCAGACTTTTTTTTACAGTAGTACACTGCTACTAAATCCGCTAACGCAGGAACACTCGTGCTGATCTCTATCAGAGCATTCAGCACACATTTTCATGTAAATGAGGTGGAAAACAATGGTGATAAAATTATTCCCTTACACGAAATCGTAATCCTGAAAAAGCGCATCGAATTACTACAAATTGGCGTTCTTTAGAGTTAAATAATCGAAAATTTGATTTTCAGCAAAAATGGCTTCTTGCACTTATCCTGAAATACAAAGGGAAATTGCTATGGAAAAAGGGTAAAAGAAGAAGGAGAATATTCAAATTATTCCGAAAAACGGGGTTTAAAATTTACATAAGGTTTATATACAGAATGAAAATGAGTCAAACATCCTCTGAATATATGCGGATATGATCTGGAATAAAAAGAGAGATCATCGAAGTAAATTATATTTGCTGGAGCTTTAGTCTGGGTACTGAACAGAATGACTTTGGATGAGAAATGTAAACAAGTTCTAGAAGTGTTTTTTTTCCCTCCCCAATCTGCATGGAATATTTTCGCAAAGGAAAAGGAAAATATTTTCGAATATTAAAAAAAATGTACACTCTTAAAATTTAACAAATAACTAACACGTAATGAAATGGGGAAGACGTTTTTGTATTTTTTTTTTCTCTTCTTAAGAAAATTAAATATTTATGAGGAAATACAGTAAAATTTTGTTTTATGGAGCATTTTCTTTTAAAAAATGTTGTGTAAGAGATATTCCACTTTGTTCCTTCAAAAGTTTTCTTTTAATATAAAAATGTTGGTTTTAGTTTCAATAACAAATGTTTTTTAATTTGGCAAAAATATCTGCTAAAAAATCGCTAGAACAACTGCCTAAAAATATTGCATTTGAAACAGCGAAAATAATTTATTTAACGAGTATATATTAAATCCATTAAATTATTCGTAAATCTTTTCATCATTGCATATGATGGGGGTCACAGCCATAGTGAACCAAGTCTATCTGAAGTAAATGGAAGAAAGGAAGGTCTGAAGTTGTGTACATTATTATAGCACTATTGCACTTGGCATTACACTGCCAAGTAATAAATGACATCTCTGGGGGAGAAAACGTATCAATCACTTGATGCACTATGGTAGTGAATAGAACATGTTTTTAGGTTACTCCAAATGAGCTATCCCCATTTTAAAAAGAATATGGACCTGGCCCACTATGGTTGTGAGCCTCTCATATAAAAATAAGGCCTACTATCAGTTACAGAGCAGCAATTGGGATGGGGTTGCAAGCGTGGCACGTACCTCGTTCGAAGGAGGGCGTCAAAAATAGTTAGGTTTTCATGGTAAGGGTCGTCTTAGTTGTAGCTTGCCCCTGGTGACAAACTCTTAGTTGCGGACTGATCAGTTGTGAACAATATAAAGATGTGTCATATAATTTACATCTTAAGAGACGTACAATCAAATCGTATCGAATAATTGATAGTTAACAAACCCTTTCGTAAAATCCCAATATCCAATAGCTATTGTTGCAATCACAAACTGTGTTGAGAATGTGTTTTGTTGAACTCACCAATACAAAAATTTTCCAAACAATTAGTAATTGTTAAATTCGGTTCAGTCCAGTATTAATTACCCAAATCACATCCAGCTTTTTTATAAGATTTTTATTGTTGATATCTTTTATCGCAAGAAAAAAATCGGTACTAAATGACAATGGACCTCTTGAATTTTCTCACTAATGTTTTATAATATAACTGTTGCAAGTAACGCTTGTAAAAGCCCGGTTTTAATCTAATCGTGGAATCGTTTTTCATATCATGTCTCAAACAATGCTTTTATATTAATTCCTTTAGAAGCTAACATCATACGCATTATGTCTAATAACTTTCCAAGAGAACTTTAACAAGTCGAAATATAAAAATGGCTCTAATGAATGTCACAAATGAGGACAACTGACTCTGTTTCAATGGAATAATGGATAGAGGAAAATTTTGCTTCACAATCCGTGTAACTTTGCATGATGTAAAGAAAGACATTGTAGTAAAAGCGGTCAGAACAGTAAACGATGGAAACAAATGAACATAAATTGTCTGAATTGAAACAAAAAATATTCTTCGGCTGTACGAAACAGCTTATTGTCCTAAATTAGACGTGGAGCTGTTTTTCATGCTTCTGGAATTGCGCTCTTTGAGAGATATATTTCAGGACAGTCACTTTATGAAGAGTAGATTCGTCAAGAAAACAGCATAATAAATCAAAAATATAACGAGAGCTCTCGATTACATGCACGGCAAAAATTTAGGCCATATGAAAAGTTAAGAAAGCAGTATTTTCATATCGCACGACGGCTACGCCAAACTCTCCGGAATTTCATTTATTGTGAAAAACTAGTGTTCTTACAACGAAGTGAGATACTTTTAAAATTGTATTCCACTAAGTAATTATGTTAATAATTTTCGCGTTTTCCGTTTGTTTCTAACACTTGTCAAGCTTAAAAGCACTTTTCCGTTGCGGGAAAAGAAATTAAGCTAATTTCACCCATTAGAAGTTGCCAATTTGAAGGGTAAAACTTACGTTTGGAATAATTTGGATTATCCTTCTAGATTGTACGTATCATGTATTTTTGTTTACGGGAGACTTCCGAACATTCGTCAGGGCTATTTTAGCAAAATGGGGGTGACAGCGTTCATATAGGTTAAGCATAAAAAATGACAGCGCATCAAAAACTGAACTTTGGAAAGTGCCCATACTTACATTCCTTTCGTTTGCAGGGTGAAAATGTTAGCTTCCAATCGGTAGGTGTTTCTTTCGGAAACGGGCAACATTTGTCCAAATAATTAGCCAAATAATTTTGGTGCTATTCCATGAGTTTTCAAAACTTGCCAAGTTTAAATGTCAGTGTTATTCCTATATGGAAACTGAATAAGAAAAATCCATCCATTTACTAATATTACAAGTACGCTTTACAAGAAAAAGGCATTAGAACTTGAAAATTGGAATGAGTTATTGGAAAGATTTAGCAGGCTAATGTTTGGAACTTCGACAACGAAATAGTACTATAGTTTTACCAAACCTGTTCTATTAACTATTCCACGAATTCAGAATGACGCGAAATGTCACATGCACCATTTAATGTTACAAGACGCAACGCCCTCGTAACATTGTTATAGTCAGAGGGATCACAGAGGCATGTCTTCCCCAAGACTAATTCATTTTAAATTATATAATATTGATATAATTTGTAAATTCAAATGCATTTATTAGAAACAAGTGACGGAAAACTTGTGTGCGCCCTATTCTCTAAAGTTATTTATTTATTTAAGGTATCAGCACCTGCCTCATATCAAGTGACGATTTTGCTTAGCTTAATGAATTTCATTTCTCAGAAAATCACTCTCATAGAAGTCATACTTTTGTTCGATAAATAAATAATAAATTCTGGACAAGCATGGTTAATTAAAGACTAGCTTTAATTAAATTTATGGCATATTAAAAACTACATCAAATTTTAAATTAAATGTATCGCATGCTGTCTTGTGATGCTTCAGTAAATGCTAAAATATAACCAGTAAAAATGATATAAATTAAAATATAACTTTTAAAACAAACAGATAGTTATAAATTGTTCATCGTACGATAGCTGCAAATATTAAACAATTTTTAACCACAGTTCTCCAAATAAGTAAATACTGTAGCTGCTATCCCTCCAACCCCCTTTAAGCATATCTCTTGTAGTAATAGTAATAATAATAATAATAACAGCTGTGAAATTACTGATTATTACAAGCTACCCGAAGCTTACGGAAGAAGCAGGGCCGTCGAAACGAGCTCATTTGATATACATGGTGCCTGGGAATGTTAAGGATGGAAATTTGGACCGATACACGGAGCAGTGCACTGAAACCAATGAAGGAATCCACATCACGCTTACACGCATTTCCGAAGGTAGCGAGAAAACTGCTCAAGCATCATTTTCTCAGTATGAAAGAATCGAAACGAAAGAAAGACAAAAGTTGCTTTAAGAAAGGAAAGTATAATTTGAAAAACAAAAGAAAAAAAAATTATGTGTCCAATTTCTTGGGCCTTTGGATCCTGTATTCACTTTGTGCTGCATTAATGCTAAAAAAGACTGAGATAATCTGCGCCGTTTAACCTTTTCGTCTACCTTACGTTTTGTTTCTTTTTCATTTATCGCAATACTTTGAATTAATCCTTGTAATAATTAATTTTTACATCTAAACGTTTGTCGAAGAGTAATCATCTTCACTTATAATACATCAGCTTAAAATTTAAATTACGACCTCATAAATCACTTACTAATTTCTAATTTGTTCCCTGTTTTAGTTATTATTTGTTTTTTCATTGATATGTTCCCGCAACAATGTTAATCTCTCATCTTTTACCATTATCTTTCGTCAATAAACACATATGCGCTTACGGTAGTTTAATTGCTGTTTTACTTCTTCTATAATCTTTTAGTCGGTTTTAAGTATTTTCTCCTAGATGCCTTTTCTCAATCTTTTTTTTATATACTGATTACGCGTCCTATTTGCATACATCCTCCAAGTTTTGTAAAAAATTTCGGAAATATCTTATTTTAATGTGAATAAGAAAAGCATAGTGGTCTCAAGCATGTTAAACGATAAATTTAATTTTTGTGATGAGAAACGAAAAGAATTTCACAGTGCACTAAAGAAAACTTTTGAATGAATTTTTTTATTACTTCTATTTTAAAATAAAGGTAAAAATTACAAACATGTGTAACTTGATTTTCTTCATTGGTTTATTTACTGCATTTTCTGCACTTTGATTTTCATTTTAATTAAAAACACCATTTTGAGAAAAAAAAGGTGAATTTTAAGCATTGCGTTATTGAGAGCTCATATTAGGAAACAAAGAAAGGAAGTATCGTAATTGAAAAAAAAAATCCGCATTTTGATTTTGCCAGATAAGTCTGGCTCTGTAATTCGCTGTGATGTGAATTACGGACACATAATCAGTAAATACAACAGTGTAATTCACTGTTGTGTTTACTGATTACGTGTTCTGTTTGCATGCACCTGCATTGAAATTTTGAAAATCTTATTTTAATGTGAATAAGAAAAACATAGTGGTCTTGAGCATGTTATTCGATGAATTTAATTTTTGTGATGAAAAACCAAACAAACAAACATCAGAAAAAGAGTTGCACAGGGCACTAAGAAAATTTTTGAATGCTTTTTTTCATTTCTTATATTTTAAAGTAAAGGAAAAACTTGCAAACATGTCTAACTTGATTTTCTTCATTGGTTTACTTGTATTTTCATTTTAATCAAAAATATCATCTAGAGAAAAAAAAAAGGAATTTTCTGCATTGCGTTATTAAGTGCTCATATTGGGAAACAAAGAAAGGAGTATTGTAATTAAAAAAAAAAAAAAACAATCTGCATTTTGATTTTGACAGATAAGTCTGGCTCTGTAATCCACTGTTGTGTTCGGGCTCTGGCTCATGAGAAATTTCTCAGTTATTTTACTTACTCCTTGTAAATAGATTTTAAAAAGTGATTCATGGGCGAAATAGAGAATTAGAAAGTACATTAAGAGTTTGCTATAATAGTTGTCTTTAATTTGTACAGAAAATCAAAACTTTATGATATTCCATCAATGAAGTAATTGACTTTTATTTATTAACTAGCTAATACTCGGGGCTTTGACATAAATAATATCACTCTTGCTCAGATAAGCAGTCTTTGGGCTCGGCTTTAAATAATTAAACTCATTTCTCTATTGTCATACGTATGCATATACCTCGCATAACTTAAAAAACGATTAGTCATAGAGTTAGGAAAGTTTGTATTTAGAAGTGTTGTAAGATCTAACAGTGAAAATTTTCTTTTCTATTGCAATCGATAGAGTTTAATTACAAGGTCAACCAAAAGACTATCAATACAATGTCTAAAGAGAGTTACATTTGGACAACGCAGAAACTGTATAACGGATAAACTTAAATTTTCGTTCTTTATGTCACTGAATATTGGTATTTTGAAAATAATTGCAAATAAAATGAATACGTCGTAGCACTCTATTCGAGATATCTACTTGAATTTACATCTTCACCGTGTTTTCGGTGAAATCTTAAACTTACGCTTTTAACTGTGAAGCTCACAGAAGGAAAAAAGGGAATTCTTTCCTAACCCAGTTTTTCGAACAGCATGTATGAATTATTAATACGGACTTACGTAAAACGTTAACACACACGTTTTATAGAAAACCGACGTAAAATTATCGTAAATTTATCCCAAGGAACGGCCAAAACCCAGAATACGCTGGAACTGTAAATAAGACTTCTGAAAGCAATAAAAAAAAATGGCGATGCATTCTAATCGCTTATGTCTTATTCAAAACACGTTCTCATGAAAAATCGAACGTCGAAAATGGAATTATTCCTTTACACGAAATGAGGTTGTTGAAAAGTGTTCCATTACAAATTGACGTCGTACTTCATGAAATACAAGAATAAACTCTGATTTGATTTTACATAGACGGTGCGTGCATCTAAATAAGTAAAAAATCGGAACCGAAATAAGCGAGATGAAAGCGAAATGAAATTTATTTAAATAACTTTTTGTAAAACTATAGAGAAATATCGCATGATTTTATTTTCTCATAAGAGGAAAAAGATATTAAAACGGATTTTTTATCTTTAAACCGAAAAAAAGAGTTTTTTCCTATGGTTAAAACGCAAGTAAATTCAGTATTCTTAACTTGATTTTACAGGGTTTTGGAATTCCTGAAAGAATCTTTGTTGCAAATGCTACGTAAGCTGACTTAGAGAAAGCATATTACCCTCTTTCTCAACTGCAAGGGGGAAAAAAAAGCTTTTCTGAATTTTTAAAATCTCAAAAGGACGGAACAAAGTCGGATACATGCCAAATATTTTGAATGTTTATGCTTAGTTCTCCAAACTATATGGCATGAATGTAGAATGATCACCGAAGAGTTATATGAAAATGATGCTATAAAGGAGCCAAATATATTCACAAAGTATTTTAAACTATAAGTATTGTTACTCTTCATATTTTTATGCAATCCTTTTTTCCACATACAGTTAATTTAAAACTGCCTTTGCTTTTGTAAAAAAAAAAAAAAAAATACATCGTACATTTCAGAGAATTTTTTTTTCTTTCCTCCGAAAGTAATTTAAGTTTCACATAAATAATTCTTCATAATTTTAATGCTATTCTATTTAAGAGCTATTACATGTATACCGAAGTTCAAACAATTATATTTCACAGTTAGAATATTTGCACCATCCGTCAGATTTAAAGGTTATAAGGAAAATCCGACGTTTTTCTACTACTATTAATTGTAGTAATATTACTACTATTAATTGTAGTAATAAAACAATTAATGAGTAATTGTTTTATTACAGGGTTGATCACCCTGTAATAAAACAATTACTCATTTCTCACATTGTCCAGGCATTCCATAACATGCCAAATCATAAACCGGCAAAGTATGATATTATCTAATTGCATTTTAAATGTCAAGTGAGAAGGCAAGTGATTTTTATTTCGCCACTAAGGTTAAAAAGTTGCTCTCTGCATTTTACGTTTTGTTTGGAAGGGTGAAAATTTGCAGTTTTCGCAATTAGTATTATACTGCGCTGAATGAAAATGGAATAGGCAAGATATAATGGAGAAGGAATCACAGTCAATACTGTTACAAACCCATCTAGTACACACGGGTTCTTTTAACGTACATTAACGTTCAGAAAGGTTCTCGGATCGTTAAAATACCTGTGTGTGCTCCCTGGGAAGTCGTAGTGTCGTTTTCATGCCTTACTGAATCTATGGTTGAAAAGGAGGATTTACAGGCATTATTACAAAATATAAAAAACATATGCCCCTTGACCTTGTCGACCATTGGGTGACTTGCCGTCAAATTTGGTGACTTTAACGTCAATTTTTTTTTTTTTTTTTTTTTTTTCCATCCCAACTTTGACAAAAAGGGTAAAGAAACAATAAGAAGCAACATAACAAAACAATAAAAACAAAGCAGGACGAGTTGGGAAGCATTGCGACTGAGGGGGCAGTCGTCACCCTACTACGAAGCCCACTGGGGGGCTTGGCGCTGGTCAACCAACACCATTCCTTCCCCTCATCGCCCCGGGGATTACCCGGGAGGTCATGCAACTGAACCGCCTGAAGCCCTCAAAGGTCGCCTGCAAGACTCTGCTCGCCATGACGCGTAGGTCTCTACGACGAAGTATACCGAACCTAAGAAGTTCATCAGCACTGTGTTGCGACCAGATGCCCCTCCAGTTCAGGGTACAAGAGGTTACCCGAACGGAGTGCGCACCTGTGAGGGACTTGACACTCGAGAGGAGCGCGTGGCTAGAATATTTGGCCACTTTTTGCATATGCGCCCCACCGAGGTCAACACTGTCCCCCACTATCTGGGCGTCCACTATGGTTGCCACACCATCTTTTATGGCCACAACATCAGGCTTCAAGTCACCCGAACTCAAGCGATATATAGGTTCGAGTGCTACTTCATGCCCACTATTGACCAGGGAGCGCTCAATATAAGAGACCAGATGGTTATGTCTCTTCACCCTGGCCCCGTGGGTCCTGTGGCAGATCTGCACCACATGGTTCGGCGTCTCTTGCGCGGAACACCCGGCCCGACAACTCCTATCCTTCAAAGGGCGTCCGCGCGAGGTTCGACTCCTGGCAGGGAGCGCATTTATTCGGGCCTTAACACATCTAATATAATTCCTGCCAGTTAGCATATTAGTGCCGTCGCTTATCCAGCTATGGGAGCTACGGACAAGACTCGCCTCTTTAAGAGCCTGTCCGTCTGTGGACTCATGGAGACGTTGGGCCCACATGTTTTGCTCCCGGGACTTAGGTCCGATGGAGATGCCATTGTATATCATAAACTTTCGCCACCTAGAGATTTGTAAATGGATAAAATCCCGGTCCCCGCCAGCGGGGAAACCGTTCGTGTATAATGCTAAAAACTTCTCTAGGCGGCTCACTCTCATTCTTGGCATCAACCAGCGCAGAGATGGAATTCCAAGTCCCCCGTCATTGACGGTTGCATGGAAAAAGCCGACCTGCACATCGTGAGGGAGATCTAACCACCTTCGGACGTATCTTCTTACCAGGATGTCCGCCCTCTTGAGGCACCCCACATTTGTGCGCCCCAATACTAGTTTATGATAGACACCTGGCAAGAGATAGCACCTGAGGGCAAATAGCCGTTGTTGTGGCTTGTAAGGTGCTTTGGTTAGAATCTCTAGTTTAGCATTCAAGTCCTCCAGTAAAGACACTAGGACCCTCCCAGTGGTAGAGTAGGTGGCACCTAGATATGTGAACTCCTTCCCTACCCCAAGGGCTCGGAGAGGAGTGTTGCCAACCTTAAGGTCGGTCTTAACGACCTTTACCTTCTTCTCTTTTCCACTGGGCACCATAGAAATGGTGAAGGACTTTGTAAAATTTACCTTCAGGCCCAGTGACTGGAGGATCCCTACTGACACATTCAAGAGCTCCTGCATACCCTGCTTCGTCTCTGCGAACAGAAGCAGGTCATCAGCAAAGGCGGCAGCGTTAACAATTTTACCGCCAATGGGAACGCCCAGATGGTCGGGCAGGCTCCTTAGGAGTACATCGATTGCCATATTAAAGAGCAGGGGACTTAGTGGGTCTCCCTGTCTGACCCCCCTTGTCGGGTGTATTAGGTCAGAACACCCATCAGAGAACTGAAGCACTGTACCCGCCTGCAGGTACAGGGACTGCACAAGCCTAACAAACATTGCCGGCAGTCCCGCGTACTCCAGAACCTTCAGGAGTGCCTCATGAGCGATGGAATCGAAGGCCTTTTGGAGGTCGACGGATGCAACAAAGGACGACCGAACCTCAGACCGCCTTACTGATAGAATAAGGTCGAGGACGGTCGAATTGTCCATGCATCCGTCCACGGGCTGAAACCCCCTTTGCCTCGGGTCTAGATGAATCTCATCCTTGACCCGTGTACTCATGACTTTTGTAAAGAGCCTTGTGAGACCGTTAGAGATGGTAATCGGTCTCAGTTCCCCAGGACTGGAAATTACGCTCTTCTTAGGAATGAGCACAGTCCTGGCTGTTAACATACTTGCAGGAAGCTCGCCACACCAGAGGAACAAGTTGAGAAGTTTCATAAGAAACTCCCAGGGTAATGCTCTCAACTGCCTTGGTGTGACATGGTCAGGACCTGCGGCCGACGAACTCCTGGGAAAGCTCGCCTTGATCTCATCGTAGACTATGGGACGCCAAAGTACCGCTATAGACACTTTTTGGCCACCATAGTCAACCGCAGGTAGACTTGGAAGAGGGGAGACGGGCTGAGTAAGCAGAGACTTCCAGAAATCTTCCGCGAAGTCCCTGGTGACTTTAAAATCACCACCGTCACCTTTGAGGGTGCTCTTTATTTGCCTAGAACGGTTCTTTTTATAACCGTTCTGCACCCTCGCATACTCAATACGCCTCGCCTTACGTTTCGAGATAGCGCCAGCTGGTTGAGTCCTGGCCCTTTTAACTGATTTGGGTCCAGACTGCGGTGGTGGTGGGAAGACCGACCGCAGAACCGCCTCCAACTCGGCAAGACAAGCTTGCTTACTTAGAGTATTTAAGGAGGCGATGACTTTGTCTATCTCAGAAAACGCTCCAACGGAAGGGGGTAAAGATGTTAGTACCTCTTCCAACCGCCGGAGAGCCCCCTCCTCCTCGAGACTAAGTGTCCGAAGTGTAGGGCTACCTCTTGTAGAGGACGCCTGGACCGGAATGAGGTCGCTCATGGATGACGAGCCCTCGCCAGCACTCTGATCTAACCCCATGGCGCTTTGCTGGGGCGGGGGCAATCCCCTGCGATCAGGTGAGGTAGGAGAGCTGTGGACAGAGGCAGGGGAGGAGTCTCTCATAGATGTTAATATTTCCTCCACCAAGCGCCGGTAAGCAGCTTGACGCCGCTTACCCTTAATAGCTTCGAGCGTACGCTCGGGGTGGAGGGAGAGAAGCTCCTGGTTAACAAATTTAATCCCCTGCTTGACCATCTTCGCCTCATCATGAGCCAACATGCGGACCTCTTCATCGGTCCAACGAGCTTTAGTACGCTCAACATTAATGTTGGCGTTGGCGACCTCGGGGTGCTTTGATCTTATGTGCACCCCAAGCCCTCTTTTCGTCGCAAAAGACTTTAAGCAAGAGTCGCAGGCAAAATTGAGGACTAGCGGGTCAGCGGGTCGGTCCGATGAGGGACCAGCACCAACACCTTGGGAATCCCGTCTCATGCGACGGGACTCGTAATCTTCGGTTTCACTCTTTGGGCCAAGGCTTAAGAACCGAAGGGTTGGCAGCCCCAGGGTTCGTAACATCCAATCTCAGATTTAGCCTGACAAGGGTTAAGAAAGGGGGGGGGGGTCTGGAAAATGAAGTTTCCAGAAAACGTTGGAATATTTTGCTCCTTTCATAAACTTAAAAATAACAAACGAGTCTGACCATACCACTGGTCCAATTCAATTTTTGATTTTGGAATGGACCAGCGGTAGCATAATTTCGGAGGTATCCTACGGTAATGGATGGATACCCACTGCAAGTTTTTTTACTTTATCAAAGGATCAGCAGAAGTATATTTTCGTGAAGTGGGGGACCATACTGCTCTGGTCGGACAAACAAATGTTTGAGATCTATTAGGACCAGCGGTAGCATATTTTTGAAGGAGGCCTCTAATAATCGGACTCACTGCTTTTTTTTTTTTTTTTCTTCCCATAAGGACCAGCGGCGGTATGTTTTTGAAAAAGTCCGATATAGGGATGGACGAAGCCATTGATGTTTTTTCACACAGTTTTTGCAGTTCCAAATTAAAAAATTTAGCAAATCAAAAAAGTGTCCGACAAACTTCGAATTTTTGAATGTATTTTTATAAAGAGCTTGCTCGGTAATATTAATCATTAAATCCTTTTTTCACCTTTGTGAGCAATTTCTTTAATTAATATTAACTATTTTTCTGATGTAAACATAATATATATATATATATATATATATGTGCCATTCATTTTACATCCTTAAATCAGTTTCTCATGAATTTTTAAAAATGTACTGTTGTTTAAGTGATCAAGAACCGGAATAAAATGATCAACTTTCAATAAAATCATTTGTGGGGGTGGTGAAATCACGCCTTAAATACTGTAATTAAAGTAAGAAAAGATCATATAAAGTAAGCGTGTCTCTCTATTACAAATTGAAGAAAGCTTGTTGAAATATTAAAATGAACCATACATGGAGTTAATTTATACCACGTTGTATGAATTACAGACACGTTTTTATATTAATTTTTCACGATTTGTAGTTATCTGATGAGAAAAATGGTGCATTGTTCTGTAACTTGATATTTTAATGCATTTTTATAGAGAACTCACATCAGAGTTAGTCAGGCTATTTTAAGAATGACAAAATAATAACAATAATTATGCTCGAGTGACACAAAAATTTAGAAATATTTTCACTACTCCATAGATTCTGCAAAATAAATAATTCTGTTTCCAATTTTCTTTCTTTTTTTATAATTTAATCGTTTGCAAGGTAAGAACTAAGAGTAACAGTTTAGTTCATTGTACGTTTTGTTTTTAGCCAAATAAGCTGCTTTTTAAATTAGCACTTCATAATTTTTCACAACAGAATCATGAAATTCCATTCCCAGAGTAATGAACATGGTCCATGAAAGTAATTGGGGGAATAGGAAAATAATGGCTTATGTCGGAATTTGCCAAGTTACATCAATCTGTGATTTACACTAAATGCTTCTGCTTCAACGTTTGAATAATAAACATTTATTGAGAAAACAAAATCTTTTCAAGAGTAAATTATTAGCCTACTACTTTGCCATCCCTTTTCTTTCATTGCATAAAAATGCAAAAAACACAGAGGGGGGGGGGGGGTTATAATTCAGACAAATGTGGTCAAGCAGACCTTTTCTTCGATTTCCCAGTCAATCCTCTCCCATCATTTTATACAGAAACATAAAAAGGAAGGAGGAGGTAGAGGAAAGAGAAAGAGGAAAATGAACGGAAATGGAGTTAACCTCCCTAACCTTCTTTCATCTGAAACTTATCTCGGACTTATTTCTAGATCCCCCCTCCTAGCTCTTCTTCCTAGTATCTAAGTCTCCCTTATTCTTCTTCTTCCTACAAAATTTTCATCATTTGCAAGGAGGGAGGCGAGGTCGTACCGTAAAGGGACGGTATAAATGTGTCCTAGATACCTCTTTTTTCATTTCGGATGGGGTGGAGGAAATCGCAGAAAAAGATGAGGTCTTCCATTTAGATCTCTACCCTATTTGTCGGTGAAAGGAGAAGAGATAACTTCTCCCCTAAGTCCCGTTTGACAGCCGCTCCGCAGTTACCAAAAGAGTACCGGGTACGATAGAAGTGTTCTAAAAGACTGGACATTCTCATCTTTGGTTGTCGCGTTTATTGCTCGTTCATAGCATTGAGCAAGGGGATTTTCAGTTTGAAAAGGTTACTCTGTAACCCTTTGAACACTAAAGTGGAAAGAAGATAAGTGACGTTTGAATAGAATATATTAAAACATAACTATTTTGTAAGTAGTTACTCTAACCGTGTAAGCTAATGTGAGCTGGTGCACGCAAAATGCATTTGGGAGTGTCGATATCAGGTGCTAGGTCTCTCATCTAGAAATTGTTCAAAATTAGGAGACTCCGTGCAAAATTTTTAGACTCCGTGCATCCATTTAAGGCTTTCAGTCGAAATTATAGTCTAGTAACAATCATCAAAAACCGCTTACTCGATTGACGCGCATCCAAAAACCATTTGGCAAACAGGTGTGACACTAAAAGCAAACCCTATCAGCATTGAAAAAAATCATTGACTAAGATATCAACTTCGCATTATATCCAACCAAAATAATCATTCCCTGTCACAGCCATGCAAGATTCTCAAAACAGCAAAAGAAAAAGACCATTAGGCATACTAAGAGGGCCACTAGCTAAGAAATTTGTCCGATAAATTGTCATTCTCATGTCTACAAGCAGGACAACTACTTAGTTGGGGTAACAAGATGAGTTGTCCCATGCGGCGATCCACCCCGTCTGAGGATTAAAAAAAAGTAGTTACTCTAAACATCTCATACTACTGACATAGGAAGTGCGTTGCCAGATAAATGCACCGCCGAGGGAGTCACAGAAAGTGGTGACCCTGAGGATGAGAGGACACTTGCGTATGAATTAACCTTTGAAGCGCAACCCTTTCCCAATGCTGAAAAAAGGGTGCCATCGTTCGATTTAACTACCAGCAACATGGCGTTTGATGGCTGTTTGGCGCGAACAAAAATTTACGCATTTTGAAATACCTTTCGCAAAATCTCAAAATATAATCATTTTTTTTTTTTAAATTAGACATATATAGTTTAAGTTGAGTGATCACCTATCATGTTTCCAAATTTCATTTCATTCGCTTCAGTCATTTTTACCTGAAGACAAAAGTCTAATTTTATTTTTATAGATATTTGGAAAGGTAAAGTTTCCTTACGTTAAATACACAAGCAAATGCATTTTTTAAAAGTTTTATTGAGAAAGCAGTTTTGTCTAAATGATAGATCCAATGTTTGTCACAATTTCAAAACAAGAATTTCAAGACATCTGTTTTTTTTCCCTCCTCCTTTCATTCAAAAATGATGTGTTAAAAAAAAAGAGGAGAGTGATTGTCCACTCTCGTTGGAGTGAAAACTTCAAAATACTCTAAAGTTGACTGAAAGATATTTGTGTGAGTTAAATGTTACAGCAAGAATAATACAGATGAGGTGAATGTGCATAAGTATGATAACCCATAAATGTAATAATGTTGAATTTTACCCCGAAAATCATATTTAAAAGCGAAGTAATAAAAAGTCCGCATTTGGGGAACAAAATTCAATGTAACTCATGTCATTTAAAGACTTTTTCGAGGAGCATCTTTTATTTGAATATCATCACTCATTTTTAACTTCCCCAACTCGCCCTAAATGAAGAGGATTATACCGAAATGGAGATCAGTTATTTGCATATTAACTGGTTTATTAAACAGAATTATGTAGCATACATAAATAAAATTATTTATCATTCTTTACTATTAAGTAATATTTTTAAATCTAACAATCTTAAATAAGATTAAATTGCATGCATAAAATGCATCGTCATATTTAAGTACTTTGGTCTCATTTCATTTAGGTTTCAATTTCTATTTAAGACACTAAAAATGTTACAATGATATTACAGTTTTTTTAGATAACTTGCAGCATCTTAATTTTTATGAATAAGGCAAAATTAAAATAATAATATGCTAATTATTTCACGTAAATATCCAATGAAATACTGAATATGTCTTAAATGTGACAAACATATGAGAAATTGTATCTGATTTAGAAACTATGATTTTCTCTTTTTTATGTATATGAGGTATAGAGGGATATGGGAAAATAACATTTTGGCACTATAGCCTCAAGGGTTACAAATTTCGGAAAATCCTCTCTTATCGAACCCCTACATTACAAACCTCACGTACATACCGAATTTCGAGATATTATCTTCAGTAGTTTCAGATGGACGAAATGCTGACAGACGATATAACTATACTTTCCATTCCCCCTAATACAGTGGTTCCCAACCTTTTAACGTCGCCCTCCCCCGTTCACATTTTTCAGAATACATTCTTCAACAATCAACATTTTGTCGAATTTTCTACAAAGGAATGTTATCAGTAAAGTTCGAATGAACATTTTAAGCGAAAGTAGATATATTTTTTTAATAAAATAAAAATAAATAAGTTGATTTTAAAAACATGCAGCACTTCTTGCTCTTTTTTTTTTTTTTTTTTGCGCCCCAGCGGTTGGGAAACGCCGCCCTAATGTATTAAAGTTCCCAGCACAGAAAAAGCTAAATCAACTTCAATATGTGAAAATGTCAAGCAATAAAAAAATAAGATTCTGATATGCAGTGTTCAAAGAAATCCACTAATTCCCTTCCTAAATTCCAATCCCAATCATTCTAAATGTATGCTAATTCTATCACAGTCACTTGGCGCATGAAAATTATTTAGAAATCAATGGGCTTCAAGCACGAAGACATCAAGGAAGATGAGGGTATCATTAACAGTCATTATTAGAAGTTCACAATGGCAATAAGTATGCTTTATGCAATACCCGTCCCAATCGCTATTATATAGAAAATGTGCGGGACCAATTGAGCTTGGCGCATTCACGCAAAGGTAATTTTCGTAGCTCCTAGTCAGTCTTATATATATATTATGTTTGTTGTCAGAATGTCGGCTTGTTTAGTTATTGATCAGTGTCGATCCGCAATTTTGATTTTTAAAACAAAATCGCGTGCAGCAACACAAAAAACTCGCGATTCATGTTAGATGTTTTATTTTTGAGGGCGTTCGTGATTTTTCCTTAACAAAAGCGATTTTATTTATATTGTAATCAAAGCAACATTATTATGCTAGAAATTATGCCCTGTAATTAGGATGCATAATTAAGCGAGCTGCAAAAATTGCTATCGCTTTGTTTCCCTGGATGTGAAAAGAACTTAATGATAGTCCGACTGAAAGTATATGGAAATTTAGATTGGAAAACCTTGTGAAAACAACGTTAAAAAAAGTCTTTAAAAAATCGATTTTTATTATTGTGCTTCATTACTAGTGTTTGAGCGAACAGTTAAAATGATAAATATGGAAGTAGAATGCCTACAAGAACTGTAAATAAAAGCTTTTATTTTGATGCTCTATAATTATGCAATGAATAATTAAGCACGTTGGAAAGAGAGACAACCACATGTTTCCTTAGATATATACAACTTTTGAATTTTAGATTAGGAAACGAGATGAAAATGACAAAAATTCATTTAGAAATAGCATTCATCATTATGTCTCATTATCAGTGGCTGAGTGTACAAATAAATCGATAACTACTGTATAACACCAGAATACAGAGAATGATTGCCCTTTAGGTAGTTTTTAGGCCCATTTCCTTCATTTATGTTAAGGTGGTGTAGGTGGGACAGTTTTTTTTTTTAGCATAATTTGACTTTAACGTTGTACTGTACATATTATAAGAGATAGAAGGGGATTTTTTTTTAAATACGATTTTACAACAGTTGAATTTTTGAACATGGAGACATTTGTCAAAAATCAGCAGGTTCGAATGTGGGAAAAAAATAAAGTCTAAGTGGCCATTTTGCTCTTTTCGTCGAGTTAGTGGATCGCCAGTCAATATTTATCAATAATCGAATGGTAGAATTATGACTAGGTGAATAAGTAAAAGCTGATATATTTTTTAAAATTCTAGTGGGGGAGAGGGGGGGGGGAAGATTGGTTTACCTGAAATAGTTTTCTAGTAGCAACTTTTCTAACAATTCAAATCTAATAGCAGAAAAAGCCTTTATTTTTAAACAGTGTTTATTTATTTATTTTTTATTTTTTTATTTAAGCACACTTTCATTAGCTTTGTTTTATTTTACATCATAAAATATTTGAACATGAAAAGTAACATGTATAAATGTCATTTAAGCTTACAATTAATTACATGAAAGAAATATGAAATGAAGACTCTGATATAATTTATCTATACCGCCCAAAACTAAATATTGGGTATTGTAAGTAAGTAGGCTAATAAAAAAAATTGAACTAAAACTTAAATTGTGGTAAGTTATAGTAAGTTGCCTAAAATAATCAAGTAATGGTAAAAAATATTTAAGCTGATCATAGTTGGACAAACAGCCTATAGTAAGAAGAAATTCAAAATTCGTTGTATTCAGACATATCAGTTTGTAACATCAGCTTATAATGTCTGTTTGAAAGTGTTGATTCGCTTAGTTTCAATAGAATAGCTTCTAAGGTATGGTAGAATATAGAAATACAATATAAGAGGACGATGCTTTGGCGATGATCAGACACAAATTGGTCAGGTCAAGTATAATGGCCCACTTACCCCCACATTTCTGGTAGCCCAGTTGCCCCATTTGTGGGGTAACTGGGCCAATCAATTTTAAAAATTAATGACAAATACCACGAAATTTTCAAAAACTAAGAAATATCTCCTTTTTATGCACTTTACAAATAAATATTGAACTTGTGATTTTTTTCTATTACTTTAAAAGATTCTGGAAATAAACGAAAAGATCTGGGAAAAGTGCTTTAATAGTAAAATTCGAACTTTCACAAAGTCGCTCATAACTTCCACAAAAATAAATTAAAACAATTTCACAATGCTTTCTAGGTGTTGTGGAACTGATATACATACATGAACAATATAGTATATCCTCTATAATGGAAGAATTTGGGAAATTCAAGGCGCAAGGGAAGATCCACTTACTCCACCTCACCCTAATTCGAATTCTGAAAGAAAATTAAATATACCTAATAATAAGTACAGATACTTATTAAGTAATTGAAAAACTTTGTAAAAAACACACATAAGGAGTAAAAGGAAAGAGGATACGCACGTTTCGTTCAAAACAATTTTTGAACGAAACGTGCGTATCCTCTTTCCTTTTACTTCTTATGTGTGTTTTTTGCAAAGTTTTTCAATTACTTTATCGTTTAACACCAGTATTTTGAGTGTTTTTTCAGATACTTATTACTATTAAATATCATAATATTTTAAAAAGAAAACTCCATTATTTTAAGTTCGAATCTTGAATTTTTGATGTGCATACTGTTTAATTTTTGACTGGCAAGGAGGATGCACGGCTTCAGGGAAACAGATTTCAATAAGGTTCGAACCCGGAACGGTCACAGCCTTCTCGATTACGCCACGCTGCTCAACGGCTATTGGGCGTAATTTACATTTAAAGTTTTGGTTTAGTGGTTCAAAATTAAATATTAATTTTTCTCGACTGTATTTGAGTATTGCTTCTTAGTATTTTACACGTAGTATATTCACATGGTATACTACCACTATGCCAAAGATCAGTGAAATCCGAATCCCTAAAGACGTGCCTCCTTCTTGAGAGCAAAAACCCGATTGTTTACTTCCGAACATGTACCATCGAAGGGAAAGTATTGTAATCATGAAAAACTTCAACTTTGTGATGTATTTTCATGTTCTGAGGTCTTCTGAATTGAGTTATACTATTTTTACGGTGATATATGGATGTATGTGCGTATGTGTGTGTGCTTGGGTTAGCACGATTGCTTCTAAAGGTTGCATTCGATTGAGCTCAAATTTTGGTATACGACTATAATATTATAGTCTAATCTCACATTACCGGTATTGATTTTGGCGTAGGTAGGGCGTATAGCTCTTTTTACAGGGCTACAAGAAAATTCTTATACATACAGCCTATAGACGCAAATTTTTGAAAACTAGCGTCTACATATGGCATTCGATTCAGCTCAACGTGTCGAGGCATTACGGCCAGTTATCTACAGATGGGATCTAGGCCGAGGCTGGGGTTCCCTTGTTATGGGTCTTTCTAAAGGAGTCCTACCCGTATTAATGCTCCTTTTTGGAGGAAACCATGGAAAATTCCGAACGGTTAGATCGGCGGACGCGACCTGGTTTTGAACCAGGCACCTTCCGTCTCCCAGTTCAGAGCGCTATGCGTTTGACATCAAGTGGGGCTCGATTCAGCTCAAATTTAGTACGCATATTATGCGTCACTATCTTGCATTCTTGACAGATTCTGGTGCGTGTAGAACTTACAGTTTTTTATAAGGCTACAATACAGTATTTTTACACACTGACGTCTATACATTCAACTTATTTGAAGTGCACTAGCGTCTGAACACTGCATTCGATTGAGCTGAATTATATTTATTTAAACGCTATTTAAAGATAAAGTGTTCTGAAAGTCGAATTGAGTAATTCCAGATTTTATTCTTTAAACGAGGGTAGAAATGTAATTTCACTCATGAAAGTTTGATAATGCAATTGAAATTATTCCATTGTGCCCATTTTCCTATATGTAAGACGCTAAAATTTTAATATTTTCACTTTTAGCCGCAAATATTCACAGGTGTTATTTTTTTTAACACTACTTACTTCATGAGTATTGAATCATAATTCCAGAAAATACTCAAGTGTGTAAATGCAATTAGTAAAATTTTTACTCTGATGCATATTAGAAAAAACCACAAATAAAATGTTCATGTAGTTAATCCCAAAAATTTATTAACGGTGTTATTCGAAAAAATCATGTGATTTTGGTACATAATTACAAATAAACTAATTATGCCAGGCACTTCAAAATTTTGAAACTGTCTCTTTACAAGCTGTATTACATACTACGAAGACAGGCCAATCTGTATCCGTTTCAAAACTTTTAGAAAAAATTCTTAAAAATCGGAAATTTTCGCAAAGCGTGTCACTCTTCGAAAAATCTTGCAGCTCAGATCCATGTTTAATAATTTTTTCTGAAAATTTCACGAAAGCCACAGCGTTTTCGCTTATCGTAGTGTGTAAAACAGCTTATGAAGGACCATCTGGAATTTTTTGGAGACCATGGTGCTATTAGTTTATTTCAATTTGTGTACCAAGACAAAAAACAGAGTTCTTTTTTTTCGAAGAACAGCCTTAAAGTAGGCATCATCAAAAATTGGAGAATATCGATGATAACAGTCCGGGCACGAATGGGTTAAAATTTTAGAGCATCAATGAATCAAATGAATTAATAGTTATGGATAGATTATACAGAATAATTCAAAACGTCGTTTCTAGGCTTCTAGGACACGTAAGATATACGAAGATGTCTAAAAATCATGTATTTGTTAGGGGTTGCAAGCACAGTCACTAGATTTCCCAATGCTATAGGAATGCAATGGGTGTAAAAACTGCATGTAGTACTAGTACCATATACTACAATTTCTTCGTTGTTAATTTCATAAGGCATCATCTCCACGCACGTCATAAGAGAAATTAGAAACTGATAACTATCAGCATTTAAGAAGCGATTCAAAACAAAAAATAATACTTAAACACAGAAAACAGAAACGAAGTTCTTTAGATCGCCATTTAGAATCCATATGTAAGTAAATAAAAACTCTGCTCTTCGATTCGACTCTGCTCTATTAATTGACTGTGCCATTTTATCTCTCATCTTTCGTGTATTTTGCCTGGTAACCCTATATTGAAATTTTTATGATTGTATCCTATTTATAGAAAAATACATGTGATGCATATTCTACAGCTTTCGAAATATTGTAACAATAGATTAAAGCTGTTATGGACTAATAGTATTTAAATACATGTAAAATTATGTCGCATACTTTTATGTCACAATTTTGGAACACATTTTTAGTAAATTTTAAATAAAGGGGGTGAGAGATAAAATGACATAGTCATTAAAATAAAGACGAAACTGACAACGTCAGTATGAATATGTTCAGAAAGAACTCAAATACACGCATGCTGTACAAACGAAATATCATTGCACAAACGAAATGTCATTGCTTTTTCTTTATTCTATTTAAAATTAATCTTACGCTGGGTATAGAAAAGAAAACAAGATCAAAATTTAATTCTTAATTTTTCCTAAATACATTCTTAAATACATTTCTTAAATACATTCGGGGCCTTTTTTCTTAAATACATTCCTGGTTTCTGTTTTCCTTTTAGCATATAAAACACTATTAACAAAATAGAGTGAAGAAAAATTATGAGAAATTATTCGGTTTGAAAGTTGTTTTAGAATGGGGGAGAAATAGAACGACAAATGTAGTATAGCTGCTTCATTGTTATTCTAATGTGCCCGAGAATATTTTTTCGGTCAGCTGTTGTGAAATTTAAATAGAATTCCAGCAATGTCTTCGCAAGAAATGGTTCTTGACGATTTCTCGTATTGAGATTCAGATCAGCTTCGAACCATCAAGAAAATGCATGTTTCCCATAAATGGCTCGTTAATCACAGAGTGATCCGGATCAGCATTTTCTCCCGACTTTTCCCTGCATTCATGCCGACTGTTCTCTGGACCATTTATATTCTTGCCGTCTTCTATTCATTCGCATAAACATTTTTTAGTTATTTTTTTCCCTCTGACTCTCTCCCATCAGTTCGCTCTGAGGCGTAATTTGCTTATTCTGGAAGTATTATGGTGTCGGGGGGGGGACACTTTGGAGTCATTAGAGATTTATCCATTTACAGTCCACCTCCCTCCAATCATTCTGCTCTGCAAAATATTCCATCTGTCTGGTGTCCGATCAACTGCTTCATTTTTTCCCTCTTAGAATTTAATCGAATTGCTCGCTATCATGTAGGAGGATCGAACAGAACCTCCCCCGTCGCCACGAGGCTTTAAAAATTTGAAAAATGGATAGAATCTTTTTTTCATTTTCTCTCACTTCTTTGACGTACGACAGACAATGCGTATGCAGCATTTATAGTTCTTTATGCAGGAGTAACCGAAACAATTCCAATATATTACGCACTATGGAAAGTCATTGATTAAAGCGTACATTTTAGAGACATTAATCCATTTGAAAGAAAACAAAACTGATATACGTTATTAAGGATCCCAAATAATGCTGTCTATCGAAAATGGCACATGTAATATCCATAGCTTTTTTACAAGAGCATCTAAAATAACTCCAATACATTAAGCTCTATGGGCAGTAATTGTTTAAAGCGTATTTTAGAGACATTCGCCTATTTTAAACAAAGCAAAATTGGTATACGTTTTAAGGATATTCTCTCCATCCAATAAAGTGCTTGCAGTATTTATAGATCTTTTACTGGCGCTCTATAAGAGAGACAATACATTACGGTCTATGGCAATTCAGAGAGTTTCATCCATTTCTAGCACAATGCAATAAGAGTATAGCTGTTTAAACAGCTTCATTTAAAGGATGGATATGACTTTTGAAGCTCTTTCACAGGGTCTTGCAAAATTATGTTACTGTGATATGGATTTTTCAAGGGTACAGTGGCCGCCGTTTAATTGGATCACATTCGTGCCATTGATTTTTGATTCAATAAAGCAGCTGGTCCGAAAAAGAGGCGGCTTTGGAGAGAGTGATTCCGTTCCGTTTTCCGTGATTTGATTTGATAAAGCGGCTGATCCAGTTAAGCGGCGGTCACTGTACACCCAAGTTTTTGACAAGTTTGAAGATTATGCATCGCCAAATTTAACGCTTTTTTTTAAGTGTTTATAATTCGTATGTCTGACATGTTTTATCTTTATTCTTAAATTTGAGAGCAATATAGATTAACATAAAGCGCGAAACTTCTTTTAAACTAGTAAGCCGCAGAAGTAGATACATTATAATGTAGAGTAGTACAAATTTAAAATACTTCCACGAAGATGTACGTAACTCTTCAGAAATTATCCGAAATATATGAACGTATTACACACTGTAATTATTCATGCACAATATATTTTGACCGACGGTGAATCCATTTTCATTAGGTTTTTGGTAACGTCTGGTACGTACGTATGAACGAATGTATGTACAAACGGATTGTATCGCTTATAGGAAAATGATTAGCCTCGGAATGTTAAAATTTTGTATTTAAGACTATTGTAGCGTCTAGTTGTGTATTTCCTTTTTTGATTGCAAACGACTGGATAGTTTATTTACATTGTCACCAAAGAGACTTTCAATACATTAAAGTTTATGGATACCTTCAATATATTAAACGTCTACGGTCAACCATTGTTTCAGCTATGTCCAAAATCTCCCCAATTGTTACCAAACTTGACACTTTTGGTGAAATATCGAGAAATTTTGCTTCAAAAGAAAGCTTCTAAAACTGAACCTAGCTTGGCGATATCTCTTGTATTTGGACCCGTCAATCCCTGTTGTAGTATTTCATCACAATTTTCGAAAATGAAATAAATTTAATTGAAGCGTATCAAAAATAAATGTTATGTAATTAGATACACAAAGAAATAACGGGGTATCTACATCAGATATTTTTTCTTAAATGCTTCTAAATTAAAATTTCCTTTAAGAATTTTTTTTATAGGTGGTTAATAATGCTTTTGTAGAAATACGTAAATAAGCAACACTTATTCCAATATACTTTATTCTAAAACTAAACTATCGTTTAAATTTGTTTTCAAAAATGTTAAAAACTTAATCAATATCGGCAACACAGCAAAGCTCTGTGCAACTTCAATTACTACTTTGACGCTAATTAAATTTTGCGTTTTCTGGTACTCGCAGATTCTGCAATGTAGTTGCTAACCTCATATTTAATTTAACTAATATTTTCAGCAGAGTATGGGGAAAACAGGTTTGTTAAAGTACGGTATACTTTGTAATTTCATCAGAACTCTGTGCAGTTATTATGCTTTACTTAAAAGAGAGTTCCAGCCTAATATATCCAAGAAGAAACAATAGATGAGAATATAAATAGTTCACAGTGTAATTAGGAAAGATTTCATCCGGTTTTCCAAGAAACTCCCAAATGTGTTTAAACTGCAATATTCTGCGGTAATTCACTTCTATTTTATGTGTTGTAAACACTGAAATAGCAATATACGAGTATATATTATAAGTATGTTTCTTTTGAAGATGGATTAAAACATCTGCAAAATACATTCATATTAAAACTTGAATTACTTATAGATAACCCGTACAATTTGATAGAATTTCGGACTCTTTCTTTTAAAACTAAATATAACATTGTTTTGAAACTATGTAATGCATTTAAAATTAAAACTACTTAATCAAACTTCAAAGCTTTCAAATTTAGAAACTGGTTGAAATTGATATTCAGTATACAATCAGTCAGGATATAGCATTTTATAAATACAAATCGTTAACAAGAATAACATACATAGTATTTCAATGTAATAAACTGTAATTCTTCATTTTAATTTAAAGCTGTTTCCTTATTATGGTGTTAAGAAAATTCTAGACTTTTATATATATGCCAACAAATACTAAAATAAAATCGATTAATTTATGTTTTGCATTTCATTTTGAACTATGCAATTTTCGAATCATAAAAACATTTGCTATAAAGCTCAAATTAGGAAAAACTTACTAACGCTTCAACATATTTCTTGAGCATAACTACGTTTTCGATTATTTCTGTGTTATAATGCACTTGTAGCTCTGATTTACCTTGGTTCTATCTATCACCCTTTACAATTATGCCCGAAAATTTTGAAGCAACTATTATATTGAGCAATAAGTCAGAAAACATTGTAACTTTCTAATCTTTGACTAAACTGCGCAGTTTTCCTTCTTCACAACAATGCGAAAGTCTGTATTGTGCATTAAAAGTGGCATAACGCACAAAAAAGCAAGAATTCGTGGTTGATTGATCAGGCACCGTCAATCATATATGTACTTAAAAATAAGTACTTTAATATACTCGTAATGTTTTATTCGATGGGTAATTTTTTAAGCATATCTGCTTCAATAACGAGTACATGACGTACTTAAATATGAAATACAATTCAAACTTTAAAAAAATCATGCGAATAAATGTAATTTTTTATTACTTCACTTGCATATCGGAGAAATTATTTAATTTACATTTATGTGGCCAACGCCTCTCTGATGTCTCCTCAGTAACCGAGTTTGAGGGGGACATCATTCCTTTAAGAGTAGCAGCAGACAGACATCAATTCTCACTGAACATTTTGTCCACTTTTACATTACCCTCCCCCACCTCCTCATTTGTAATTTCCAAGAGTTCATTTAAATTTTACAGCCTTTTACTGTCGCATATTGTACCGTGGTTAGCAGGTCATTCCCTGTGATTACGGTCTCGGGTTCGACTTCAACTTTGGGCTGTTTTGTTTCTTTTTTTTTTCCCAATGCAGCAGGCACAAAAGAAAGACATTATTCTTGGCCAACAAAAAACACAAAAAGGCACATAAACAAATACACAGTATTAAATCGCAGCCAAAAGGTCGCTAGCTTTATAATAGCGTGAGGTTGTGGAGGAGGCATGAAGCGCATTTCACTCTAGAAAATATTCAGCAACCATCAGCTCGGCATTTCTGCAGTGAAGACACAAGGGGCTACTCATGACGTTAATTCGGTGAAGGTAACCAGCGAGACAGTCATGCCTCGTTGCTAGTCTAAAAGCCTCGACCGCATGGTCTCTTGGGCGTTCAGGTAACTGGAGGATGGAGAAGTGCCAGGGTTTACCCTTGGACAAATCTTCGAGCTCAAGAGTTTGAAGATGTTTAAATTTTATAATTATAAAATGTGCAGCTGATTTGCAATCAACTGGTCTGACGAGGCTTGAATAACATTGGTAGCTTTTTTTTGCTAGTTCATCTGCCACCTCGTTACCATGTATCTTGCAGTGGGATGGAATCTAGGAGCACCATTTTCTTGAACCTCAGCAAGTCCCACAGACGGAGTCGACAGACTTAACGGTTTTCGAAGTAGGTGTTTGGTCGAAGTTAACAATGGCCAAAATGGCGGCTTGGGAGTCCGATAGGATTAATCCAGATAGAAATCAAAGAGGCGCATTTTTAGAAGCTTAAGCGAATCACGGATTGCCCTTACCTCTCCATTCAATGCAGAATCAAACGTTCCCAGAGGTATGTAGAGGGAAAAGAGTTCGTTGTAAATGCCAGCTCCAGCTCTTCGTAGAACTTTTGGAGCCGTCTGTGAAAATCCACAACCGTCTTCATTGGGGTAGCGAGTATGAATTGCCTTCGTCGCCACTGAAAAAATAATTTCGGTGCAACTCTCTAACTTAGAATATGCTGGGTAGATCCAAGCGAAATGGAATATCTTGAAATTCTAAAGGGTTGGAGGGTGGGAGGAATGGTTCTGGGTGGATATCAGAGTCAATAAAGGTCTTCTCTCTGATTACGCATTGGAGGAAGCCATCCTGCGTTTTTAACCTTCGTGGGTCAGGGACAAAGGAAGTCCATCTCTAACCATGAGGTAGCCTAATTATATTTTCGTATAGGTTTAAGGCGGAACTAATAACCTCTTTTTCCATACTGAGTTCGGCGGTACAAAGGAGCATTGCTGTGCTGGGTTGTTAATTCGTCCGTTCCTTCATAGGGAATAATGATTAAAATGCCCGCTTGTTATTTGAATTGTAACTTCCATATTTGCTATTGTATTTTTTTACAACTTCATGGAAGTTGGTCAATTTCGATCAATGTCGTAAACCTCCACAACCCCTAGAATGCTATGAGTAAGGTACTAATTTCCTGTATTCGATTATGGCTCTCAAGCACTTGTCAGTTTGGAAACCCGTGGTATAGGACATTCGTCTTATAACTCTAGTTTGCACTACTTAAATGATTTTAATACATTCAAGCTCTACTTTGCACTCCAAGTTTATTTATTTTTTGGATCTTTCAGATATAATAATAAGTTTAACCTCTCCAGCAACTTATTTTGACGCTGAAATTGAAGGCATCGGCCAAGCTGCTACAATGCTCACTACTATTTCCTCACACTCCAATGCTATTTTTCTTGTTGTTTCCAAGGCCGCAATCCAAACACCGAGATCCTTCCAAAAAAAAAACGATACTGAAAGAATGATTGCAACTCGAATTTTACTTGATAAACTTTTAAACATTGGTTGGACCGTTACTCTTCAGTGGGTCCTAAGCCACTGCTACATCGCAGGCAAGAATGTGTTGACAGGCTTGCAAAAGCTGCAGTGAGATAAAGAAAAAAAAATTCTTATGCAATTAAAAATCATCGTAAGACTCAAACTACTGAAAAGTCCTGGAGTAAATTTTCGACCCATCCTCTGCCGAGCAACCTTCCTAGACGAATAGCTACAGCGAATTTTAGACTCATGCCTTCACATGTGGTTTTATGGGGACACCTTTATAGAATTGGTGCTTCACTTTCTCCTGATGGCCCTCTTTGTCCAGAGAGAGGCTTTATGGATTTTACTCATCTTTCATCTTGCTCTGCTCTTCGTGACAAGCACTTTTCTGTGGACAATTTTTATAACAGATCTAAACTATACTGGGTTTGCAGAAAAAAGTTGTGGTCAATAGACTCTTCTTAGTTGTACGAAAAAAAAAAATAATAAGTTTTACGTGTAAAACCTGAGCAATTTCTTTTGATAAAACAAAGCTTTTAGTATTCGTCACGTATTTCGTTAGGTCTATGACCGGAATATAACAGAGAATATAGTTTGCAGTTTGCACGAAATAACTTTGAGTTAGAACAAAAATCTAGATCGTGGTTGATTAACAAGATTACATGCGAGAGTTCTGAAGACGCTGTTAAGATAACTTGATAGTAAAACTCTCTGTTGTTAGATAATCTCTAATGATATTTTCCTGGGAGGAAAAAAAAAGGCTAACTCATTATTACATGCCGTGCTTGTGAACTACAAAATTCTCGCAAATGTAAACTTTATATATCACCAAAATCTAGCTGCATTCATTAGCAGTGTCAAGAATATGCAAATTCTTAATTACGAAATACTTATTAAATTAATTAAATTAATATATATGCATATTTTGCTCTGTAATAAATATCGCGCAGAGTTTTTGATATACTTCATCAGGTCCTTATGCTGAATTACACGTGATTCTTTGTGGATGCTGTCAGTAAAACAGTCAATTTTAGCTTTTTTTAACTGAACATAATGTGGTAAAATATTTTAACGATACATTATATAAAATATATAATACATGCAAAATATATAACAATGATGCTGTTACAAATATTTGGAGTGATAAATATTTGTAGTCTTGTCTTCAGGGGTTTGACTCGGTTAAAATTCGTATTTCACGCGTCAAACAATATATAATTTTGATTTTTTTTTTTCTTCGTGTAAATCATTTTACTAAAACGCGAGATAAGAACCTGTAAGTTTGGCATACGATAACATTGGGTTTGGCGGTTTCTTGCCAAATATTGGCGCTATCGCTAAACTAGGTGCATTTTGGAGACAATTTTGGCGATATTTTGCCAAAAAGAGAAACGCTTGATGATGCAATTTTATTAATGCGATCTCTTATATTTCTTTCCCGCATAGCATTAGTATCCCGCAATCTATTTATGCGGTTAACCGGGAATGCTCCCGAAATGGAATCGGCTCGAAATTACTTGAAATCTCGATTTGAAATTAGTTGAATGTGAATAGTTGATAGTGAATGCTTTAATGGTGTATGCTGAGGAGCAGTTAAAAGTTCTGCTCGATATTTCCTCTGAGATTCAGCATGCGGAGGGATCTTGTGTATGACTTGCAGTATTTGAGCAAGTTTCTGAGACTAATTAACTGTTACAAATCGAGTACCCGTTTGTGATTTTATGTGAACTGTTTATTGGAAGTTATTTTCCGAGTTGCTAGAGCCGGTAAAATTTGCACAGTTTTGTCCCGAAAACTCGACTACTTCTGAAACTTTCTACACACGCCGAAGTTCCAAGTAAACGAACTCGACAATCCAGCAGAGTTTCTGCAACAATACAAGAGCGGATTAAAGGGGCGGTCCCCGAGAAAAAATAAATTAATGTAAAATATACTATTTTACTGCCTTAAATTGGATATATATGTCAAACTAACCGCCCCCGCCCCCCGACATACTTGCATTAATCTGCCATTGCAAGAATGTAATGTATTTTGAAGATACATTTACCAGTTAAATATTATGATAAATTATCAACATTTTTGGTACCTTGTCCTTACGACACGATCCGAAGTGTAATAATTTGTCAATGGTGAAAGCATAAATGAGTAAATTATTTATTTAAGTTTTGTATACTTCATTTTACAAACTGTTAATGGCTTCACCTATTTGATATTTATTGTCATTTATTTTCAGTTTCTTGAATTTAATCTATTTAAAATCATGTATTTTAACTCTCATATCTGTTCATTTTTCCGTACTTCGCCTTTCAAAATTCGTATTTCGCTTTTCATCGCATGCACCCTTTCACTAAATATTTACACCAAACCATACGACTCCTGAGCTAAAGATAGATTTTTATTACGCTAGTGAGAACTTGTAACGGGTTTCTCATCCCTATCTGTTGACTTATATAATGGTATACTTTATTTTTGATACCATGCACTAACTTTCAAAATTATCCAATCGGGGCTTGATTGCTTTAACTTGATCGGTCTAAATTTAGAGTAACTCTGTAATTGGCTTTGATTATCTCGGCCAAGTTTATGTTCTCGTCAATGTCACGTCCTGTTGACATCTGAATTTTCTCTGCCGCTATATCGCTTTTCGATTGTAAAGTGAAGATACAATTTCTTTCGCTGGGCCATGACCAGTCCGCAATAGTTAATTGGATATTTTAAATTGTTTCTTCAGTCAATAGATTTCGTAAAGCAGCGGATGGTATGTCTATGTGATTTCATGTTTAACAACTAAGTATTTTGAACCTGAGTATTGCTATTACAACGCTCTAATCCAATTCACGAATTGATAATTCAATTAAATGAATTTCTTTTTTATACCTGTCAATGGCGAAAGCATAAATGCGTAACCATTTTATAATTACGTATTGTACACTTCATTTTACGAACTGTTAATTGGCGAAATTGTACTTAATTAAAAATACAGAACATATCTAAATGTTGTATAAAAGTTTCTGTTAGTCCCTAATAATGGATTTAATGTACAAAAAGAAATTTCATTGAACTGCAAATGTGTTAACTAATGTAAAGGAATTGAATTATTCATAAAAAGTATCGTAGATACATTTTACTTCTGTTTTGAACGTGCAAAAATTTTAAGATACTATGTGTTTTTGAAGAGGGTGGAACTTAAGTAAACTACTATTTTTAAAAAATCTATTTGAAACATTTAATAATATTCTGTTTGAAATAATTCCGTTCACTTCATTTCCATGTAAACAAAATTTATGAATTTTGTAATCGAAAGTTTTGCCGTCTTCGTTTTCCAGTTTTATTGTAAGTGTAGATGGAGATTATAAAATGTTCTATATCTACAGGAATTCATAATGCCAAATTAATATATATATATATATGTATATATTACTAACTCATCGATTGCCATAGTTTACTTTTACTGAATTGTGTTCGTTCGCTGAAGATTCTGTAAGCTGCTCCGTGATGCATGAAAATCGCATTAAAATTTGTTTTCAATTTTGGATAATGTTGAGTATGTCGAACATTTGCATTTTTTTCTTCGTATTTCAGGTGCGAAAAAGCATCCCAAGGGTAAAGAAACGCTTTCGGCTCTCTTGCTACGACCAATCACGGTGAAGTTAGGGATTCGTCACTGTATAGAGAGTTTTCACTGCCGGACTGATCGCGGAGAATTTGAATGCCGTTGTAGAATCAAAGAGCAACCACTGATTTTTTCTTTCTTTTTGACATTTAGCTTTATATTCTAGCGTGAGGAGAAGAAAGGATGCTCGATATTACTTGAATTCTTAATAATGATAGAAAATGGCCTTGATAAATATTAGCATTAAGATTTTAGTTTTACGTTTAGCCAATAATGAACTTGACATTTATACCGCAGTGGACATTCTTCTATAACCATGGGGAACCATGGATTCATGGGGAAATAGCCTTTCCCAAAAAGAATAAAAATATTTTTGCTACGCCTTTACTTTTCTGTTGACCTCAGCTTCTCTTTTCGGCCTTCCCCAAAGCATATCTGTGCTTGTCGGCATACACCGGCGGTAGTGCGAATCTATCCATCAGAACGCTAGAATATTCAAAAGTTATTTCGGAAGAACAAGAATATTAATCTTGAAATGAAAAAAAAATCGACTAATGCTTATGTACACTCATGTCCATAAATTAAGGATAATTCAGAATCGCACAGAAATTGATCTCTAAAATAAAAATTTCACCTGTGGAATGATCACACACATCTTGAAGAAGAATATGCAAATTACAGGAAACCACCAGATGGCGTGGATGGTACGTCACAATGACGAGACTGTAAGAGAGGGGTATATAAGGAATGGTGGCAAAGAAGTAAAATTGTTCACAAGCGCTGTGAAAGCCTTTCAGTGCAAAAACCGCATAGTTATGGCACAAAGGAGGCATTTGGATGATGTTTTACGTGGCAGAATTATCGGACGACTGGAATGTGGACGTACCCAGCTGGAAGTATCCGAGGAACTTAGAATCGCCCAGAGTGTCATCTCCAGGCTTTGGCAACGATTCCAAGATGATGGTAATGTGAGTAGACGTTACAGCACAGGTCGCCCCCGAGTTACAACGCCGAATGAGGACCGCTATTTGGCAGTTACTGCCAAAAGAAACAGACGGACTACAGCATCAGACCTGTCTCGTCAGCTCTCTTCAGCTACCGGTACGACAGTTTCAAGGCAGACCGTGTACAGACGCTTAGGCCACATTGGTCTATATGCTCGTAGGCCTGTCAGATGTATTCCACTTACCGCAACTCACTGTCGCCTGCGATTAACCTGGAGTAGAGAGCATGCATTGTGGACACCGCAACAGTGGTCTTGTGTGATGTTTTACGACGAGTCCAGGTTTAGTTTGGTGTCTGATTCTCGCCGGACATTCATCTGGAGAGCGCCAGGTACCCGTTACCACCAAGAGAACACCATTGAAAGACACCGTTACGGTGGTGCAGGATGGCTCGTTTGGGGAGGAATTATTCTTGGTTCCAGAACTGACCTGCATGTTCAGAGTGTAACGATGACAGGCCACATCTATCGGGATGTCATTCTGGAACAACATGTACGTTTGTTTCGGGGCGCCATGGGTGCTGAATTTGTGTTTATGGATGACAACGCCCGTCCTCACCGTGCAAACATTGTAGACGAATGCCTTCAATCGGAGGATATCACCCGTATGCATTGGCCAGCATACTCACCGGACTTGAATCCAATAGAGCATGTGTGGGAACTGCTTGGCCGACGAATTGCAGCCCGTCAACCCCCTCCCACCTGTCTACCGGAACTTCGGAGTGCAATGCTTGATGAGTGGTGTAATATTCCCGAAGATCAGACTGATCATTTGATACTCAGCATGCCTAGGCGTTGTCAGGCCTGTATTGCATCGTCCGGGAGACATACTCCGCATTAACCATCCTACTAACCATGTTATACTGTTTTTTGTAAATAGGTTCTTTTTTGAAATTTGGTCAAGGGAGTAAAACTTGCTATATGTTTGACGTAATTAATAAAAATTGCATCTTTTTTGCTCTTTACTTTTTGTTTAATAAATAGACTTTACAAATAAGTCAAATTTGTTTTGCTTCTTTCTCTTTCTTTGCCTGAACTTCATTATCCTTAATTTATGGACATGAGTGTATATTTGCAACCGAGAGTATGCTAAAATTAAGTGGTATAATATACACCACCGTACTTTAAAAGGGTTAAAAACTTAACAGACATCGAGATCTTAATGTTATAATCTCAAAATCTGTCACATCCTAATCTGATACTTCAACCTATTTGAAATATTTTTATTTCGAAAAATTCATCTCGGCACCACTTGTAGAATTCATTCGAAACACCAACTTCAGAAACGCCGTTAACATGTGGGGTAAAATCATCCCCCCTCCCTCCACCCTACCTCATTTCGAAAGTGGATAGATTGATTTATGCAAATGAAAAACGACAATTTGCGTGACCGCCGATCTTAAAATGGGATAAGCCCTAGGTACAATCAAAATAAATGGGAGTCATAAATTGCCATGATTTACGAGCTGGATGTTTATGCTCATGCCAAAGCTCTTTCGCGTAACAACGGTCGAAGAAATTCCAATGAATTTACATGAAACGAACACGCGTGTAGCTGTAAACATACTTCGTTTAATTCGGGGCGGGTGTTTTTTTTTCAACATTTTCCACAAAGTTTAAAAGCGTTTACGATTCCTGTATATCAGTCAGTTTCGTGCTCTAACTGCAGCCAACATAATAGATTGCTAAGACATTTTAAATTATTGCTATGTACATATCGGAAAGGGAGTATGTTGCATGAGTAGTCTATACTGTAATTTAATCGTGATTTTGTCCAGGTTTCCATTATAAAAATGGGATATTATGGGTTACCTATCTACAAGGTAACTAAGAATTATTGCTATTTTTAAAAGAGATTCACTTGTCCTAATCAATTCGATATCCCCAAAAAGACTACCTGTTTTTAAAAATGAATAAAAAACAAACGAGTTATTTGAAAAATTCTTGCTGAAAACAAATGTGTGTTTCTTTTATTTTACTTTATTTTTTGGAACACTTTATTATGTTAGTACAAAATCTTACCGATAAATGGTATCTTTTTTGCTCTTTACTTTTTGTTTAATAAATAGACTTTACAAATAAGTCAAATTTGTTTTACTTCTTTCTCTTTCTTTGCCTGAACTTCATTATCCTTAATTTATGGACATGAGTGTATATTTGCAACCGAGAGTATGCTAAAATTAAGTGGTATAATATACACCACCGTACTTTAAAAGGGTTAAAAACTTAACAGACATCGAGATCTTAATGTTATGCATGCAGTTAACGGTGTTATTCGAAAAAATCATGTGATTTTGGTACATAATTACAAATAAACTAATTATGCCAGGCACTTCAAAATTTTGAAACTGTCTCTTTACAAGCTGTATTACATACTACGAAGACAGGCCAATCTGTATCCGTTTCAAAACTTTTAGAAAAAATTCTTAAAAATCGGAAATTTTCGCAAAGCGTGTCACTCTTCGAAAAATCTTGCAGCTCAGATCCATGTTTAATAATTTTTTCTGAAAATTTCACGAAAGCCACAGCGTTTTCGCTTATCGTAGTGTGTAAAACAGCTTATGAAGGACCATCTGGAATTTTTTGGAGACCATGGTGCTATTAGTTTATTTCAATTTGTGTACCAAGACAAAAAACAGAGTTCTTTTTTTTCGAAGAACAGCCTTAATGTTCAGCAGCAGAGTTTTAGCAATTACATGACAATATTCTCAAAACGTCCTCATTAATCGAAGTTGATCTCGGAGTCTGAGAATAAAATTACCACACACTTTTTTACAAAATCTCTCACGGAATGGCTGAACATTTCACATGGATTAGTTAATGCAGCGAGCGCCCCTGACGAGGTGGGATTTTTATAGTAAGCCGCATCCGCCAAATGGCCTTAAGAAAAAAAAACGAGCACTTAGTAATAAATGGAGGACATTGTGAGAATATTTTCATGTAATTGCCAACCACTGTTGCTGAATGCAATACCATTTGCACCAACTGCAGAGCCATTTGTCGGTTAAATTTTGTACTATCAAAATAAAATGTTTTAAAGAATTCTTTTTTCTTCAGGAAAAAAATTAAGTAACTCTCGTTTGTTTTTTACATAAAAAAAATATAATTTTGGGGACATTATGTAGTTATTTATTATGTGTGGTTTACATACAACTCAATTCCACAGGCAAAGAGGAGAAACGAAAAAGCAGAGAAAAGCACCCCACTCGTCCTGCTCATGCCGTGACTTTTCTTGCTGCTGTCCAAGCTCCTCTTGTAGAGGATTTTGAAGGCAGGAGAAGGAAAACGTAACGGAGTAGTATAGCTGAGCGTAAAACCGTCACTGCTTCTGGAAGCTGCCGTAGAAATATTTCCAGAGAGAGAAGAGCAATGAGAATGCCTGAATGTAAATGGGGTATTAGAAGTATTTTTTTCTGCTTTTCTGAGAATTGTTATTGTTTCAGCAGTTTTGTATGAATATCTTAAAGATTCGGAAGATACCTAATATCCGGAAGATATCTAAATATGGTTGCAGTGCTAAAAAGTTTGACTAACACTGCTCGGAATCTATCCTATATCCGGAAGATATCTAAATAAGGTTGCAGTGCTAAAAAGTTTGACTAACACTGCTCGGAATCTATCCTATATCCGGAAGATACCTAAATAAGGTTGCAGTGCTAAAAAGTTTGAATAACACTGCTCGGAATCTATCCTATATCCGGAAGATATCTAAATAAGGTTGCAGTGCTAAAAAGTTTGAATAACACTGCTCGGAATCTATCCTATATCCGGAAGATACCTAAATAAGGTTGCAGTGCTAAAAAGTTTGAATAACACCGCTCGGAATCTATCCTATATCCGGAAGATACCTAAGTAAGGTTATGCTAAAAAGTTTGAATAACACTACTCGACATCCTACTTTATAATTAGCTTATGGCCGGACGACGGTCGTTGGTCCTGTGCTTCCTTCAAAATGCGTCAACTGTAGCAAATCTTAGTGAGTTTCGGTTTCAGTATTGTCAAATTCGACAGCAAAAATTAGTCCTCAAAACGAATTCAGCTAAATGATAGCGCTACTATCTGATGAGAAACCGCTAACCCTAAAGAGATTAATTGAAAATTTAAAAAACCAATATCTCGCGTTATAAATAACTAAATCACGTGAAAAAAATAAATAATAATAAAAAGATAACTATTTGACTTGTAGAACACGAATTTTTTATTAAATCTGATCTTTAAGATATCTAAATAAGGAAATTCATAATATTCGAAAATTCATAATATTACGAGAGTCGTCCAGAAAGTGTCCCGCTGCCAATAAAAAGGAACAAAACTTTATTGCCTAGGAAAATTTATTGCGAAAGATACATTATTTCAGCTACTTCTCAATATTAGAATTGCCTGAACTGCAACAATTGTAACACCGTGGGATAAGTTTTTGTGTAGTCCAGTCTCATAGAAGTCAGCCGCCTGAGAAAGGAGGTACAGTGTCACAGTTGTTTTCAGACTTCATCAGTGGAAAATTCAAGCCCGGATTGCAGTTTCGTCAGGTGCAAATCTCTGGAAGCAAGTTTGGTGCTATAAGGTAGTGCCACCTACCCAATAGTACCGACTTTGCTTCCACACTTTTTCCCCTGACGAAGACTGCAAACAACTGTGAAACTCTGACTTCTTTCTCAGGAAGACTTCTATGACGTTGGACTACAAAAACTTACTCTACGGTATGACATTTGTTATAGTTCAGGTAATTCTTATGTTAACAAGCAGCTGAAACATTGCTGTATCTTTTGAAATACATTTTTCTAGGTAATAATGTTTTGTTCCGTTTCATTGACTGTGAGAAAATTACATTCTGGACGACCCTCGTATAAATAACTAGTAACGAAGTTATTAAATAACTTGGTTACTATAATATGTATTTAGGAACTCAAGTACATGTATTTAGGAACTAGGATATTATCGTAACTGAGAATATCTGCAATTTAGTATGCTGAAATAGAGCTGAGCTGGTGCAGAACTATTTAATAAAATTACAAACCTAACAATCATTTCCATTCACTTTTTTTAACAAGCATTACAAGGCAACTACATTTAAACGAATCACGCACCATAGCGTATAATTTGATCTGAAATAAAACACTATACTATTCCTCGATTTGAAATAAAACAATAAATCCTTTATGGTAAAACAGCAATACCATTCTAACAGATGTATAAATTCAAACACAAAACAGTCTTCCGCGGAAAAACATTTAGTTTTCCGTGCGAGTAGGCATTTGTTCCCTCAAAAATTGCAAACGTTAATGGCCCAGATTTTCTCTCTCTTCCGAAGTTATTTACGGCGCAAAAAGCAAGCAGACGCGTAATAACTCGCCAGCTTCGCGAGTATTTAATCAATTTCTCTTTTGAACAACCCAACTCGGTTTATTCCATTTTTCTGTTTATTCCCATTTGATACTTGCCATTGTTTAGCATCCGTTTCCCGGAAGGCAGAGAAAGACATTAAAGAATTATTCCTGAGAAAAATATGATAATTCCTGAAAACAACAATTGTGTTTTGCATGATGAAAAATTCGGAGACAAGGAGATTTTATTTATTTATGTTTATTATTTTTTTAAAAAGGGGAAAAAAATTCATTTTCTACCATTTGTTGCTGTATGGTTTGAGAGTATGGTAATTGCATATTAAATTTTTATGTATGCAGCGTGTGGATAGTTATGCGCGAGTTAATCATATAGGAGTAACCTGGAAGAATTTAAATGTATTACATGCAGCAGAAATTTACATTTAGTACAACGTTTTCTTTCAATTTATGCCCTTACTTGTTAATATTTGCCCGAGAAAACTATTCCTATAATATATTGTTTCCTTGGCGTTACTTATTTTACATACGGTTTTGCTAACAGCGTAGGAACAAGATAATACACTTCAGCAAGAACAGTAGTTGTGAATACACAATCGTGTTCCGACCTCGTTTCCAGATCTGCATCTATATATTCTTCAACTGAATGTTCATAAATGTTTAACTTGAGCTGAAACATGAAAGATAACCCAGGGAAAACACATCGATTATAAAATATCAGGGGAATCGGAAAAAGCAACGTTTTGGGGTTCGTCAATATTTCACCTCCTCGAAACTACTGAAGCTAATAAAGTACGTTCGGCTGGTACGCGAGGTTTCTAACTTAGGTGCACGATAACATAGAATTTTTCAATATCCGTAACCTGAGGATGGATGGTGAGAGATGATAGGGACCAAAATGTTCTTTTCGCAAATCCCTCTCTATCTGAAAGAAAACATTAAGGACAAATCGTGTCAAACGCATGGATTATAAAACGCTTTCCGACACAAGTATTTTTTTACTCTAAGTTTGGCGATGCAACGTCGCCAAAATTTCGAGAATAACCTGATAAAATCTGTATATCACTTTTAAAGTAATTTTGCAAGACCCTGCAAAAGAGCTTTGAATGTTATTTCCATCCTTTTCTACACTTATCGTAATGTGCGTGAAATGGATGATTGTCTTCAAACTGCCACGGACCGTAATGTATTGGAATTCTTTTGAGTTCTGCAAAACAAATATAAATGCTACTTTCACTAGCTTCGGAGAGCATTGATTTAGAATCCTTAACCTACCTGAATTTTGTTTCGTTTGAAATAGACAAACATCTCTACGCTAAGAACAATGACTGCCCATGCAGCGTAATACTTTGGAATTATTTTGGATGCTCCTGTAATAGATCTATAAGTGCTACAAACACCATTATTAATGGCGTACTTGTTACATTACATAATAATAACATGAGTCAATTTCGTAGTAATTAATGAAAAAAAATATTTAAGACAGAGCACAGAAAGGCAGACAAAACATAACAAAATTTTGATTACATCGAATAACTCTTATTATGTGAAAGGACTATTAATAGGTGCATGTACACATAAAATGGATTATAAATATCTTTAAGAATATTGCTTATCATCGGTGAACTGATTTTTGAATGCATCAAGCGGACTTTTATGCCTATTTAAATGGGAAAAGTCTAATTGTGGTGAATTAACTCGTTTTGAATAGGGATGGACACAAGGCGAAAAATAGGTCTGTGCCTCGCGAAGCAGGACTATAAACTTTGTCTCGTCCGAGAAATACGCAGGCCTCATAGGTTGTAATACCTTTTCCAACTTAATAGAATAAGAAAAACAAATAGGGACGACGCGTGTATTATGATACGCTTTTGATATAGCACTTTGGTGCGTATTTAAAATATGGGAGTGTTTCAGATTTCCCCCCCTTCTTTTTTAATTTATGTCATGCAATTATGTTGTTCAAAAAGATGATTGTGTCGGTTTTGATATTTCTAGTTTAAGCACATTACAATAAACCACACTTGTCTGCATAGGGAATCCAGTCTTGCATGTTACTGTGTTAAAACGGCAATATGTGATATTTACATACAAACTTAGGAATGATAACAATCGATCGTAATAGATTACAAAAAAATGATAGTCTACAAACTTTACCGAAATGCTTTTAAAATATTTTATTATTACTGAGCTTCTTTTTATCTTAATTAGTTTCACTAAGACATCGTTTACAAATTGAACTGTCACTATAGTAATATTTAAAAAATATGTATACTAAACTAATCGCAGTGCATACCGCTTTTTGTAATCGATAACAGATACCTTCGCAATCATACTATGTCTACTCGCAGGTTCCTCATTCTTGAAAAGAAGATTTAATATAACACTGCACTGAGCTCCCCCTTCTTTGATTCTAACATACACTCCAAGTCCTGAAGATTTATCCCTAAGTCGGACGTTGACAATGATGAATGATCCTGGGCTCTATAAATTCGTTGTTCCTCCAAGGACAAAACGGTTGTCATTCAAACTGACCATTCCGAACACGTTTCAGGCTGTCGCATTTCACGTGTCTTCTCCATCCCCAGAAGAGGATTATTCCGTGTCCAAAACAATAGACTCTGGGAGACCCCGAAGAGACTATCATGTTGCAGAGACGCTCTGTTTGGTGACTTATTCCGATTAAACTAAATGAGACATTGCGAACGACACGCGCGCAGGTTAAATTGAAAATGATCCTTGTAAACAGAGAATAGTAATTGGGAACTGTTTTAAAAGTTGTAGATGCGCTTTCAGGAAAATGGTTGCCTTAGTCGAATCGCTGACCATTGTTTGGGGGAAATTTATTTGAATTAAAATCGTGGAAGAAACATTTTGATCGATGTGTTGAGGTTTAAGAATGGGTCATGTGCCAGAGTCAATAAAATTGGATGAAACTATTAGATAAGGTTTACAATACATCACATAAGTGGTATTTCAAAATATTCCCACTGTCTCATTCCAAGTTGTCATTTGACCATTAATTCAAATTTAAACTTATTGTGCACTTCGTAAGACTGATGTTTCTAAACGAAAGATCAGGTTGAGTAATGATTTTAAATTTTCCAAAGTTCCTGAATAAACTATGCATAGAGGTTTCCGTGCACCAACGAAATTAACAAATTTAAACAAAATAAACAAGAATTATAAATCGTGAGAAATGCACTGGTTATATAGAGCTTTCCAATACATCTGCCATGTTTGGATGTACACATACTATTCCGAATAATTTATCCGTTTTTCAACTAGATAAATTCCCCCTTCAGTGGTCATTGTTTAACCCTCGAAGTTCTCAAATACTGTTGAAGGTGGGTGTATTTCAAACAGGGAAGACGGGGAAGTTGGGAGAGTTGGATAATTGGGTGGAGAGAAATTAGGAATTAATATAATTTCTGGTAAAAGGCTGAAACTACGATTTAAACAGTGATACCCAGTTACAGGTATTTCAAATATTGATACAGATTGTTACTAGTGATTATTGCTATAGTTCAACATGTATTATTACAACAAAATAGCACATATAGATAATTTTGTATTATGATCACCTTGAAACTACAGTTTTTTCCTCTTCACAAATGCTTTTGTTCAAAAGTACTACATCAAATCAATGTGATTACTTTTTCCCGAGAAGAACGCATTTTAAACAACATCTAAACAAGTTTGTTTTTGTACACTGCGTAGTACACTGCATTTTCCTGTGTGGTACTCATTTATTTTTCTCCCAATTATCCCCATGATTTAAGATTTTGTTGTTCTCTGCTTTTTGTTAAAATGAAAAAATATTTAATGAACTTGAAACTACAGCTAATAAAAATGTTTACATAAAATAACATAAAAAATCACACCCACTGCATTAGCACCAGCAATTCTCGAAAAAAGCAAAGAGTAATAGAAATATTATTTAAATTCCATGTAAAACATTTGTTTTTTCTGGAGAAATAAAACTACTGAATTATAAGTGTTGAACACTTGTCTTCTTTTACACCCAATTTTGCCCTTTTGTTTCTGCCTTATTGTACTCCCTTTATCAGGCATCCATTCAATTCCTCCCCCCTTTCTGAGAAATTGGGTAATTTTTTTTTTTTTTTAGTTTATCAAATTCTTTTTAGGAAACTAATTCACCATTTTCATGGGCTGTAATATCCTAATATAATATATAAGACTCTGAATTACAGGTTTTAAATTTATAGAATGATTTTATCTCCATGCAGTCTGGAATTAACAAGGTTTATGTGAAACATACTTCACGATTACTCCCGTCTCCACTGTCGAGTGAAAAAATAGTGATGCCAATCAACATTCAAATCTCGGGTTTTGTTTGCTATACAGATGATGACCTAAGATAAAAATTGGAATAATACTGAGCACTTACCTTATTCAAAAAAATATACTCTTTGTCTGCCGAAAATTAGAACTCAAAATCTCTTTTTATTTTGGATTTAACTTTTGCGTAATACACCTACAAATACACAAAGTTTATTTTTCCATTCCTGCAACATTAGGAAAAATGCTGAAAGGCATTCACGGAACCATTATGTATTATTTTGATGCACTATACATTAGGGTGGAGCGAAAAAGTCTTTATTTCAAAATTCACACTGCCTGAGTCATTAAATGGTGCGAAACCCGATAAGAACAAATTGTTTTCAAATTTCAGCTCAAAATAGTGTCATCTTCAGGTTCCACAACTCAAGCGAATATATTTCTAGCTTATTTTTATTAAAATAATCATGTTTACTTAATTTAATAATTAGTTATATTTTCATTATTAAATTTCTTTATTAATACGTTAATATAACACGTCAGGGCTGGAAATCGTAGATTTAGAAGCAGACATCGGCTTAGGATCTGATTCAGAAATGGAATATACCTCAGAAAATGATGACGATTTCGTTAGTCAGGAAGCCAAATGTCGGAAAACGACTGACGATGAGATTCCCCAAAACACTAAAACAGACCAAATTCCCGAACCAGCCGTTTTTCTTGATAAAGCAGGTGTATCGGAGTATTAATTATTCAATTAATTAATTAAACGTAATTATTTCAATAGAGATTCATAAAAGACTAAAAAAGACACTGGGAATATATTCGCTTGAGGTGTGGAACCTGAAGATGGCAATATTTTGAGCTGAAATTTGGAGACAATTTGTTCTTATCAGTTCCGCACCATTTAATGTCTCAGGCAATGTTAATTTCGAGAAAATGTGTTTTTCGCTCCACCCTACTATACATACAGCTCGTCGTGCTGTTCAAAATATTTTTTCTCATGTAAGCCTATGTGTTTCTTCGGGACAATCCAGGTGATATCCTCCTGGCTAAGGGTCTCAATCAACCAACCTCTCAAATCAAATCAAACCTATGTGTATAAATAGAAACATTTAAAAGTAATTTTTAAGTAGCGGATGGTCAAAGGGATTGCTCACGTTATTTATCTCAAAACTAGGGGTGGACGCGAGACGAGGCAGAGATGTTTAGAATTTCTGCGAGACGAGACAAACATTTTCAACATTAAAATAGAGGGATTTTGCGAGATAAGACAAAATTTTTAGGCCTGTTTCGCCAGACAAGACAGGACTATTTTTCACCTCACGTCCATCCCTACTCAAAACGAGCAAATTCATCCCAATTAAAGACTTTTATCACTGAAATGGGCATAAAATCCTGTTCGGTGCATTCAAAAATCATTTCACCGATGATAAGCAATATTCTTAAACAATATCTATAATCCATTTCAATCATGAGTCGATCAAAACATGCCTACCCCTCCGCAAAAGTTCGAATTTTTTTTTTTTTTTTTTAAATCACCATAAAACTTTACGGTAACAGTTCATAACACAATTTCTTCGCATAGGGGCTCAAGACAGTCCCGCCCCCAAATGGAAAATTCGATCCAATAATCCCATTCGGATGCTTCTCACAAGAATGGAAGGACTCGAAAATGTGGGAAAAAGTAGAGGGTGGGGGAAGAGAAGAAATCCTTTAGCTAAAAATCTTAATGATTGATTTCAGAAAACTAATAAAAATTTTCACTGCAGTCGAAAAGTAACAAGAATATTTGGGGAACTTCATTTTTATACGGCTTGGGAAGTAAGTCGCATTCATTGCTTATTAATGGGATGATTGTGTGTTAAGTTTTGCATTAAAAACGGGATGTTTTTTTTATACTGAACATATTCAATTTAGGTCTGCAGTTGTGTCGTTCCGTGTGGGTTGTATGAAGGCAAAGCAATGCGAGAACTATTTACCCTAGGGGAAGGGGCCTTGGGTGGAGTACTTTTTAAGAGTTTCAAACGTGTATTCCCGTTACATCTGAAAAAAGTCGCTCTAAACGCTGAAGTTAGATTGGCAGCCGTGCGGTAGGCAGAAACCCTGGACCTTCATACTATTTGTCATGTTACACTATCACTATCTATCATGTTCAGCGTCTTATCCATTTGCCCATGGTGTTACCGTGTAGTTCCGCTAGTTATATTTTTTACACAATTTTACCGAAACAGATGAAAATGAAAGCAAGTAGGATTTAAGGAAAGAAAAAAAAAACGACTTCAAAATTACTTCAGCGTAACGTCTTCTGTATTCGTGACTTTTCTGTATTCGTGACTTATGTATTCCGATATCCTAAAAGATTTGTTTACGCGCTCATAAGAAATGAAGAGTTCCATTTCGATGGGTCCAAATCTGTCCACATGGTAAAAAAATTATCTCTAAACTTGCATTTAAAAAAAGACTCCGACGAATTGAGAACCTTATTTCGAAGTGGTTAAAATTAAACTAATTAATATTCCCATTGAATAACAGTAGGATTTGTCATTTCTCGCCAAATGTAGGAGATATCGCCAAGCTGGGTTCAGTTTCGGGACTTATTTTTTTGGGCACAATTTTGGCTAGTTTTGACATACCACCGGCGCTAATGACAACCGTTTAGGCAACGTTTTAAAAACATGTTTTTTTTCCCAGATTTTCTGAATTATAATGTAATCAGAATTTGACGAAATTAATATGGCACCACCCCGAAGGTATTCCCATCCAACAAAAAAGAGTAATTGAAATCGGTTCACGTGGTAAAAAGATATCGCTGAACATTCATTAAAAAAAGATTCCGACTAATTGATAACTTCCATTTTGAAGTCGGTTGAAAATAATTGTAATTCTTTTTGTTCAATATTTCAACTTTTTTTTAAAATATTGTTGAGATACACATTTTATATATATCGCTATTAAAGAAAGGAAGGAATTTTTAACAAAATCTTTCGGAAGCTCATTAGGTGTTATTTTGTTAATGAGTATCCATGGTCAATTTTTATTTAAACGTTGTAATTGTAATAGTTTTTAAATACAATATTTTTATGAGTACGAAAATTATGTGCGATCTAAAAATTGTATTATGTAATAGTAGTTTGAATATTTTACACTAGTTGAAGTACCCTTAGTTGACAGGTTCATCATTTTTTTCGGTTCCGAAATTTTAATCAATAGCATTCTAATAGTGCAAGATGGAATATTTTGACTGCTAAATCAAATTTATGTAAATTGAATATTTAAATTAAGAATCATACTTGCGCAAAAGAATTTCCTTAGATTATTTAAGTCAAAACATTTAAATTCACCACAAAATTAAGAGCCTTCTACTTTTAAGGCTATAAAATCCGGTTCGATGCATTCAAAAATCATTCACCGATGACAAGCAATATTATTATACTTATTTACAATTTAGTTTACATGTCAATCAAAGCATGCTTGCTCCTCCGCGAATAAAAAAAAAAAGACTAAAATCGCTATAAAACTTTACGGTAATAGTTCATAACTCATTTTTCAATTTCTTCGCATAGTGGCTCAAGACATTTCCGCCCCAAATCGAAAATTCGATCCAATAATCTTCGTTCGGGTGCGTCCCACAAGAATGGAACACTATCGAAAATGTCGGGAAAAAAGTAGAGGGGGGGGGGGGGAGAGAGAAATCCTTAAGCTAAAAATCTTAATGACTGATTTTAGAAAACTAATAAAAATTTTCATTGCAGTCGAAAAGTAACGAGTAAATTCGAGGAACTTCATTTTTACGGCTTGGGGAGTAAGTTGCATTGATTACTTTTTAATGGGGTGATTGTGTGCGAAGTTTTGTAATAAAAACGGGATTTGAAGGGTTTTTTTTTTTTTAAATATAGATATCAAAGGGCAGCTGTTTCATTAGGTACCCCCCCCCCCTTATTCTTTGTATGTGCATTTTATGAAAGTGTGATCACAGAAAACTGTTTTGCAAACTTTTATTTTTAAATTATTCAATATTTTAGTTATATAAAAAAAAATATATTTTAGTTAAGCGTGTCAGTTATGGGAAAAGAGAGCATTTTAAGAAAATGCCCGAGAAATCTATTAGTTGTCAGCACATACACGAATAAGAGTGTACAATTTTTACTAAAAAATTATCATAATTTTCATAAAATGAATTACTTTTGATTATCTTAAGAAATTAAAAATAAAGATTTTTTCCCCATACCGAAATTTTAATTATTTTTGTAAATACCTTTTTAAAAAAACCTGCACTCATTAGTGTGATTTAAGTAATTTCCTAAATAGAATTGTTTAAATAGACTGATTACATTAAATCTACTGAATCGACAGCATTCGTTATGTCCAGCGAATAGAGAACATGTCGCGAGTTCTGTCACGCCATTTTTATTCAGTATATTTGTACGTAACACCATCCATAGATAAAGGTGGGAAATTAATCCATACACATAGCAGCTTAAGACCCCGGGCTTATACACTGCGTATGTATGTTTTGAAAACAGACATATTGTTAAAAAAAAGTATGATAGTAAAGATAAAAGAAATGGTATTTTTCTCTTTAAATATAAAACAAGTCCATCGTCGAGGAAGTTCGCGAAGAATTCCATTTAGATACTAAAAGCTTCACATGCACACAACCAAGTTCTTCCCCCTTCTTTCAATGTTGATTCTTGCAGTGACCCCCCTCTGATTTGATATCACACGGTGCTGAAAATACGTCTACGCTCACAAAAATGCAAATCAATCTCATTCTACTTTGTTGCACACTCCCTTCTTCCAACAACTAAGAAAGAAAAAGGAAAAAAAAAAAAAAGATTGCTGCGTTGTTCTAAATTCAAATGCAGCTCTCTCTCTCTCTCCCTGACGTCTCATATCATGCTTCATTGCTCCTTTTCTGACTACCTTAGGTGACGTCACTCACGTAGGGTCCCCTGAAAAAAAATGCTGAAAAGACTTACTCGGTCTTCTATCCTTCCCAGGCGTCGATTCTGACGGAAATGATCCTTCCATTTACATCCCCTGCAACGCCTGCACGTAGGTGAAGGAACAAAGCTAATTCTTTTATTGATATCTATGAAATAGCTTGTTCTACAAAAAAAAAAAAAAAAAAAAAAAAAAAAAATTCTTTAAATCCTGTTTTTAAGAGCATAAAATCTAAAATACTGTTTTTGTAACGACATATTCAAAATAAAAATGTATGATGTACTTATATAATTCTGAATTTAGAAAATAGCAACGATAACTTGTACATGGGCGTTATTTTAAACTGATACAATGGAGCTTTGAATGGTAGAAAATTGCAGTAAAAATTGCTTTTAAAATTTTGCATGAATACTGCGTAAGAAAACAGACTAAATTCATTATTATTAGCTTTGTTTTTCTTCTAAATTTATGTTTGTTCGTACTGAAAGTTGTTCCTCTCCCCCCCCCCACGCGAATAATTACATAGAATATTCCAGTAAACAATCTATTCTTTTGATAATCTTACGATTATTTTTAGTTTGTAGATTGTAAAGCTATACATATATGGAGTTATAACGTGTTTTGTTCTAATGTCAAAAATTTTAGGGGCTAATTTTTCAGGCTAAATTTTTAAAAATAATATAATATATTTGTTTTGGTTGATTTTATTATTTTTTTATTAAACATTCTCATAAATAAATAGTTTTAAAGGTAAAATTTAAAAAAAAAAAACTGATGTGGACAACACATGATTTCCTTGCAATTCTTATTAAATCAAAAATATTTTCGGCCCACTTCATCTAATCTTATTTTGTTTCAAAGAGATAAAATACTGCAGTAATAGTAACGCTTAGCGATTTCTAGCAAAATATTTCGATATCCCTAAGTTGGGGTTAAATTTGAAGGATTTCCCTCTGACACTTAATTGGGCGATATTTCACGAAAAGCCGGAGGCTTGAGATAGTTTGCGAGATTTTGGGGATAGCCAAAATCGACGACAGTCTTTCAATGAATTCAATGCATTCACAGACCTTAATGTATTTAACGTCATTTAGCTACCCTGTAAATAAATTCCCAATCGATTGCAGTCAAGAAAGATATTGAAAACAGTTAGATATTGCAATAGTTCTAAATACAAAAGTTCAAAATTCTACGGGTTAAAGTTTTAGAGTTATACAAAATACTAAATAATTTTTGAAGCCAAATTTGGTGACATTTCGCGAAACTCGCCAAAGTCGACGACATATGGCGAGATTTCATGCATGGACCAAACAATGACTGACTATTGCCAAATTTGGTGATATTTTGGTAAAACTCGCCACGGTCGAAGACAAATGCCGAGATTTTGGGCATGGACCAAACAATGATAGACTGTCGCCAAATTTGGCGATATTTCGACAACATTAGCCAAGGTCGACGACAGACGGCGAGATTTTAGGCATGGACAAACAATGACTGTCTACAGTTGTATTTTATTGAAGATGTCGATAGACATTAAAGTATTGAAATTCTTTTCGGTGGTCCTGTAAAACTCTCCAGTAGATTGGAACCAAAAATCGAGATGCACAACTAGATGTTAGAACTATTTTATATATGAAATTTCATAATAGTTTTTTGAGATTTGAGAGTTAAATACGTCAAAAGTCGCCAAGCTTGGCGACTTTTGACGTAGTTGTTGAGGGAGGCACGTGACTGTGATCGGACCATTACCTAACTTATATGATAGGACGGTATTGTGCTTGAAATAGATCAATGCCCCTAAAATTGCCATTGACCGTAATGTATTGGAAATCTTTTGAGTGTTCCTGTAGCAGAACTATAAATGATAAAGACACTTTTTAAATGGAGAAATTCATTTTGTAACTCTTAACAGCATATATCACTTCTGAGTCGTTTGAAATAGCCCAATACCTCTAAAATACGCTTTAATGAATTTCGGCCCATAGAGCGTAATGTATTTCAAATCTTTTGGGCGGTCCTGTAGATTAACTATCCAGTCAAATGGATACTACCTTCAGGAACGGCCTACCTATTTGGTTTAAAGCCTGTTTTAGTTCCGGAAGTGTCCTACTGTCCTGCTGAACCCTAGCTCTAGGCTCAGGTCCAGCAAGCAGCGGTTTCCCTCATTTTTATTTTATTTTTTTACAGCACAATTTTTGGATTACAATTGGTAAAATACATCAGTGTTATACAATATAAAAGCAGTTAGTTTACAATGGTTTACAATTGCTCACAATATTGTTCTTAGTAACATTTGACCATAGATACATATATTTAACACGTTCTTTTTTTATTTTTTTTACAATTTTGAAAGTTAAAAAAAAGTAAATAAATATCTAAAAGTAAACAATAGGCTTGAGAATGATAAACTTTAAAAGTAATTTTGAAAAATATAAACATAAATAAATACAACTAATATTCAAAAATGTGCTTTAGAAAGAAAGTTTTTTTTTTTTTTTTTTAAATTTTGAAAGCATTTATCTAATATATAAAATTCTCCTGTCACAGTGTTAGTCACCTAACTCCTCCGAAACCACTCGACCAATTTTAATGAAATTTTCTATGTATATTCGTTAGGTCATAGAATAGGTTTTTAACTATGTCTCATACCCCTAAGTCATAAGGGCGGTCCACCCCAAAATGTTTAGCCCCCGAGTGCTATTAATTTCAATCAGGATTTCTGTGTAGACATTAGCGTGTCGAGTCACTTTTCAAATGCGTTTGCCAGATAATGTGGAGAAGGGGGGGGGCGTTAATAAAATGTTGAAAGTCGCACAAGGTTTGCAATTTTTGATAATTGATCGCTAAATGTGGTGCCAAAACGTGACAATTTATTATAAATATATTTCGCGTATAGTTAGAAAATGCCTGGCGTATATTGTAAAAGAGTTTTATTAGGCGATTTTAATATAGATTTCTATTCCGAAGAAGTGCTCTGTGGAACAAGAAAGGAAAACACGGTACACTCATGGATTATGATGCCCATTCCAAACAGCATTTAAAATGTCTTTGTGGTATAGTTGGAATATGCTTACAGGAAGAATATGCCTGGCGAAGATATTAAAACAGTTTCAGTAGGCGATTTTAAGATTGATTTCGATTCCAAAGATGTGTTGTACGGTACAAGAAAAAGTTGATTCCTATTTTAACGCCCTCACTCTCGCCAACCTAAAATCCCCGTACTTTGGCGAGCTTTGCAGTCATGGGTCTCTGTGAGTTATGCACAAGTTTCAACGGTACTTACGTATTATCCCGGCGGTCCGCCAAGACAAGCATTTTTTCACCAAGATAAATGCCGGGCACATGAAATTGTTGATGGTTTGGAATACGACTGGCAACGTATTTTAAATCTACGAAAAAGTAGTTTGGCGGAAGTGACCGCCGGGATAATACGTAAGTACCGTTTCAACGCACCCAAAATAACTAGGTGATAACTAAAGTAAACAAACTAGCGATAAACGCGCCAGTTAAGAAATTTGAACACATTTAATTATTAAAACTACATTATTTGGTAATCCAAAATAAATAAAAATGTAACGGCATGCTGCACTTACATGTTGTTACAAATCGCCATTTTAATTCTAAGTTACGATTTCTAAATGCAAAAAATCGTCATGGTAACTGCACATGTTTAATCATCGCCTCCTTGGCGAGAGTCGAGGCATTAAAGTAGGAAACAATATATAAAACGGTGAAGTATAGTTGTGATATACTTGGCGAAGATTGTAAAATAGTTTTAGAAGGCGATTTTAAGATAGATTTCGATTCCAAAGATGGGTTTATGAAATAAGAAAGAAAAATACAGCACAGTCATGAATAATGATAACACTTTCCAACTTAATGGAATGAGGACGAAAAATAGGGACGACGCATAAATTATGATATGATTTTAATATATAGCACTATAGTGCGTATTTAAAATCTGAAAGGGTTTCAGATTTTCATCCTTTTTCTTGGGGGGGGGGGGGCAAAATTTTTTATCGAATGACTATAAATAAGTCTCAAGGCCAAACTATGTCTGTTTGTGGATTAGATTTGAGCACACCATGTTTTTCACACGGACAGTTATACGTGGCATGCTCTCGAGTGGGCAAACCATACAGTGGGCATCCAGTTTGTTTGTGTTATCTAAAGATGGGATAACAAAAATTATTGTATACTCTATTGCGTTAAGGGATTGATATTATTTTTTAGTAAAACTATTGTAATTAGCGATATATATAAATTTATAGAATAAATTACAATGAATTAAAAATATAAATGTTTGGTATTGCGTTACTTTTATATTCCAGTATCGTTGTTCACAGCGCTCCATGCCTCTTCCACTCATATACCACATCCTCACTAACTTACAATAAGTTAGTCATTTCTTTCTACTAAAATAATCCTAGGAATAATTTATATGGCAAAATAACGTTTGCCGGGTCAGCTAGTATACATATAATAATATACTGAAAAATAAATTTAGGCTTCGATATGAGAAGTGTATTTTTTTTAATCTAACGAAATAAGAGCAGCAACAAAAATTCTATGTCAGATAATAATGCTAATAAAATCATAATTTAAAAAAAATGTTCTATTTAAGAGTTTTTACGTGGTTTTTATCAACTGAAAATCTTGTATTTATTTAATCGGAATCGCTTTCTGGTGTATGAGGTCTTATATCAATCGGATGAATATACTTGGGTTGATTATTTTGTAGAAGAACGGTGAAGTATAGTTGTGATATACTTGGCGAAGATTGTAAAATAGTTTTAGAAGGCGATTTTAAGATAGATTTCGATTCCAAAGATGGGTTTATGAAATAAGAAAGAAAAATACAGCACAGTCATGAATAATGATAACACTTTCCAACTTAATGGAATGAGGACGAAAAATAGGGACGACGCATAAATTATGATATGATTTTAATATATAGCACTATAGTGCGTATTTAAAATCTGAAAGGGTTTCAGATTTTCATCCTTTTTTTTGGGGGGGGGGGGGCAAAATTTTTTATCGAATGACTATAAATAAGTCTCAAGGCCAAACTATGTCTGTTTGTGGATTAGATTTGAGCACACCATGTTTTTCACACGGACAGTTATACGTGGCATGCTCTCGAGTGGGCAAACCATACAGTGGGCATCCAGTTTGTTTGTGTTATCTAAAGATGGGATAACAAAAATTATTGTATACTCTATTGCGTTAAGGGATTGATATTATTTTTTAGTAAAACTATTGTAATTAGCGATATATATAAATTTATAGAATAAATTACAATGAATTAAAAATATAAATGTTTGGTATTGCGTTACTTTTATATTCCAGTATCGTTGTTCACAGCGCTCCATGCCTCTTCCACTCATATACCACATCCTCACTAACTTACAATAAGTTAGTCATTTCTTTCTACTAAAATAATCCTAGGAATAATTTATATGGCAAAATAACGTTTGCCGGGTCAGCTAGTATACATATAATAATATACTGAAAAATAAATTTAGGCTTCGATATGAGAAGTGTATTTTTTTTAATCTAACGAAATAAGAGCAGCAACAAAAATTCTATGTCAGATAATAATGCTAATAAAATCATAATTTAAAAAAAATGTTCTATTTAAGAGTTTTTACGTGGTTTTTATCAACTGAAAATCTTGTATTTATTTAATCGGAATCGCTTTCTGGTGTATGAGGTCTTATATCAATCGGATGAATATACTTGGGTTGATTATTTTGTAGTTCTTCAATCCCTTTTATTATTTTGTTGCATAAGTTTTTATTTTTAATACATATGCAGCCCACTGCTCATTACTTTGTGAAGGTGACTTTAAGACTCTGTATTGCTTTAATAATTTACAATTAGTGAAATAATGTAATGAATTTCCTTGCATATTGCATTTACAATGATCGGAGGAGGCTCTTTATTTTTAAAAAATATTCTGGGAATGGTCCATGATTGGTAAAAAAGGGTAAAGGTTCCTGTGTTCTAAAAGAAAATCCTCTGATGTTTTTTTAAAGTATTGGTTAGTATAACTGCCTCTAACTTCTGTGTCCCATGATATTTTCCATTTTTCTAATTTGTCCTTTTTTATGTCCTCATTTATTGTTACATTGACTATTACTGTATTACTTGCTTTAAGTGATAGGGAGTGTATGATATTACCTATAACCCCTCTTGTATGATTTTACCTATTATTATTTAATATTATTATGTGTGCTGATTTTCGTAGTGAAGAGTATAATGGAGCTGAAAGTGGTAACCCGAATAATCTATCCTTAAAAATATATGCATCCTGCAGGAGACCTACGTCATAATGATTTTCAATAAGATAATGAATTGCGTGTGCAATTTGTGACTTGTTATTTTGAATGTTAAGTTGAGCTGATTGTCATGATATTTGTTTTAGATTAGATTTAAAATAATATTTTAACTATACTTAATATTAATGCTTAATGATTTAAAATAGTCACATAACTTATAGAATTTGAATCTTAAATATTTGAGTTATTATAAAGTTTATAAGTGTCTGCTTCTTGGAGACTCTTGAGCCCTTCTGAAGTGAATTTTAAATATCGGACATTGTCTACTATAGGCAGGATGACTGCAATCATAGTTCGTCTTCTTGTTAATATTGTCTTGTAAGCAGTTTATACATTTAAAGGTGTCCGAAGGACAATTCGGTCCAGGATGTGACTCAGAGCATTTACCACATATTTTGTCCTTCTCGCGGCAAGTTTTGGCAACATGTCCAAATGCTTGACAGTGGAAGCACCGTTGAATTTCTATATATTTTTTCAAATTACAAGTTCTGAAGTTGACAATACAGGTATTAACTTTTCTTTGTAATATCTTTGTTGTCGACGATCTTGGTACGTTTATGATGAAATGTTTATTGTTCTTTTTCCCTGGGATGCATTTTACTATTTCTATGTAGTCCTTGTTTATTTTGTATTGACGAATAATTGTTTCTTTTATGTCTTCTATTGTTGATTCGAGTGGAGCATTGAACAACATTAACTTTTGCATTATTGGACCTTTTAATGATATATTGGATATTTTTATCAGTTCTTCATTGTTTTTTAATTCTTGAAGTATTGATCTTGTTGCGTTGTTATTTTCTCCTTTGATAAGTAAGCATCCCTGTCTTGTGTTTTTGACCTCAACAATGTCCTTTTTGATTGAATCCAGTGTATTCAATTTTATTCTTATATCTTCTGATGTTTTTATTGTTTCGGTGGGATTTAACATTATCATTTCTGGATCTTCTGCCGGAGTGCATAACGCTTCTACGAACGATTTTTGTGTTATTCCAATATCTTCCGGCTTCTGCTTTTCTACAGCTAATGAGTGATTGACTGCTGATAGAGTTTGTACTTGCATTTTTAGTGCTGTTATTTCTGACTCTTGGAGTAATAATTTGTTTCTCAGTTCATAAACACTATAAAGCAGTTTTGAATTCAATTCTGCTGGCAATTCTGTTTTCGAAATCATTTGTGTTATTTCTTCAACTAAATCCATATATTTCGCTAAGTCTTCTGCTGATGATTTGCAAATTTGTTGAAGATCTATAGTTGTGTTCGTGGTATCTTTATCACTTGATGGAAGTGGGGGAAAATCTTTTATTTGCTTATTTGTTTTTTCTTTTTCTATTGTTTGTAATTGTTGCTCAACTACTACAATTCTTAATGGTGATTCATTAACATTTTGGTTTTCCTTTTGTAGCAATGGCGTTTTGGGTACTGATGGTAGTGCGTCTAGATGCAATATCTCTGTTTCAAGTTGTGAGACGTCATGTTCTTTCAACAAGTCCGTGTCTTTTTGGCTTTTGATTGAGTCTTTTAATGTTTTTATTTTTCTGTTTCGAGGTGATACTTTAGATGAGGAGCTTGTCTCCGAGTCTGGAGAATCACATCTAGACAGCGGATTCGATAATTCCAAATCACCTGCAACTCCTTTTTCAACTGCTAAGTACTTTTTCTTTCTTCCCATTTTGCAAGTGAGTGAGAAATTTTTTAAAAGTCCTTTAAAAGTGCTAAGTCCAAAATAAAGATGAGAATCAATAGTAAAAAATAAATACAAAAAGGTCACTTAGTAAATATATTTGATAAGAAAACAATAGTGAAAATGAACGAAGGAGGAATCGTAGGAGGTCAATATTAAAAAAAAATAAATAAATGAATAATAATAATAACAATTTGATGTCTCAATTCCTGATATAAGAAAAATAGTGGAGACTTCCTCAGGAACTTAACTGCGGTGGCTGTTTTTTTTTTTTTCTATGTATTGTAAACGTTACCCGATTTATACTGCATTTGTTTACATTTCCATTACCTTTATACAGTTTATCTTTCAACGTGTTGCGTAATAATTTACTTCAGTCCAAAAAACACTGTTGCCTCCTTGGTTAAACATTTTATTTTATTTTAATTGTTTGTTTTTGCACGTGTGTGTAATTTTCCCCCAGCCATTTCATGCTCTATGATCTCTCTATCTCTATGCTCTATGATATGCTCTATCATGCTCTTTTATCTATTGTAACAATATTTCGCAAGTTGTAGAGTACGCATCACATGCATTTTTGTATAAGTAGGTTACAATCGCAAAAAAACCAACATCTTAAGAATATCAATACTACGTAATTCCATTATTATTGCCCTTGTCGAGTTTTGCTTCTTTTTGATTCATTTATAGCCCTAGAACTATCTTATTAAATTGATCAATAACACATAATCATGGAAGCAACAGTGAGGAACTATATAATAAAATCAAATTCTTGTAATTAAATCTTTTTTTTTAAACTAAATTTCAAAATTTTCTACTGGAAAACACCAAACAAAAATAACACACTATTGGCGAACAAAGAAAAAAATAGCCAAAATAAGTTCAGAGTACCAGAGCAAAAAAACAACAACAAAAAAAAACTGTATTAGTTTACTAACTATATTTTTCTTAAATTTCTTAATCCAAATCATTCTCTTACTGTTGTTGTTTACAGTTCTTGATTTTTTTTCTCTCTTTTCAATATTAAGGATTTTACTCTAAAAAGTTGGCGATTAATTTCTAAATTCAATGTACGGCAAAATAAACCAGTTACATGCATTTTCAATTTGAAATTTGTAAAAAAATTAAATGACTGTAACTTTCTTAAAAATTGAGATATTTGTATATATTTAGTATCAAATTAAAAGTTTTTAAAATAACAGTTGAATTATACATATGTTGACCATCCTACTTACCTCCTTCTGATTGAAACTAAGCTTTAAAGGAAGAGCTCATTTTCTTCCTGCAAAAACTTAAAAATTTCACGAGAGAACCCCAGTCAAATGGAATAGAAGGGGGAGGTGCACAACTAGATGTTGCAACAATCATAAATATAAAGTTTCGACATTCTACGCCAATTGTTTTTGAGATATGCGAGTTTAATGAATTTCGAATCTTTTGGGCGGTCCTGTACATAAACTATCCATTGGAATGAGACCAAAATAGGAGGTGCACAACTAGATCATAGAACAATCCGAAATATAAAATTTCAACATTCTACGACCAATAGTTTTTGAGATATGCGAGTTACATACGTACGTACGTATACAGACGGCATGAAAAAACTGGCCACAATAGACTCGCCGCTGGTCAAAATGAGTTGCAGACGCGTTTATATGATCGTGCATGCTAGTTTACGATGAGATGCATCGAAAAAAAAAATGTTAATTAAATTTAAATCAAAATTGGTTTTTTCGTCGAAATTTGGGCCCCGAAATTTTTCGGGATCACATTAGTTCCTTTAGCATTTTTTACTTCCTTGTATGGCTTGTATCTCCGAAGATGTACGGATACAGTGTTGCAGCACAAACCCTAAAATTCTTAAGAACTCTATGTACCGGAAAAGGCTAAGTTTTCTTGTTTTAAAGAACTTTTCAACTGCACTTGCAATAAAAATTTTTAAGTACCAAAAACGTGTGCTTGAGAAAAAATAAAACTTTATTTGTTCACAAGTATTACGGTAACACTCCCGAGAACACAAAGCTGTTAAAATAAAGAAATTTACACACTTTGTATGCCGTGACCCATCAGCATTAATACACTTACGATGAAATAGCGTGAAAAGCCAATTCTTAAGGCAACGAGAGAACTTCACATATGATCTTCAGTAGTAGTATATCATATAGTTGCACATGGTACAATGTCACGCAATATTAGTATAAATAAGTAGGTTTTATTTGACCCCCCCCCCAAATAAAAAATCACTTGCAGGTAAATATCGCTGGTTTAAAAATGAACTTTACAAATATACACTAGCGTTTATTCATTGTTTGAATCCATATTCTTGCTGCGTTGTTCCAAGAAACAGTTTTCTGCTGTCTGAAATTACGCTTCAAGTTTAGATGCTACTTGTTAATTTAACCCCATTCAACAATTTAGACGCATATATTAAACGATTTGAGGCTGTCTATCTTATATATACACAATAATTAATTTTATACTTATTATATATGAAATATTTTAATTATGGAAGTTGGAAAATTCAAGTAGGGTCTATATATTCCAAGTAGTCATATACAAAATACGAAGCTAACTTTTGTAAAATAAGAATACACAAGACGAGTTATTCATGGATCTAAAAGTCTGTTTCAACTTTATAAATCTACAGAAAAATAAATGTATAATCTTTTAAACTTGTGTGAGAGCATAGAAGTTTAACAGAAAAGGAATTTGAATTGCTAAGGTGTCCGCCTACCCTGAAAACATCGAATTTCGCCCAAAAAATCAGTTATAAAATTATTCGCAAGTCTTTTGCAGCGTACATTTCAATTTCTAAAACCGTTTTTTTTTATCCTAAGACGTTTGGAAGGGAAGTTTAGCCTCTTAAAACACATCATCCGCAGTGAACTAACATCTACATCAGCTAAGAACTTAAATGCCTTTTTCTCAGTATTTTGTTTTTCGCATTTGATCTTTTCACTATTAACACCATAACTTCTAGATAATTAAAAAAAATTTATTAAAATTTTCAGCATATGTTTAAAATATTCACTATGAAATGACCTTAAATACTTGTTCTCACACAAATATTTGCTTCTATTCCAAGATTTTTTGTTGTCAACAGGTCGTAAATTATAAAAAAAAATATGCATATTTAGTCACATAATTGACCATATTTTATTTTCCTGTTAAAATTTCTCTAATTTTTTTTTTGTCATTTTAAATATCATTGTCATGTACACCTCACTGTTAAAAAGAATTAGGATTCATTCAGTACAACCGAGTGTACATTGTTAGCCGTTTTGATAAATTGTAGTGAAAATTTACAACAAAGCCCCCTAATTTCTCAAAATGTATGACAATTATAAATCATTTTCCGAGTAATTTTTTTCCTATTCTACAATTTATGTGAAAATTATAAAAAAAATCTGTGAATTGTAATTTTTAAAAAAATTTATCGAACGTAGGCGGATACCTTAAAATCTTGTGTATAATGTGCTAATAAGTTTTCGACCTGTTCTTCATTTCCATTACCTGGTGGGAAAAAAATCTCTGTGAAAATATAAAATTTTAGAATTTTCATACCGAAAAATTCAAAAACTCTTTCTCTCTCTATGTATACACATATATATTATACTTTCTATCAGTTGCCTTATTAACTGTATTTACTTTTGATCATATTTTGTGATTTCAGTGAAATTTTTTTTATCAGTATGTAACTTTGATAGGGTAAAGTGGAAAATGTAACAAGTATTTTCTATATTTGCAAAAAATAATTAAAATAATACTCAGCATATTTTATTAAGAAATCGTATTCGTAAGTATATTCGTTATTTATTATAGTCTACGATTTTCGTTCAATTATATTTTATTCAGTACGCAAATTTCATTGGAAAATGTAAGAAAACTGCCATAGTTTAAGTATACGACACACCACAGATGTAATTCTCATAAAAATCCCGAATAAGAATATAATTTAAAAGAAAGAAATTTCCAGAAGTTAATGCGTCAATAAATCTCTTTTTATATTTTTCAACAAAGAACCAGCTCTACATTCCATTTCCAAAATTAAAAAATAAATAAAGAAAGAAAAATAACAAACAAATAATAAAGAACACCGATTCTGCTGGGAGAAGTACCTCCAAAATATTTTGTTTATAATGAAATCTATAAATTATACTCCCAACTTCCCTTTCTTTTACCTTAAAAGAAATTACTGGTGGTTCGATTGTTTTCTAAAAATTAAAAATAAAATGAAAGAGGGCGAGAGAGATTAAGAATTTGAGAAGGAACCACAGAAATTCCTCACAGATTTCTGGAACGGTTCTATACCCTGCTATTAATCAAAATTTCGGGAACCTATAAAAGTGATTGCAGCAACAGAGGAGGAAGTACTTTTAATGGTGGATATATATTTTTTTCTTTTTTGTAAAAAAAGAGAGATTCTTTCTTCAATATAATTAATAGAGGTCCAGCAAACAGCTCCCAGTTAAATTTTAATTCTTGAGTGCAATAATTCCTTCCAGTTGATCTGCAGAAAAGCACGTAGGTTCGGTAAGATACACGTGAAATATAATGGTTGGAATGATTCATTAAAGTCGATAAATCTATTCCATGAATTACATTCGGAAAATTATAATGGATTATCTTTTTTTTGAGGGGGGAGTGGAGGTGGAATTTGGTATTCGATTTCATATGTATTTTTAGTTATTTTTAAGAAGAACGGAGAGCTATAAATTTATAGGAAGGTTCCAGTGAATTTCTGTTTTTCTTTTCGAAATTTTCTGTAGTAGTGCCTCGTTGTTTCTTCTCCAGACTTGTGCAATTCATACATGAACATGAAATATGAAAATGGTGCCCTGCGTAGAAGAAACCTAACACTGGTTTTTGCAATTTCTAAATGCTATGTGCAATATCTCCCTCCCTTTGAAAGTAACATACAGAAAAACCTCGATTATCCAAAATTTTGTGTTAACCGAGGTGCTAAACTCGCTTTAACTGAGGCGTCACCTCGATTAATGTAGATGTTAAATACAAACTTGAACTAATCAAAACATGTTAGATTATATATAGTTAGTTCACAGGCGTAGCTATAGCTTCCCCATGGTAAGGGACAAATATGTCCCGGTGGAAGCGAAAAGGTTAAATCAGCTGACTGACATTTCTGAATTTTTTCTGATATTTTTATACGTATCATATGCATGCCGATCCTGGTAAGTAAACACTTAGTGGTTCTTGAGCCCGCCAAAGGAACTTTTGAAGTAACCCTATACCTTGCAAAGACGTTGAAAACAATTTCTTTACATAAGACAGCTTTGGAGGTATGTAACAATATGTTAAAATACTTGTGAGTGGCAAACAAATATAAGAAGCTCTTAACTCTTTAACGCGCAGTGTTCCCGCTCTGGGAACACCAAACGCTGACCAGTCACGAAGAATAGATTTGATTTCTATAAAAATAGTTGCGGGGGACTTAGCTCCACGAGAATCCTTCACTTTTTAGCACGTCATTTCCCGTAAAAAAATTGTCACGATTATTTTTAACAGCACTGACATCCGCTGAAAAATGGAAGAATGAGAGAACAGCTGGATAGATTGCCCAATGCTGTAAAAAGGACAGCTGTTGCCATCGCTCGACTTAACTACCAGCAAGATGGCGGACGATCGAAACGTTCATCGCGTGCCACAGATCTAGAGACCCTTTTCTGACGCAGCTGGCTGTGCCCGCCATCTTGCTGGTAGTTAAGTCGAGCGATGGCAAAGGCTGCACTTTTTTTAGCATTGGGATAGGGTTGCACCTCAAAGGGTTAACAGATTAGATAAAGGAGAGATAAATTGTAGAAACTGTTAAATATTAAGTTGCCAAAAAAAAAAAGCACATTTTGGGGTAATTTAGAAAGAGATCAAAAGTATCATCTGCATCATTCAACGTTCCTTCCTCACCCCATCATTTCTTCTAACAAACGAAAAATTAACTGTCGATTGTCTCTGTACTAAAAAAAAATCATTAAAAATGCATTTTTCAAATTTTTTTCTTCAAATTCTCTGAAATTTATAGAAAATAATGTTTACGAATTTAGGCATTTCTCATATACTTAAATAGGCCGATTATTTGTTATGAAAACTGTGGGCAGTAATGAGCTTTGTGGAGATAACCGTCAAAAAAGTAAATTTAAATTGAATATCAAAGCTCGTATTTTATTAAATTTATTTTAACTAACTGTTATTATTCAACAAATTGGAAACACAATTATAATTTCAACGCTTGCGTTTATCGATTGCTAGAGTATGTATTGAGGTTGAAAATTGCATAAGACTCCCTTTTTTATAACTAGTGATAGTAATCGATAAAATAACTAAATATATAGAAATTTAAATGATGGAAAAAACATTTTAAGCTCTTTTACAGGGTTTCCCAAAATTACAGTTTAATTTTTTGTATTATGGCCAAACTCTTACCTAGTTGACGATGATACATGGCCAAATTTGGTGCTGGTGAGGGGGAGAGGGAAATGTGTTAGAAAGTGGTTAGTAATCGATGTCTTCGGCATGATTAATCTTCCTTGTTTACAAAGTGTTCAGAAAGTTGAAACCTACTATATCCCTAAAACACATACACAGTTAACTGTATTATGGTATTTTGCATTGAAATATAGTCAACAGAGTAAGCATTAAATGTTTGGTTACGTACATCACGGATAATTAGTAGCTGCGATTACATTATTCACGAAATTTTACTATAGAAACGGAGGTTTGTTATGATTTCTTGTTAAAACATTTACATTCAATTAATACATGGTAATTTAAGCACCAGTAAGTTTGCAACAATATATCATTAGTAATTTCGGCTCGCCCAACTGTCTACAAATTAGGTCGTTACACGTAAGTGAGAATAAATAACGTAAAACATCATACACTATCGACCGTAATTATAAAGTGCTCGTGAATGGAACGCTAAAATGTTCAAAAGTGTTTCCTCTTATAAATGACGATAGCGATGAACTATATTTAAGCAGAGGTATTTGTAGGGAAACGTCTTACTATTTTGAAACTATATTTAACAAAGAATCGTAAAATATTAAGCAATAAAAGATCTAATTTTTTTTTAGATCTGGGCTGACCTATTAACCCAAAATTTAGCCTTTCTTTTTAAATATACTAAAAATTACTTCAATGTGCTATGAATCTAAATTTATCAGTTTCCCAAAAATGAATAGAAAATTTAACATAAACAAATATAAGATAAAACAAAGTTTTTAAAATCAAGCTTTTTATTCAACGATGGACTAAAACGGTATAAAATAATTTTTGAGAAAATTTTCAAGCTCGTACACTTACTGTGACACAAAAATTCATGCTAGGTTATCCATCATCAGTAGAGTTACTTTGAAAATGGATTAAATGTTACTTTTTTAATGTAAATTAACATAACTTTTAAAAGCTTGAGATGTTAATACTTCTATTGACCAGATATGGAAAGTAAGTAGTCAAGCGTCTCCTCCTTTTTAAAATTAAACGTTATTTTACCTCAAAAAAATGCTCCTTAACATTTAAGGAATTTTCAAAGTATCTCGGACGATGATCGATAAGCTAGCATGTATTTGTGTGTCGCAATAATTGTCAGAGATTGAAAATTATTCTGAAAAGCTATTTTACACCTTTTACTCCATATCTTTAAATAAAAAGCTTGGTTTAATTTTTGTAATCTCATACTTATTTAGGTTCTTTTCTGTCTAAAAATTGTTTTATCTTTGTTGAGGCGTTAACCCTTTAACGCGCAGTGTTCCTGCTCTGGGAACACCAAACTCTGACGTTTCGACAGTTGCCATTCACGAAGACTGGATTTGATTTCTATAAAAATAGTTTCGGGTGACACAGCTCCACGAGAATCCTTTACTTTTTAGCACGTCATTTCCCGTAAAAAATTGTCACGATTATTTTTAACAGCACCGACATCTGCTGAAAAATGGAAGACTGCGAGAACAGCTGGATAGATTGCCCAATGTTGAAAAAAGGGCAGACGTTGCCATCGATGGACTTAACTGCCAGCAAGATGGCGGACGATCGAAATGTTCATCGCGTGCCACAGATCTAGAGACCCTTTTTTGACGCAGCTGGCTGTGCCGGCACAGACTTGTGTTGAACAAACAAACCGACAGTCGCTACATGTAACAAAGAAGCAGCTTCAAAAAATCTTCAGTGCTTATAGGCATACTGCCTGAGCTGTTGCTCACTGAACGTTAGGAGATCGCTGAAGTGTACGGGGTCCACGGTTTTGGAATCTCGCGCTGGTTCGATCTAATGGTCTAGGAGGTTTAGGAGGTTTTTCCGGATGCAAAGTTTTATGATTCTTATTACAGGATTTCTGTAGTCTCGGACATTCTCTAATCTGGGATCGATAGTTCCAGCGATTTCGGATTTAAGAACCTCTAGTGTACTGAATGAGAGCGGTGTAGCTCGTCGTGGCTAAATTGGAGGTGCTGTTCCTTATAGTAGTGGAAAAATGATTTTCCTCGCAACCTCTAGAAAAATCTACTACTTGATTCTACTCTTTTGATTAAGGAATTTCTCAAATATAAAATATGTTATGTGTTTTGACCGTTCTTGTTTTAAAAAAATTTGGGATGTTTTAAACAATTTGTACGATTTTTTTTTCGTTACATTTTAATGCAAAACATTTTGTGGTTATCTTCATTTTCCTTCGATATATCAAGTCAAATATGAAAACAACGTTTTGGCTCTTTACAGTAGTTTGGGAACGAATTAAAAAAAAAAAAACATATAATTAACCTATCATAAAAAACCTATATATTAAAATTATATTTAGGCATTTATGTTCGTAACATTTTAAAAAGAATTTTACTTCTATCTCTTTTCCCCACTGAGTATGAAGAAAAATGTTAAAAGAAAGTTAAAGAAGGTTTCGGTTCCTTACCCCCGCTTGGGTGCGAATTCTAAAAAACCTTCAAAAATGATTTTTAGGCCTTCGTGTTCGCTACATTTCAAAGAAAGAATTTTATGGCTGCCTCTATTTCACTTTGAGATATGAGGGCAAATTTGATATCAACGTTTTGGCCCCTTATCTCTGTTTTGATACAAATTCGAGAAAGCACCAGTTAACATAAGAGATATCCAAAATTAACCATTTTTAGCCAAATGCTTTCATTTAAGGATATTTACAACAAACTTTTGTATCAAATGATATTAGGTCTATTGTCTGAACAGAACTAAAAATTGGCTGAGAAAAATAACGTGAGTTATAATATCTAAATGGAATTTCTGAGGTAACTTTAAGTTAGGACTTATGTCTTGTCCCCACCTTTTTAAAATTACTCTATAAACATAATCCGCCATACATCTTATTCGAACAAGTGCTAGAACAAAACAAAAATTGAAAGGTTTTGGCCGCGAATCAAATAGTTACTATTACTTATAACTGGTCAGAATAAAAAAGATCATTGGGATTCAGTTTTGAATGAATTGTTGAGTTCCTCATTCTTAAATTAGCGAAAGCAAAATAAAGCAGGTGTAATGATTGATTAATGCAGGTGTAATGATGTGATGATTGGAATATTTGAATTTTAATTAGGGATTATCGTAATAGACAAGCGATTTCGTAAAACAGGAATTATTTATTTTTACAATTTTTTGATTAAAGAAGAGAGACATAATTTCAGAGAGTAGTATAACTGTTTGTTTTTTTGTTTTGTTTTTATTTTCATGAAAGTGATTTCATAATTGCAGGAAAAGTTTTCGTTGAAAGCACCTAAGCGCTATTGAGAATTTAAAAAGAATTGCCAGTTAAAAATCACTTTAGGACCATAAATAAAAAGCACTCTAGTACTAATAAAAAAACTTACATAAAAGAAATTTTAGTGTTAGCATTATTTTACGTTTATCTCCAAAGCTTACATCTACGATGGCAGTCAGAATTGCACGAAGCTTAAGATTATTAACTAGGTAAATGATTGATTATCCTTCTTGTAAACTATTACTTAATAGCTTTGGCATGTTTCTCAATTCAATCAATTATATGCCAGTTTTGAAATCTTCAAACCACATAATGTATTTTAGCAGTCAACATAACAAAACACGCATACATTTATTCAGTCTTATTTCTGACATCGAATTGAAATATTAAAGCTTGCATGCTCACCTGTTTAGACACACGACGCAAAATTAATATGGACAAATCAATTCAAAAGCCGCACCCTTTTCTTAAGTATATTCATTGTTAATAAAGCTATCTAATATATTATTTGGATTTACTAAAGGTGCCCGCCGAATCAATCAACATTTTGCTTCTTTTAAAATTAACTAATTCACTTAAAATGCTATTTTTCAGGGAATAGAAGCATGCTTAATTTTAAAGTTTCAGAGTTGCTGTTTAAATTTATCTTATTACTGCCAACAAAAACACATTTTGACTGATAAGTAAGGAATTAATTTGTCAGGTCTTTGATTTGCACGCAAAATATCCATCCATCATTTTCAAATTGCGTATCTTTAAATAAAATAATCATTTACTATAAACATCTTTATAAATATCTCGTCAACTGTCCAGTAAACTAATTTATGAATATTCCGGTTATTCTTAGCAGAAATTCTAAAAGAAAGAAGAATGTGTTGTCTGCTTCTGCAATACTTATCTTTAGTGAATGTATGGTGAATTTCCAAATCAGGTGTACGCGGTTTCATATAAGCAATAAAGTATTTTATAAATATACTGAGGATACTCAAGAAAAAAAGGAAAGAGTAAATGACCGTAGCTAAACACAGTAAATTACGGCAAACGTATGCTTATGGAGCATTTTCAAACATAAAAGCCTTATGCGACATGCATTTATATGTGTATAATAAAGTCAAAACATTTCCGTATTACCACTAAGAGAGTTTGAAGCAAAATCACTGCGTCGATGTGCCAGCAGTACCAGAGTGTGTAAACTAGTACAAGATTAAATCTATGTATCTCATTCTGATTTACATATTATTTTTTTCTTTTTATAATACGTCCTAACAAGTTGAAACATGTCTACGATTTCGGCTTGTATATAATGTCGATGCGCCCATGCTCTAACTGCCGTAAATATTCATCGATTATATTACGAAAAGTTCCTGTTATTCTCATGTACTGTATTAAGTACTCTATTCCAAATTCTGTATGTAGCATTTGTGGATCTTTTAGAAAATTAGCCAAAATAATTCCGAAACATTACACTCTATGGGGAAAAAGCTGTTCAAAGCGCATATGAGAGATATTTGTTTATTTCAAACAAAACAAAATTAATAAATGCTATTACGGATTACAAATTAATACACTACATCAAAAATAGTGCATGTAGCATTAATACTTATTTTACAGCAGTACTAAAAAATACTAATACAGTACGGCCTATGACATTTTAGAAACACTGATCCATTTCAAGAACAACACAGAAGCTACACAATTGTCTCAGTCGGCTTATTTTTCACTTAAACAATGGAAACATCACTTAGTCTTTTAAAGGGCCTCGCGAAATTGCATCAGTTGAAATATGCAACTCTTTTCAGTTATCCCAAAAAAATTCGCGAGGTTTTAATGCGATACAAAAATGCGAGACCAAATTGGCGCAAAAACACTGATGTGTTAAAAAGTGTTTTATAATAGATGCACTTGACATGATTTATCTTTCCTGTTTTTTTTTTCTTTTTTTTCGTTGTTGTTGTTTCATTAAGTGCATTGCACATAAACAAATGACAGATTACAAAGAAAACTAATTTTTTTCCCTCCTCACTTTAATCTTTTTTAAGTAGCTTTACATATGAACAAACTGGGCTTGACATGAAAATGTAAGTTCTTTATTTTTTTTTAAATAATAAAATAAAGGCCATAAAAGGTCATGTCGGCCCCCTCCCGCAGCTCCCAGGAAAAAGTGTAAATCATCTTAATGATTTACGCAAAGGTATAAAACTTAGAAGTGGTTCAACACTAAAATATAATTTTTCTGGAGCAGGAGCCTTGATTTGCCCCCCCCCCTACAAATATTCATATAAGCGACCAAGTAAAAAGCTGTTTACAACTTGTAAATCACCAGACCTAGAGGAAACTCGTTCTAAAGCAACTTTTATTAAAGAGTCATGTAGTTTATCGAAACAAATTGCTTAAAATTGGTGAAGAAATAGTTAAAATTAATCTTCTCGTTGACTTAGCGCATGCTCTACCTCATTTAACATGACAAAATCTCTAAAAGCGCTGATGAATTTTCTTTTTGCATAAAAGATGAATATACTATAAATAATTTACGTGTGTTTATACATATGTATAGAGAGATGGAAATAGCAGTACAATAATTAATAGACGCAATATATGACAAACTTTTCCATCTCTGAGAACTGATGAATAGTGCAATTCAAATATGTATTTTCTATTCCATATTCTGTCTACCCCCCTGAGGACACCTCAATTGTGTCGCATAAAAATCACTGATATCGTCGGCCAAATGCATAAATATCACTTTATTCACCTCCATCAAAAATGATAAACGCCTTGAAAGATACCTAACATTTCTTCCTATAATTTCTCATCACTTATTATGCCAAACTTAAAATAATAATAATAATAACTTGCTTGAGAACGGCAGAAACGACGAAAAGAAACGCGTCAGTTGTGCCTCTGGGCAGAAGAAGCACTCTGCTCTGCAATCTCGCTCACCCCGAAGCCCAGAGCAGTCCTCCCCTGCCCCCTTCACTTTTGAAGCAATAACAATTCCACTACGGCAATGACATACGAAAGGTGGTGCCAGGGAATATAGTTTTACGTCAGCGGGATGGAAAGGAAAAAATGTCGGCACCAAATGGCATGGCTTTTACACCTACCCCGGGCGATGCGATGGAAGTTCCCACTTTTCCCAAAGACGTCTGACAGGAGGTATAATGACGAGGATATGGAAGACATCGGAATGAAAGATGGTCGTGAAAAATTGAGTCCGGGATAGATGCTGCGAGCAATATTATTTGGAAAGTATTTTTGGTTTCGTCGGAATTCCCAATCAAACGAGAGGGTTGGGAGGGAAATAATTAATAAGGAGGATTGTTCAAAAGTAGGGTAAAATCTTCGTATGAGCTCTTCAGACCCGATATTAATCTCACACCCCAAATTAACCCTTTGAGGCGCAACCCTTTCCCAATGCTGAAAAAAAGGGCAGCCGTTGCCATCGCTCGACTTAACTACCAGCAAGATGGCGGACGATCGAAAAGTTCATCGCGTGTCACAGATCTAGAGACCCTTTTTTGATGCAGCTGTCTGTGCCGCACAGCCAGCTGCATCAAAAAAGGGTCTCTAGATCTGTGGCACGCGATGAACGTTTCGAATGTCCGCCATCTTGCTGGTAGTTAAGTCGAGCGATGGCAACGGCTGCCCTTTTTGCAGCATTGGGCAATCTGTCCAGCTGTTCTCGCATTCTTCCATTTTTCAGCACATGTCAGTGCTGTTAAAAATAATCGTGACCATTTTTTACGGGAAATGACGTGCTAAAAAGTAAAGGATTCTCGTGGAGCTATGTCACCCGCAACTATTTCTATACAAATCAAATCTATTATTCGTGACTGGCAACAGTCAAAACGTCAGAGTTTCGTGTGTTCCCAGAGCGGGAACACTGCGCGTTAAAGGGTAAAAGATAGATCTCATAATTGTGTTTAAAAAACTACTGCACTTAAAAACGAAAGTAGAAAGCGTATTTTCAAATAATTTTTCGAATAAAAGCCTAATTCCCAATCTCTGCTTCACCACTCATACAAAAGATTGCCAAGAAACTTCAAAGATAAATAGTGTACGGCAGGTTCTTTTCAGCTACATGAATTTTGAAAAAGACAAAAATGTTCACAAATTCAAGTTAGGAAATTTTAATAGCTCTCAGATATTACGTTAAACAAAAATAAAATAATGGCCAACAAAAATTAAATGCGTGCGTCAGTGTGCAGAATAACACATTCAAATGAGTTTAAATCATTTATTCAAGCATCCAAGAATATGTGTTTGAGTTCAGAGCAACAAAATTTCTTAAAGGATCATGTTAATAATGAACAAGAATGGAAACAAGAATGACCACATAAGTGGACCGCTGGAACGAAGAGGATAACGAAGTAACCCTGTAGATAATTCTTCCTCAAAGGAAATTTTCAATTGTAACACAGAATGAGAGTTTGAATAACATTCGACATAGTCTCCATGCCTGAATCCTCTTATTGTTCCGAGGGCTATGTTTCCCATTAGTCCAACTATGCACGTTTCTTGAGCACAAAATTTAAATTTTGGTCTTTTTCTTTACTAAATCCTGTTTTGCGATTCTAATATGTTTATTGTTTAACCCTAGAATACGAAAGCGAAAAATAATTCAAAACATCTTTCCCATTTGGTATTTTTGTATCATTTGGAATTGTGAATGATTTTGTAATAAATTGATGGCACACACTAATCTTCATTTAATTAATCTTTATTTATAATTTAGGGACGACATTTTTCTGGTATTCAAAATTCTAACGAAATTAAACCAAAAGTTTATTTGAAAAACAGTAAGTACATACACAACTTTACTTACAAAAAAATCGTACCGAGAACAAAACTTTTATAAATGCGTACCTTGTTCATGTCATATGAAATTCATTAAGTTCATTTAATATAGAATTCTTCTTTCAGTTAAAAATTCGTTTGCAAGCACATTTATATTAAAATTTAAATCGTTATCTAATTTCATCAAATTCAAAATAATTATTCGTGAATCTAATTATTTTTTAATTAAATTGAAATTTGAATATCTTCATTTAAAAATTCTTACATGTTATATTTTATGCATGAAATTTGAAATGAAATCATTACTGAATCAAGGTGAAATAAAAATGTAACCTTTCAAAGGTAATTATCTATCTGTTATGATATACCAAATCAAAAAGGGTAATTGCGAAGGTGTTGTTACGCTAGTCGACTATAATAGAATTTTTCTAAGTAAAATCAGCATAAATGTTAAAAAGAAGAAAGAAAGAAAACAATTTTAGGATTTACGATATAAATCTCCTTCAAATCTCCCGCAACGTATATAAAGAAACTTGCTTACTTCGCCATATTGAATCAGGATGGACTCATCGTCCAGCAGTGATTCATTCACGCTCTTGAACTAGAAAGTCCTCATCACGGAATGCTTTGGAATTAACGTTGCAGCATCCTGAGAATAAAAGATTTTTTCTCGAATTTTTATCTCTGGTTGATTAGGATATTGCGCTTTACAAATAACATTGAAAAATGAAAAAGAAAAGATCAGTTAATTGCTGAAAAATCTCTAGGAATGAAGGATTTAATGAATTTTCTTGGTACTATTGTTAAAGAAAGTCATGCATGCTTTATTTATGATTTTTTTTAGTAATAATGCACAGGTAATTCGAAGATAATTCTTGGTCAGTATTTTTTGATATTTTAGGCGTTTTTTTTAATTTATGTAAATAATATTAGTATTTAGTTTAACTGTTTTACTATACTGCAATATTATATTATAACTGAATTGTAACTTTCACGCCCTTCTGACTCGCATTTCAATTCGAGCTTTGAAGAAATTCTAAGTCATCAATTAAAGTGCACATTTAGAGTACTGAATTCCGAAATAAGAAGACTAATTAATACAAATTCGGAAGTTATAACGAATCAAACTTTCATGGATTTTGTAATTGCAAGAGAAAACAAATAGTAGAGAAAGCGAATGAAAAGAATAAAAAGGGAATTCCAAGGCATAAAAATGTAGACATCAAGAGAAACCTTACTTGGAAAAGTAGAATACCCCCAAGAGGGTAGACAGTCCCCAAATGCAAAACGAGCTAATTTCTAACTGTTTAGTGACGAAAAATTGCTTAATGACAGTAATATAAGAGTTGAATTACAATAATAGTTGCAAAAAATTTCTCCTTAGAAGATGCTACAAGGAATTCATGTTGTACTTGAAGAGCAGAAATATTTTGCTGTGTATTATGATAATGACCCATATTCTACATTGTGAAAATAACTAAAATTTTAAGAGAAGAAAAATAGGGAAATGAAATTTCTGAAACAAGATGCCGGAAATTTTCGTTAGCCCATACAAGACGTTTTGGAATTAATTCAAAAGAAGTACATATTCTACGGATAAGTTAATTTAATCTATTTTTATCTCATAAATAATCTCTTTGTTCGTGATATAAACAAGATAAGCCTAGAATACGACTGTTACAAGAAATTCTGCCTGGAATTGTGGGCTTAAAGCAAAAACAAATTGTAACAAACTCGTAAAAATAAATCTTATTATTTAAATTAATGTCTTTCTTCTTTAATTCAACACATTAAATAATTAAAAAATATCTTTGTGTGTTATATAATGATAATTTAGAAGCACACACAATTTACTTTTGACATGTATTACTATTAGAAAAAAGGGGTGACGCATATTTACCCCATATGTGACCCATAATTTCCTGGATATATATAATTCCCGGTCACTCAATAATTTAAATAAAATAAATAATAATTGAATTTTAGGTAAAGTCATTATTTTAATAATTTCTAAATTATTTAAGCTTGCTTCAAGACAAATTAAATCATTTTATATTTTATCTTACTTATCTAATATCTTACTTCAGAAAAAATTAGGAGGTTGTTGCTTTTTGACCCATAACTCCACCATATGACCCTAACACTCATGTCTGTCAATGCATACTTACGATAGTTGAAACACAGACAGGCAAACCTATGCCACAAATACATTTTAATTTTGCGGAAAATAAGTTCCCTAAATGGTTATCATACAATTTTAACAATCGTACAAATAGTTTGGTAAATTTCTTTTCTGATAACACACTCTTTAATTTCATGATGTCCATGAAAAAATGTCCGTGCGCTTCCCAATCAAATTCCAGATAAGTTTTCTTACTCCAACCAAACATATACCTCTTTTTTCCCCCTTTTCATCTTCTGCATCATTCGCATAATTTGATTACACGGAAGGCAATAAAGATTGCAGGTCGGTGATTAACGGCGTGTCATAGAAAATTCATTTAGAAGATGTTATGTCTGAGTAAATGGCATTTTTCTTGTCATAACATTTATAAATAAGAAATAATGAGATTATCTTTATTATGGGGGTGGGAATGTATTCCACTGATATTCATTCAGTAGTCAATTATTTATAATTGACTACTGTGTATATGTTCTTTTACACTTTGTAACTGCGTGTGATTATTTATGCTATGAAAATTTAGTATTTTTTTTATATCAGAGAAAAAATAGTTTTTTTTTTCTTGTCTGCAATAAAATTTCGGTTGGCTTCCTGAAATAACGATTTTTTTATTCGCTACTTCGAACATGATTGATCATATCTCTGAATTGAAATTTCAGACTAGCAAAAAAAATATGTATATATGGGTCATTCCACAAGAATAGGGTAACTTCATGAAATTGTAAAAAATTTATTTACTATTCAACATTTTTAAATTTTGAATAATGCCCATTTATAAACAGCATTGATTCTGTTTAGGAGCATGTATAATATTTTGAAATTTGAAATTTTTTTTAATTAAAAATTAGGTTTTTAACCCCAAAAAATCAGTCCCCTGGCATGTACCACTCGAAAAAGTGAAGAGTTAAGTGCTAATTATTTTTAAACTAACCGATTTAGGCAACAAAAATGATCGTTGTTGTGTTCTGAGATAGTTATTTAATAACTTGTATGTGTGTAATGTGATTTTTTGAAAATTTTCATCACTTTTTTTCAGTTTTAAGTTGTGTACCCCTACTTTGCGCGTCAGTCCCCTGGCTCATATTAAATTCCAAAAATTTCAGATATTATCCATTGTTGATAACTTTATTGCCTGTTTCATATTTATTTATCATATAAAGATGGCATTGATGACGTTTATTTATACATCAGCCATTTTTATTCAATGTTTTTCGCCATTCTTGTGTCAACAAACAGAATGCTAACACTCAATTTGTCAGTCCCCTGGTAAGTAATAATTTAATAATTTATAAATAACTATTATTGATGTATGCTGATTTTAATGTCTTTTTATTACTAGATTTAATATTAGAACAGAATAATATGGCATTTGCTTCCAATAAGTAGATTTTTTGAGTTTTATACTAAAAACGTCCAACCCCTGGCATCAGTCCCCTGGCAGTTTTCCATCTGGAATACTGCTTGTAACTGCTTGGATAACTTGTAAAGAACTGCCGACCAAGTAATTGCTCAAAAAGGTGATATAATGAATTTGCATGAATTTGCTGACACATTACATAAAAAATGCCCAGCAATAAAAATTTCTATTATTGAAGATGTTGATATTAAAACAATGGATGATGTGATAAACGAAAACCAGAATAAGCAAATTTCCTTTCAAGGAACACTCAAGGTACATCAAATTTGTGGTGATGTACAACACCCTAATCGTCTTATTATGAAGTCATTGAGTTGTTTCTGTGATCCTATAATTTGTGAATATTACAAGTTGGGAACAATTAAATTTGAACAAGATCAAAATCTTTCAGGGCGCCGTTCAACACTCACAGTTTCAAAAAAAAAAAAAAAAAAAAAAAAAAAAAAAATGTGAGAAGCAAAGTAAAAAATCTACAAGTAAGCAACAGATCAAGTTCACTGTTGATGATTTTATCCTAGTCAAATTTTTAGTCAGAAATAAAGAATACCGGAGTGTTGCAATTTGTTCGTATGTTAAAGAAAACGAAGAGAAGTTGACTGTCACATTGCTCAAAAAATGTAATGATAAAAATACTTTAAATTAGATGAAAATGATATAGCTGATAAATCGTTTGAGCATGTATTGGAAAAATTACCAATACCTATTTCAAGTACCAAGCGTAATAGAGTCACTTATACATTTAATAAATTTATGACTTGTTTAAAGAGTTTTATTTAAAGTTTTAAAAAAAGTTTTAAATAGTATAATTAAAATAAATAATTAAAAATGTATTAGTTAAAGATGATTAAAAAGGAAAATATATGTATTGAGGTTATGTATGAAACATGTTTTTATTACTTCTTTGGATAATTATTATTATTATTAATAAAAAGTTAGCATTATTTATTAAAAAGTTCATTCTAGAATGAAATCACCTGTTCCCGTCAGTCCCCTGGAAGTCATGTCAATCCCCTGGAATCTACTTTTTGAAAAAAATCGATTTTTTTCAAAAATGTTCAAATAATTGAGTGTTGCTGTACAAATACAATAAAATTAACTTATTTTTCATAGATTTTATAAAAAAAATTCTAATCTGAGATAAATGTAGTATGTTTCAAATTCACCTCTAAAGTTACCCGATTCTTGTGGAATGACCCATATATATATTGTTCTAAATATGACAAATTCCGAATTAAGCCCTGCAGGCAACAGAAGGATATATAATTTTTGAGGCCTCTTCTACAATTCAATTCTACTCTTCAACTGATTAGGCTTGAAAGTCTCCTGTTAATTTTTTTCCCCAGAGCCCTGCGTTCATAACAGGCTTCTTGGTCTGAGTAACACGAGACAAGACATAGTTATAGATAATTGATAACCATCGCATATGTAAATTATTGTCTGAAATAGTCATTATTTCGAAGAGCTACAATATTATCCTCTCTTTTCAGTTTATTTATAGTGTCTCTGGTAAGATAGGAGCCCATAGGCTTCAGCCTACTGAGCCTAATGGATTATTAATAAACTGAGCCGCCAACAGCATTGGCGCCCTCTCACGTTTCCGATCAAAGTGGTGGACTGTCTTCCTCCTGCTTTTAACTCTATATCAAAAATAATTAAACAATTATTTTTACTTTTAAGTGAGTTTACAAAATGAATAAATAAATAAGAATAAAATAATCTGGTTTTTGCTAAATGTTATGAGGGGGAAAAAAGATCGATCTTAGTATTACCACTTTCAGTAATAGTTGTATTTTTGCATCAGCTCAGCTGTTGTAACATAGAAAACTTTCTAAAATATCTAGATGGCAATCATGTGTCCATAAAATATTCGTACTTATGCATTTGGATTAGTACAAGATTTTTAGGGTACACTCATTGTCCCCTCGCCACCCCCCCCCCTCACCTTTTGCTCATGCTTATTTCTTAGGTCATTTTATGATATTTAGCAGAAATCTCCCAATATCAAGATTGATGCTTTGCTGACTTGGAATATGTGTACTAAGCTCGCAATAGCATGATATTATACAAATTCAAATAACAGATGTTGGCAGACGTATTAAATGACTTATACTTTCAAAAACATAATTTACTTGATCATTATAATCCTGCAAATAATCAAAAAATAAATTTTTGAAAGACTTGAGGACCAATTTTGTGAGCTTATATGACAAAACAGGCAATTATGTAACTTCATCTATTTGATGTTTTTTCATATGTTTAATTAGTTCCATTTCTCTGTAAATTATAAGAGGATTATCACTGAACTCAATAAAAGGGCTTGATGCAGAAAAAAAAAATACATGTATGTATGTATATATGGTGTTCAAAAAATCAGCAAGAAGTGTTGTTTCGCATTACTATGGTTGCTCATATGCAAATTCTTCTATCACGCAGAGTTATAAAATATTTGTTTTACAACCTTTATCGAGCGCTACTCGTGAAGCTGTTTTACCAAAACGGAGATTCTTCGCTTTCTGGTTTATGTAAATAACTTACCTTAAAAGAAATTAAGAAATTTCAAAATCTCAAAAGACAAATATGAGCTACGAAAAATGTTGGAAAATTTTGAATCTACGGGATCACTGAGTGTACGATCTTGAAGAGGATGGAAGAATGTTGATTAATAGTTAGTGTCCGAAACACTGCGATCAGCAATGGATGCCATTCTAAGGTTTCAGATGATGGCTACGAATAAAGACAACCATATTTAACATATTTTCTTTGTACTAATTACACTACAAAGTTTGAAATTTGTCACATTTTCCATATTTTTCTGTTGTTCTCATTAAAGTATTTTGAAACGCCATCTGGTGGTTATGTTTTGAACTTAAAGAAATCTCGCACCCAATATCGCATTAAGGTCTTCTGTAAATTGTATTTTGACCAGTCGTTTTCGCTGTACACTCCACTGAATAGTGATTTAATTATAAGCACTTTGCACATATGTTACAAACTTCTCCGAGATTGAAAAGCGTTCTACCATTTCAACATAGTTCATTCAATCAATAAGTTTTGTTAACGTTCTGGGAGATTTCTCCAAATATTGGTCAATTAAATAACTTTTAGAAATGTATTATTTTTGACTGTTTGATGAATGGCCAGGATTAGCTCTTCTTGCGATGAGATCCTCAAACTTCTCAACACAATTCCATTTTGTCTGCGACGACGTCATCGGCTCGAAAATCACACATGCAGCGAAGCGCGATATTAGAGGGGAAAAAAGAACTTAGGGTGAGTAGTAGAAAAGATCTGTCAACATTGAATAAATCACATGGCTTATTATTTATGACAATTTTGATTGATTGAGAGAAGATCGAGAATTAAAAGGAGAAAAAAAAATCCTTTGAAGGACAAAGAATCATTTCATTTCCGTTGTTGCTGATATTTTATTTCCTTCTCTTACAGTTCAAAAGAAGCAGATTTGAGAAGAAAACTTGGAAGAAAAATCAAGCGGAACTCAACGATTATAAAACACCCCCAGAAAAATTTATTTCATTGGAAACTATAAGATGTACCAAGCTTTCATATTTGTGGGAAAGGTTGTAAAACCAGATGAAGTGAAATCACATGGGAGTTAAAGGACGCAAGCGGCGTCTTCATGAACTTATAAATAATTATTTTAAAAGAGCGATGAAGCATCAATAAAACATCTTAAGTACGTTTTACGAACAATTGGGCTTATGCACCAAATATTGCATAGTTAAACTATAAAAAAGTTTCTTGACTGTAAATTTTAGTTAAAAGCTGCTTTGTAAGAGATCCATTTGTCTTTACCAAACTACAGTCTGAATGTTTACTATTACTTCTACACGACTTTAATAGTGATTATTAATCGCTGCATGAAGGCTATGTCCGTTGCCCCATATTCCTGCATGTTTATGAGTCGTCTCGGTGTATCCTACACCTTCTAGGATCACATTACCCCTGTAATGCAACCCCACTAATGCATGATTAATAATGCAAGTTATTATTATCCGGTTATTTATTACTAGCTGCGTGCCCGTTCTTCGCACGGTAGGAAACGAAAATTTTCCTTACATGTGTAATTCGAATTTATTCGTGATGTGGAATCTTAAAAAAAAAAAAAAAGCAAAATTATTTGACTCTTGACGTAAAGTTTGCGTCATGAGTACTAACTTGGCATCATTGCAGTATAATGACTCAAAAAACTACGTCAGTGTCATTCACTATCAAAAAAGTGGAAAGCTTAATGGTTTGCAGGGAACTCCTGGCTTTCAAAATGTCTTATTTCTAGATCATACTGTTTTTAGGTTCAAAGTTGCAGCATTAAATTACCTAAGGCACTACATGAAATGGACAACCGTTTATTTCTTTCCGATTAAGTACCATGTAAGGAAAGTATTATAATCATAAAAAAATTCGAGATTTTGGTGCATTTACACGTTTTGAGGTCTTCTGAATTCATTTATGCTATTTTCAAGAGATGTTTTTAAAATAGCTGCGCACCCGCTCTTCATACGGGAAGAAGCGAATATTTTACTAAAATCATATATCTGCATGTGACAAAACAGAATTTCATTTTTTAAAAAAGTTCAAGTAGTCTCCTCTGTTGAAATTACTGCGGGATATATTAATGCAAATTAGAATTACTTTTCATTTAGTTGGTTGTAAGACAACCGTTGAAAAAGAATAAACACCTTTAATTTCATGAAATATTTATTAGCATGCTATATATTGCGATTTATTCATATTATCCTTACAAATCTAATAATACTACCTATTACGTACATTAATACTATCTATCTTAGCTTCTCCCTCTTTAAAGCTGGCTTAAACAGCTTAGATTATCTGGCCCCAATGGGATCTTTTGATTCTATGGCGATTCTTTGCAATTTACGCATTAGCATAAATAAGGATCATTTCACATAATGGTTGCCATTAAGGAAACTCTCCATATATATTTAATTTATGCATAGTTTTATAAGATTAGCGTATTTAGCGCCGCAAACCATTTCATCTTACCACTGGGAGAAAATATCCAAGGGGTGCTATTTTATATATCCATTTATCTAATACAGCGGTATCTTATATATCCTCCATAGTCCTGTCTCCTGAAAAACATCAAACTGTGTAATCTCGAAGAGCTACTTATTCCCGCTTCAGTTGTAACAGGGCGTTAGAGTTGCAGAGTTTACAAATTTCACCCATTTTTTAAATTTATGACGTCACTGTTTAACTGCCGCAAAGGATACCTCGGTTGGTTGAGGGAGTTGATTTCTATATTTCGCATATTAGTTTTCAAACGGTATCATTAAAACTTCGCTTTATGTAGGACCGCTATGAAGGAACGTAATTCAACATTAAAATAAAACTATACTCTCAACATGTATGCATATGTTAGGCAACGCCCGTGTCATAATTAAATGACAAAAAAAAGTAAATAGAAAAATTTTAATATATCGCGCTTTAAAACGAACTTTGTAACTTTTAAAATGAACATTTTCATGTGCGTTAAGACATTTCAGTTTTTAAATAAGCAACGGATTAAATACCACTTCTAATAATAGTAATCGTGAATTTCTTAGTTTATTTCTACAGTAAATTTTAATCAAAATATCGTCTCCCTGTGTTGAAAAAAGATCGGGAATAAATGAGTTAAAATTGTGGCGTAATATTTACGTATCTTAAAGCATTTGACGTCATAGATCCTCACTTGCGAATTGAAATTCCGATATCCCATCTTAAAAACTCCATTGGTTGAAAAAAAACCTTTTTTCTAATCCTTTTTGTGGCGGCAACCCAACATAAATTCTCGTGCCATGATCGCAATGTAATGAATGGGGTAAGATCGCGTTGATGCTATTAAATTCTAAACATTAGGTTGCATTAAAATTCGTAAAAAATCATCTAATTGACATAACTTTTTTGTTTTCATTTTAAAAGAGGGAGAAAAAAATGTTTCACGATTTGTCAAAGTATCAAAAAGTTATGACGGATAGAATTCAAGATGTGACAGTTTTAAAATTATTTTACGAAAAATTCGCCAAAACAGATGCTTAGTAAAAAAATTCCTAAAAATCGGTAAATCATGTTACGTATTCAGAACAAACTGTTTTTAAAAGAAAATTTTCTCCTCTATCCGATGATACAAATGCTGTTCTGCTGCGAGCGTAATTTCCGCCGTTAATACGAATTAGGTGAGAAAAACCTCGAAAAATCACATAAAACATAAAATAAAAAAAATTCTAGGTCGAATTTTGAAAAAATCGCTTCGAGGTGCACAACTACATATTTACATCTTCCCGAGTACCAAATTTGGTGTTTCTAGGTATCGCCGTTTGTCCGTAACGCTGCCGACAGACACACACACACAGACTTCTTTTATAATAAGTAGAGAAGATTAAGCGACAGGGCTGCGTTTCCTAGAGGCCTACACGCTTAAAGAAACTAAATTCGCTCCGAAGGACTTAAAACGAGACAAACTTGTCGCGGTTCAAAATCCTTCGGAGCAAATTTAGTTTTTTTTAAAAGCGTGTAATCTAATAAGGACCCCCCCCCACACACACACCCCACGTTGATTCTAAACATTTTACCTGTTAAAATTGCAAGTTTACAGTGACATAGTTCAAGATTAAAACGCACGAGTACACTCTGCATAGCTATAGTGTAAACTAACTTACATTGCCTGAAAAATTTAGTGACACTGCCAAACAATATATCTTTCGAATTATGTTATAACTTATCAAGCTAAATGAGTCCAATGCCTGTTCATATTTATTCGGATCAATTATTCAGTTAAGAGTTATACAAAGATTCTTGATAATATCTTAATTGGGTGTAAATTGTTCTCAGCTTGCATTTTTTGTATTTTTCAAATAATATTTAAGATTTTCAAGCACGACCAAAGCACTTGTTATGCACATTCAGCATGACAATCGCCAATCCATTTTTAAGTTTTGTCCTTAATTGTTCGCCATGTCTTTCCATTTTTTATTCAATACAAATAATGATACTAACTATGTATTTAAATAAAAATTTATGTGCAATTTGTATAGAAAGTGATTTAAAAATAAGGGTCTGAGGAGTTTTTTTTATGAATAAGAGAAGAAATAACACAGTTATATGCTTAATTTATGTGTAATTTATATGAATATATGAATTTATGACTTTAACCCTCAAAACAAACTTGTGAAAATTTTAGAGGTGAAGCTGGAACAAAAGACAGAATTTCAAAATTCTAACCTAACGCAAAATGAATAAAAATAAGAAACAGAGAGGCAAAGAAAGGAAGAAGACTGAAAATATTAGAAATAATTGAATTAATAACAAAATAGGTTAAATTTTTTAGAATAATAGTTCTTTTCTATTAAAATGTTTACACAAGGAAAATTGAGGCAACAAATCATCAGTGTTGGCCTTAGTGTCTGAAAAGAGGTACTGAATAGCTTAATATTTGCTACTGAAGGGGGAAAAAGTATTTTTAGAAAATCGAACAATTTTAAAACAAATCCATTCACGCTACACTTCTTTCAGTTTCTAAATCCCCACAGACAGAATATTTCGATTGGGGAACAAAAATACTCTATGATTTTTATTAATGCCCGTAAAAAAACAAAACTTTAAAAAAACCTGCTGTGGGAAAAACACAAGAATACAAATCATTTTACGGAGAATGCGCCCAAACTTTATTGGAAAACGTTATTTTGATCAGGTAATTCAGAAAGTGATTTTATGTGGTTGGGTGACTTTTGAATAGCTCATCGATTTCTTCAAGTCTTGGGGAACATCAAAATTCTATTTTATGTGATCACGGTTGACAGATTCTTGAGAGTACTCTCGACCCTAGATGCGACCCACACCTGCTGTTAGGCTGATTGGGCAGGACCCTATCCCGCAAAAAGACATTAAACCCGATAAAATGAATTCCCTGGGCGAGACATTCTTTTAAGTTTTAGAGGTTTGCTTGGGTGTGTTAGTTCAAAATGACGCAAGTCGTTTCTATGCTGAAGGAATTTCACAATATTGTAAAGGAGGAAATTTGTAACACTGTAAAGCAGGAATTTCATAGAAATTTAAGGAATAAATTTTATGGTTCTGAAAAGAAATTGTTTTGTAGTATCGAAATGAAGGCATTTTATAGCACTGGAAAGAATTAGGTTTGAAATAACAAACTCATAGAAGTGCAAAGAATGAACTTCGTAGCGAAGAAAATTCCAAAAGAATTTTCGAATTTTCAAAACTTGGACAAACTTTTGTCCAAGCATAGAAAAAAAATTACAGTATTATTAAAAAAACAAAAAATAAAATAAAAATAAAAAGGAATTTTACACTAATAAAGAGAAAGAATTTTATAGTATCGAAAAGAACTCTGTAGAATTTTAAAGAATGATTCTTTATAGTGCTGTAACGAATGAATATTTTATAGCACTACAATGAAATAAATATGTCATTTTTAAACTATGCAATATATTTTAATGTAGGATTCTATTCTAATGACAAAAGTTCTTTTAATATATGAAGTATATTAAAAACTTCGCTGCAAATTTTCCATTAGAAAATTATCCTCAGATACTGAAAATGTAAAATAATACTCTGGTCAAGAAAGGCAATTAGCACATTCCACTACACTTCTAAATATGTTGAAAAAACTTATAATTTAAAACTTTTCTTGTAGATAAAAAACTGGTAAAATTGAGACTTTTACAAATGTTTGAAAGGCTTATAGTCTATATGCTGCTACAAGGTCTGCACTTCCTACGGCTGCTACAATAGCACTTTCATTAGGGGTCTAGTACACTATATTTTTCATCATACTCCATAAAAAGAAATCAATTGGAGGTAAATCCTGTTACTGCGATGGCCGACAATCTATGTTTTGCAGCGCCTCTTCTTGATATAACAGCCGCATTCGTCAAAAAATAACTGCAGGAAACTGTTTTGTAATAATCTATTGCTGATCATTACAAGTAAATAAAAAGCAAATGTATTACAAGGACAATATACACTGGCTATCATTAATTAAAGGAAAAAAATAACTGAAATGACGATTACTCAAAAAGTTACATGTAGAATTTAATGAAGTTGATCCACAGTATATGCAACAGATACTAAGCTATAAAATAACCTGAAAGAAATTACCAGACACTTAAGGGGCTATACAAGTTAGCATATGTATAAAATCAACGAATTGGATGTGTCAATTTGGTATTGGAAAAGTTCCTTAAATATAGAATATGATATCCGCTAACAGAAATACAGCGATTTGTGATGCTGCCAATTAGTTCTGTTGGATGAGAATGTGATTGCTCTTGCAAAGCAGTTGCAAGCGTGGCCTGAGGTGGAGAACATAGATCAGCTGCACGCTTTCCTAAAGCATCCCAGGCATGCTCGATAGAAATCGGATCCGATGATTGAGCTGGCTTCTACTCCATTCGCCGTATTGTTTGCTGCTGAAGATAATCGTCCACGATGCAAGAATCCCTTAGGGTCTAGCACTGCCGTCCTGAAACAGAAAATCATCACCGATTGCCCGACATAAGGGCGCACATGAGTGTCAAGGGCGTCATCTCTATAGGTCTGACCATTCATGGTTCCATGTGAAAAGACACGGAGTTCTGTGCGTCCACCTTAATGAGATCCCACGACAAACACCAGAAACTCCCCGTATGTCCCAGTGTGTATACATTTTTTTTTTTCAAGAATGTTTGATGACTGATAACGGGTTCCAGGTTCTCTCCAAATCAAACAACGCCTACTATCGCTTTGGAGGGTACGCCAGAACTTACCCTCCCCGCTTAGAGACCTTACCCGGGACGTAAAGAGGTTAGCCATTCTGTGGACATACTGATGCACCCTCTTCAAACGTTCCCTTCTGTGGAGTGGCGTGTATGGAGTATAAATAACTGGTCTCCTCACGTATAGACCACTTTTGTGAAGCCTTCTATGCACAGTTGACGTAGATACCAACTTTCCGGTGGTGAAGCAAGTGAGGATCTGAGAGCTGAGTCTGCGTTTCGGTTGTATTCCTCCGCGCGCATAACTACAAATATTGGTCGTCGGTGCTGGTCATAAGAGTTGGTTATCGATGACTGAACCTACTGGATGCCGACTTAATGACGCACATAACCATCAAGGAAGTCATCTCAATAGGTATGAGCATTCGTGTTGTTGTTAGAAGTTATTGCCGAAGTGTATCAACCACAGAAGGACTAGCATTTAGCAAACCGGCCACTTGTGTCCGACTTTACCTGCCTCTAGTTTTCCAATAGCACTCCATCTTAGTTCTTCAGGCAAATGGTAACTGTGCGATCCAGATCACGTATTACTTTTACCTATTAATATATAACCCTTTACCTATACTTTTAATAGTTCAAGTTATATATCTCTCCCCACAACCGCGCAATGCTATACAGCAATGCTGGCCATTTGGTTCATGTATTAATTGTGCGTAACGGATTTCTTTTATTTTAGTAGGCATGCTATGCATCTGCTCGTAATTTTTTATAATTTTGTTGGAATCAACAAGTTTTATATTTTCTCAAAGGATAAGGTGTTCGGCGAAGTTGGCTGCGCAGGCTCTGTTGTGTCAAAGAAACCTGTAAATTTTGTAAGTTCTTTAATTTTTCAAGCGCTATTATATGTTAAATAAAATGAAAATTTGTTTCGTGAAAATTAATATACTTTTATTCTAACGGTTTGGTCGGCCCGTAAGGCGAAACTGTTGACATTAGCGATTTTTTGCCAATTTATGCATGCCTGGCCTGTACAATCGTCCGAAAGATGTAGCATTTTTACAGACGATAAAGTTTTCGTCTTATTAAAGAATTCTTCTGTGAGAAGTTTTCCTGGAATGTTTATCGGCACATACGCAATGTGTACCCTCCTTGGAATCTACAAGTGTAACGATGATTAAATTATTTAAAAAAGTCTCCACTTTCGATCATCACTACCTTTCTCCTTAATAACCTGGGAATTCATTTTTGCTATGAATTCGCTATTCTTGATTTCTTCCCTTGAAATCACAAATTTACAGGATTGATCTCAAATATGCAATTTTATGCTCCTAGAAAATTATTTAATCTGGTTACGATTATTTATTCTAGTTTGCATATGGCTGCTTTACTCAGCAAATTTTATTTGACAGCACCTTTCGATTTCTTATAGACTGGTTTAATTTGAGCAAGTTATCTGCTGTTTTTGTGTTTTTTTCCTCAATTTTTATATAAGTCCCTTTCAGATAATTATGACGTTATGCTGTCCTATTTAACTAAAACTACATCCCTTTACCATAAGTTGAACATATATAAATTGGAGGCTTTATCTAGTATATAAGTCAAATAAAACATTGACAAAATATTAATAAGGCATTATCAAATTGAGCGTTACCTAAAAAATGTTTAAATATTTCTACCAAATTTTATTGCAATAAAAACCCAGTAAGTAATGAACTAAAAAACGTTGAAACATAATTTGCAAAAACATTATCACGAATGTATGTTTTCAAACATGTGCATATTTAGTTTTATGTTTCCTATGTTTTGCCGAATTTTTTTTTCTCGCTATGCAAATCTGATAAATTTAACAAAATTATCAAGAAGTCATTTCAGCAAATAAAAATAGAGCAAAAAACCTTGCTTTTTCAAGCTAATTAAATTCCCTTTAGAATAAAGAACACAAACAATTTATTATGTCAATGTTTGTGCCTGCTGATAAAAGTTATGGTTCCTGGAAAACAGGATAATTTATATTATATATATATATATATATATATATATATATATATATATATATATATATATGTGTGTGTGTGTGTGTGTGTGTGTTTAGCTAGAATTTCTTACTTTCAGAGAAATGTAACAACATAAATACGAAAATGCCATCTCAGATAGCAGGTGAAATTTTTTAAAAGAATATATATATTTTTTAAAGAAGGAAAAGAAATTTTATATTTCGTACAAAAACACCGAATAAAAGTTTGATTAAATAAACTATGGGTGTGTTATTAGTAAAATAAAAAATTATAAATGTTTTTTTTATGTGTGTATATGGGTACATGCATTTTGTACCGTTATATACCGTTGGATTAATTTTATAATTTTGCACAGGTGAATGTAGATACACAGAGAGGTTTAACAACTTTTATATATTCTGAAAGTGTCTCTTTCTGATTTTTAGCGATTTTTCACAATTTCCAATAACAAAACAAAACGTTTCAGACACTGTGGAGCCGATCTGTTTGAAATATTGCATACGCAAATAGAAGTATTGCCTTCGATTCTAAAAAGTCTATTTAAACGGTAATTTAACCAGTGTATTATTCATAGCCCGACTAAGGCAAGAGCAGACGGAACAGCTGCCAACCTGCGGGCTCCAAAGTTAGCAGAGAACGCTGCTGCCCATAGTAGAAATGCGTGAGCTGTGTATGCATGACACGTCTGTACGAATATCTTACAAATGTATTTATGTTTCATGCATGTGCGAATAAACAGGGTGGTCATAAAAAAATCTTCCTCGATATACGGACTGCTACCCGTCGTTCCGTTCAACCAATTCAAATGAGATTTCATATACTACAATTATTAAGAGATATGCGCTCGAGTTTGGAAATGTCTGAAACAAAAGAACTCTCATAGTTACGGTTACAGTGAAAAAATTTCGAAATTTACCAATGCCAACAACCACTTTTTTCCCTGCAAAAGTTGATCAGTGTATTGAGTAATCATAAATAGCATTGTAACGATAAATGGATGACGAAAACTGGCGGCTTAAAACATTTGCAAAGAGCATTGCAAAGAACTAATGGGATCCCAAGAGAGGTGAGAGAAACAAACTATAATTAAAAGTTTTCAAGTGCACTACTAACAGTTTAACATTTCTGAAATCCATTCTAGTGAATTAGTGCGTATTGTGTCAATACACTTTTTATGTTGACCTTGATTCTTTAAATTGCTCTTTGCACGCGTTTTAAGATGCCAGTTTCTATTATACATTGTTTTGTACGTAAGACAAAATTGTGAAAATTTGGGCTGATTTAAAACTAACTTCTATTCTTCTGAGAATGAAACAAAGTTGTAGTAGATATCCATGCTCTATGTGAGAATGAAACAGTCGTGTAAAAGATAAACATTACAATGTACAAAAGTGGCCTCCTCGGAAATCTCTGGTTAATTTACATTTTAATCAGCGGATTCCACAAACTCCTGTAGCGCTAGTCCACATATTACTCCCTTCACTCCACATTAAGTGGGGATTAATAAAAAATTTCGTAAAATCGCTTGATCGAGATAGTAAAACTGTTGACTTTATCAGAGATTTTTTCTTATCTTTATCAAATGCTAAAGTAAAAGAAGGCGTCTTTATATGTACACATCATGGATTTAAGGGGTTAACGGGTCAGTAATAACCCTCGGCTAAAAGTTGAGATTTACAGTTACTTCGATTATCAATATGTTTTATATCTTTCCTAACTCCATACTTTCACTAATTAAATTTTCATTTTTTAATTAAAAATTCTAGCAACAATAACAACAACAAAAACACGTTTCAGAGTTAAAATAAAAAATTCGATATGCGATGTTTGCGACGCTTGAAAATGTTGTAAAATAATATTAATAAAACGTTAATTGAAATTGCTATTCTCCAAGAAAAATTGTCTTAAAGGAAACGTAATTTCTCTGAAAAATACTTGAGAGAATTTTGATAACTCGCTTCTTTTAACAATTTCTGAGTATCAGGTTGACGACTCGACGAAACATATCGATTAGCTGTGTGCGTGTACAGAGCATTAAGTACTTCGGTAGACTCTATTGACACTTACCAACTTCAACTTAATTGAATGGATTAAGGAGAGGTGCGTACAGATCACACAGTAGGACTCTACTTACTTACCAGAGTGCGGGATTTTCGATGATGCATAAAGACTGGTACATAGCATCAAGAGTACTTCTGTCTGCTCCACTTTACTCAGGCTGGATTCGGAAATGGGAGTGAATCACAGATAGGATGAGAGCACAGTGTGTAATTTCCCCCGTCAATGATGTGAATTACTAATAATTCGTGCGTTATTCTTGTTTAGAAAAAAAAAGATTTTAAAATATGTTCTTTTTAACCCTTTGAGGCGCAACCTTTTCCCAATGCTGAAAAAAGGGCAGGTGTTGCCATCGCTCGACTTATATACCAGCAAGATGGCGGACGATCGAAACGTTCATCGCGTGCCACAGATCTAGAGATCATTTTTTTGACGCAGCTGGCTGTGCCGGCACAGCCAGCTGTCGTCAAAAAAGGTTTCTAGATCTGTGGCATGCGATGAACGTTTCGATCGTCCGCCATCTTCCTGGTATATAAGTCGAGCGATGGCAACACCTGCCCTTTTTTCAGCATTGGTAAATCTATCCAGCTGTTCTCGCATTCTTCCATTTTTCAGCAGATGTCAATGCTGTTAAAAATAATCGTGACAATTTTTTTACGGGAAATGCCGTGCTAAAAAGTAAAAGATTCTCGTGGAGCTATGTCACCCGCAACTATTTTTATTGCAATCAAATCTATTCTTCGTGACTGGCAACAGTCAGAAAGTCTGAGTTTTGTGTTCCCAGAGCGGGAATACTGCGCGTTAAAGGGTTAACCGTTAAGTGCATCGTGTTTCAAAAGTACAACACCTCATTTTTAAAATTCTAATTCTCTAGTATTTTCTAAATGCATGATATTGCATGGTCTTGGTACACAAATGAACTACTTGGCACCCAAATTATGTTTCATAATTGATATAGGTTCATCGTTTATTTCGGTGTATAACACACTTTGTGAAGAAACATTCTAAAAGTTTTGAAATGCTTGACAAAATTACTTTTCTTGTATCCATGTACAAAAGCACTTCTTTCAACGAAATGAACCGTTGACAGCTATTTGTAAACACAAAATCTACGCATTTAAAGGTTAAAGCTCTTTTTAAATAACTATAGTTCTTTACAAAATGAACCGGAAGCTAGACCCCCCCCATTGTAAAACTTAAGTTTGTTATGAAGGGTTTTTTGCCCCCCCCCCCTCCGAAAGACTGGAAGTAGGGAGGAGGGGATGTTGACATGTGGAAACATTCGATAATAATGAGTAAAATACTATAATGATGACAATGTATAAAAATACGTTTTTTCAGAAGATTGTCTAAAAAAAGAAACAGGCCTGCAATTCCTCTTGAAATTTAAAATTCAACATAACTGAAAAAATTTTGCCAAAAATTTACTCTTGAACCATTGATGCTTTAACGTAATCGATAAAAAAATAAACAGGAATAATCAATCAGCCGGTCGATAAAAAAATGAAAAAAAATTAATTGATACTCGCATTTATTTGTGCCATCCATCGTATAAAGAGGGGGGGGGGGAATCATGAGAAAAACTCATTTTAAAAAAATCATTAGCGGTTGCGAATGACGACCTGTAAAACTACTTTTCTTGCAAGGATACATCTGCTGCTAGAAAACGGAACAAACGAGTTTTTAAAATGTCCTGCAGTGTTTTTTTCCCCCTTCCTTCTCCAATGGCTCATTCATGTCTTAATAAAAAATATTAATAATCTTAAATTAATTTCAAAATTACATATGCATATTTTTTATTTGTACTGAAAACCGTACAATTATATTAAAACAACATTTTAAAAAAGTACTCTTTTGCAGGTCATTATTACAAGAAAATCAAATCAAGTAGGTATTTCCGAGAATTTAATATTAATTATTTAAAAAAAAATAAAAAAGAATTCATTTGACTTATGAAAGACACATTGCAGATTTTTAACTCTTTGTTAAGAGAAAAACAAAAAAATAATCGGAATGAGCTTGCCTTAAACATATGAAAACGTCAAATAGACAGGGTGTGTTTGGAAATACCCTTAGTCTTGTTTTGCCATCATCGGCTATAGACACACAATTCCAGAAGTTTAAATATTTTCACGCTAATATTTTCAAACAAACAAAATAATTTTGTTAAAAAATACAAAATCTAACAACCTTACACTGTAGAAGTATTTAAAAAAGAAAAAAAAAGTCAATCAGATATGTTATTCATGTATATATGTGCGTGTGTGCTGTAAAATATCCATTAGAATGCAATAGTTAAGAATATTAATATTATTTGTAGTGTAAATAAAAAAGTATTTACTCACAAATTATTGCTTTCAAGTTACTCAAAGAAAAAAAAAATCTGAGAAAAGGAACTCTTTCTTAATGGAGGCACAGAAAGAGTGCCTTGTTTTTTTTTTCTTTGTTTTTTTTTTTCAACTTATCGAAAATTTTTCTTTGTACATTTTTTTATTCTCTAAAGTACAGTTTTCTTTTCATGATTTTCTTGAGAGTAAATAAGTCGCTTGCTTGGGTAAAAAGTTCAGTTAAGAAAATCATAAAAGTTTAAGATTTTTTCCTTACAAAATAGAGAGAAGTAACTCTGAAGTATTGATCGCCAAAAATATTTGTTGAATAATATGCATAATATACTGTAATTCCTTTGCGTTAATGGTGTTCAAAGTTTTTTTGGTCAACAATTGACTTATAATTTAATAAGAGCTTCTTTAAGTACGCAAAATTATATTAAAAGTTCAACAAGAAAGTACCCGAATCATTGATACCATGTTGAGACAAATACTGTGATTGAGCGAAAATATCTTGCATAATTACGCTTGGGCGATCAGCCTGGCAGGAGGGCTGACTTGGTCGGAGCACTTTCTAAGGGGTTCTAACACTTAGTTATTTTAAATATGGAGAAAACCGACCAAAACTCCAAACCATTAGATCGACAGCTGCAATATGGGCCCTCCATATAATAAAGTATTGATCTAAAGGTCTGTATTTTGGTCATTTTTCTCCAGTTGTAGCACGAATATGTGCTAGAACCCCTTAAAAAGTCCTCCTTCCTAAAGTGCTAGGCTGATGCTCCTCGTGTAGGCTTGTAAGAACACTAAACACGCAAGTCTCATTCACTCATCATGAAGACTTGATTAGAGAAGTTCTGTTATGGCGTGGAAGTTATGATTTTAAATACACTGTTTCAATCAATTCACTGTTTGACAAATTCTAGGCAATTTCACTTGCAAATTGCAATCAGTCGTAATTGGGAAGTGATCATTAAAAAAAATTCTGTACTTTAATTCTTTTTTTTTTCAAATTCTAACAATGTATAAAGCCCTCTGATATAAGTAATGCATTAATGTAGAAGGCTTTGCAGAAACATTTTGATTTCAAGCTCATATATGCATACCATTAAAACCGTAAAAATCTTCTGTACTGAAGATTACGGTTGAACTTTAAATTAATATGAGCTTTTAAATAACCTACAGTAAATTGATACAATTGTACAAAGTACTGCACAATAATCTAGAGTCTTGAGCACTGATGAGGCAATAACATAGCTTTATTATTTTTATTTGAGTAAATAAGTTAATATTTTTAGGATTGAACAACTACTTTGACTAGTAAGTCAGTAGGGGAAGTAAAAATTAAGGCGTTGTTATCTCGGGTCGCAAGTAGAAGTATTAAGCAAGCAAAACACGAGAAGCTCACGAAGCCAAAACTGACAAGAGACTGGAGTCTAAACAGCCGTCAAATAAAACGTTAGTAACTTTTCACATTGCTATAACCGAGAACAGAAAGCGACACAATTAATGCAAAAAATATGAACTGCATTACAATCTCGACATCTTTCCCATGCACTTTTTGCAAACACGGTTTTAAAAATCTACTTAAAAATGTTTTAAGTACATTTGTGACATAAACGAATACATGATGCGCTTAAATATATATTACGGTTCAAAAAATGAATACATGTGTTGCTTGAATTTAAGAGTAAAGTAGTCGGAGGAACTACAAAATTACAGAGTACTCAAATTAGTGCATTTTCCTTAATTCTAAGTACCTCGCTTTTACAGTAAAGCATGTTCCAACCATGAAAACACGATAACCAAATTTGTAATCATAAACTGAATTGGTCAGTTATCGATAAATGATTAGGCGCGATTAGATCCCATACAAAAAGCTGTTTCAATGATTTTTTGATCACTTTCAAGTAAGTAGAGGGTGGCAGAATTAATTCAGTTTTCTGTGCTACTGAGGTAATGGGTGCCGTCAGGGGATGCTTTTCAAGCCATTTTAAGAGAAATCACCGAGATTAGTTAATTTAATATCATCTTTTGACATATCCATAGATAAAGCGCAACGAGAATTTACGGAAACACGGGTGGTAATTATAAAAGGTTCGGCGATAGCTCACATTCAGAAAGTTTAATTTATTTGCATTCAATCACAGTAAAATGTATTTTCAAAATTCTAACTTTGACCAAACATTGTGCAGAAACACGTTTTCAAATACCTGTTAATGATTGTGCAAAGTAATTAAATATAACTCTTGAAAAGTTTTAGTGAAAATTAAATTTATAAAAGCTGGAGATTTTCTGTCAAAGCGAAAGTTTTAGAACTAAGTACACTCACTCTAAAACAATTTTAATAATAGTCATAACAAAACCTTCTCTATTGAGGTTGTAAGATGTTCAAATAAGAATAACTGTTACTCGGTGCAGGGTATTAATTAAGTAAGGTACCTAGAAAAGTTTTAGCAAAATTCAAATTCAATAAGATTAAACGAAATTCTTCTTCCGAAGAAAAAGTTTTAAAACCAAGTACACTCTGTCTGAAACAAAACTTTCTACATTGGGACAATAAAATATTTAAATAATAGAGTAAAAATTGCAGTTGTTTGTGGAGGCCACTTACGCGATGCCTCAGTAAAATACTAAGGAAATTTCGTTTAAAATCTTGTTCATCCGGACAAAAAAGTATTTCACCGAATAATGGGGTGATGGAATGACTGTCTGGTTAGAACCGTAATCTTTTCTGCAATCATACCTGAGGAATACCACAAAAACCCGAACCTCTTCCCCTGCAGAACTTTGTGTGACCGCTCTCTATTTCTTTATATACCACTGGAGTACAGAAGACGCAGATGCACTTGAAAATAAACAATAAAACCCTAAATAAACAATAAAACAGCTTTTCAGAAAGAAAAAATTTCGCCGTACGGGATTTTAAGGGAAAAAAATTAGAAAGTAATTTAATTTAAAATTTTTACATCGAATTATGGAATGCACCGATTTCGTATTATGAAATGCACTGATTTTTTTTTTTTTTTTCATGAAACCATTTTCAATAATTGTCATATAAGTATTAAAATAAGACTAAAAAGACGGTATATATTCCTATTTTTAGTTAATATATATCGTTAAAATTAGTATTAGAAAAGTGAAAATTCGCTAAATATAATTTCGAAATTTATAATTAATAAAATGTGGTTTTTCTCAATTATTCTTACTATAAAAGCATGTTAATATGAAAAAGGATATATTAAGAGAATTTATTAGCGTTTTATAATTATGAAAATGTCAAGTACTTCAATGTTTAGAATGCACTCCGAAGAACCATTAATTTGACGAAATAACTTAACGTTTAAAATGTAGGGTAATTCCGGAAGAGTCGCCGCACCCGGGACAGATGCCGCACCCCTTGTATTTCTTGGAACTGTCGATAGATAGCATTCACAATCGCATAATACGTGTGCATGGAGATTTCCTTAACTGGTGTAAGGCAGGAATCCAGTTCAATGTTTTAGCTGTAACAAAAATTTATTTTGAGATAAAAGTTTGGACAGTAAAATCATGCGCTTAAGCATGTTACGTTACGCTAATTAGGAAAACAAAGAATGATTTCGAAGACAAAACTAGGTGTAGTGCCTGTATGGAGTATTGTGTGTATGGTTACTCCACTTTCCATTACGAAGACAGGCAACTGATGTGTTACTGTACCGTACGAAATGGGATCCATGCCACACAGTTATTTCGGTATACATGCCGCAGTTTGTTTTGTACGGGATACCGCTTTCAGTAAAATTTTAATTCATCTCTCCGTCTCTTATTTCTTATATTAATGAATTTATGTTAATTGGGTATATATGCTAGTCTTAACCAAGTGTTATTAAATTTTTTCTCACCATTTTGTGCATGTTATTATTCGTAATTGAAATTGTAATAATTTTGTATTTTCATGTTCTGTCTTAAATGAAATATTGATCCTAAAAACCATTTTAATTTTAAATTTTACATATTTTATTAGAAAAACCCGCATTTTATAAAAGAATAAAACAATGTTAAAACAAATGAAAAAAATAAACGTTAATTTACTCTGTTTTCAGCTAATAAATACACTGATGTTACGTTGTTGATGCAGGGGCGTAGCCAAGGGGGGGGGGTTAGGGGGTCATAACCTCCCCCCCCCCCAAGAGAAATTTTTTGCCTTACAAAATGTATATTCTTCACTACATTATCACACCCACTTATACGTATATATGAGTTGTAGTAGTCGTAACCCCCCCCCATGAAAAATTTCTGGCTACGCCTCTGGGTTGATGAAATAACAATTAAAATTCAATTAAAAATACGGATTCAACTTAAATAGGGAACTAAGTTGGCATACTAACATTGATTGAAGCCTACTAATACCTCTTTTTGAACTCATTTATTTTCTTTTTGTTAATGCATAGGTAATTATAATCCAGATATGAATATTAATTTCAATATTTTTTATTTATTACTTCACTGACTTATGACAGGCGCGACATAACTCACGCACAAGAGCGGCGTCTCATCCGAGGTGCAATGTTTTAGAAAAAAATTGTTACAAAATATTAATTATTTTTTATATTTTTTGTTCCAGTATACATGTTTTATATTCTAGATTAAATAGCACACTATGATTTGTTTTATTGTATGTGCACCCTGCGATTTTTTACACAAATTCAAAAAAATGTGATGCATAAGTCCAGGAATTTCCCTACTACGGAGAAAAAAAATTGGCGAAATTTTGTCAAAATAATAGATGAAGAGCTCGATATTTTTATCTTATAATAGCAGTGTTCTGCAATTTGGGTATGACAGATTTCGTTTCTGATTTTGTAATAGTTAAGTTATTAAAATAACGATTTTATTTCTATTTTTTAACCCTAAACTATTTATTAAAACACTGTACCAGAAAAATGCAGTTTCAATATTGCAAATTTCAAGAAGAAAAATAATAAAATGTGTTAATTAAAAAATAATATAGCATTATGAAATGTGTTAATTTTTTTTAAGTTTTACTAAACCATTTTTTCAATAAATGATATATAAATGCCAAAATAACTAACAAGTAAAACACAAAACATACTACAAATAAGACATATCTCGCATAAAAATATAACAGCTATTAGCAAGAATTAGAAACCAGATTTTGAATCCAAATAAAGTGCAAGAATTATTGTGATAATATAATGGAACGGAAATTATAACCACTGTCACCATCGTCAGGGGCCACAAACAGTGGATTATAATTTACAGCAAACCAAATAGTAGGGTTTCGGTTGTGTGGCATATCAGAAGAGATATTAACTCCACACATCTGGGCCCTACCCTACTATATAAAGGAAAGAAGAAATCAAAAAGATAACAAAAATTAGAAATATAATTTTACATACCAGACCTTGAGCACATGGAAATTTTATTTGAACAATTGATATGTGTTGCCAATGCTAAGAATTGTAAAAAGTGAAAAATGGTGTTGCCACTAAATAAAAGTGTAAAAGTGGAAAGAAGAAAGTATAGGAGTTGCCAAATACTAAAAGGTAATATTATTAAATTTTAAGAATATCCAAGTATATTAATATAATAAATATATATTGAATAATAATAAATTAAAAAGATTGAATAAAATAAATAGTATAGCAAAATTAAATATAACATATTGTTTAAAAAATATAATGATTATTATTATTATTGACAAAGTATGTATAATAAGTTATTGTATGACAGAAGATTAATCTAATAAATAAGAAAAAAATAAAAAATAATGTTTAGGACAGAATAATCACAATATAGGAACCCCGTTTTTTTTTTAAATTCCTCCAGATATATATATGCATGCATATACACATCCAAATTGTTTTTAAACATATTACTTTTTTTTTTTTTTTATAAATGAGAAAAACTTCCTCCGCCCGACCCAACCATCCAATTACAACCTTAAAACCAAAACCCCACCCAACCTCCAGTGAATTAACAAAGACATTAGACACATCATTATCAAGAATTGTATATAATAGATTTTAGGAACTTAGTGGGATAGTTGTATTGTCTAGCTGACAGAAATAGAGACTTAAAATTGGAGACTTTGAAATCATCAGAACATAGAAACTTGATTCTACAGCAGTGATTATAGATGATATTGCGAAATACAGATTTATGTAAGCAGGAGGGAAAATGAGTAAAGCTATTTACTTTAAAGCTAAAATCTTTACGCTTATCATATATATTGAAACTAAGGCTATTTCTAGGAGTGATGGAGATACTTAGATCTAGAAAACTAACAGAATTGTTAAGCATATCATTTTTAATTAATTCCAGAGCAGATGGATATTTTATGGGGAAGATAATGTTATTATTAGTAGTAGTGTTTACAAGTAAGATATCATCTATATATCGTTTAAGAATGATGTGTGTATTAGTATATTCTTTTTCATAGTAATATAAGTAAAGATCTGCAAGGTAACTAGATGCTGAACCACCTTGTGGTATACCATGATTTTGTAGATATATTTTATTGTTATGTAGAATAAAATTATTATAGATAATAAATTTAGATAGACAACTGAAATAAGTTACATCAACATGGGAAGGGAGCTGAATATTGTTAACACAAGTTTCAAATAATTCATTAATTACATTGTAAAGGTCGTCAAGAGGAATATTGTTGAATAGATCTTTAAAATCATAGGTATATAAAGAGGTAATATTACTAATAGTACATATTGTATTGCGTAGATCATAACTATTTCCTATAGAGATAGAGTAATCATTACGTTTTATATAATACTCATGCATAACAGACAGTATCTTTAATAGAAGTTTACTTGCTACATTGCTATATGTATTACATCCTATTGTAACAGTTCGAAACTTTAAAGGCGATTTATGAAATTTAGGGATTAGTACAATATAAGGATAGTTTAGATTATTATGTTGTAGGTTGAGAAGTTTATAGAAAGCCAGAATTTTTTTGTTACAAACTACAGTAGACAAATTAGTAGAGGAATAGATACTGTTATTTACAATTGTAGAGGCTAACAAGCTATGATATAACTGTTTACAAATAAAAGCATAGTTATTGGATGATTTATCTACATAAGTAATTATGAAATACTGCTTTATAAAGTCTATTTGAGTATGAAATTGACTATTGACAGGAGAACTATATTTTACATATTTAGCAATATTTTGCTTAAAGATTGAAAGTACTTTTACTTTCCAGGTAGTGAAGGCTTCAATAGGAGTGCTGTATTTTAAGGCAGTATTATATATGTAAAAATCTAAATCATATGTGAATTGTGTTACAATGCCACTAAGAGAGTGTTTTGAAGGAATACGGTGTTTAGAGCACTTCTGCATGAGTTTTTTTAACCTAATATCTTTTACGATAGCTAGATCCCCAGTAATGATGTGTCCATAATCCCTATTAATGAAGTTCCTATATTGATTGTCATTGCATATACAGGGTGGTGTATCAGAAGGGTTATATGTTTTTGAAAAGGAGTTATAGTTAAATAGTTTCCTACCAAAGGGTAGGGGATATTTAAAGGACTTTTTAATAATGACATTTTTGATGGGAAAGTAAGTGTTATTAGTAGAAAATATTGTATTGAAGTTTAAGTTATTGATTGCAGGATTCGTGAAAGTAATTAATAAGTTAGAATTAGAAGGTGTATTATTACTGTTATTGGTTAGGTTTACGGTAAGTGCAGTGGCTCGTGCAACAATAAGATCGAAGAATAGGTGAGAAAAATGCCCAGAAATGTTAAGATTTGAAAAAATAGAAAAATACTTAACTAAAAGTTTCTTTTTAATGGAATAAATGAAAGTACGTATATTAATCCAATTATAAGTACTGGTATAGTAATTATATAATTTTAAAATAGCAGATTTTATATAACTATTAGAATACTTAGGACTATTACTCTTTTTACGTTTACCTCTAGAAGTTCTAAGTGTTTTATAATATATAGACAAGTTTAAAGTATTATAGATTGGAGAATATTTATTTATGTTAGTTGTGCTAGTATAATATATTAATTGTTTATTATGAACTAATTGGTTTAGACCATACGGATAACTAGTATTATGAAATTGGATAAAGTAGTTTTCTAAAAATAAACGTTCATTATGGTTCTTCTTTATAGATAGAATAGTGATATTAATATTATTGAACCCATGCATATGAAAATGTTCATACTCAACGTTATTACCAGAAAGATTACTAGGATAGTTCTTAACATGATTTGGATGTAGATTAATACGAAGGTGTAAAGGATTACTAGTTTGGCCAATATAAGCTATTTTACATTGATTACAGCTTAACATATAGATACAGTTGTATACTTTGCAAATAAACAGTTTTTTCTCCTAAATGCAATTTAAAAATTAGTATTAATAAAATTAACAATTTTGGTAAATGAATATAAGATATGAAATGTATAAAATCTGTTTATTTTATAATTCGTACATCTTACAATGAAATATGTTAATTTTTCAAATATGATAAGTTTTATTCTGAAACCGTTATTTTTATATTAAAATATCGAATTACCATTTTTTAACAATAAATTAACTTGGAGGAAAGCTTTGAAAAACGCAATTTCGGTGAACAAAGGCCCCACCATGGCCGAGTGGATAATTCACTAAACATGGTAGGCGGTTGAAATGTTAAGGTTCCGCGTTCGAGCCTAACGCGCAGCTCTGGATCTAACAGTCAGAAGTTTTGGTTGGTTTTCTCCAGATATAATGCGAATACGCATTATAACCCCCTAAAAAGCCCAACTACCAAGACACTCCTCCGTAGGCAGATACCCCTCGTGCAGACTGTCATAACTCAAACATACGCCCCTAAACAAAAATTTAAGAAATAAAAACTATAAATTGTGGCCGGGAAGACAACAGATTTCCACTAAATGTTTCTGACAAAACGCCGGCTCTTGGGATAGTAGTTTTTAAAAAAAAATATTTCCTTATTTCCTTACTTCAAAACAGGTGTCTGTGTTTGAATGTTTTTCTCTCCATGAGTAACCCTTCTTTCGTACGAGGGAGAAATGTCTGAAGACAAGATGACCTTTGAATATCCAAACAGCGGAACAAAACAATTCTTTACAATGGCACACGTCTGAAAGAGGTGGGTGAAAAAATCTTGCTACTGCTGAATTTTTTTTCCGGACTGAGTGTAAAATTTAATTCCTGGCACGCCTGGCTGTAAACATTAATTTTATAATTATTTGATTGTATCATGAAATGTTTCGTGAATTAAGTAATTATAATCAATATAATTTGATTAATTTTGTAATATAGGATTTATATTCGTTGCGACATGGTATTTTAATTTTACGTTCATAAAAATAAAAGCTGCGTCACAAAACGTCTGATATTACTTGAACATATCTTGAAAAAATACAAAGTCCCATTGAGAAAAGCCTTCTCTCTAATCTTTAGTCTCTTAAAAGCAGGTTTAAAAGCATCCTGTGGATAGAAATGGCGGTCCTGGAATCCAGATATCCAGAGTTTGATTCCAGTGTGGGTAAATAAGATAAAAATAATTACAAAAGAAATATTATCCACATTCAGTGATCGAAAAAAGTTATTTATTTAATAACTTTTTTGTGATTGGTGATTTTATTTATTATGATTATCTATCATAATAAATAAAATCACCAATTAATCGTTGTTTTATATTTTTAGCTTAGTAAGTAAATTATTATTACGAAGAGATATTTATTATGGAGCAAATATTAATTAATCCATAATTGATCAATATTTACTTCTTTAAAGAGAAAAATGCTTACTCCATATTGATAATTTGTTTACTAATGAGTTGAAAATGTAACGTACACTTTAATTGGTGCTTTCATTTATGTTATGATACACAAAGTAGAAAAAAATTGAAAATTACTTTAAGAAATAAAGTAGAAAACGCGTAAAAATTACATTAAGAAAAGGTAACATTAAGAGCAAACAGTAACTTATTTTTATCGTGGAAATTGTCCGATATTTTAATGTTCAAATTGCGCTTCGGGGAAACGTAAATTTGAAGAAAGTTCGTCAAAAGTACAGGTCAAAAGCGCGATATTTTGCCATTTATTTACCGGTTGTTTGTGGCTTGAGTAGATAAACACTAAATTCAATTGCCTAAAAAATGTATATGGGAAAATTTCCTTCACGATATGAAAAAACTATTACTTCTTATTCATTCAAAATAATCAGTAAAACTATATGCTTGAATCCATATTCAAAAAGCTTCCGATTATTTGATAAATGTCTTAGAAGTAGGTTGGTGTGCGGATGTGAAAATATTTATACATCCTCAATAATCTTCGCGAAAATTTTCCTAGCACTTAAGGCCGGTGAAACTATTACATATAATCGTCGACATCTTTAAACTGCAATTTCATTCTAAAAAGTACTTCGGGAAAAATTGACAGAACTAAAAGCTATTACAGTAATGATTATTAGAATTTCTGCCTTCAGAGCAAAAATAAATCTCGTAATATCGCTTATCTTTTTTTCTTCTTTTTTTAAGACTTTTACTCTGTCTTTATCTTTTGTCTCGCTTCAAGTACTTAAATAGCTATAAAGAGTAGTTCTTCCCCCCCTTTTTTTTTCTTTATTTTCCTTAAATAGTATGGAGTTTAATTTATCGTTTTTAGCTAAAAGAGGTATTTTGTGAAATATCCTTTTTGCTTTTGTTCCTCCTTCCAAATTCTTCTGAGAGAGAGAGAGAGTATTGTGAGATGATAAACTAAGAAATCTTTTAAAAATATAATTCTTTTCGGTGTGAAAAAAAAAGAAAAAAAAGGATTTTCTGATGCGCGAGGAAGTTAGTTTTATTTTATAGCTAGATATATTTTTAAAGAATAAAAAAAGCATGCATGGTAAAAACTGAGGAAACGGTTAAATACAAATAGCTCGAAAAGTTTTAATAGTTTAGCAGAAAGCTCTCTTTTTAAATACAGGGTGTCTACAAATTAGTTGGGCAAAAAGAATGATTTATTGAATGATTCAATGCAATTTACCCCCCCCCCCTCCCGTGAAGAAAAAGCAGGGGAAAGTGGCCTAGCAGGCAAAAATGATCCTAGCAGGCAAAACGATCCACCTTTGCTTTCTCCCACACAGGCAGTGCTATCTACTAGGTAATACATAAACTAGTTGTGCCAAGTCAAGAAGAAGCAATTGCGATAATTAAGCGATCGGTGTATTACGTGTCTAAGTAGAATTTTTCATGATAAAACGCAGTTTTTTCATATCTCTTATAAAGGTAAGCACTAACTTTCTTATCTATTTAGAAATGTAGTCTTTATGCACGGAAATATGACATTTTACTAAATAGAGTATGCTTTCAGATATGAATTGCACTTGTTTAGTTTGTTATGTCTCTCGGCGTGTTCCAGTAGCTTGAAATTAAGTGGGCAGCCATACTGCCGGGTAAAATGATCCATCGACTGAAAAAACTCCAGTACCGGGTCCTAGTCATCATGCCAGCCCTTCAGACTTTTCTCATAATGCGTGACTCCCCATTACATTATTTAATTTATTTCTGCATTCATTGTATGCCACTTTTTTAATTATAGTTTTGAAATATTCTATTTCATTATTTGTGACACTTTTTATTTTAAAATTTTCATAAAATAAATTATGCATACTATATGACTGTAAAACTTACGGCACAGCCAGCTGTCGTAAAAAAAAGGTCTCTAGATCTGTGGCACGCGATGAACGTTTCGATCGTCCGCCCTCTTGCTGGTAGTTAAGTCGAGCGATGGCAACGGCTGCCCCTTTTTTCAGCATTGGGCAATCTATCCAGCTGTTCTCGCGTTCTTCCATTTTTCGGCAGATGTCAGTGCTGTTAAAAAGAATCGTGACCATTTTTTTACGGAAATGACGTGCTAAAAAGTAAAGGATTCTCGTGGAGCTAGGTCACCCGCAACTATTTCTATAGAAATCAAATCTATTCTTCGTGACTGGCAACAGTCAAAACGTCAGAGTTTGGCGTTCCCGGAGCGGACACACTGCGCGTTAAAGGGTTAAATAATTTTTTTAATGCCAGGTATCGATGACAGTCAACAACTTGGATGACTGGAAGAAAACCATATCAAACTCTTCGTTATTGTCTTACATCTCGCGTTGGATGATCTCAAACCGAAGAGAACCTAACTAGACCAAACAGCCATCTAATGATCAATAGGTACTATGAGCGACATAATTTTTCATTGTTCTTACATCTTCTTAGTTCGCGTGTTCTGATAGATTTATTTCATATTGTTAGAGCCTCATTAACGCAAAGTCCTTCATAGACGACGTCCTTGAGCCATCATATTTTAAAAGGACACTAATTGCGTAAGCTGTATTTTATGTGTATTGTATTATATAAAAAGGAAAATTATACATAGCAAATATAGGTTGAAAAGTGAAAAATAAAGTTTCAGAAATAACAAAAATAATAATGATAATAATAATCCAGAGCAAGATTTTTTTAGAGAGTTTAATTTAGAATGTAAATGAGAAAAAACGCTTTTTATCAAATAAATAATAATTATATTTTTTTATCCTTTTAAATTTACTGCTAATGCCAGTTATTTTTGTTTCTAGAAAGTTTATTTTAAAAACACATGAGTTAAATCATGTGCATTATAGTATAATTATAAAATTATTATAGTTAATAGCAACATAGTTGAATTTTACACTACCACAGTTGCACATTTGTCAATTTGAAAGCAGGAAAAAAGAAAAGAAAAAAGAATTTTTTTACTCAAGCCTATACATGTCGACTAGCTCCCGCAGCGTTATCTTTTTTAAATTAGTTGATTATAAAATTTTATCTTGCAATCTGTATTGCAGATTCCTTTGAATTTACTATTTATGTCAGATTTTCCCCATCCCTTTCCCCTCCCTCGAAATAAGTTTATATTTACTTAAAGCTTTAAAATCGAAGCTATATAGTATTTTAAAATTATTAATTTTCTCTAGTTTTCACTCTTTTTTTTCATCCATTTCGTAACGATAATTGCGTTTTCAATAATAAGATATTAAACGAAATCCTAATTGATTACCTGAGATTTCAGAATGTTTTCAAGTGGTTTCTTGATAGCAAATAAATTAATTAAGGGAATAATAATTTTTTTCGAGAATTATCTGCATTACATTTTTTTTCTTTTTTAAATACTTGTGCATCAAGTGCTACTTCATATCAAATACGAATTCCCTGATCTACGATCCCCCCCGCACCCTAAAAAACTTGCTTAGGTTTTATTTGTTTCGTTCTTGAACGAAAATTCAACACTTTTTCAACGTAATAAATATTTGATATTTTTTGAATGCAAGGCCATACCTTCTGTATTTTATTAATTAATTTGAAACAATAAATCCCATTTAACTTGAAATTAAAATTACTGGTTTCATTTCTTCATTTGTTTTGCTGTTGTTATATATTTTGGAGGTAATTACCTCTTATATGAAACAAGTACCTCGATAAAATCACATGCCCAGTATTTTTTAATAACAACTTCAATGATTTGAAATTGATTTAATGATTTGTTGATTTTATTTTTGTTTCGCCCTTCTAATATTTTAAATGTTGGAACATGTTCCGCCACATACATTAAACAGAAAAGAAAACAGCATCTTATTTCAATATTTTAAAAAGTTTTGATAATTTTTATATCTACAATCAGTGGCAAATAAAATGGCCAGAAAAGTTCACTAATGTCCAAGTTACTAATGAAAATGTTCGCTATGATAGCGGCTTACCTCCACCTATTTAAAAATACTGCCCTGTGTATAATATAATCATTACGTCCACGGTATATTTTTTGTTTAATTCTATGAAAGTGTAACGTAAACCATATGCTATCGTAATTTTTAATGTGTCCCCTATTTGGAGAGTTTTAAGTCCACTACTTGTAGAGCTAAAACGTTCGGAAGTGAAAAATATCCATTTTCAGAAGTTTTCAATGTATCCTCTGTGAGTTTGTGTGATTATGACAAGGCTACGCTAGGGCGATCAGCCAAGGATGGGGGGGGGTGTCTTGGCAAGAGGACTTTCTAAGTACTTCTAACGCGTATTAACGTTACATCTGGAGAAAACATACCAAAACTCCAGACCATTAGATGGACAGCCGCATGATGGGACCCAAACCCCGACCTTCACACTTCTGCCGTCTACTATTTTCAGTAACATAAACACTGTGCCATGGTGCGGCTCAATTACCCTCCGATGGGGGGTTTTTAGAGCCAAGCACTTTTATAGCAAATTGGTTGGTTGTGAGAAATGTCGGTTATCAGAGGTTTGCAATATGTCAGAGAGTATCATGATCCATGAGTAGGTTCTATTTGTCTTAGATTTTAACTATAATTTGAAAAGTGAATCGAACAAAAAAATGCTCACAAATTTTTAAGAATGAAATTAATTACACTGCAATAAAGAAAAATTGCAATAAAAAATGGTACAAATATTCAGTATTCCGCATAACCTTGAAACAAATCTTTACTTCTAAATAAAACACAAAACAAGTTACGGAATTGAACCTAACTTACGAGAAAATTCCCCTCTCAAACGTCATAGATATCTTTCGAGAGATTGACGTTATTCTCAAAAGCTTTTCGTTTAGATGACGAGGCGATTTTTATAAAAGCGTAACTGATATGAAGCCATCCATTCATTCATTTCCGTGTCGAATTGATTTGTTGAGACATTCAAACGCATGATGCTTAACTTCTCAAGAGCTTGTGAAGGAATCAAGTTAGTTTTCAGGAAAAAGCACTTTGAATGCCTCTCAAAATTGATTCCCAGACAGAACGAATTTCGAGAAAGAAATAAATTTGAATGCCAGAATGTGCTATGAGCGAGTAACTTACGTAATTCACTGTCATTTGAAGTTTCCGAGTTTGTTATAGCGGACGTTGATTAATTTTGCTCAATTCCTTAGGTTTTTGATAAAAATTTTATTAAGTTTAGCATTTACGAAGGTGATCATAAAAATAGTTGAGGATCTATGAATTTTTAGTGTCCGGTCTGTTCAGCCAGACGAAAGCGAATTTAGGATAATTATTTGAAGGTGTTTGTGTTTGAATATGGGATGTTTGCATAGTTACGGCTACAGCAAAAATTTCGAAATTTTTGTCTATAAATATCTCTTTGTCCATTTCCAAATGATTATGAAGCTTGAATACAATGAATGAAAACTGAGAGACGAGTAATGAGCTGTCTTTTGTAAGTGTATTACCTCACCTTTAAATTACTTAACTAAAAAAGTACTAATTAAGTTGTGCAAATTAATTTTGTTTTTCTTTGAAATAGGCAAACGACTTTAAAATGCACTTTAAATTCTTTTGTATGCTTCTTCAAAATAACAGCCACTTGCTTGGCAAAATTAGATCTACGTCAAGATCGCAGCAATGCTCTAGGTAGGACTACAAAGGCCTTTTGAATGCAACTGTTTTCGCGAGATTTGACCATCACAGTCTTTGTGATCTTAACCCAAGTCGTTGCTTGTGGATTAAAATTCAGTTGCACTGATAATCGACAAGTACAAAAATAATCATACATGCTGTATGCAACGTTTTCTTAATGCACATGATGCGGTACATAGCAAATAACAAAATCGTGGCAAAAGGAACATTTTACGCGATTTACGAGCTTAGACAGACGCACGGATATTAAACCCTACACAACTTTGCTGGAGAGTACAGAGAGAAACTTCAACGGAGCAATGCTGTTCCTTATAAATATCTTGCGCCGTCCTTTTTCGATCCTCATGCGCCGATAAGAACCACAACGGAAATGCAGGGTGTTGTTGTTCAAATATTCAATATAAACTTTTCCTTTTAATAATATATTTTACTAAGAACAACCCCGAAGGCGTAGATTTATTTTATCCGAAATGTCATTTTGTTTGGATGAACGAGCAGGCTAAATAATAATCTATTTGTCATTTTTTTTCCTTAAATCTTCTCTTCTTCCCTATCGATATTATAACGGAGAACTGTCAGAAATCGGATAACATCGATACTCATGTTACATATCGAAGGAATACATCCGTGCAAGTGTGACCGATGATGATAGCCTTTTAAAACGCTATTCATCTCAATGCCCCGAAAAATCGGCTCAGTACAGAAATGAATCTAACGCTTTAAATATGTCGCTTTTAAAACAAATCACCCTGTCAATCACAAAAAGAGAATTCAGAGGGAAAAGAAAATATTCGTGTGGCTAGCAGAAAGAGAATTTTGTTTAGTTTTTCTTATACCGCCAGTTTTTAAGTTTCTTGTGTGTCAGAAGTCACTTCCATGACTTTTTAGTGGGGTAAAATTTATTTAATCTTCCTGTTTATTTCTTTTCTCGTCTTTTTTTAAAGGAGCAGGTAGAGGGTTATGAGCTTCAAAGGCATAAGACTATAAATCGTGTTCATAAGACTCTAAGTACTAAATACCTAATCTCCACAGTGTGTGGTCTGTTGATACCCAAATGGAAATTATTTACATAAACACGGCATGTAATAAACGATTTTAGGTAGGTGAGCATCTGTTAAATAACCTTAAAACTACAGCCAAAAAATGTCATTTTTCCTCCGGTGATACATTAAAAGTATGTAGTTTTGGGAATACCGCATCCAATTTTTGGGTGAATTTAGATGGTTTCTGTATCATATATTTTAACTAACGCCAATTTTTCTTTAAAAAGAACCCCAGATAGGGAGTTTTCGCTTTCCCCATTGTTTAACATAGTGTTTGGCAATTTCTCTCTAGATATTGGCGATATCGCTTGCTGACTTCTCAGAGTTTTGGAGACTTATTTTTGGTGTTAAATTTGGCGGTTTTTTGCAAAGAAGCCACCAAGTTTGTGTACTGAAAAAAAAATCAAAGTTGAATTTTACTCTATGTTTTCTTTCTATTCATCTCTCTCAAGTTGGTGTTATTTTGTGTTGTAGAATATAAATATGGGCCGATGTTCTTGGGTATGATCAACCTATCATTCCATTAAACGTCTAGGTATTTCAATCTGGGCAGCATCGATATCCACTCTGGTACCTGTGCAAGCTTGTTGTAACTAACATCCAAATGTGTAAGGTTTCTTAGTAAACTTGTAGGTGTATAAAACTTTAAAAGTAAATTTTGAAGAAAAGATGAGTTTCTCTTACCTCTGAAACTTTCAACCAACTGTTTGTTGGGTTATAAAAATGATACAGTAAAATTAACAAAATAATTTTGTTAAATGAGCCATGAACACAGAAATTTTATTAATTCAACTAAATAATTTGATTGATTTTAACAAATGAAACATTTAAATGAAAATGTGGTTACATTAATGAAACATTTTTTTTATTTTTACCAAATTCTTTTGTTAAATCGACAGTATGATTTGTTGACAAAACCAAATAGTTTTTAAAAAATTATTTTGTTAATTTAACAAATATTTCTTTTGTGGTATTTCAACTGCATAATTTTGTTGATTTAACAAAATTTTTGTTGATTCAGCAAAACATTTTTTCAGTGTATTAATTACAAAATCAAATCCTGGATTATTGGATTGGATGAGTCAATTTTTGAGTGCGGACATTTTTACACTGGCGGAAAATGTTTTGTTGAATTCACAAAAAATTTTCTTCGCTCTATCATAACCAAACAATTTTGTTGCACCAACAAAACTTTCGTTAGTATTTTTTCCATCAATAATACACTATATTTAATCAACAAAATTATTGAGTTAAAACAGCGGGAGGAAAGGATTTTGAATAAATAGTTTCCTGAAACTATTTTGTAATTGACATACTATAAAAAGAAATTGCTATAATTACTATGAAAAGATAAATTATTAAACTAGTTACAAGAACTTGAATAGTATACTTTCATGGTACCGTTAAAAAGTAGATATAAATTAGAAAATATATAGTGAAACTTTACACCAAAGACTGTAATGACCAAAGAGGCAATTAGAGTTGCTGGTTGAAAGAGCTTAAATCTAAGTACTGCCTGTCAATTTATAGCTTTAAAGGTAATAATAAAATGCCATTAATTGCAAATATCAGTGTGCATTTTTAAAGAGAGACAAAGGAACATTGCAGCAATTTATCACAAATTAATAGCAATCTACCTCTGCAATGACAGAAATACAATTGTTGCTAATTTGACTCAAAGTATGCATAGTTAATAAGCCATTTTAAAGTCCGTAATGAATTTCATCCATAATTCCCGATTCCAGAACGGCTGAACTGCTAATTAATGCTCCAATCTTGCAAATGGTGATGAATTCCACCGGACGAGGTGAAGATAGATGGCCGAATTTCAAAATCACTCTTACTCCCCTCGCTGACGTGCCGCCATTTGTCAGTTCAAGTATTGGAGTGCAAATAATGACTCTGAAAAATCATGCCTTCGCAAAATGGCGAACGCCAAGTTAAGTCACTGTGATGGAATACCTGGCGATGCTGCTGAGCGATTATAATTTCATGTTTACTTCTGTAAGATTCTATCTGCCATCAAATAGAAACAAAATCTGGTAGATGATTTTGAGATTATTATTATAAAATTAGTTTTTCTTTCTCCGCATTATGCCAGAAAATGGAATTAAAACCTATAAATTAAAATTTCAATATTTATATGGTCCCTTAGCGGTTTACCGTGACGGGGGATTTTTAAACGTGGAAAAGTGACTTAAGTCAAAATACTTGCTGCTTTATAACTCGGTAAATTTTGGACGCAGAAGGACGAATTTTTTTAAACTGTTTATAAAATTGTATAAAGAAAAACTTTCTAAATGTAGCTGATAGGACAGGGGTCCCTTTAAAAATTTAAATTCCGTAATTTTTATAGGAATTGATTTATTGACTTCTATTGTGGTTCTGATATAATATAGCATACAATTTAAAGCATTTTTGCAACTGTAACTGTGTCTCTGACTAACGGTTGAGGACAGGGGTGGCGAACCTTTATGGATCAACGTGCCATTTCTTCTAAAGAAGTGTTTAATGAGGCAATAGATATGCGTCAAATAATTTTGACTTAGTCATTAATGGGAAAATAATAAAACAAATACGAACATCTCAAAACTCATTTTTTACTAACAAAAAATACATTTATATGTGTAATTCATATTAAAATACGTGTTATTTTTAATTAAAATGCAAACCATTTTGGTCGGTGGCGTGCCCAAAATAATGTGTCGCGTGCCATTGGTTCACCACCCCTGGTTTAGGAAATAGCCATATTTTTAAAGTTTGATTAAAGACATATCTACCTTTAAAAAAAGAAACGAATTTTTGTTTAATGAATAATTTCAATCGCTATGTCAAAACATGTGGGTTAAACTTTCCTATCCTAGCTTTCTTTTTCAGAAGAACAGCTAAGATAGGAAGGTTAAACCCGCTTCAGAAATGAATAGGTATTTAAAGTAATAATAATAATAAATGCGAAATATACGAGTACCGCTTATTTTCACTAATGACTTTTTTACTCGTGTCCAAGATCCTTTGCCGACCAAGAGTGGTCGGAAAAAGATCTACTATTTAACTTTTTATCTAATAACGGTACTTAGAAGTACCGTTATTAGATAAAGGGTTTAAAGGGTTTAAATTAAAATTGCGGGAAAAAAGGGAAAAAAAAATATTCATTGAAACCATTCCTTTGAAAAATCACTACCAAATACTCCATTTAATCACCTTACATCGTGATTGCATGTTCAATTAGAGTAGATTGTTTTAAATAGAGAGTTTTCCGCTTTCTAATCGCGTCGAGACCCCTCGTCTCCAAAAATGAGCAATAGGGAATTTTCAGATATCTGTTTTATGATTAAAGGATTAGATTTTCTAAAAGTGTGACAATCAAAGTGTTACTTGACTCCTTCAGATTTGTTGGTCCTATACTTTATATTTTTCAAAAGAGTGGTTAACTGTTTATAAACCAGTCAGCCAACGTATAGCTTATGCTTATTAATCTTTTCGTAATTTTCTTTTTTATTACATTAATCAGTATTCATCCGTCATTGCCTAACTTATAACAAGAGAAAATAAATATATTCAAGGTGATATTCTTGGCAACTCTTAATTCAGTAGATAAATAGTTAAACAATACTCTGAATATTGGTAGATAACTGAAATGTATAAAGATCCAGTGTTCTGTTCTACCAAGCTGTTGTCAATCTATCAGTCTGAAGTTTTGGGTGGTTTTCTCTAATTGTAACGTGAATACGCGTTAGAGCCCTTTAAAAAGTCCTCCGCACAAGTCATTCCCCATTAAACTTATATCCCGATTAGATATATATATTGTGTTGTAGCTTTGTCTTAACCAACACAATCAAGGAGATCCTTAGCTTTTTAAGAGCAATGTAACCAGCATTCACTTTAAAGGCTAATCCACTCCTCTGAAAATTTACGCTCTTAGCAAATTTTGATTAGGATTCTATCCGCAGAACATTAAACGATATTTTAAAATTAGTGTAAATTTTAAAAGTTTAAATATAAATATTGCATTTCAAATCTATTTTTTTCACTCACTTAGTTCTTCCCTGATTACACCTGTTATTTAATAATTTTTCTGCATTACAAAAATGTCCTAAACGCTTCGGTTTTATAGGCAGCGTAAACAACAATGCATTTTCGTGCGTTGAAGAAATCGATCTATATTAAGTAATCACTGTTATAAATTTAGTTATACAATTATATTTATGGTAACTGTGATGACTATAAAGAATAGTTCTATAAAGTTCAGGATTTATTTTTTTATTTTTTCTTTTCTTTTCTTTTTTTTTTTTTACAATTAGTAATTTGTATTCGAATATTTTCTCTTCCTTTTTAAGAAGAATGTCTTTTAAAGTTAATGTTTAAAAAATTATTTAAAAGGGAAAATATTGGTAGATTTCATGTGAAGTTATATTTTCACATACTATTTTAATGATAAATTACGTTTTAGGGGAAATTAAAATGATAATGGCATTTGTAATATTATGCAGCTTCTACTTAAAAGGCCTATTAATTGGTCGATTAGCTATTCAGTTCATGAAAGTACTATTATTTGTTTCGAAATGTATGAAGTATTTCTTCATTAATAAAGGCGATTTAAACAGGTCTAATTTGTGTTTTAAACATTGAAATGAAGAGAAAGTTAAGAATTGAAAAGTATCAGACAACAATGAATATTTTCTGTATCATATTCAGAAATTAATAAAATTAAGTAATAGCAAATTTTAGATTTCTTTATTTTGTTTATTCGGAAAAAAATATTGAAACGCATGACCAAAATCGTCTGAAGAAGAAACTGATGCACATAATATTTACTCAATGAATCGGAACTTTACTTCCATATGAATGAATATATAGCACAGATCTATTTAAAAATCGGGCGTTTAAAACCCCTTAACCTTCGCTCCCGTCAAAATCACGGGCTAAGGTTTCTCTCTCTATCTCTCGTGCCCGTCATATTTCCGGGCAATACTGTTCAAAAAAATTCGCCAGAAAGATAAGTGTTCCAATTCTGATGCACGGATTTTTTTGTAATATATAACTTTACACAACAGATGACAATACCAGAGTATTTTTAACTTAATTCGGAGATAGTTTATTTTTAAATACATGGTAGCAGTACTCAAACACACGTGTATTAGTGATATGCATTATGCAATCTTAGCTTACTTTTTTTTAAATTTATTTATGTTCAAAGAAAATTTTAGAAATGTTTACTTATTTTACGTAGTAAGTTTAATAAAATTTTCTAGTGTTTAAAACATATATTTTTAATGATTCCCTGCTTACTACAAAACGCACATTCAGTCACAATGACCCTGAATGTTGGCTTTTCCTAAAAATTATTTTTTTTTTCTCTAGTGCTTAAAATGTCTAAAACCTTAAAACGAACAAATATACTATATATACACTTGTTTTATACAATTTTCTGGAATAAAAGAAATAAGCACTTTTATGACCGTTTTCTTGAAAATAATACGACGGTTAAGGGGTTAAGCAAGATGAAATCAATGTAGCTGTAACATCTACTTTTAGCACTTGAGTGCTATTTCTTTCACGTCGGTATTTTCTGTCGACGTAATTTGCGGACATATTTTGTTTTTCAATGGGGTTGCCAGAAAGCGGAGGAGGGGGTGGGGAGAATAAAATGTTAAAAGTCGGAGAGGTTTGCAATTTTTGGAGATTTATCGCTGAGTTTAGCATAAAAAAATAAGTCCCCAAAACTGAAACTACCTTGAAACTAGACATCTGTCATATTCGGCGAGAATCTAACAAAATCTGCAGTTTATTACAAAGAAGAAGTATAGTTAGAATGTGGCTGACGAAGACTGTAAAAAGCTTAAAAAAGTAGTAATCGGTTTTAATACAGATTTTAATTCCAAAGACAAGGAAGGAAGGAAGGAACAAGGAAGACTAATGCGGTACACTCATGGATTATGACACACTTTTCAAAGTATATTTATAAAGGCGAAGTATAGTTAGAATATGCCTGAGGAAGATTTTTAAACAGTTTTGATAGGGGATTTTAATATAGATTTCAATTCTGAAAAGCATTTTATGGCATAAGAAAGGCAAGCACGGCACACTCATGGATTATGATGCACATTCCAAACAGTATTTATACAGGTGAAGTATAGTTAGAATAAGCTTGAGGAAGATTGTAAAACAATTTTACTAGGCGAATTTAATATAAATTTCGTTTCCAAAGAAGTGTTTTATAGAACAAGGAAGAACAATACGGTCCACTCATGAATAATGATGCACTTTAGAATTTAATGGAATAAGGAAGAAAAATGGGGACGACGCATGGATTATGATACGCGTTTAATATATATAGCTTTTTACTGAGTATTTAAAATATGCTTTTTTTAGCACTAGGTGGTATTTCGCTCACTACGAGAATTTTGTCTACGCTGTTTTGTATACGCGATCTTGTCGACAAGTTTTGTAGGTATGAACTGTCACGATGAAGATATTTTCAAATGTATTTGCCAGATAGCGTGGAGAGAGGGCTGTTGGTTAGTAAAATTTTGAAAGTCGCAAAATGTTTGCAATTTTTTATAACTGATTCCTAAATTTTCTGCCAAAACGCGACAATTTATTATAAATATATTTCGAGTATAGTTAGAAAACGCCTGGAGATTATTCTAAAATAGTTCTCGTAGGCGATTTTAATATAGATTTTAATTGCCAAGAAGTGTTTTATAGAAGAGAGAAGACAAATACACTTTCCAAATGGTATTTATAAATGTGAATTATAGTTTGACTATGCCTGGCGAAAATTGTTAAACAGTTTTGGTAGACGATTTTAATAAAGATTTCTATTCCGAAGAAGGGTTTTAGGGAACAAGGAAGGAAAACACGGTACACTCATGGATTATGATGCCCATTCCAAACGGTATTTAAAATGCCTACGCGATATAGTTGGAATATGCTATAGTTCGAATATGCCTGGCGAAGATTGTAAAACAGTTTCAGTAGGCGATTTTAAGATAGATTTCGATTCCAAAGATGTGTTTTATGGTACAAGAAAAAGTGGATTTCTATTTTAACACCCCCACTCTCGCCAACCTAAAAAACAAACCCGCCCTTTGGCGAGCTTTGCAGTCATGGGTCTCTAGGAGTTATGTACAAGTTTCAATGCTTTCAAAAGAACTAGATGAAAACTAAAGTGAACAAATGAGCGATAAACGCACCAGTTAAGGAATTTGAAGACAATTATTAAAACTAAATTGGCAACCCAAAATAAACAAAAATGTAACGGAATGCTGTACTTACAGGTTGTTCCAAATCGTCATTTTAATTCTGAATTACGATTGCCACATAAATACAAAAAGCATCATGGTAACTGCATATGTTTAATGATCGGCACCTTGGCGGGAGTCGGGGCGTTAAAGTAGGAATCAACCCAAGAATGACAAACACGGCACACTCATGAGATTATGATGCACATTCGAAACTGTATTTAAAACGGTAAAGTATAGTTGTTGGCGAAGATTGTAAAATAGTTTTAGTAGGAGATTTTAAGAGAGATTTCGATTTCAAAGATGGGTTTTATGAAACAAGGAAGAAAAATACGGCACACTCGTGAAGAATAATAATACACTTTCCAACTTAATGGAATAAGGAAGAAAAATAGGGACGACGCATAAATTATGATGCGCTTTTAATATATAGCACTTTAGTGCGTATTTAAAATCTGAAAGCGTTCCAGATTTTCTTCCACTTTTTTTTTCAGTATCTAAACGCTCACTATGTAAATTACCGTTTCCGATTTAGAAGAATCGTATTATCCTTTCTTATAATAAGGTAGTGTAATATCTTGAGCCTATATATATCCTATTTAAAGATATAAAGAAAAAAACTTCTTTTCCTTTTTTTAGTTATACGTTCACTGTACGCTAGTTTACAATTTAGAAAAATCCAATGACTCAAATCAAACATAAATAGCGAATAGAGCAGCAGCACCTTTCCTACCAGCGTCTCAGAACTATCTGGGTAGGAATAGAGAGTGGAATGCTTTTAGGCGTATCATCTCCTTCCCTGGCTTTAATGTCCGAGGCTATTTAGTCGCTTGTAGACGGGACGTGATACGTACGTCACTCGATATTAGGGGGCTTGTCCATAATCCGTAGACCATCACACTCAAACTGTGAATTGGCTTCCGTGCTCTCATATTAAGGATAAATTTAGAGTGACGGGGACCCAGGAAGGTCGCCTAATATCATATTCTTTCCTCTTGCACTGGTGAAGAACGTGCGTATTGATCGCTTTGTTCGCCGCCGTAAGTGATTTCTGGGTGCGCCTGTTGAGCCATGGGAAAAAATATATATGAAAGATTTTAAATTAATTGGTCCTTTTTATGTCGAATGTGGAACAATGGAACTTTTGCTGTTCATATTAATACACATATTAGAAGATGGCCATTTTTCGTTTGTTTGTTGTTTAACCCTCTGAGGCGCAGGCCTTTCCCAATGCTGAAAAAAGGGCAGCCGTTGCCATCGCTCGACTTAACTACCAGCAAGATGGCGGACGATCGAAACGTTCATCGCGTGCCACAGATCTAGAGACCCTTTTTTGACGCAGCTGGCTGTACCCGCACAGCCAACTGCTCCACACAGTTTTTTTGTTTTAATTCAAATGTATTGCAGCTTTTTCTTGCATATAATAAATTAATGAAAAAATAAAAAAAATTACCGAAATGAATCTTTAGGACTGTACGGTTGTAAACAATTTTTTTTCGAGTTCTGAAGTTCTAAAAACTGTTTTATAGAAGGCAACTAACTGGCTCATTATTTAAAACAGAGAAGAGCTCTGATACTTTTAAATGCTAAGCATTATAAGTCATTTTTTTATTTATAAAAATCAACTGCAAATATTTTCTCTTTAAAAAAATTGATTTTTCTTGCTTCTAGAACTGATTAAATTGTTGAATCCCCCCCCCCCCACACACACACATACTAGTTTAAAAAGAAGAAAAAATAAACTTATTCAACCTAAGCAGAATGTGCAATAAAGTAAAATATTATCCCAAAGCACTATTATTTTTTAACTAGGCCGTCTAAAAAAAAATTCTCTATTCTCCACAGCAGTTTTGCCCATCTATATCAAGTCGTATTTAGAGCTTTTTAAAACCCTGAACAAACAAACTAACCTCACAGAATTCCGAACTAAATCCATGATGATTTTCCACACCTCCATATTTTCATGAAAACATGCAATAGGGGTTTTTGGATAACAATTCAACTGTTAATACCATTACAGCTTCATTGAACGAACTTTTTTTGCTGGCACTGTAGTATTGCCGGTAAATCTAAGCTCTAAGATTTTTACATATTGTGTAAACTCATTTATTACGAGTACATTTTTTTTTTGCATATTGTTCTAAAATTCAAAGTTAATACTTGTTCGCAGTTGAAAATTTTTTCACGGAGTTTAAAGTAACTGTCAACCTTTATCACGCTTACGTTAGTGCAAAAATTAGCAGAAAAAGAATTGTGCGTACCCGAGAATAAAGTTTGAAATATGCAATTAGCCTCTGAATACGCCCTATCCGTTTTTCCCTTCAGCTAAAACGTTTTAAAGTAAAGAATTAAGTAAAAATAAAACAAAACAAAACAAAAAAGGCTGATTTTTAAAGCTAGGGATTTGTCAAGTATAATTTTCATGATGAGTTGACACTTTTTTTTAACTGCTGAAAGAATATGGGGTTTTAGTAATGTTTTAATGAAGAATGAGTATTTTACTGAGTAATGGTTGTTTTTACGAATCTTTAACATTGATAATCTTTAACGCATTTTAAATTGAAATTGTGTTTTACATATTTGAGTTATTTTAACCTTGAATTTTAACTGAAGAAAATTTTATTATATTTAATAGTGTTTGCTATTTTAACTAAATTTTTATATTCAACTCGTCATGGCGACTGGTGACCAGGAAGGAAATGTGCATATTGATAGAGTGGCATGTAGGATTCCACCTATGTGGAAAAACAATATTCAGGTTTGGTTTGTCCAAATGGAGGCAAATTTTGCGACTTCTCAGATAACAAATGATTTGACTAATTATAATATAGTCATAGGATCAATAGATCCTGATTCATTGGTTATGGTTTCTGATTTAATACTAACCCCCCCCGCCCCCCACCGATAATCGCTATGAAGCTTTAAAGTAGAGATTGATTTCTGATCTTTCGGATTCCCAGTCACAACAGTTACGTAAATTATTATCAGAATTAACACTTGTGGATAAAAAACCACCAACCTTGCTCCTACAGATGAAGGAAGTGGCAGGAAAAGCTGTTACGGAGGATTTTTTAAAAACAATTTGGATGGAGAGACTGCCTACGAATTCCCAAGCGATTTTGCCTGCTTCTATGGCAAATCTGTCGGAATTAGCAAAGCTTGCAGAAATCAGGGAAATCCCTAGTGTTAATGAAATTGGGGAGGGGGAGTCCACTATAAACCAAATTGAAGAATTGCGTAGAAAGGTTGAAGAAATGAAAGTTCAAATTTCTATTTTAAGTTCAAAAGTAAATAGACAATCAAGGTCGAGAAGTCGCGATGTTCAATCGCCCACATTATCGTAGTAAAAGTCGGAATGTGAACGGTAAGGAATTTTTTGATAACAGTAGCTCGAAAGTATGTTTTTTTCATGCGAAAATCGGGGAAAGGGCCAAAAGGTGTCAGGAACCATGCGAATATGTCTCTAAAGAAGAAAAAAACTAGATAATGCTGCTGCATCCGAGTCAACATTTTATTTTGGTGTTGCAGCTGAAATAAAAAAATGCAGACTTTTTGTTTATGATAAAACTACGAACTGTAATTTTCTTATTGATTCCGGCAGCGATATTTCATGAATGCTAGCACCTTTAAATTGTAAATATAGTGCTCCTGAAGATTCTCTGTATGCTGTCAATGACTCTAAAATACCTACGTATGGCACTAAAGTGATGGAAGTTGATTTGGGACTACGTCGAAGGTTCCAGTGGTCTTTTATTATAGCACAAATTAATACCCCTATTGTTGGTGCGGATTTCTTAAGGAATTAGGGAATCCTTATCGACCTAAGAAACACTTAGGTCTCCACACTTTGAAACACTTTGACTCCACTACTACATTACAAATTAGGGGAAAGCTGACAGAAATGAAGAGTCCTTCCATAAAGTTAATTTCGGGGAACTCCCCTTATCATAAGCTTTTAGAGTCATTTCCAAATCTGGCAAATCCAATTTCAAATTTCAACGGTTCAGTATTGCATAATACAAAGCACTTTATAGAAACAAAGGGTGCTCCAGTATTTTCTAGGCCTAGACGTCTGCATCGAAAGTTATTAGAAATAGTAAAAAAGGAATTTAGATTTTTAATGGAGCTAGGAATTTGTCGACCCTCGAAATCGTTTTGGGCCTCACCAATACATGTTGTTCCAAAATCAAACGACACATACAGAATATGCGGAGATTACCGAAGGTTAAATTCTATCACTGTCCCTGACAGATACCCCATTCCACATATTCATGACATAACAAATGTCCTTCATAAAAAAATCGTTTTCAAAAATTGATATCGTTAGAGCTTATTATCATATTCCAGTAAATGAAGATGACATCCCTAAAACATGTGTTGCAACACCTATCGGGAATTTTGAGTTCTTGTCCATGCCGTTTGGTCTGAAATATGCCCCAATGACATATCAAAGGTTTATGAATAAGGTCCTTGCGGATTTAAATTTTGCTGTTCCATATCTGGATGATATTTTAATATTTTCAGAGAGTGAATCAGATCATCTTGAACATGTTAAACTAGTGTTTAAAAGATTAAATAAATACGGTTTAAATGTGAACCGATCGAAAAGTTTATACGGTCAACGTACGAATGAATTTTTGGGTCATGAAATTTCAGAGGCAGGTATAAAACCCCTCGATGGTAAATTTCAAGCAATTTTAGATTACCCTAGTCCTGAAGATTTATGCGAATTAAGAAACTATTTCGGACTGATTAACTTTTATCGCAAATTTATAAAACACGCTGTTGACAATTTGGCTAAATTAACAGACTTGTTGAAAGGAAAAAAGGAAAAGAATGATCGAACGAAAATCACATGGTCTCAACAATTAATTGACTCTTTCGAGAAATCAAAACAGGCACTTTTGGATGCTACTTTATTGTCATTCCCCAGTGCAGATGGTAAACTTGTGTTGCATAGTGATGCAAGTGATACTGCTATCGGTGTCACACTTAGTGAGCTGGACGGTTCTGACTGCAAACCATTAGCATTCTTTTCTCGACGGTTATCCCCACTCGCAGGCAGAGTATTCAAAAGTTTTGACCGTGAACTTTTGGCAATGTTTGAATCTGTAAAATTTTTTAGACATATGTTAGAAGCACGAAATTGTCAAATAATCACAGATCACAAACCTATTGTTGAGGCTTTTTGTAAGGTGCGGGACACGCATACAAATAAACAAGCAAGATGGATTTCATTTATATCAGAATTTACTACTGACATTAACCATATTAAAGGAGAATTAAATGAAGCTGCAGATGCTTTGTCACGTATAAATTAAATTTCTGTTCCCGGCAACTTGGATTTTGAAGGCCTTGCTAAGAATCAAACATCAGATGAGGAACTAAAGAACTTAATTTCAAATCCTGATCCTGGACTTCAATTAAAATTAATAACATTGTCAAATACAACTACAAAGGGTGCTTAGGAATGGTGCTGTGATATTAGTATGAGTAAAGTTTGTCCTTATGTAACTGCAAAGTTTCGCAAACTGGTTTTCAGAAACTTATATTGTCTTTCGCACCCTGGCATCAGAGCTACTTTAAATCTCATTCGAGAAAGATTTGTTTGGCGTTCTATGAATAAAGATTGCCGCGAATGGGCGCATCAATGCCTCGATTGTCAATAATCAAAAGGTATCTAAACACACGAAATGGAAACATCAGCAAATTGAAATGCCTGGGGCACGGTTCCAGCACATTCATTGCGACATTGTTGGTCCCTTGTCAGAATCTCAGGGATTTTCTTATTGTTTAACCGTCATTGACCGTGCTACTCGTTGGCCAGAGGCATATCCAATAAAGGATATATCCGCAGAAACAGTTGTTCAGACCCTTTACAGGGAATGGATCGCACGTTTTGGCACACCTTTAAAAATAACTACAGATCAGGGAAGACAGTTCGAGTCTGATCTGTTTCAGCAGTTTGCTCGACTGTTTGGCATAGAAAAATGGAGAACATCTCCTTATAATCCAAAAGCAAATGGCCTTATTGAAAATTTTCATTGACCGCTGAAGACAGCCATAATAGCTTATAAAACCAGTAGTTGGACAGAATTTCTCCCAACAATTCTCTTAGGCATTAGATGTGCGTTAAAGGAGGATATTGAAGCAACGCCTGCAGAGCTACTGTACGGGACATCGTTAAGGCTCCCAGGTGACTTTTATGACTCCAGTGTCAAGATCACGGATTTACGGCTCCATGTAGAAAAACCCCGCGAACATATGAGGTTACTAAAGCCAAAGCCCACATCTATGCATAATAACAACACAGTATTTGTCCATAAAAATTTAAAGGACTGTTCGCACGTTTTAGTGAGATATGATCGAGTTCGTGGATCACTACAACCACCATATAACGGGCCATATCCAGTGCTGTCACGAAAAGAAAAATATTTTTACATATTGGTTGATGGAAAGAGACAGGTTGTCGGTATAGATAGACTCAAGCCTGCATTCACGGTGTCGAGTCCTCCTGATGAGAAGGTAGAAAAAACGCAGACTAACTGTGATCCTGAAAGTAGAACTCCAAGCTACACACGTTCTAGAAGAAGAGTTAGATTTCCAGACCGGTTGGTTGTGTCAAAATGTGTATCGTTTCAGGAACACTGGGGAAGGGGTACTGAGGTGAACATTGAAACTTTTCACCTCAAGTTAAATTTAACTTTTATAATGTCATTGCTGCTCAGTAGATGGGAGAAGAGTCGCGCTCGTGAGGAATGAAGATCTCGGTTGATTCTGAAGGAGGCAGACCAGTTCTGCGTCTGCCGGCATCAGTGATGTTACTCAAGTTTTTAGATTGTATTCCTGTTTGTGTTTTTATTAAATAGATATGTTTTAATATAGTGTCTTCATTGCCTCCAAAACTACACGCTACATATTAGTGATTGTGACCCTTGGTGGTGAAGGCACTTCAACTTTCAATAAAGATTATGCCCAGCTTTAATAGGTTAAAAGTCCATGGACAGTCATTGTTTGGACCATGGCCAAAATTTCGGCAACTGTCTCCACTTTTGGAGACTTTTTGGCAAAATATCGCCGAACTTGGTCCAAAAAGTAAGTTACTAAAACAAAACAAAACATGGGGATATTCCTCATATTTGGAGAGAAATCGCCATACCTTAATGGTTGAATTATCGTATCGAAATTTTAAATTAAATAAGCTTGAATGAAGTGCATCATAAATTTATATAATTTAATAGACGTATAGGGGACGTATAGAATCATGAGCTGTCCACATCAGATATATTTTTTTTTCAAACAGTTCAGAGGGTCAATTCCACAAGAAACTTCTGCTATCAGAACAAAGCTGTTTTTCTAAGACTATTAAATTCTTTTCAAACTGAAATTCATTTTGGCTTTTCCTTTGTCTCTTTCTTCCATGGGCGTTGACATTTTCGACAAATACGAGACTCGTGAAAAGAGAAATTAATGTTTGCGATCTCCGGTTCAGTCGAAGGTGTGGCCAGCAAAGTCTTGATCCATTAAGGGTGCTCAAAATGTTTTATTTTCCCCTTAGGATAGTCCCAGATTACTTTAAAAGAAAGGATGTCTTTTTTGTATTATGATTTGAATGTACCTCTCCAAAAATTTGCTGAAGAATGCTTTTGAAACCCAATTAGTTTTCATTATAAGTATAGTGAATTTTAGTAATATATTATCCAAAGAAAAATAGATAATGAATAACTTGTTCGTTGCTCTCCCCTCTTTACTTACACACACACCTCTCTAACGAGTGCAATGTAAACCATTAGCAGTGATTATTTTCTATGATTCCGATTTATTCGTTCTCGATTTCAATATTTTCCATCTTAATATATTTTTACTGGAATAAAAAGGTTTTAATTGTGCTTTTCCTATCATAACTGATTTTAAATTATTCATTTACATCATATCATGTACTATGCCATGTTACACTATGCCATACATACCACGTGATCAGTTTTCCTATTCTTTACAACATTAATTACTTGGTGTGTAATATATATATATATATATATATATATATACAGGGTGTCCAGTGCTAACAGTGCCCAAAGGCTAGCTCTTAAACTGTTAGAGATACACAGTTCCAATTGCAAAAATGTTTTAGATTCCATATTATATCCTGAACAGTCGAAGTCAATAAATCAATTCCTATAAAAATTACGAAACTTAAAATACGGTACCCTGGTCCTATCAGTTATATTTAGAAAAATTATTTTCACTGTACAATTTCACACACAAAAAAATAAATAAATAAATTCGTTCTTCTACGACCAAAATTCACAGAGTTACAGCTGCTTAGAGCACTTTTCGAGATGCGAAATAGGGGTTGTATACAAAATGAATTTGAGAAAAATTAACGTACATGGCTTTGTGACTTGTAATACTTGTTAGTAATTTCATTAACTATTTTACGATTGTAGATTGCAATAAAGAAGATTAAAGTTTAACTATGTGTACTAAATAAATTAACATAAAAATATAGCTTATACTGAAAATAGAATTTTTTAAAGAGGTTTTTTAATTAACTGGCGTTAGGTAACTTAAAATAAAAAAAGAATTAAATAAAACACTTCAGTAAACGTTAAATTAGGAAATGAAACATGTTAAAATACGAATACATGCATTTTCGAAACTTAAAATAATATTTCAAATCCAGTAACTGAAACATTTTTTCAAAGTAACTTTCTTCGGCTGCAATGAAAATATGCAACAGTGTGAAAAACTTTTCCTGTACTTTGCATATCATACTCTGTGTTACACATCTGCAAGCTACATATATACACGATTTAGTCTGATATTGGATAGATTTTTATAGCGTGACTATAACCCTTTGCTGAAAGATTAGTATTCTAAAATTAGTTTTGCTTCTTTCTCCGTATTATACCAGAAAATGAAATTAAAAGCTATAATTTAAATTTTGAATACTTATATGGTCCCTTAACAGTTTACTGTAACAGGACATTTTTAAACGTGGAAAAGTGACTCAAGTCAAAATTTTTGCTGCTTAATAGCTCGGTGAATTTTGGTTGTAGAAGGACATTTTTTCTTTAATTTTTTATGAAATTGTATAAAGAAAAATTTTCTAAATATAGCAGGTAGGACCGGGGGAGCGTATAAAATTTTAAGTATCGTAATTTTGATAGGAATTGATTTATTTACTTGTTTCCGATATAATAGATTATAGAATTTAGAGCATTTTTGCAATTGGAACTATGTGTCTCTGACTAACGGTTTAGGGAATAGATATCCGGCACCGTTAGCACTGAAAACCCTGCATATACTATTTATTGTTTTCCTCTACTAATACCACTAAAAGCACTTGGTTACTATTTTTATTCATAAATAACTGAAGTACCTGCTGGTCTTGAAGTAACCGTTTGTTTGAACCCGTACGGGTTAGTATGTAACGCAGATTTTGCCAAAATCCTGAATTTTCGATAGCATCGTACGGGTACAAAGAATGGAAGTAGTATATTGGCAAAAGTATAAAAAAGAAAACTTCTGTGTATTGTTAAAAAATGACAGGTTAGAGAATAAGTGCTAAGTAAAATTGTCAATGGAAAAAATATTTCATTTTCAAAATTATGGTTTTGTTTTAGTGGAATGATCCTTTGAAATGGAGAGGTCATTCCTCGCCTTTGGCTAACTTCTGTTTGATTCACTCTGGATATTTTAATATCAGGCCCCAGAAAATGTTTTTTCACAAAATAGAAGTTTTTACAAAATCTAAAGAGGCAAATATAATTAAAAAATTATGCAATTTCTTTAAGTTGAATAGCCAACAAATGTTTCCACCAAGACGCCCTAAAATGATCCCCCTTTAAAAGAAATGTGAATTTTGCAAAAATATTATAAAATTGATCAAAATTTAAAAACAAAATCTGACACTTATTGTTTCAGTGGTTGCTGATTGTGTTACAAAATTTTATTTTATTCTCAAAAGCCGTTCTTGAGGGATGCAAGAGCAAATATTAATACGATTTTTACATAATATCAATAAAATCTATAAAATATTTTAAACAGTTTTGGTATCTATGGTTTAAAACGAATTGCTGCCAGGCATACTTCTAAATTACATTCTATTTCATCGCCATTTTTAAGGAATGGAACAAACATTTACTCAATTTTCACAAAATCTCAAAATCTATTAAAAATTTTTTGAAGTACTTTGATGCCTGTATGTTTATGTTACCACCTATGATGATGCTAATTTTTTTTTCATTCGCTTCAGTGGTTTATACGTGATGGACAAAGAAATATTTGAGCAATTTGAATAAATTTTCGCAAAATCTCACAATCTTGCCAAAATTTTCAAAAAATTCTATGCTATAATTTAAGTGGCATGTTCAAATATTGTGCAATCAAATTTTATTTCATTTGCTTTAGTCGTTATTACGTGATGCGCGAATAATAATTTACGTATTTTGGGACATTTTTTGCAAAATCTCACAATATAATAAAATTTTTCTTTGGGCAACTACAGTTTACATTGAGTGATCAGTTATTATGTCATCGAATTTCATTTCATTCTCTTTAACCGATATTACGTGATGCGCAGACAAAAATTTACGCAGTTTGAAACAATTTTCACAAAATCTAATTAATTTTTTCTAAAGGGTAGGTTTTCAGGATTTCGAAGTTTCGCAGATCGTTTTCTAAATTTTTTACACGTGTAGAAATGTTCGAGCTGATCGCACAAATGTTGTTGATTTTATTATGTTTTTCGAGTTCAATTTTCCATTTTTTTCGAGGGTTATTTTACTTAGTTTTTTATTATTTTATGCTTTAAACACCAGCTATTTTGGCTGCTTTTTGTTATCTTTTGTGTATCAATGTTTTGTTGTAGAGTACTACAAACAGAAGCGTTCCAGAGTCAGTGAGTGATTAGCGTTTCACTGGCAAACCGACGTTAGTGACTAACTGCCATTCGTTAAGATTAAAAAGTTCAGATTGAAACGAATTGAAGAATTCTTAACTAACGAATGCCAGTTTGTTCAGTAAAGATTAAAACTGAACAGATATTCCTTAGGATTAAAACGAATTTTTATGCCTTTTAACTATAACTTTTCCTTCACTTAAAAAAATAAAATAAAACCACAACTTCTATAATTATTCGTATTTGTTAATGAATTTTTCAATTTAGCACGGACTTTTGACACACTCAGTGCATTCTTTCAAAACTTTTATAGCAAATGTATTTTTAAAAGGAAATTACAATGCCTGTATCATAATTTCAAAGCAATCTTTATGAAACGGGAGACTTTATAATAAGTACCTTTAAAGAAGAACATAGCTAAAGAACTTTTTAATGTTTAATTAATGATTAATTAAGCATTCTCTAAATTAATTAAACGTGCATCGCTCGGATGAATTACTGAAAAGAATAAAACGATAAAATTAAGAAGCAGTGAATTATAATGAATAATTTGAATAAAACTAGGAGTATAAAGGTATTGCATAACGCATGTTACAACTATAAAATCGATGGGATATATTTAACTTTTTTCTAAATGAAAAAATCTTGTTTCAATAGAATTTTTATTAAACCAGGAATAGCAATGAAACATTTGTAGACAATAGTTAGCAAATGAAAAAGAAAAAGTGCGTACTCATCTTAGTGAACACAATGGCGATATCAAATATTGATTGAAAAAAAAATAATATAACTGTCTTGTGTGCATGAAGATGACATTTTTTTAAGAAATGAAAAAGTACATTTATCTAGAACATTTGTTCAAAAATACGAACATTGATAGCACTACGACAAACGATACAAATTTGAGGTGAAAGAAAAGAGAATAGCAGAACCGAAGAGAATTCTGGGATAAGAGATCCTTTTTGGTTAGAGTTGAGTATTAGCAAATCTTTAGTTGTTGTTATCAAATACAAGAAAGAAATCATGACAGACGCATCGATTAAAAAACATTTTCCAATACAACATTTTTTGCGCCAAATATGGCTATGAATTGTCCGTAAATCTGGCGAGATTTCGGAGATAATTGTATTGGAGATAATCTTAAAATTGTTGTATTATCGCTATGAATGCAATTTTGTGAGAAGCTAAAAAAGATCTTCGAAAGATTTTGAATCGTTTAACTGAATATTAAATTGTTACAAACCGTGTATGTATATAACCGTGTACCGTAATGTATTGGAATTATTTGGAGTGTTATCGTAGTAAAAATATTAATTGCTTAGGTACTATTTTCATGGAGAGCTTTATCTTTCAATCCTTAATAACATATGTTGCGATACGAAAAAAGTGGACTGTAAGGCGAATGATCAACAATTAATTTCTTTATTCTGTGACTATTAAATGAGTCAAGAGGGTACAACGATGCCGTGCTTACGGCTTACAAAACGAGACGACTACTGGCGACTGGTGAAAATCACAGCTATCACCCAGAACCCATCGATAGGGTTGCCAGGATCGAGTTGGCGACAAGATACAATTATGAATGAAGTAATACAAGCAATAACAACATATATCAATTTTGTTTCATTTGAAGTAGCCCAACATCTCTAGAATACGCTTTAAATAATGACTGCCCAAAGAGCGTATTGCATTGGAAATCTTTTTGAGAGCTCCTAAAGAAGAACTATAAATCCTTCATACACCATTTTCAATAGGGAACATGGTACAGTACTTAGCAATAACATATATAAATTTCGTGTTAATCGATGGATATTTGCCTGAGTTAGAGCACGGACGGACAAAGGGACCCACATCTACTAAAGAACATCGCTTGAGTTCGACCAAACCATTACAGTAGAACCTCGATCAACCGAACTCCTCTTATCCAATGTTTCTTGTTAACCGAGGTACTAAACTGCACGGAGCTGCCGGGTTTAACCGGAGCGTCCCCTCGATTAATGCAGAAGAACTACGATACGAACTCGAACCAGTCTGGAAGTACATTAACCCTTCGAGGCGCAACCCTTTCCCAATGCTGAAAAAAGGGCAGCCGTTGCCATCGCTCGACTTAACTATCAGCAAGATGGCGGACGATCGAAACGTTCATCGCGTGCCACAGATCTAGAGACCCCTTTTTTTGACGACAGCTGTCTGTGCGCGCACAGCCAGCTGATCTGTCCAGCAGATCTGTGGCACGCGATGAACGTTTCGATCGTCCGCCATCTTGCTGGTAGTTAAGTCGAGCGATGGAAACGGATGCCCTTTTTTTCAGCATTGGGCAATCTATCTAGCTATTCTTCGCATTCTTCCATTTTTTCAGCAGATGTCAGTGCTGTTAAAAAATAATCGTGACCATTTTTTGACTCTAAATGACGTGCTAAAAGTAAAGGATTCTCATGGAGCTAGGTCACCCGCAACTTATTTTTATAGAAATCCAATCTATTCTTCGTGACTGGCAGCAGTCAAAACGTCGGAGTTTGGTGTTCTCAGAGCGGGATCACTGCGCCTTAAAGGGTTAAGTCATAAGTACAATATGATTGTCCGTGTTATCCGAGATTACAGTCGTACGAGATCTGCTCGATGCCGAAAGCCTCTGATAATCGGGTTTCTACTGAACTTTCTTATTTTGGGCTACAATCAGAACACTGAATTGTACACGAATGAATAATAAAATGTTCGTTACTTTTTTTTTCAATTTTCCCAATGACAAATATTTTCCTAGGTATTAATATCTCGAAGTAAATGATGACTCTTGAGAAATTGCGATTAACACATGTATTATATTCACTTCGTAGCACTTTTCAAACATTTTACATGATATGATTGAAAGCTGAGGAAAATAAGAGAGTATTGTAACGTACCAATTAGGAAAAAAATGTGAATGATGTTATACAGTTAATAGTCCTTCAAATGCGTTATTTTGTACCTTAATACAGGGTGTATCATAATCCCTCCGGAGCTTATATATATCTTATATATATATATTACCAATACAGCAACAAAGCTGACTTTATTGGAGAAAAAAATGTGACAAGTGTTATTTCGTTAAAGTGCAACACGTGAACCCTTCGTGACAGCGATGGATTAATGCAATTTTGTCAAGGGGTGCGGGAGGGCAGTTAATTTGTCGAATCATGATCATCACGAAACAGGGCGTATTATAGTGTGGGGGCGGATGGGTGACCGTCCCAATTGAGAAAAAAGAAATTGATGTAAAAGATCCTATTTTACTTCCATAAAATAGATGTTTATGTCAATATTCTAACTAACCGCCCCAACCGACAAACTCACTGCCCTCCCCCGACAAAATTGCATTAATCCGTCACTGTCACGAAAGGTTCACATATTGGACTTTTTTGAAATAAAACTTAAAGTCAACTTTGTTGCTGTAATAGTTATATTTTTTGATAAGCCTTCCAAACCCGGGAGGGAATTGCGATACACCCTGTGTTTCCGTATACAGTGATACATAACTTTTCTAATTTATGCCTCGAACATATTATTTGAATCATGTAGGTGTCATGATTTGATTCCGTCACAGGCAATCGACGGCAATGTTGCCTGATGTTTTTTTTAAGACAGATTTTTTATACCTACTTAAAATGAAATACATTATGATATTTGTCCTTTTTGAGGAAAATTTCTGGGCAGGAGATGGGGACACAGGACTGTTTTTAACCTACCAGCAAGCTCGCTTATGAGAGAAATACGTTAAAGAACTTCGCGTTATCGGATTTCGTCCGTTATTATAAAACATATTTAATGCTTCAAGCTTAATTATTATGGTTTGAAGAAATTCGTTTGCTTTTAATGTTAGAAATAAAGTCGTTGCATGTGTCAAGAAGAAAATACCGGTGACTTTTAGCAAATGCCCTTATGCAAGTAAACGTTCAGTGAAGAGAACCTAATTATCGCTGCAACGCGATCTAAAACTCAGTGTTGAGATGAAACCTCTTTAAATAAATGTTTTTAACAAATTGATCTGAATAACCCTTAGTTAATTATATTATAGTTTAAATACTTAATTATTGAAAATTGGCATTTTTAAATTGTGTATGGTAGAAATACGCAAGACCTTTTACGTTTGCATGAAGAGGGAGCATGCTGGAAGGTTAATAAAAGCGAATTCTACGACGGACAGCTCATTAAGTCGTTTGGAATCTGTTGCCTAACTGCAAGTTTTGCAGGTTTCTCTGCTTGACGTGCAACATGTGGCAGTTTTTCTTTAAAAGGCTTAGATTAGTGCGTGGGGTGGCATTTGTTGGTGCAATAATTAGCTGTAATAAATTTTCTAGCCGTGAGTTATCCTTTATCCTTACTTAAAAAAAAAAAAAAACTCCGATGGACTCGTGGCGGATGATAACGTGAGATTCTCAACTTGATCGATTATATTTAGTCCACGCCAATAGCTTGATTTAGTCTTTTAGAAAAAATTAGACGCACATTTCAGCCCATGCGTCTTAACAGCACAAACAAGCATAGATACACATTTCGTATCTGTTTGGCTGATTTATTAGAGTTTTTCTAGTTTTCTTTAATTCTACAGAACTCATGCAGTCAGGGGCGTAGCCAAGAGGGGGGTATGAGGGTCATAACCCCCCCCATGGGGAATTTTTTGCCATACAACATGTATATTCTTCACTACATTATCACACACACGTATACATATATGAGTTTTAGTAGTCGTAACTCCCCCCCCCCATGAAAAATTTCTGGCTACGCCCCTGCATGCAGTTCGTTTTCCAATGAAAAAACTGTTGGAAGACAGTGATTTCTTGAATCCTTTAAAATATAAAAAATAACTCTAAAAAATTTTTAAGTTAACATTTTAACCGGCTCAGTTATAAAAATAATACTCGAAGAAGAACGTTAGTAATTCAAATGAAAAAGAAAATACAACGTTTGCCAGTTCTGTTAAAATGAACTTTTGCTGAAAAATTTTAAGCAACACTGTATGAAATGTAACATAAAAAATTAGAGAATGATTAATAATATTTATGTAAGCCGAAAATGCAAAAAGCCTGAAACCATATCGAAATCAATGCACAAGTTCTATTTAGAACAAGCATTCATACAACTAACTTCCTCTGGGAAAATAGCAATTGCGATTAAATTTATAAAACTTGGAACAAAATTTCTCACAGAACTCGCATCCGCACCAAGCATACATCAGCGGAAGGCTTGCAACAAAACATTTGACAACTGCAGTAAACTGTAGTTAACAGTAATTACTTTTAACTTCAAACCGCACTGCAATGTCTTTGAGCGACGCACGCTCAAAAGCAGAACGCCAAAACTGTTTCAAACAGATCAGTTGTAATTTTTGAAGCGAAAAGAAACTTGCGACGCGGCGTTAAAAATAAAAAGATTTATGCTCTCAAGTGAAATGAGCGAGACTATTAATTTTCATTTGGCACAAAACACAGAAAAATGATTTATTTTGGCAATTTCACACTACAGTAGATATTGCCACGGGGGTAGGAAACATGCATAAAATACGAGAGATAATGATAAGAAGGGGAAAGGGGTGGGGGAGGACACATGCCACAAGCAAGCTGACACTTACATTTTTCTTCTTTGCCCGTTAAGAATAAGAACTAAGTTACTAGCTGTGCTTTATAGCTTGGATAATTTTTAATTGAATATGTAAAGGAAAAGGTAAATATTAACCTTTCGAAGCGCAAGAATCTTCACATCGGTATAGAAGACCAACTGGATAGACAGCCTAATACTGAAAAAGCACAGCCAGCTGTGTCAAAAAAACTTATATAGCTCTGTCGCGCCAGCTTAGTGGTCCGATAAACCGCCATGTTGTTGGTAGTTAAATGGATCGGTGGCAAAGTCTGCACTTTTTCAGCGTTGGGACCGTTCAAAACCCTTTGAGGCGCAACCCTTTCCCAATGCTGAAAAAAGGGCAGCCTTTGCCATCGCTCGACTTAACTACCAGCAAGATGGCTGACGATCGAAACGTTCATCGCGTGCCACAGATCTAGAGACCCCTTTATTTGACGACAGCTGGTTGTGCGCGCACAGCCAGCTGATCTGTCCAGCAGATCTGTGGCACGCGATGAACGTTTTGATCGTCCGCCATCTTGATGGTAGTTAAGTCGAGCGATGGAAACGGATGCCCTTTTTTTCAGCATTGGGCAATCTATCCAGCTGTTCTCGCATTCTTCAATTTTCACGATTATTTTGTTAGAAAGTGATCGTCAGCATTTTTTTACGGGAAATTACGTGCTAAAAATTAAAGAATTCTCGTGGAGCTTTGTCACCCGCAACTATTTTTATAGAAATCAAATCTATTCTTCGTGACTGGCAACAGTCAAAACGTCAGAGTTTGGTGTTCCCAGAGCGGGAACACTGCACGTTAAAGGGTTAACCATATCTTTTTGCAACTAGCAGTGAAATCGCTGAAATAAGGTGGTTTCACCACGCGTCAAAGATTAAGTTTCTGATTGTTTTATAGTTTGCATAATTTGTAATTAAATTTGTAGATGAAAAGGTAAATAATTTAAAATAATTTTTGCTATAGTAATACCGTTAAAAAATAATAGTTAAAATTCTCAGGGAAAAAATGATCCATTTCTGAACTGACATTAGTATGTATTGTGTATAAAGGCAAAGTTACACGCGAGTTATATGCCTATAGAATGATGCTTTGGGCGAGAGATTTTGAAGGGGTGTTAACGAATTGATGTTAGAACGTTCAATACAAACTACGGAAGTTGTTTGGAAATCCCTCCCTTACAGCTCCATATTAGAATGTAGAAATTTACAAAAGAGTGATATTCTAACAAGCAGATTTTTCTTATTTCCAAGAATGATTAACCCTTTAACGTGCGGAAGCCTCGTTGTGAGGGCACGCAACTTTTTTCATTTTGACTGTTGATCGTAAAAATACTCAAACTTTATGCACTAAAAAGTAAATTGACTAATTTCCAGTAAAAATTATCAATTATTTCTAAAATCAACAATATGTCACATTTCATTTTGTCAGTACTGGAAGTATCAGTATAGAATAACAACTCGATAGGCTGCCCAAATGATCCCAACGCAGAAAAGTGCAGCCTTTGCCATATCTTGATTTGATTACCGGAAACATAGCGGAAGTTGAACCGTGAATCGTGCACCACAGAACTAAAGAACTCTTTGGCTACAGCCGCAGTTTTCAGCATTAGACAGTATGTCCAGTAGAGATGAGTTCGGGCTCATTTTTTGAAGCCCGAGCCCGAAGACTTTTAATCCGAGCCCGCCCGAGCCCGAGCAATATTATTAAAGTTGGAGCCCGAGCCCGCCCGAGCCCGAAATTTCACCTAAAGACAAATAAAATTAACTACACTCATGTCCATAAATTAAGGATAATTCAGAATCGCACAGAAATTGATCTCTAAAATAAAAATTTCACCTGTGGAATGATCACACACATCTTGAAGAAGAATATGCAAATTACAGGAAACCACCAGATGGCGTGGATGGTACGTCACAATGACGAGAGTGTAAGAGAGGGGTATATAAGGAATGGTGGCAAAGAAGTAAAATTGTTCACAAGCGCTGTGAAAGCCTTTCAGTGCAAAAACCGCATAGTTATGGCACAAAGGAGGCATTTGGATGATGTTTTACGTGGCAGAATTATCGGACGACTGGAATGTGGACGTACCCAGCTGGAAGTATCCGAGGAACTTGGAATCGCACAGTGTGTCATCTCCAGGCTTTGGCAACGATTCCAAGATGATGGTAATGTGAGTAGACGTTACAGCACAGGTCGCCTCCGCGTTACAACGCCGAATGAGGACCGCTATTTGGCAGTTACTGCCAAAAGAAACAGACGGAGTACAGCATCAGACCTGTCTCGTCAGCTCTCTTCAGCTACCGGTACGACAGTTTCAAGGCAGACCGTGTACAGACGCTTAGGGCACATTGGTCTATATGCTCGTAGGCCTGTCAGATGTGTTCCACTTACCGCAACTCACTGTCGCCTGCGATTAACCTGGAGTAGAGAGCATGCATTGTGGACACCGCAACAGTGGTCTTGTGTGATGTTTTCCGACGAGTCCAGGTTTAGTTTGGGGTCTGATTCTCGCCGGACATTCATCTGGAGAGCGCCAGGTACCCGTTACCACCAAGAGAACACCATTGAAAGACACCGTTACGGTGGTGCAGGATGGCTCGTTTGGGGAGGAATTATTCTTGGTTCCAGAACTGACCTGCATGTTCAGAGTGTAACGATGACAGGCCACATCTATCGGGATGTCATTCTGGAACAACATGTACGTTTGTTTCGGGGCGCCATGGGTGCTGAATTTGTGTTTATGGATGACAACGCCCGTCCTCACCGTGCAAACATTGTAGACGAATGCCTTCAGTCGGAGGATATCACCCGTATGCATTGGCCAGCATACTCACCGGACTTGAATCCAATAGAGCATGTGTGGGATATGCTTGGCCGACGAATCGCAGCCCGTCAACCCCCTCCCACCTGTCTACCGGAACTTCGGAGTGCATTGCTTGATGAGTGGTGTAATATTCCCCAAGATCAGATTGATCATTTGATACTCAGCATGCCTAGGCGTTGTCAGGCCTGTATTGCATCGTCCGGGAGACATACTCCGTATTAACCATCCTACTAACCATGTTATACTGTTTTTTGTAAATAGGTTCTTTTTTGAAATTTGGTCAAGGGAGTAAAACTTGCAATTTTTATTAATAATGTCAAACATATAGCATCTTTTTTGCTCTTTACTTTTTGTTTAATAAATAGACTTTACAAATAAGTCAAATTTGTTTTGCTTCTTTCTCTTTCTTTGCCTGAACTTCATTATCCTTAATTTATGGACATGAGTGTACTTCATTTAGAAGATACAATAAATTTTGGAGCTTCACACACCTTCTAGTCCCCCGTGCCGCTATTTTTTGAAATAAGTACGTCTATTTATCCCATGAATCACTTTTTAATATCTGTTTCAAGGAGTATATGTTCAATAAAGAAGAAATTTTTCACGAGCCCGAGCCCGCTCGAGCCCGAACGCACTCGTGAATTACAGAGCCCGAGCCCGAGTCGGGCCCGGGCTCGGGCTTTCGGGCTCGGGCTGAGCCCGTCTAATCTCTAATGTCCAGTTCTTCTATATCGATGCAAAAACAATTGCCCTTTAAAGGATTAAACTGCCGCCATAGATTTTATGTTAGCTAGTTCACTACTTTCTACGATCATGGTCCCGCGTTCGATTCCCAGCGTTAGCGTGGTTGTTAAATTGTCTGTTTCTTCATAAGAATGATTAAACTTTATTCATCACAAGAAAAATTAAATAATCAACTCATCAAACTATGTGACAGTGATTAGAACTTGTAAAATTATTGTATCTTTGTGGCTCCTTGTATATTAAATAATTTATTAATATTTCTTAAATCTATAACAGTTATTTTTAACAAATTCTTTACTTTTTCCAATTTATTATGTTTTTACAATAGATCCTTTATTTTTAATGCACATGTTTTAAATTCCAATCGTACCTAAAATATGGCAGAGTAGATACAATATGACACAGTACGATAAGGGAAAAATACTACTGTATACTAATCTATGAATGTGGTAACGTAACGTATATAAATATATATGATAAATAAAATTCTTTTAAATATAAATTTAAAACAAATTAATAATATGTCATTTTTATTCGTGTGCAGCGAAACTTAATATTTTATAATTAATTTCAATAATACTTGATATAATCAAATAATTATAAATACATGCTCCATTGATCATTTATGTATTAATAACTAAATATAATACTTAAAAAAATAATACAACTTCACATAAACGTTTATTTTAGCATTCATGATTATTTACTCTTAAAAATAAATGCTGTTTAAAAGTACATGAATACATTAGCATATTAAAGAAACACATTTCTTTCATAGCATATTAAAGAAATCCCAAATGAATAAATATTAATAAAACGATAAGTTTTAACTCATTGCATAGTAATTTTAATAATAAGCAATGTATTCCACTTTTATCTAAAATTCTTGGAACATGAAAGAGAAGTGTTCATTATTTATTATGGAATCCTCTTTGAGAGAAATTAAATTTTAATTATCATATTTTATCTAATATTAAAGTCATATTATAAGTACCGCTGTTTCTGCCTTAATATAAGTGAGTGCGGAAAGAGAATTTCTGCAGCGCTTTGTTGCATGGCTGCGTTCAGTTGGCACTGGTAAGTACGGTATTTTTGTTTAAATTATTTAGTGGCAACACCCAATCGGCCATCTGAAAGTATCGACTGATCCGTTATCTGTAACTGTTTAAAATAATTTAAAAGGTTGGGATTACATCCAATTTTTCATTCTTCACCGATTATAAATAATAACCATAAAATAACATAGAAATTTAAAAAAAATTAAACTAATCATACTAATGAAAATTAAAATAAACTTATAATCAATTTGATGAACATAATAATCAAATACCTAAAAGACATCAATATAATTATTAAAAAAACAGGTCTTAAATTTTACTACTGGTAATTGACTTGAAAATTAATATTCAAAATAATAACACACATGAAGTTTCCTAAACATCTGCGATTTACATATTCATTTTCCAATAATTTGTCAGATAATCAATTCATGTAGTATTTTAAAAATTATGTATTCATATATTTTTATCAAATTTTACCATTTACTCACTCATTTACTTTTAAATTACCTGATAATTATAACTGATATTTTAATTAAAAATGTTTTACTCATTCATTTATCTGCACAGGGTAATAAAATGTATGGGTTTATTCGACAAACATTTGACACGCGAATTAGTCCTAAAATTCGTGTTAAAGTCATCGGTAAGATTATCTTACCTATGACTAACACGCGAGTTTGTATTAATTCACATGTCAAGTGTTCAATGAATAAGGCCGTTAGAGAATGACTCATTCTTCAAAATGAGCTTGAATTCGTTCTTTAAATTCGTTTTTATGAAATATCAATTTGCATGTTGCTTGAAGTTTTCTAATTTTAAATTTTAAAGAAGAAGTATACCAACATTTATAAGTGAGACGTAAAGGAATATTTATAGCAGTTAACATTTTACGAAAAATAAAAGTAATGCATACATACTCCAGTTAATATTTATAAAAAATAAATGCATTCGATGAAATATATAAGAAATTATCTTTAGATAGATATTCTATTATGTTTTAAGCCTGTATTCATGCATTTACAATTATGACTGTAAATTAAACTGTTCTTAAAATCGTAGCTTAGTCATTGTATTTGAATTTTTCTAATTTTTATTCTATTTACAACAATTACATGCATTTTAGACCTCGAAACTGAAAACCTTTGTAAATACCAAAATTTTAAGAGAAGATCCTACTCACTGAAAGTAAATGTTATTCGAAACTTATTAACATTTATGTCCTCTGTTAGTGTACTTTCTAAAAATAACGTTCAAGAAAAGTTTTTTAATACACCGTGGTTAATTGCTATTGATTTTTCAAATACTTTTGCTCAAATTAAGTAGGATTAAATCATTAAGTGACAGTTAATTAATCGTAAGCTTCCTATAATCGTTGAACAGAAAAGCTATTAACGGGCATAAAGAACAATGATTAATGCCCTTTTTAAAAATAAAATTTCCCTTTCCATTTTCTGGTACGGGAAAACTTTTAATTTCCTAATAATTTACAGCATTAAAAAAGAATCATTTTTTTTCTACTTTTAATCGCTATCATTAAGTGATATTTATAACTAATGAAAGAAATATTTAATCTGTATTTATTAATCATTAGAGATACATTTTTCAGTTTAAATTCGTTAAGAATATTTTCAATCTGCTATCACGTGTAGCCATATTTTATTTCGTACAAATTAATTTGATCAGGAAATCAAATACTAACTGGAGATAAGTAACCAAAGACTTATCCTGCAATTTAGGTAACTGAATTATGTATTTAGGTTAGTTTTATTTTGTTACTAAACTCAAAAATAATTGAATAATAATAATTGAAGATGTAGGGGAGGCTGGATCTACACATGTGTACGGTCGAAACAAAATGGTGGTAGCTTCGATCGCTACGAATTTTCGGAAATCGTTATTTTAAAAGTATTGTTTATAAGGAGTAAAACCTCAGTAAATAACTTTATAAGTTGACATTCAATGTTTGTAAGTGTTTCATTCTAGTTTTTTTTTCCTCAGAAAAATTGTTTGATTATCTGATGAATTCAAACTGCGTAACGATCGAAACACTAATAAATTTTTAAATAAATTCGGGAACAAAATATAACTTTTATTCAGAATTTATAGAAGTAAAGCCCAAAAATTTTAAAGTATTTTTTAAGTAGATCAAGACAGCTATTCTTAATAAAGTGCATTTAACAAATGCTATATATAGGGTTTCATCATTTAAAATTTAATTTTAAACTTAGATGACCATGTAAATTGCTTTTAAATAGCAATAAATTTGTTTTTGATTATTTTTCATTCATCTTAATTTATATCTTAATTAGTTAGAATAAACTGCAAGTTCGATACTTCTAACAATGTGTCAACGTGGGACCAAAAGCATTTGTTTAAATGCATCTGCAACTAACTGCCTCCCCCCCCCCTCTCTCTCTCTCTCTGTCTGTATATATATTATACATTTGATTTACAAAATGTAATTATATAGAACCTATTTAATGCATGTTTAGCCCCTAGAATTTTTTAATGCACCTTCAGATCTGATAATTTCAGATCTAATAATTTAGTAATTTTTCACAAAACTTGCTGTCTTTTTATCTTTTTATCTTTGTATACTCTATTCTAGGCTTATATGCTATAATGTTAAAAAAAAAATGGGGTAAAGTTCCAAAATTTGAAAAATAGATTATAGTAACATTTGGTGACCCACATTTTTAAAATCTACCTGAAGCAAAATATCTTTAAAGAAATTAATAGTGAAATCAATAACAGAAGTGTTCTACTGAAGAGTATATTTTACGTACCTTGCTGATTTTTAGTATTTTAAAACAAAAGGTTGTGTCCGAGATACTGTATAATTGCTAACTTTATTTTTCATTTCAGCAAATACATGCCAGGTACAATCACCAGGCAACTTTCCCATGATGTATCACAATTCTAGTGATTTACATCATGGGAAAGTTAGGTTTGTTGGTGTTGTTTTGTTGATTTTTTTTTTCGCTCTTTAAATTTAAAAGTCAAAGAGCCTTTTTTTTTAATCGCAAGTGAGACTGGCGTAATATGTGCGTGATATATTTCAAAGTGTATTTAATATCATCCATTATTAATAACCTTTACGGAAATAACATACCACGAAACAAGGAAAACAATAAATCAAGTTGTTCAGGTCTTGGCTTGGCAGGGGGGGGGGCGGAAGTCAGCTCACAAAGTTTCTTCTGTTTTCCCTCCAATAGCAAAGAAAATACAATTATACAAATGCAAAAATTGAAAATAACAGAAGCGAAGCAAAGTACAGCGTTTGCCCAAGAAGCTTTTCGGTGCGCCAGCATCACACACCTCCAGCAGATAAGCCTGGGCAATGGGATAGATGCAACGCATCCATTTTATCATTGGAACACAGAGAAAAAAGCTCCAATTCTATCAAGTTTCTTCGCAAGATAATCATGATTCATGGCTAGGTGAAAAGTTTTGGTTTCATTTGGTTAAGGCAAAGCTATGCGAGGTCTATCTGCCTAGGGGGTGGTGGGTGCCTTGAGTGGAGGATTTCTGAAGGGTTCAAACGCATATTCACGTTGCATCTAGAAATAACTGCCCAAAACTCCAGATCGACAGTCACGTGGTAGACCAGAGTCCTAGAAATTCACACTTCAGCCATCTACCAATATTCAATTTCTTCTCCTTGACCTTTGGTTGGCGTAGATGAAAAGAAGCTACAGTTGAACCGTTGAAAGCATCCGGAATACACTGGAAAAGATCAAACCAAAATTTGTGGCATTTTTGAGATGCAATTTTGATAAGATGTCTCCATAATTTCAAGTATGAATTTTTTTATTGATGAAAAGTTACAGTTCCATTGGGTAGTTGAAAGATTAGATCACACACACACACACACAAAGTGTGGGTTCAGAAAACGTCATAAAATAATGAAGAGAAAACAAATGAATCGTGAACTTTCTGCTTTAAGAAATACCACGGCGGATTCGTTTGAAAAAATCTTATTTTATATTTAACCATTACTCCAGAATACTGTCCACCTTTTAAACAAACCCATTTCCTTCTGTCCATAAAACTCCTAGCGCAAAATCATTTAAACTATTTTTCTCCTTAATATTCAATTTTTTAAAATTCCAGGGAAGCATTTTACTCCAGCAAGCGTCGCGAGGAAAAATATTAAAGAAAACCCGAAAAGAAATAGTTCAGTTCTGTGCCATAAAACACGCGACGCTGATCTTCCGTTCTCAGAATCTATCTGCATATTTTACTTTTATTATGTGAGCGACTGAAAATTTCAGTTTAAATAACTTTTCTTGGGCCGAGGAAAACATCATAAATGTTCAGTTTATGAATCGAGAGCATAAACTTTCGAAAATCAATATGCCGGTAAATATAACTCATAAAAAATCTTTCCACCTGACTGCTGTCTTTAAAACATCGTTTCGTGCTCGGTTTGATGGGCTTCTAAAGCGCTAAAATCAGTGATTTGTTTGGTTCCTATTTTCTTTTTCAAACAATTGCTTAAACATATTTACGTTTTCGCACCTTTTACGGTATTTCATTTTAAGTTCGTAATTACTGCTCTTTAAGAATACCCGGTTTCTTTAAAGTATTTATTTTTTTACTTACTTGCACGAGGTAAAGGAAATAATATTGTTTTCAATATTCGCATTTTGGCGGAAAAATCAATTTTGACCATCAAGTTTACTTTGCCGAGCTCTTACTTGACGTCTCAACGTACGTATACTCATGCATGCTTGTTCGATCCATTTTGACTAGCTTTTTCGTGACGTCTGCACGTACGTATAAGGATGCATAAAATTAAAAAAAAAGATTTGCTTTAGGGTGTTGCGATTTTATAATTAGGACTGTTTTAACATCTAGTTGTATCAACATGTAGTAGACTATTATGACATCTAGTTATTGGGGGATGTATAACATCTAAGACTTTTAGTTTTATCCCCTATTTTCATTTTAATCGACTAAGTATCATCATCATCATCGGCGAGGATTAGGATATTAGCCTGTTATGGCTCCATTTATCAATCCATCGAAATGCAGGTCTTCCAAGATTTTGGTATTCTCTAGGTTCGTATTCTAACAGTTTTCTTTGTAATCGGTTCTTGTTCATGCGCTCTACGTGATCTTTCCATTTGTTTCGATGGACTATTATTTTATAGTTAACGTTATATACTTTTAAATCGGAACGTATGTAATCGTTAATTAGATGGTGCATTCTTGTGCATCGCTTTACGGATCTTAAAGATTTCACTTCAGACGCCTGTATCTTGGATCGCTCACTGGTGTCAAGGTCCAAGTCTCTGATCCTGATAAGAGAGTTGGTGTTAACATAGCATATACAATTTAAGTTAGGTTTATTTATGTGTTTTATTTTCAAAATTCTTAAGGATCCACAAATATTTTGAAAATTTTGCACTTTCTTATTTAGTATTTATTTTCATAATAAGTATGAAGTATCACATCCCAAGTATTTAAAGTCTGAAATGTGTTCATGTTCAAATGTTTTGATAGAGAGACAAATTGAGTTCTTAAGCGTTCATTACCCATAAATGCCATAGTTTTAATTTCCGTTGTTGAAAATTTCACCTTATAATTTTGACATAATTGGTGTTGTTTAAAAATCGTTCTTTGAAGGTCATCTTCACAATTTTGAAAAATTGTCTGGTTATCTGCAAAAAGAATTGTTTTGATAGATGTTTCGGTAATCGGAGTAGTTCATTTAAAAGATTACCAAAAAACTTTCACACCATTTAAATCTGTAGCCAGCTTTAATACGTTAAAAGACTATGCATAGTCATTGTTTCTTAGTCATCCCCAAAGTCTCACCAACTGTCGTAAGGCATGGAGAGTTTCGGTAAAAATCTAAAAATACGTTTTTAAAACTGAATCCAGCTTGCCGATACCTTCTATATGGTAAAAAATCACTAAAATGGCTAAAAATTTATATTATTGAAGCAATGTGTCACAATTTCATGTAAAATTTACAAACGAAGTTCACCAAAACATGTTTTAATAGAACTACAAGAAAGTCAAGTGGTGTCCCCAATAGATTGTTTTTAGTAAAGAGCTTGAAATATTTTTATTTTATTACAAATGCTTATTTATTTAGGAATTTTTCAGAATTTTCAAGTGTTAATGCATAACAAATTCAATATAATACTTTTCAAGTAATGTTTTAACTATCCATCAACAACACAAAGAGCATTAATTGAGGATTAATTAATGTAAGCTAATTGCTCTTTGAATACGAGATAAACGACATTGTCGCTGATTATTTCACAAGATCAGATAATCAAATCATCAGTAAAAGCTTCATTTCATTCATACATAGGATAATGGGTTACATCCATTACATTACTGCTAAAGTAATATGCCTACTGAACTTCAATAAAATTATTTAAATCAATATGTCATGACTCTTTAATTTTCCAAATCACGTTCATCCTTTTTCTTAATTCAATCACATGGAGTTACTTAAGAGAACAAAAGAACTAATTTATTTACACTGGAACGGCGTAGAGTATTCGACTCTAGATTCTAATCAATATTCAAATTTAAAAACCTAATGTATAGAGTAATAAGGTGGAAAATTTAATTACACCATCCAGTGTACGTTATTAGATTCGCAAGATTCACAGAATCGCCAATACTTCATTCAACATGCAATCTGGATAGCATGCATCTTAAAACATGATGCAACCCCTCTTCTCCCCCTTCAAACCTTTTTAATATTAAGATGGCATGCACTTGCATTACCCAAGAATGCAATAAAGTGACGCCTGAAAGCTCTGAAATCCTTTTATGAAGTCGTTCAAAATCTCTGCTTCCCAACACACACAGATATACCACGCAGAAGCAAACAGATATATAGCGAGTCGAAATTATGCAAATCGCATCAAGATAGCTTTCGTGAAATAGAAGGAAGAGGGTTTAGATGAGAAGCAAATTAAATTGTGCTACGGGAACCTTCCCGAGAGCTTCGATGATACATCGGAAGAATAAGTTTTGCCATTAGGAATGCTAAGGGGTTTCTTTGAAATAAAGTATTTTAGATTTGCTGGCAGTGGTAAAAATTTAAATGCATTGCATTTTTAAAAAAAAAATTTAAAATGTGCGTTTCTAGAATTTTTATACGAGATGAAGTGCATTATTTATGTGACAGAAATGTGAAAGCGTCACAGCTATTGTGATTCTAATTTTGATCTTTATGCTTGTATTCCATAACTTCCACTGAAGGAAGATCCCATGGGTTGAAAAAAAATAAAATCAAGACACGAGCTTGAATAAAAATGAAGCCAAAGATAAAAATGGATCAGAAAGATGGCAGCTATTTCCAGCTTTACAATGTTATTTGGAAATTAAACTTCGCATTCGACTCTTGCTCACTAGCAATATTAACTCATAACAGTCAAAAATCGACACATGTCTTTTCGTCTTTTGTAACCTCGGATTATAGTGCATTTTTCACTTAATTAGTCATAAGTAACTTTCCAGAAGACATAATTTTAATATTTTCCTCACAGAAAATATTAATTTTATATCTGCATAAACCGCAAAACAATATGGAAAACCTATGTTGATATTTTTCTCTCTATAATGCGTATGGAGGATATTAAATTAAAATTACTACTTATTTATTGAATACTTCAATGTTAGTCAATTTATTCGCAAAGAAACAGCAAAAACTACACAATCGGAGTCTAGAAAGACATATTGTAATAAAGTTAATACTTTATATATATATATATATATATAATGATAATAAAATAAACTTTTCTAATTTAAACTAAATAATTTAATTTTCTAATAATCTAATTTAATTTTCTAATTTAAACTAATTTCTAATTTAATTTAATGTTATTTGAAAAAGCTTCTTTAATCTCGGTTACTCTTACTATAAAGTTTGTTTCTCGGCCACACAAATATTACGCTCGGAGACAATTTTTGAAGTTAGATAAGGAGTAAAATTGTTGATTTATCAGGATCTGCAGTTTTCTGTGGTTTCGTTGCTACGCGCTTTTAGAACTCCTGGGTAAGCAGGTGTTTCTCATGTCTTGATTGACAATCGAGTTAACTAATTACGTTTGAGAGTAACGCCTTCGCGATCGTGGTGCGCCCTGGCAGCAGGTGTAGTAACTAGTGGAGTATTTAAGCAAGAGCACGAAAATTTCGAGAGCCTTTTTAGGAGCTTCGAGCTTTAGCTATTAGACTGCGATGTAAGAAGATAGCCTCGGAACTAAAAGATCGCGCCGGCCCGACTCCTGCCCTCTGTCCGAACTTTGAAATAAACTATTCAACCTAGAAGCCTGTTGTGGTGTCGCTCATTTCAACGAGGGATGGCGTAAGGCTATTCCTTACATATATACACATATATATACATGCGCACATATATGCACATATATATACATGCACATATATATACACAAATACAGGGTGTCCAGCCTTAATGTGACCCAATAGCTAATTCCCGAACCATTCGGTTTAGATATACACTTCCAATTTGAAAAATGTTTTAAAAAAGGTAAAGAATGTTTTTACGTGCTTTTCGAACCAAAAAACCCATTTAGAAAAAAATTACAAAAATAAAATTTTTAAACGGTCCCCAGGTCCTATCACTTATATTTAGGAAAAGATGCAGTACACAAAAAAAAAGTAAACACAAAAAGTTTCATTTTCTAACGATAAAAACTGACCAAGTTATGGAACTTTGAAAATCATACATTTCATCCATTTTCTCGGCCAATTTCAAGAAGCTAGTAAGGGACCGTCTCCAAAGTGAAATTAATTGGAACTCTGCCAGGAAACATTCGCTCTTGCACGTCACTCTTATGTAAATCGTTTTTAAATTTAAAAGTACACACATTACGTTAATATTACAATAACTGAGTACTTAAGAAACAAAATTTATTCTGTGTACGTGTAAAACATAGATAAAATAAAATATTTTGGACGAAGAAAACTTTGCAAAAGCAGTTCCAAAAACTTAGACTTATTTGCCTGCGGCTTCAGACTGATTTGCTGCGGTACTGATCATGGCAAACGTTAAAAATCTGTTGTGTAGTCACTTGCAATTGCATACAGTCGTATTCTAATATTACGAATTCTAGTACAGGAGAACGAGATGTATACAAATGAAGAATACTGCGAAATGGTACTGTTGTATGGGCAGTGTAATCGAAATAAGAGAGAGGCGGCAAGACTTTATGCCATTAGATTTCCCAGTCGAAGACGTCTATCTTATAGTACAATTGCCCGTGCTGTTCAACGCTTGTATAGAACTGGGAGTTGTCATAGACGTATTCCCTTGCCTCGTGCCACACCTTCAAGCTTGCGGATACCCGCTGAGGATGTTCTAGGATATGCCCTGGCTCATCCTGAAAGTAGTGTCCAGGATATTAGCAAGGCTTGTTCCTACTCAAAATCGACGGTGTGGAACATATTACATACGTACGGTGCATTTCCTTATCGTCCAGTCCTGGCGCAGGAGCTAATGCCTGGAGACCAGTTGTATACATCTCGTTCTCCCATACTAGAATTCGTAATATTAGAATACGGCTGTATGCAATTGCAAGCGACTACACAACAGATTTTTAACGTTCGCCATGATCAGTATCGCAGCAAATCAGTCTGAAGACGCAGGAAAATAAGTATTTTTTTGGAACTGCTTTTGAAAAGTTTTCTTCGTCCAAAATATTTTTTTTAATCTATGTTTTACACGTACACAGAATAAATTTTGTTTCTTAAGTACTCAATTATTGTAATATTAACGTAATGTATGTACTTTTAAATTTAAAAACGATTTACATAAGAGTGACGTGCAAGAGCGAAAGTTTCCTGGCAGAGTTCCAATTAATTTCACTTTGGAGACGGTCCCTTACTAGCTTCTTGAAATTGGCCGAGAAAATGGATGAAATGTATGATTTTCAAAGTTCCATAACTTGGTCAGTTTTTATCGTAATAAAATGAAACTTTTTGTGTTTACTTTGTTTTTGTGTACTGCATCTCTTCCTAAATATAAGTGATAGGACCTGGGGACCGTATAAAAATTTAATTTTTGTAATTTTTTTCTAAATGAGTTTTTTGGTTCGAAAAGCACGTAAAAACATTCTTTACCCTTTTTAAAACATTTTTTAAATTGGAAGTGCATATCTAAACCGAACGGTTCGGGAATTAGCTATTGGGTCACATTAAGGCTGGACACCCTGTATATACATGCACATATATATACACATATATATACATGCACATATATATACACATATATATATACATGCACATATATATACACATATATATATATATACATGCACATATATATACACATATATATATATATACATGCACATATATATACACATATATATATATATACATGCACATATATATACACACATATATATATATACATGCACATATATATACACATATATATATATATACATGCACATATATATACACATATATATATATATACATGCACATATATATACACATATATATATACATGCACATATATATACACATATATATATACATGCACATATATATACACATATATAATAAGGAATAACTACAATTCAATCTCACTCTCTGGAAAATTTCTGTCGTCATTTTTGATCTCCGACTGACTGGCTGATGGAGCCAATATCCATTTCCTAATTCGTTCATCAATGCGACACAACACTGTGGCAGTAACTACGTCGCTAGAAGCACCTTTCAAAGAACCTCATTGGTAGTAACGAAGAAGAAAGTCCCACAAGGCTGTGCGGCACAGCCAGCTGTGGTCAAAAAAGGGTCTCTAGATCTGTGGCACGCGATGAACGTTTCCATCGTCCGCCATCTTGCTGGTAGTTAAGTCGAGCGATGGCAACGGCTGCCCTTTTTTCAGCATTGGGAAAGGGTTGCGCCTCAAAGGGTTAAGCTTATTTTGAGCAATTGTAAAGTAATTCTGAAATGGTGTGCATGTCTCAAAGATGCCCCATACTAAGCAGAGGCTGCCATTTATCCCCCCCCCCTAAAAAAAAACTGGAACATTTACTTAACAATTTATTAAAAATTGTATTATAATTTTGTGTGTGTTCTATCACATAAAGTACTATGACATCTTTGAACTGCTAATGCAATGCCATTTTACCTAGAGATCTATTTCTTATAATACCAAACACCGTTATATTTACCTAACTTTACTGAGCAAAAAGCCAGCAGAATATGTTCTATGTGCATTTCGCAACATGCGTTGTTTTCCTCTGATAATGTTCTTGATCAAGGCAGCAAAATTCAATATTTAGTTGCTTAGTTCAATTTTTATCAGCAGTTATATACTTCATCAATTCTTTCAAATTCTTCATCATCTGATCAGGCTGTAGAAATTAATTTATCAGATGTCCAAATTGAATTTCCTGTTCACACTGATCACCTACGATAATATGGAAACCATTTGACAATCGTTATCTGCTTATTACAGGGAACTATAATATCAATTCGCGAATTACGTAAATGTTATTATAAAATTATTAGAAATGGTGTCTGAATGTAACCTCTACTATCTAATGGCCATTTACAAACATATAATTTGTATTCACATAGATAATTGTGATTTGAGTGAAGCCGATTACCATTAGCTGGAAGATATGCTCAAGGAAATATCCCTAAGAGATGAAAAATGTCTTGGAGAAATCATTCTTGGATGATTAAGCATTTTTATTTATCAATATTTGTTGGACAGCACATTAAAATTTAATCTGTAGCAATGTTTATAAAGCATATGTGCTATATCACGGAAATTTTCCCTATTACATTATGTCTATATTATACAGGCACTTATATATTTATACCCATTTAAAAATCAGTGTTCTTAGTATAAATTAAACCGGTGACTGTGACATGAATTTTATAAATGCAATAAAAATGTTTTTGAAATTAAATACAAGACATAATGGAGACTGCCGACGGAAGAAACCGGTGCACCTATAACATTTCAGTAGACCAATACGTTTTTACATCCATAATTAACACTTCTCAACATTGTTGAAAGTTCTTTATGATTTCAGTTTGACTGTCTGTAAGAGCTTTATTTTTCATACGTATGACTTTTGATGGAAGTTATGAATGTTGCTGATATGTACTGCATCATGTTATCTTACTGAATTTGTCTACACAGTATTTATAGGTTTTTCAAAGCGAAAAAGAAATCCAACTCATTTTGGTCTGTGAGCAAGATACTTTTGGCACTCAACCAATTACGGGCGAGATAAAATTAGTGCGCAGTTTTAATGTTTGCGACAGAATGCTCTCCACTGATACTGATGAAATGTAGGATAAATGGCTCTTTCAAGCAAATCTAACAATAACTCGCAAGTGAGTAACTGAAAAGAAATATTTTTTTTTTAAATCAGTGGTGGGCACATGCCGGCCGAGTAGTCACTCGCCACTATAATGACCGGAAATATTGGTCTTGTTTATTATGGAGACATCCAATCTTCTTATTTTGAGATATCTGCACCTAAATTGGCGTCTCGAGAGGTATCGTTTTAGTATAGAGGACGTTGGATCCACTCAAAACTTACCGTACATTGTCCCACATCAGTCAAGTCGACAAAGGTTGACCCTCCTCCTTAACTTCCGGTGTTCTGATAGGAACAGAGTTTCAACCAACTAGACCGCTATGTGCGTTTTAAAAATTTTGATTTCTTTCATTTAAGGTGGTCTCTTCGACCAGCAAGGCATTCAAAGATAGGTATGGGAAAACATGCTTGGACACAGAAGGTGAATCTTTGCAATGATGGAAGCAAACAGATTATTTTTCGGTATATTCATTAGTACAGGTAGAAATAAGACAAGCGTTTTCATGCTATTCCAATCTTTCGCAGATTTTTTTTTCTTTCTTGCTGTAATTTTTTCTGCAGACATATTTTTTCAAATATTAATTAACATCAAAATACTTGATGACATCTGTCGAACTATACTTCAGGACAATAGTTTTTCCTTTTTTTTTCCATTATTGACAACTTTTGATTCGCAATTTCCGAAATTTAACCTAAATGAAAATTTCTCCCGAAAAGATAAGTGATTTCAAAAACTGATAAGGAGAACTACCAGAGAGGGAAAACACCACCTCATAAATCATGCCAGAATTTATGGGCGCCTCTTTATGAGTGGGCAAATGGGCGTGCACCAGACTTTAACTGGAATCTATTAGATGGTCGACTGTCACGCTATATGCCCGTTTCGTTTGCATATATTTAATACGTTCCATGTTTCGACATAAAACTTACTGGTCGTAAAAAACATGGCACGCACTGTACGGTAGAAGTATACACTGTATTCTAAATTAAGAGTATATACTGGGAAATAGCTGTCCCGAATACTGTTTGTAGTACGCAAACGCTGACGAGGCCAGGTAGCCCCTGCAGTGCCTTAAGTGAGCAAACCTGACTTTTATTTTTCAATTTCATGAGGGGATATCTTTGTTCATTTACTTCCGGTGACACGCCATCCCTTATTTTATTAGTATTTTGCCCTTCTAATTAGAAATTAAAAAAAGAACGCAAGTGCAAAATAAAGTCGTAAAAACGAACTTATTTGTTGACTGCATACTGTAATAATGTGTATCTACCTATAAAATACCTGACTTTTACCGTTGCTAAGAGTTTGAAGAAAAGAAAGAAGGGCGGGGGAATTTTCATCAGCTTATTGACAGAAAAATCAGCATTATTTAATGGCTTTCTTTTAAATAATAATATCGATAATAAGAACAACCAAAAATTGTTGAAAAATAAAAATTGAAATTCTAAGATAAGACACATGAAAGGAATCTGAAACTGAGGTTCTTTTCAAAAACTTTTGAAAACTGAAAAATTCCATTTTCGTTTTCTTTCTTGTCTTGTGATTTCTGTAGTAAAAGACCACAAGCACTTCAAATGCCAAAAGTCAATTTTAAGATATGCTTTGCAAAAGCATTTGAATACTCTAATTGCATCAGATTAAACCAAGTCTAGTAAAATTAGCTCTATAGAGATCTGATCAAGTGATTGACAGTCTTTGGCCAATTGCCCGATAAGGTGCATGCCATAAATTAATCGTTTATGTTGTTGTTGTCGTGTCCACAAGTAAATGAAGGCTAGATGGGGCCAAAAGCGTTGAAAATCTTTTATATGTTTGTTATATATCAGAATATGATTTGATACAGTTGATATACGGCATTTTCATTAAGCTTGCAAACTAGTAAATACTTCTAAGCTAAACAAAAAATGTACTTCTTTGCCTGCCACAAAAAAAAAAAAAAAAAAAAAAAAAACGTTTCAGTAAACTAGTCTCATGATAAATCCGCCATTGTATTCATTGGCTGTAAAACAAAATTCTTCAAAGAAGACATTTAAACTTACCACTTTTGGTCCTCTTCCAAAATATCTAAAAAGTAGAGACGCATTCTTACATGAAAAGTGCTATAAAAAAATAATAATGGATCACAGAGTCTTATAATGTCACACTGATTTCAAGAATCCAACTTTTGAAACAACTAATTGCAATGTCAGAATAACAAAATGGTAAGTGATCTAAATACCTCATGAAGTTGAACAAGTACAAAGATTAGTAGAAACATCAAAAATGAGCTGTCAATATATTTATTCGCATCTGAAAGTGAATTTTTACTTCTTGGACTTAAAACATCATGAAACTGAATGCTTCTTTACTCATTGTAAATGCATAAACAACATCACTATAAAACAGAGAAAACTCAAAGAAGTCTCAATTATAAATTTGCTAAGGGCTTATCTTTTTATTTTTTTACAACTCTGGTCGTAAATTACAGAAACTTTTATTTTGATCCAAGCACATTACATATTGGGAGATTTTTAGGGATGATCGAAGGACCATGGGCAGATTAAAAGGGGGGGCGGAGGGGGCGACTGCCCCCCCCGAGAAAAGAGAAATTAATGTAAAAGATCATATTTTACTTACATAAAATGGATGTATATGTCAATCTTCTAACTAATCGCCCCCACCGACAGACTAACAGCCCCCCCCGGACAAACTTGCATTAATCCGCCACTGCGAAGGACAATGAGAGACAAGACGAATAAATCTCGTTTGCAAATTAATGTCCAAGCCTCGACTCGCGATCTCACAAACAATGAAATCGTGTTCCTTTATTTAGGATTTGAAGTTGAAATAAATTTTGTGTAATATGCTTGTTGTCATGTTTGTTAATAATAATCAGTGTTTGTATTTTTACAAGAACTTGAAAAATGGAGAGTGTGAGCTTTGCATCTACACCCTTCATATGTTGCTTGAGTCTTCTATTCATTTTAAATTAATCAACTGTGATAAGTGTGATCTACGAACTGAGGATTCCACTGCCCGAGACGTTCAGTTCCTTGAGAAGAAAGCAATTTTACAAATTTCGGGGAGTACTTATTTTTCAAACGTTAGATTTAATTTAAACTTAATGCTAGTCAATCGATTAATTAAAGTGCGGATTATAAATCTTCAAAATTCTCATTGAATAATATTAATTGATCGATTTGTCGCTAAATATGGAAGAATACATCCAAACTTGCTTCAATTTTGGAAACGTTTCCGGCGCCACATTTGGCAATATATCGCCAAATCAGAAAGCTATGAGATTTTTGGACAATTTTGTGAAAGTCACACGATTGACCGTAGGACAATTCGCTAATCATACAGTAGGATATAATAAACTGTTATCGGGCGTTTTCAACGGTTTTGTTTCATTCCATTCTTATTCAAATCCACACGATTGGACCGATTGGCTTGAAAATTTGAGCAAATGCTTAAAACAAAAAATACAGAAAAATATTTTCAACTTAAGTCAATCGAAAAATCTACTTGTTCACCAATTTTTAGCGAATTTTTGCCCATGAACTTTGATAGAGTGCATACTGAAGAAAAAAAAGGCATGTATTTTTGTCGTCAAAAATTTTACGTCAGGTTTATTTGTTTGTTTATATAGGATTACGGTTGATTATCTACACTAGGAATCTAGGCGGAAGGAGTGTTGCCCTCCGAGGATCTTTCTAAGGCGTCCTATTCCATATTTACGCTGTTTCGAAGAAAATTGCGAACGGCTAGGTCGACGTACGCGATCTGGGTTCGAACTACACACCTTCCGTCTCCCAGTTGAGAGCGCTATGCTCTCGGCCACTGGTGGGGTGGGCGTTTTACATCGGGATTTTAAAAGTGAGAGGCAATGACAAACTCTGCCATACGATTCCGTCACAATTTGAAGTTCCAAAACCCCCAGATCTGATGTACTTTTTACACGGGATAAAAATAAGTAAAATAACACAGAAATTACTTCAATGGGCATTCCAATGATCATTTTCTGAATTGTTTGTTTTTAGAAAGGCATTTTTAAGTCACGAATTTAAAATGGTATTTGTAATTAAATCACAGAACAAGATTTGGCAACAGTTTACGAAGCTATAGATCAAAAATTTAAAGAATTGCAAAGTTCTTATACAAAATCTCTCTCCCTCTCCGTATATGTATGTACAGTGAGAGTGTTTTAAGCTTTCTTTTTTCCTTTTTTCTCTCCCCTTGTTACAGCGAAAACCATATAATTAAAGAACATTTAAAATCTCCCGCATTACGACTGATGTTACATAAATTAGTTTAGTCTCCTCCCACACATACCAAATACATCCTCTCTAAAAGGATGTAATTTGAATCATCTCTCTTCTCTAAGTGGAGTTTTTACTCATCTCGACGAACAAAAAAAAAAAGAGGGAGTTTTCCGAAACCATATCTAATAAAACATCCAATGAGTGTCTAATTTACCCTGCCAGAAATTCCCTTAAATACCTCCATATATGTCCCCGCTAATTCCTCATGAATATTCCTATCGGATGTAACGTTAAAATTACTCATTATCACGAACGCGGATATAGAGGACCACTGTCTATCCGAAACTTCGCAAGGGAGGGTAGAAGAAAAGAACTGCGCGTCAGAAATCACACCCACTCTATTAAATCAATATTGAACACGAATTCCAGGCGTTCATTAAGTTAACGCAACGTTAAAAACCGACGCGATGAGTCATGGCCGCACACGACACGTGACTTGCGCACCGAGCCGAGCGTGTTAAAAAGTTCCCTGAATGATTTATAGTAGCTGCCGATGGTAGCGTGATCCCGTTTTTGTCCGTTCTAATTTGACGGCAAATCACGGCGTGGTGGACGAAAAACGAATTACAAGATTCCAAACGAGATATGTGTGTGTATTTTTCATGAAATTTTACATCACGAAGCTGTGAAGCAAGACGGTTAAGTTGTATTTAATTCGGAAGATTATTTCATTTCAAATTTAAAGGAATGTTCTCAAAACCGAATTTAATAATTATTAAAAATATAAGGTTATATCAGTAAACGGATTAAAATCCGCCATTAATATAGTGTAAATATGGGCTAGGATCCCCTAAAAGTCCCCGGCCGAGAGTATTCCTCTACAGGCCTAGGACTCTGGTGCAGTCAATCGGTCTTAATTTGCAAACACAAATACACGTCATTAATACATCCCTGGAATTTTTTTGTGTATGAGAGAGTTTTCACACATATACAACTGCTATGTGTTAAACCTTCATTTCTGTTTTTCCTTGCGTACAAATTAGAGATGAGTTCGAGCTCATTTTTTGGAGCCCGAGCCCGCCCGAGCCCGAAGACTTTTAATCCGAGCCCGCCCGAGCCCGAGCAATATTATTTAAGTCGGAGCCCGAGCCCGCCCGAGCCCGAAATCTCAGCTAAAGATAAATAAAATTCAAAGTAATTCTTTGATAGAATACAATAAATTTTGCCGTTTGCACAAATTAAAGACAAATATATAGTTGCAAATTTGTTATGCACTTTCTAATTCTTTATATCTATGTTTATGAAATAATGTCGGATCTCATGACTAACTAAGCAATATAAGCCGCCGTTCTGAAATACCCAAAGTCCTTCACGCGCCTTCTAGGCACCCGTGCCGCTATTTTTTTTTATAAGTACTTTTATTTTCCATATGAATCACTTTTTAAAAATCTGTTTTCACGGAGTATGTTCAATAAATTAGAAATTTTTCACGAGCCCGAGCCCGCCCGAGCCCGAACGCAATTGTGAATTACAGAGCCCGAGCCCGGTTCGGGCCCGGGCTCGGGCTTTCGGGCTCGGGCTGAGCCCGTCTCATCTCTAGTACAAATGCATTTTTTCCCAAACTCAGTCAGTAACAAATACAGAATAACACAACGGAAGTACAAACACAGGAGAAGAGAAAATGAACACCCAAGGGTTCACGGGATTCGAACCCGAGACCTCACTGTTGCAGGCAGACGACAGCGACAGATGCCCCCAAAAAATGAAATATGTCCCCACGATTAAACGGATTTCTACTGTAAATGAAAATTAACACATGTAAAATATGAAATAAACACAATATAAAATAAATAAAAATTCATCAACTAAGAGACAAAAAGTCATTAAGACAGTTTTATTAACTTGGATACTCAAAATTTTTGTAATGAGTGCAGTTCTAGATTTCAGAAAATTCTCCAAACAAAGATTTCCATTATCGAGTAGCTCAGTTTCTGTTAAATTTAAGGATTCCGACAAGTTTTTATCACTCACTTCGCAGAACCCGAAAATAATTGCCCTAAAAAGTTATTTCTCTCAGTTCATCGGTTCCCAACCGGAGGTTCGCGAACCCTCAGGGGTTCGTAGAATTTGTAGGAGGGTTCGAAAAATAAAGTAGCAGTATAGAACGACTACATAAGGGTTTCACCAAAATCTTTCGGATTTTCGAAGTGGTTCACAGGGAGAAAAGGGTTGCGAATCATTGCTCTAGTTGATTCAAAATTTTAGTTGGTTTGGCAAAATTCCGTTACAAGAACTCTTCGAAGGAGGGCTTTTGACTTCTATAATAGAGTCCCACAGTTTCTGAATTCAGGAGGTTTGACTTTGTTTTAGCCCTCAAACTACGGAGCCAGGAATAGTTGCAATAAAAAAATAGTTCTTGGATTGCAAAGTGTTCATTTGAGGCAAGATGCAGACACAAATTGTATTGTTTACAGATAATAATAGACAATTGATATTTACAGACAATAACAGAAATTACAGACAATATGTTTACAGATATGAAACAATCTGTCTTTTCTCGTGAGCCTCAATTGTGTTTTAACTTGCGTACATAAGTTATGAAGTCTTCTTTTATGAAATAAACAATTCGTGTAATGGAATTTCGTAATGAACGTAAAAGAAATAACGATAGACATAAAGATGGTGTTGCTAAATTCCGTTATATCTTTAAGAAAAACTCTTCCGGACTTTTGATGATTGGAGACGCAAATTAGAGTAACAAACAGATGAAAATTGCTTACTGGCAAAGATAGATATACTTACCTCAAAACTTAAAAGTCAATGTTTATCGAAGTAAGTAAAGACAAAACCGAGGTATACGAAGAAATAGACCAACAATACTACAAAATCTTCTTCAGTAATCTTATAGGACATATATACCTAAAACTAATATGAAATCTTATTGATATTTACTTTACTTGTTTGTTCTTTCTCCAGCTTCCGCTTCTAAATGCACTCTGTGTCCATGAGGAGAAGGAAGTACATATCCGCTGAAGAGAGTGAAGAAAAGTAGTAGGGAATGCACTCTATAAGTAACGACAATCGGGGGAAAGACAAAGTATAGCCTTCGTTTTTGTAAAAAATATTTCTGTCTTGCTATGAATCGACGATTGATGGATTCTCATTTGCTCATGGAAAAATATAACATTGCCAATATGGCTCACAGAAAACAATTAAGGAAATATTTTAACGCCGAATTACGTTCTTATATAACGTTCTTACATTTAAAAGAAAAAAATCGTCGATCCTTACTTATATTAGGATCGACGATTAATATTACTCCGTTGAAAAACTAACTGGGGGATCTTATTAATAAGGTGATGTAAGTAAATGGGATTTTTTTTCAAGGTAGTCAAAACGTGGCATTATAACTTAAAAATTGCGCGATATTCCACACAATTTACGTAATATTCGCAATTTGTGCGATTCTAAATAGTTCTTCAAGATTACGCCGTCTGATGTATTTTCCCCGAGATTAAAATTTAAAAAAATATATTTTCTTAACAGTGGAGATTAAGAAGAACCATCTTCTTAACCATAGACAAGTTTGTTATATCATCTCATTGACAGCCAACAAAAGTTGAATAAGATTTTACAATGTAGTGATCAGTTGGAAAGCACAGCACATTACTGAGCGCTTCTACTTTAATTCGGTAAACACGTAAAGTCCACGTAAGCGAGAGCTGATCTTGGTAGATACACGTAAATTTTCGTTATTTTTTTAACGCAGGTAAACAGTTCTCTACGGGCCGGATAAGAGGGCCTCGTTAGCCGCATTTGTCCCTTGGGCTGTTGTTTGGAGACCCCTGAACTATACCACGTACCCAAATAGTATTTGTAGTCTTTTGACAGGAAGACTCAAAGTCTTTCAATAGATTAAGTCAGGGTTTACAGTACATTTTGGAAATGTTTATGTATTTCAAACAAAACAATATGGAATGTGAATGTTTTTATCGAAGAAATTGTAAGAAAATCGAGGTCAAAAGAAATGTGATACAATTTTAACATTTACATAACACAGTCCTTACAACAGTCAAGATACGGAAGTATGGTACAGCACCCTCTAATAATTCAAGGGCAGAAATTGCAAAAAAATTAGTTGAGATATCTGCGTTTTAATGGAGTGTCGCCATCGGCGCAAGGGTCTTTAGCAGCTAAACCTAATTTTACCAAAAAAAAAAAAAAAAAAAAAAACCCGTAAAATCAGCATTTCAATATAATGACTCAAAATTTTCAAGTTATGAAAACCGTTACCTTTTTAGTGCTATCTAGTAGGATTGAAAAAATCAAAAATATCGGTCTGTTTTCAAACTACGTGTACACGACACTGGGCTGATAAGAGAGGTATCACCTGTAAAACATGGGCTCATGTGAAGTGTACAAAGGATGAAAGCCCAGATTGTTTTTCTGTGTAGCTATTTTTAATAAAGCAATTAAGTAGGTTTTCCTTTTATTGATTGTATTTTATTTTATTCAACCTCAGTTTGAGAACTTTTAAATATTTACCATATTAAATTCTTTACACCGTAATAAATCTGTATTTTCGCATACAAGCTTTGATATATACAATAAGAAATGTCACGTCAAATATATTTTCACTTTCAGTAATAAAAACGTAACTACCCCATGGCACTGTTACAATTGAACCAACCAAGAACCAAGGTTGACCTCAACTGTAACACTTTGCACTAACGTATATACATTTAAATTCTACTTACGTGTTATTCTAAAATTGAATTTATGCTAAAGTTTGCGAAGGTTCTGCGTTGTCTAGCTTAAATTTGCCTTAATTACTTCTATTAAGCCGAGTGAATATTGATCAAAATGTGAAAAATGCTGCAATTCACCTCATTCTCATCTATCTATACCTCCTTTACAGGGACAAGCAAAAAAAAGGTCGTACATGTAAGGTTCCAAAAACACAAGCGAGCATTTTTGTTATGATTTGAGGGAACAGGTCAATTATTTGATTCTAATTAGTATACATACAAATAAGAGAACTCTGTTGGGACGTTTTGATTTATAATATTATGACTGATATAAATTTATGACTGATCTCCTCCTTCTGATTTATCCTCCTTGTTTGAATACAAATTGAATTTCCTCAATTCCTTCAAAACAACGCAATGTTTAAATTTACGATTTATGCAAAACGTTAATTAAAAGAATAATTTCCTCAGAAACGATAACTTTTGTAACGTGCAAACCTTTATGAATCTTTGCCTCTCATTTATAAATCAAAACCCCCCTGCCTTTGGATGTCTTCCAGCACGGAAACAGACACTCACGTTTCACATTCGAAAGGAAAGAGTGCATTTTGTGCGAAACGTGAAAAATCGCCTCACAAATTGAGATGATTTTCTCAGAAGCAATTAATATTTTGCCTAATGATAACCGGAACACCTATTTGGTTTTTAAATTAAAATTTTCGTAAGGTTGAAATATTTGTGGCCTTTTATTTCGGGGAGGGGAGGGGAGGGTTAATTTTACGTATTGGAATAATCATTTTCCCCTAAAGTAGAAAAATAAATGTCAGCGTTTATTTGCGATTAGCTAAGTGGCCGTTCTTTGCACAGGAAGAATAGTTTTCTTTCTTTAAAAAGCAACAAAAATTAAGATAAGATCAGGAAAGAATCAAAAGGTTTGAACTCTAAATCACTAAATACCTGAAGTATGATTATGTTCTTTAATTGGCGTGCATTTACAGGAGAACTTCCTCTAATAACGTTCAATTTAGAATAAAACTAATGTTCTGCATAACCAAATTACATGCAACAAAATTTGCATTTTGTTGCATGTAATTTGGTTAATTAAAGCGCGGAAAATGAATCTTTAGAATTCCCATTGAATAATATTAGGGTTTGAGATTTCTTGATAGACGTAGGAGATGAATTCGGAAAATTACCTCAAATTACATCCTACTAATATTATAAATTCGAAAGTTTGTGAGCTTGCATATTCGTTACTCTTCGCATGGATACGGCTGGATGGATTTAGATGAAGTTTGTAATGAAGATAGTTTATATACCCTGAATTAACACACAGCCAATCTTATCCCTGAAGCAACACTGTTCCGAAGAATTTGTAGATTTCTAAATTTTGTGGCACATTCCACAGCATGACGTAAAACCCAATATCACGCTGGCGGACAAGCTGGTCAATCCTACTAATATATAAATGCCAATGTTCGTATGTATGTTTGGTACTCTTTCACGCTGAAATGATTTGTGGATGAAATGTGGAATAAAGACAGTTAAAGTCCTGGATTAACATGTAAGCTACTTTTTATCGCGCAAAAAAACACTGTTCCTATACTATACAAAAAAAAACTACCTTTTATAAAAAAAAAAAAAAATAATAATACAATTGAGTTTTTATTTTACAGAGTTGTCGACAGATGGCGCAAACTTATAGAATATCGTTAAATGATGCTAAAATAATGACTAAACGTCATTTTATCGTCTGCTACGCCTGACTTGGATAAAGAATACACCTGAATAAGTTTTTGAAACTTTCCTTCAGTTTGAATTTTTCATTTTTCTGCTCAGCTTTTCCCCATTCTGTTTCTATTGGATTACATCCAGAAAAAGGATGTTAGAAATATCAATTTTAATTTCGCTTTCGAATTGTGCATCTTTGTGCACAGCTTTTTTCCATTCTATTTCTATTGGATTACATCCAGAAAAAGGATGTTAGAAATATTACTTTTAATTTTGCTTTCGAATTGTGCATCTTTCTGCGCAGCTTTTTCCCATTCTATTTCTATTGCATTACATTCAGGAAAAGGATGTTAGAAATATCAATTTTGTTTAATCACACTCATGAATAATGATACAGGGAAGACGCATGGAGTACGATGCACTTTTAATATATATAGCCCTTTAGCGTATTTAAAATCTGAAAGTGTTTCGGAATTTCTTACCTTCTTTTTTTCTTTCCGTTTTTTGATAACGGGCAATATATTCAGAAGCTCTTCAAAATTAATATAGGGAGAAAATAATTCGTACCTTTTTGTAGGTTTTTATCATTAAACCATCTTTTTTTTTGTAACCAGTTTTTTTTTTTTTTTTTTTTTTGTAACCGACACGGTAAGCAAGGTAAGCATCGCACCGGGGCGCCATTTTGAACTCAAAAACTAAATCGAGCATAAAAAGGGAAGTCATTTTTAGGTTGGTAGGGGGCGCCACTTACCCTAGGGCTTATTTACTTATGAAAATATTTATCTAGAAAATTCTTCAAATGATTAAATCTCTTTCGTACTAATCATTTAAACATTAATTATAACAACATAATCCACTTAAAATATTATTTCAAAAACACTAAAATATTTTTTATATACATAATGTGGTAAAATTAAATTTATCATACCATGTTGGGGCAGATGTAGTAATACCTCTCGAGTTCACAATTTCTCCTGCATCAGTTTTACAAATTTCCGAAGTTCATAATTTTAAAGTTTCACTAATTTCGCGATATATTGTCACTCAGTCCACAATATTACGGTGTCTCACAAAGTCTGCGAGATTTTATATAGTATCGCTAAGTCCACGATATTGCGATGGCCTAGCGTTCTTCTGATAGTTCATTTCTCTAATTTTGATTTCGTATACAATTAGTGCACCACAAAAAATTCTTCATCAGCTGGAACAGTTCGATCTTATAAGAAATGATTTTTTTGGAATCAACGAAATTCTTATAACTTCGACGAAAGAATTTTCAAAATCTTCATCAGCCGGAATAGGCGATATTCCCCAAACGCAGGAAGAGGCGTATCAGCGGAACAGTTGATCTCGGACGAAATGATGACTAAATTCTTGTACGTGAAACGAAAGGATTTTCAAAATTAACGAACATCTTGTAAGTATTTCCCTACCACAGGAAGAGGCGTATCAGCGGAACAGTTGATGCCGAGTTCAGAGCATCGGTCGATCTCTAGGAATTTTCTAATAATAAAATTTTCATTTTCTTCAAACAGCGACGAAAAAAAAAACATTCAGCCGAAGCCATCGGTCCATTTCAGGAGAATGAGACTGGGTCTAAAACCCTTCAATCTTCCGAGAGGCCTGGCTTGCGTTTTCGACATTTTAAATCCAACTGACAAAACCGTTACTGAAGTTCTGTAGCTTGACTTACGCCAATTTGGCTAATTTTTATGTTTTTGGTTCAATGTCACAGTATCCACTGCATATTTTTAATTGTAGCCAATGGAGATAAAAAATCACACGGGGGCTTCCCTTTTCCTTGCAAACCTGAAAATTATGAGTTTTTTGACTGCGCCTGGCGAAACGATCTGGCGAACCGATTTTCCTTGCACACTCGTTGTTTACAGAAATATGATATCGCCCAGTGTGGTCTTGAGATTCCTTCTCTGAAAATTCGATGTCTGTGCGGTCCCGTGTGAATGAACTCTGGGAACTTGGGGGGGAAAATTGTATTTAATACTTGAAGTAATCTTAAAAACTTCGCATATACTTGTGAAGTATTAAACTTTACTTTTTCCAGAGCATGATTGAAAAATGTTCAGTGTTGTTATGCTTTCGCATAACAATACCACAATCAGGAAATATATCATTCCTGTTAAAAAAAAAGAAAAAGAAAAATACTTTTTATTTAGAATTTTGCTAAATTTATCAGAAATAAAAATGTGAATTGTAGTTATGTTTTGAAAAAATATTAAGCTGGTCAACTAGGTTTCGAATTTTGTCAAGTGTGACACAATGTTCCAACATTAGGAGGGGGGACTCCCCCCTCCCCCTCTAACAAGGGCCCCGAGTGTATTCCACAGTTAATAAGTTAAAAATTAAATGCTGTGAAAACTCTAAGAGGCAACCAGTTCTCGTTTAGGGGAAATTCCGACGCTAAAGGAAGTTGCTGCTTATTCGGAAGCACTTAATAATAAGCATATCTTTAAAAAATGTAACAATAAAAAAAGTGTAATGAAATTTTAGAAGTCTTGGTTAAAAATATATTCAAAACCAAAGAAATATTTCCTAATATACATCAAAAGTAATGAAATTTATTGAATTTGGAAATATATGTCTATATAATTATTTTATTTGGAAAAAGAAAAATCTTATGATCTTAAATTTTCTACTCGAATTTCCAAAACTGTAACGAATAATGCAGATCAATCGATATCATATCCGATACACAAACAGGCACAAATACAACCAAAAACAAGGAATATAAATCATACTAAACGCACCTATTAGTAACAATTTCTAACGCAACCCCTCCCCCCAAATTTGGCGATGTTTATGTTATTTTATGAGGGGGGGGGCTTTAAAACTACTTAAAATTATTTCTACCCCTTGAATCTAGAAATACACTTCTATATAAATATCGTATTGTACTTGAAGTGAATATCTCTAAATTCTGGTATACATTGTTATGTATTGGAATTTTTTTAGTGCTTCTGTAAAAACTATATATGTTACATCCGCTAGTTTCAAAGACGAGCATAATTTTGTAAATATTTACAACATGTATTCATTTTGGTTGAAATAGATGAATGTCTCAGGATTACACTTTAAACAATGGCTACACATAAACATTAAGGTAATGGCATTTCATGGGTGCTCCTGTAACAGACTTATATGTACTCCATACATCCTTTTAGTAAGGTACATTCATAAAGTATTCAGCAATGACGCATATAAATTTTGTAGCAGTCGATACACATTTACAAAAATTAGAGCACAGACTGACGAGAAACCTGAAATCATTAAAAATTTCCAACTAAGTTGAAAAGCAGTAAAAATTAAAAACAATCTTTTCGGTCTCGAAATAAAATCGTTTCCGGGAGAACTTTTTATCAAAGTGGTGCTTCAGTTAATAATAAATAGGCATTCAATTTTTGGCGGTAAATTCCGTTGCACCTGTCTATGGTAGTTTAGTGAATGTGGTCGCTCGAGGATGCCTTATACCCAAGTAGCATAAACTATTAGTACCAAAATCCATTATAAGTACAATCAGCATGAGTTTAAGCTTATAATTTAAGTGTCGCTTGTATCAGTATGTCCAGATAAAAAAATGGTAGTTGAAGACTGCTTCCGGCTTTGTGCTATTGAAACGCATTGTATGCTGATTAAATAAAATATGTAACTGGGCTTCACTGTAAATTTTCGTGTTTGTTTCATTGTTTACTTGAATTGACGACTAATGAGATATCTTGTTTACTAAAATATTTAAATTACCGTGCACCGGTTGTTTCTGTAATTATCACATGCCTACTACATTAAACGTCTGCAGAATACGTACAGTGTACTTACATAGTACGACGAATTGGATAGTTGTTTTTTTTCTGTATGTATGATAGTCCAACTTTAAACAAGAAACTGTTGCAAGCGTTACTGAGAACTAGAAGGGAACATGAAACTCAATATGCAAAAGTACAAATTCTGAAAAATAACGCTTTTCTGCATATTATAAAACTTTTGGTCAAGATTAGAAATCCCGCTTGTGCTGCCTGGGACACTTGACTGTATTTTAAAGCATCCCTATCTGCTCTCCAGTTTCTATTCAACTGAGGCTCTATGCGAACGTCATAAAAACTACCCAAGAAACAAACCGAACTTACTTCCGTAAATATCGAAAGACGCTCGCCAAATACACACAGCATCGACTCCCGATAAACTTATCTTATTAGGAGTCCAGTCACACGTTGTAGTATCAATTTCTTAAATCTCTGCCATGAAAAGAAAGAAACAGAACTGCTGCCGAATGCAATCATTTACAATCTATGGGCCCAAATGTGAAATATTTTCAGCCTTCGGACGACAGGAACATTATCAGGTTAGATGACCTCCATTTCTTTCACTCGGAAGACAAATGTGGTAAAGGCAGAGTTATTTGTTCACCATTTTCTTTTCAGGTTTTAACGCCTTCCATTTTTTCTCTCCGAGTCTAAGATAGTTCCGTGTTCTGCTGTTCATCAATTTTTTGGGGAGAAAAGAAAAAGGAACGACACCTTTTTTCTTCTTTTTCTTTCTTTAAGTGGACGAAATGAGTTTACTGATATGTTTTTTTAAATGAATACACTGCATTGGTTGTTATTACGTGCACAAATTGGGATTATGTTATGCAAAGACGTCAATTTTGCGTTGTATATTTCCTTAACGTTAAAAGTGTAATTTGCGCCTCTGTTTTGTTCAACTTTAATGATAAAGCTGTTGTAATGTTGTTAGTAAACAAATTGATGCAGTTCTGCTCTAACATGATGGCATTGTAGAAAAGACATATTCAAAGGGAGTGGGGGGGTGTTCAGGGGGTTCTGACCTCCTCTCATCCAAATTTCAATTTTTGTTACCAAAATCATTATGAGGAAGTCCTTTTGTGAAAAATTATGCCTTCGCCACCGTTAGGAGGGATCTGAATATTAGAGGGGTCTGAAATAGCCCATAATGGAATATCTATGTCATATCCTGAATATCCGAGCAATCTGCAATAGCCCTCTTTTGGGATTAGAAAAAGTTGATTGTGACGACATAGCTACACCATCTCTTGCCTGTTGGGATTTCTTCCTCCTTTTTTTGATGCTGCCATCTGTTATACGTAAGAACCTCGAGTTACTTTTAAACTGAGTCCTTCTAGCTTCCGCGACTGGTATCGATCTGTGGACGCAAGGCGAGCGTTCAACTCTGCGGGTTCAACTCGAGATGAAATGACTAAAGTTTGAAGTTATTATTGTTTCAATTTTGGAATGGGAACTTTTATGTATCTAAATAAATAAAATTATACTTTGTCTGGACACTACTTGGTATTAAACGTTTTTGCGATTTCTATTCGTTTTAAGCATTTGGGACTGCAGTACGACCGTAAAAAAAAGCTGTCAACCTATCAGTAAGAGATTTTTATTCGCACAACTAGTAAAACTAGCTGAAGTGAATGAAATACAATTTGGTGACATGATAATTGGTCACTCAACTTAAACTATAGGCGCCCAACTTTAAAAAAAAAAATTAGATTTTGAGGTTTTCCGAAAACTTTTCCAAACTAAGCAAATGTTTTTCGCACATCACGTAATAACGGCTAAAGTGAAAGTAATGAAATTTGGTGACATGAGAGGTTATTACCCAACTTAAGCTATAAGTGTTGGATTTTAAAAAAATGTTAGATTTTGAGATTTTTCTGAAAATCGTTTCAAACTGCGAATTTTTTTTTTGTTTTAGTATGCATAAAAACTGCATATAATTTGCACAACAAGTGTATATTTTCAAAATATTCAAAAATATCCACTTTTTATGTACAAATTGTGTACAATCTAAATGTTTGCAAAAGAGTGCAGACTTTTTCTATCCGATTAGGTGTTATAATTTTCGATTATTTATTTAAAAAGCTGTACTTCATTTGATAGCTATATAGCTATTGTGCTACAAAGTTAATTTGATAATGTTGAGAGTGTTAATAATTATATACTGTACATTTTTTGAACTATATGCGTTATATACAGTGCATTTGAAATTGAACTAGTACAAATAAATAGAATTACTGTTCATTGCAACGTAATTAGATAATTATTGATAATTAATAACTTCACATACATAATTATTGATTAAATCAAACAAAATCCAACACGCGGAGAAAAATGTAAAATACCATCTGTGTCAACTTGCGGCCTGTGCGCGCTCCCTCTCTCTTTTTAAATTTTAAATATGCACACAAGTCGAGCGCGAAATTTGAAATGTAATTAAAAATCTAAATTTCCAATACTGATCCAGTGTAAATTGCGTTTAAAATGTGTAAAAACGCAAAAATGTGTGAAATTATGAGAATATCATAAAATAAATGTGCAATACCCTTACAGCCTTAAAGGGCTATTTAAAAAAAATACAAAGAATTTCAAATGTATAAAAATGGGAATAAACGTTCATAAATGTTTATTTCTTGTTAATAAAAATACAATAATGCGCGAAAACCCGTTTTAACTGCATAAATATAAATTTTAGAAAGCTTGACAAGAAGTTTTCACTTCTGACGTGCTCAGCAGCAGTATAACTGAGAGTGTGACGTCAATGAGATCAGCCGCGGTTGTAGATCCAGTCATTTGCAATCTGCAGAAGCCATCCATTCTACTACGTAAATAAGACGTCTCTAAATGCATGTCTTATGGATGTTATAAGTGCACATCCAATAGATTTGTAGCTTTGGATGGCAATTAAATATCTATGGGACATCTTCTTCATTAGCTACATAAAGATGTCTACTGATGGATTCCTTATGAATGTGATAAATACATTTCCAATAGCTATCTGGTTTCGGATGTCTAGATATCTATAAGATTTCTAAGGATATCTTATAGAGGTAGCAATTTAGATGTCCTATAGATATATATTTTTCTCTGCATATAAATATCCTTTAAACATCCTGGTTGTTATAGATCAGTTTGGATATCTATTAGACCTGATTTGGACATAGTGTGCTGTGTGGGTATACATGATGCGACACGTAAACACATTGATATTGTGTCATTGGAAGACACTAATGCTGCACCACGTAAATACAAACATACTGCATTACGTAACATATATAGATATTGCACTGCGTAAAATGATATAGATATTACACTGCGTAAATTGGTAAAGGAGGGGGACAAACTTCAAACTTGTAACAATTTCAGTTCTAATTTTGCCTAGTGAAGCACAATTTCTTTTAACATAAGACACTTCCTAAATATCTAGAGGTTGCAAGTGCCACACCTTTTCCTTCCGTATGGGAACCCATAAATTAACGTTAATCAGGAGTTTAAATATTTTAAATGAAAATTTAGAATATAATAATCTGAGGTTTAAAGTTTTTTTTTGTAACTTGTATAAAAATATCCATAGTTAAAAGCTGTAAATATTTTGGTTATTTGACCTTTCTAGCAATTTTTGGCACCGCTAGCTTCATTTTTATTTCTATAAATGCGCATATGCACGTGAAACAGATAATTGCAAAATTCACAAACCTCTCCCGTGTTGTTCTTTTCTTTCATAATGAATTAAGCATATTTTATTTTCACAAAGTTCCCCCCAGTCCCTCAAGCTCTTTATTCAAGCGAACAATATCTTTCCCAGTATATCCCCAGTATTGGCGTTTATTAGTCATCTAATCTAGACTCGAATCTTTTATGATTTCAAAAGGTCTACTTAAAATGCCCCCCCGCCATTTCATATTGCAACTTATTAAGCCTCTAATCAGAAAGAATTAAAAATATATCATGAATGCTGTTCTCAATCAATAGATATTTGTTTTGTTTTTTTTTTCTTTTGCCCCTAAATGTTACACATTTATTCCTTCGATAGCAGAACTAGCCCTCAAGCGAAGAAAAAAAATGTACTGTGTAGCTACGTTAATTAATTAAAGCTATAAATTATGTATCCAACACACGTTACAGTTCGCACGTATTTTGTATAATTATGGAATTTTAAACAGAAACGAGGTCCTAAGTTGATGTATGTATGGACTTGGGAAGATGGCGTGACTGCCTGCAATCTAATAAATTCGGATAAAACCCTGAACGCTGCCATTTGCCCGATTATGAGCAAATGAGGGGAGCCCCCTCTTAAATACGGTTATGATTAATGGGCCTAGCGCTTTTACCCTCCACCTTGACTCTCTGTTCGAAAGAAAGTTCGTCTGCTTTTATTGAATGAGAATCTGACTACGACAGCAGTGCCTATTCCAGTTGTTTTGTCGGGTTTTCAGAACTCGGACTTTGTTTCATGCAATTTGCGTTATACGTTAATTACAATATGGTTCAAAGACATTATTATATACAACGTGAAAAAAGTGTTTTTAGTATGTTTAAAAAGAAACCGGCAAATTTTGTACGTAAAAAACTGTCCAGTTTTCTGATTTTTTGTATTAAACAATTACATTTTCTCAGTTAAAACTGCAGCAGGTTCTGTAAAACTGAAAAAAAATCTGGGAAACTAGAGGTTTGCTGGTACGGTTTATCATTTAACTTCTTCGTGGCTGAGGCGCAAAAATTTCGTTCAATTTTTACTGCTGTACACCTGCATCTTTTGGTTACAAATACGTTTATCGTAAATTATTTATGGCAGTAAGTATTGTATGATAAAAATTAGTGCGTATTTATTTATATGTTAAAAACTAGCAAGTTGTATGTATTGAAAACTAGCAAGTTGTATATTTTAAAAACTAGCAACTTGTATATTTTAAAAACTAGCAACTTGTATATTTTAAAAACTAGCAACTTGTATATTTTAAAAACTAGCAACTTGTATATTTTAAAAACTAGCAACTTGTATATTTTAAAAACTAGCAACTTGTATATTTTAAAAACTAGCAAGTTGTATATTTTAAAAACTAGCAAGTTGTATATTTTAAAAACTAGCAAGTTGTATATTTTAAAAACTAGCAATTTCTGAATGCTATACACTGATAAATTCTGAAAGATAGCAAGTTCTGGAAAACTGGCAGGTTTTCTGGAATTGTTTATCATGTAATCTTCCGAGTAGCTGAAATGTCAAATTCTGTTCAGTTTTTAATGCTGTACACCTGCTCCTTTTGGTTACTAAAATACATTTATCATAAATTACATGTATGTTAAAAAACTAGCAAGAGTTTTGTATGTTAAAAACTGGGGGAGATTATCATTTAATCTGAGCGATTGAGTCGTAAAATTCCATTCACCGATCTTCAGTTTTTACTGTCATGTTTACACCTTTTAGATAACCCGAGATCTCTCGCACCTGTTTTTGATTCATAGTATTTTTGTGCTTCCGGGGTGTAAACGCAACCCGAGGGTTGTGAAATACGCAAGTGTAAAGTGATCTAAAGTTTGAAAAATACGTTTATCACTTACAGAACGTCGATTATTCGACAATCACTTAACCGGAAGTCTATTAACCGACGTCAATTTCCTGGGGGGTTTTTCGCAGCTTCTGTTTTTCGAAACTCTTTTAAACGACACTTTCTATGAGCCAAAATATATTCTCTAAAGCTTTTAACTTTCTCATTGCTTATGTATGCATTCTTGCCGAACTACGAGTGCATATAAATATTCTGGCTTTGCTGAATTTTTCAACTAGCGCGCATGAAAATTTTACAGGTATTGCGAAGGATGCTGCTATTGAATTTTCAAGCATTGCCAGGTTTTGAAGACTGTGGAATAAAAGAACTCAGAGACAAGGCTGAATAGGGACATGCAAGATGCAGGCTTTCATTGGCTCAATCCCTTCCCGGAAGATTTAGTAATGGAAATGCATTTAGTAACCATTTCATTTTTATTAAAAAAAGTTGTTTCGTTTTATAATTCTTCCGTCATATTTTCACAAAAATAAATTATTGATATGGATATAAGTGCAATGAAAGTTCACTAACAACAATTTGGGCTTGACTTGTACCAAGAAATCCTAACGGTAAACAATATGTGAGAGAGATCTACGTAAGTAATAAAAATACTGCCAGAATCAGTATTCTACACTCTAGAATTTTTATGCCAAACTTATAACATTCAACATAAACTTTATTCGCGTGACCAGTCTCAAATCTTTATGCACTGTAATTAACTACCTTTGTAAACAGCATATTTTAAAAATATTTTTTCGAATTAGTAACCAGCTGGCCGTCTGATTCAAAAATTTTGCTATAATCTAACCCAACAATTAATATTTATAAAAAGCGCAGAATTACATATATGCCATAAAGGTTGGAGACTGCATGACGAATATAGCTCATCATTGTGCTGTATGACATGAAAAAGCAATAACGAGATATGCTCGTTATTTTACAGGAAAGGGTTATGATTAGGAAGTTATTGCAAAGTCAGATGTTCTCCAAAGGAAGTCGAAGAAGATGATGATGAAGAAGGCGAGAATGATACCCAAGAAAAGAATAATAAAAATCATGACTTGAGTGTTTTTCAGAAGACTTTGATTGGTTGGAACAACAAGAACAGCGTGATTCGTCAGAACTAATGTTTTTAAAAAACTTCACGATAGAACTGCACCACTAAGCATGACCAATTCATCCCCTACATGTATCTTCCATTTAAATTATCATTTTAAGTGTGTTTCTTCGTTTCAAAATAAGCTTTCATGCTTAATTTGAATTTGGATACTTATTTAGCAGTCTAAATAGTCATAACAGAGCAGATCGATTTTACAATTTTACATATTAAACTAGATGATTATTGAAAGCTTTTCCACACTATGCGGAAATTTCGATTATCCGGTGTATTCTGTCCCAATTACGTCGGATAAACGAAGTTTTACTGTATTATCTTTCAACTTTAAAAGTGGCATTTTAGACTAATTTTCCCACTTTGGTTTCTATTACTCAAATTTACTATTTATATTATTAAAATTGAGTGAACTCAGCAGCGTGCGTGCAGAACTTTTCTACATGGCGAATCAACCTGTTGCATTTTCCTGTTGTCTGTTAATCTTAAAAAAACCCAATATTAAAACGTTCTATCCCATTTTTGAAAAGATACCACGAAGATTCTCTTCTATATCTAAGGCCGATTTCCAAGTAGACCTTCAATGGATATTCAAAGCTCATTACTGGAAAGTTTAGATACTTAAGAAATTTTATTTCCTTTTGCGTTAAAGAGCATCCTTAAGGCAAAAGGAAATAAAATTTCAACAAATAAAATAAAATTTCTCTAATAAAATCTTTAACGCCCTGATTTTATTGCTTTCTTTTCACATATAGGGGGGGGGGAAAGAAACACAAATGATCCTTATTTAATTATTTATTGTTTCAAAACTGTAATGTTGTTTCCCCTTACTAATGTGTGCTGCTGGAAAAGTACTTGTACGTTCATTCTTGAAAGTGAAATGAGTATGTACCCTCCCCCTCCCCCTTTGACCTAGGCGACAAACTTGGCGACAAAAAGAAAGTTCTTTAAAGTAGTAGAATTTTGGCTGTATCACAATTAGGAAAGAAGTTACAAGAAAAGTAAGATGTCACTTCCTACGGCGTCACGTCTTTTTGGTAAATCCATAAATAAATCTTTTTCACCGTCGGATTCAGTATGATGAACTGCGGATATACCACTGTGACAATTAAAAAAACTGGACTTAGTTTGCCCAAGCCGTTTGGTTTGGTGTGGTGTGACGCAGTGTAAATAAAATGGCGTAGACCTTGATGCTTCCGGTGCAGGTGATACGTTATTCCGTTCCTCTTGTTTTTTATCCTTTAAGTGCCGCGATCATGATAAGCTTAAAAATAGAGCAGATCATAAATTTGAAATTCCTCGTTAAATTTAAAAAAATCCGCAACTGAATGTTTTAAATTGTTAAAGGAGGTGTTTGGAGATAAATACATATCACGTAGTCAAACTTTTAAATGGCACAAACGATTTTCGGAGGTTTTTTAAGATAAAAGTTCTGGTCGATCTGAAAAAGGCATTGAGGGTAACGCATTTCCAGTCTGTAGAAGAGGTGAAGACAAAAGCGGCAGACTTACAGAAGAAGGTGGCACCTAATGACCTGCGGGCACTGCTTTGAGCTGTGGAAAATTCTTATGCTGCGAAGTATTGATAGGGAAGGTGACTATGTTGAAGGAGACTAAAAGATATTTTTATAAGTTTTTCAATAAGAGTTAATTTTTAAGACTAGTCCGCTTATTTAATTATCACAGGGGTACATAGCAGAGCTTTACGATCGATATTACTATTTGTATTGTTTTATTGTTGTGATATTTCATTATTTGCTGTGGCATGTGTTAAAAATGCTTTATTTTTTGTTAGATATAGTGCTATGATTCGGCGAATAAAATATTAGTTTCATTTTTCGAGCGAGCTTGTTCGACTATTTTAGCATGCACCTACTACGTGATTTTTGTCACATTATTATAGAGAAATAAAAAAATTATGGGAAAATAGCTCCTTAACTGTAAAACAAAATTCAAATCGTAAATAACAGAAGATATTTGGGCATGACGGTAGAAATGCTATCCAATCTTTTTTTACTCAAACATCTGCTCTTTGAAACGAATGGTAGTTAAATATCTTAGAAGAAAGAAGTTGAAAGTGATAAGACTAAGATATGAACTTAATTACTGCAGCTATTGCTAAATATTTTTTCTAGCATCTGTTGCCTAAAGTATCACTTTTCCCCGATTTCTAACCCTTATTTTCCCAGAAAGATCATATTACATTTAAATCAAAATCATGAATTATTTTTTTAAATAAGTTGTAATGTGTTATGAAAGGGCCATTAGCAAACCTGGATTTCTGATAATTTGATATTTTAATAACGATACAAACAGGCAATGTTCACAATTTATTCAAATAACAGATATCTACCATATATCTGTGTCGTTTCTTTTTAATGAAACATGCTAGACGCCCTGAATGCGTATATTCTATTTAATTTTCTTGATTTGAATTGATTACTAGGATAATTCACTCACAGTCGTTAACATTTACAGTATAGAAATCTCCAGTAGGTTCAATCTCCCATACTTTAAGAAATATCACATCGCCGCAAAAACTTCCTTTCTCGTATTAATGATAAAACATTAAGATACATAATGATAAAACATTAACATACATAACGATAAGCGAATAAAAGTCAGTTCACAGAAACATATCCCAGAATTCCTTTTACCCGAGTATTTCGACAAGACATTTCGCCGAATACACTTCCTCGGTTATGTCTATCCAACCCTCAGAATCTGCGGTATCTGTTTTCCCAGAATCCATCTGAAATTAGGATACGGCTAAAAGTATTGACCATAAAAAGCGTCAGAACTCGATGTTGTCGTACACCCTGTGCACTGGATCCCAATTAAAGTGTCATGCATGAAGACCTTCTCTCCAAGTTCCACTTCAACGCTCCTCGAATCCTCCCCCCCCCCCTCTCTCTCTCTCGAATCCTATCCTCTAACAATCTCCAATCAATTGAAAACTCCGCCAGATACATGCGTCGCTTAGGGCACTGGGCGAACGAACTCCTGCTCACTAGTTATCCAGGAAAGAGGGTACCGAATATGTGAACGGTGGAACTTTCTGATAAGTGCCAGGCATATATCTCTTTCAGAAAGTTCCTGGTGTACTCTTAGAGGAGTTCGTGTATTGAGATTTTTCTCAGGTTATTGAGACTCCTGTTGTGAATAGATATGTAACCTCTATACTTAAGGAATGCTGGTGTAATAATTAGATGATGCGAAAATTTGTATTGGAACAGAAACTAGAAATGCAAATCATGTGCAAAGACCTGCCCTTTTATAAAATATTTTTTTTCAATATTATAACATAATTCAGTATTACAAAACAAATAGTCGATATATTTATTTGCTTATGACTGTTGCTTAACTTAATCTGTTCATTCCGTTCATACAGATAGCAAGTATCGGGAAGCAACGACCAGTGCCATATTGACCTGTGCCCCATTTGCCCTGGTCGTTGGCAAATGGGGCCCACACATTTTAGGGACTAAAAATCTTACATTTTATAATTTTACAATAAAATTACAAAGAATAAAAAAATTTCAAAAGTTAAATGATTTTTTAATTATAAAATATGAACAGTGAAAATAATTCAAATTTATGTTTGTGTATAAATTAATTGAAACTTATTTTTAATTCTTCAAAATGCTCTATAGTCGATATAGCATACCAATATGTAGGAAAATAACTAACCACATTTTGTAAAGAGTATTTTTAATGTTAAAAGATAAAATAACAAATAATTAAAAATTTTTGCTATTTTAAGAAATATTTACAAAAATGACTGTTTACAAAAAGTGGTGGTATTCCGTACATGTTAGCAATTGTGATATAGCATTTCGATGTAACGTTTAACTATCTGCTTCTGTGATATCATGTAACTATATTCATTTACTTCAGATTACTTAAAACAAAATTTGTGTTTGGAAGTGTAAGATACTTAAAACTTGTGAGCATAAACCAATCAATGTTTTTTGGGTTTTTTTTTTAAGGGGGAGGTTACTGCAAGGGGCCTAATTTTTTTTCTTATGCCCTGGGCCCACAGTTGTCTTGATCGGGCTCTAGCAACGACCGATATAGAAAAAATATTTCTTACGTTGAGACTGCAAGAGGGAATAACGTCGCCCAATAAGAATGTGAAGACATTTCTGTTAATCACTGCCCTAAGAACAGAGTTTCTCAAACTTTCCCATAATGGAGCACTACGAAAGTTTTTGAATTTTGGTGAAGCATGCTGTGTAAATCTGAGTTTAATGAATCATAGGCTTAAGCACAGATATTTTTCGCTTAGTACATTCTATCTTCGTGCGGAGCATAATTTGAGAAACCGTTAGAGAATTACCTAACGACAACTGATTATCTTGTCCCTGTAAATGACCTCTAAGTGAAAAAAATTTAAAGAACGAAAATTTGAAAAAAAAAAGGACAATTTTCCAGGAACGGCAATACCGTACGAAAACACTTATTACTCCTGCTTATTTGTTTGAATTAGACGAACGCTCTTATGTGTTCTGTGTTATGGCAAACCTATACGAGGGGCATCTGCCTACGGGGAGTGCCTTGATCGAAGTATTTCTTAGATTCTAACGCGTATTCTTGTTAGATCTGGAAAAAACCGACCAAAATTCCAGACCGTTTGATCCACAGCCTCGCGGAGACTAAAGCTTCATAAGGTTGTACCTGCCTTTTGAAATGAAAGTGCAAATTTCCATGTTATCCTATGGAAAAAAGTTTGTCATTCATAGCATCCACAGTTACTAATGTTTTATGTCGGTTTTTCTCCGTTTCTGTTTATTTCTGTTCTGCGCTAAATTTGAGCCCTAAATATAGGATTTTCTAATTATCTTGATTAAAAATTTCGGGGTAGCGTTATATTCGGGCTAATACGCTATATAATTTTTATACACTCTAATGTTCGTTTCCCAATTCGTATCAATACTCGCCGTGTATTTGTGCTTGTTTACTAGAATATACGACAAACCAGAACTTTAATATAATGTGAGGGGTAGAGTCTTTATAAAACAGAACTTTAATGTAGTGTGGGATAGGTCTGCTGCAATAAATTGCTCAAATCATTAAAAAAAAAAAAAAAAAAAAAAAAAAGGTTTCAGTTTTCATTGCGGCAAGAACGAATACAAAAATGTATCAAAAACGGCAGAAGAGCTGCTTGTTGCCTGGTAGATTTTCATCATGGTCTGCGTGTTTCGTTTCTCCACAAAACGACAAGAATAAGCCAGCTCAAGTTCTAGTATCCTTAGCCATTATGTCTGTGTTGGTCAGGCAGACAGGCAGGCTAATAAACCGAAATAGTAAGCAACTTTCAGCTTTTTTGGACAGTGTTAACAACAACCAGAGATGGGAAGAGCAAAACATACAACAGCAAAAGAAATGTGAGCTCTATGCATTTATTGGGATTTATACCTAATATCAGTGTTTTATTAAGTAAATGGAACAATTCCTTTTGAACATATTGCAATAAAACATTCTACAGTTTTCGATAAATTATACCATTTAGCTACTTTATTTTATTTAGCTATTATGTTTGATACGATAGTTTATGCCGTGGTTAAGCTGTTTCTGTGTTGTTAACAAATGAGTGGCGCATGGTATATTTTGATGGTAAAAAAAATCATATTCGTGATCACTGAAGTTGTTTTGTTAGTTGTTGTTAGTTTTGATGGAAGGAAAGAGGCGATAGGTATTGTTTCAGAAACTCTGCTGAATTGTCGAATTCGTAAAGTTGAAAGTCCAACGTGTAGAGAGTTTAAAAAAACAGTCGAATTCTTACGACAGAACACAAACCTCATCGTTTTTAGAAATTCGGCAAACATTCTTCAGTGCACAATTGACATCAATTCACAAAAAATAACTCGATTTACAACCGTTAGTTGATCAGGGCAGCTATCTCAAATAGTCCAATGTGAAAGGATTTTATTATTTTCGAAGACTAAAAACTCTGAAATTTACGAGCAGAACCCTGAACTGCTCTTGAGTATACAGCAAAGAATTCGCAAACAGCTTTTGAAATAAAGCTACTCAAAACTGATGAAAAACATTTCTTATGAAAGCACAAAACAGAGATCTCAATAGCGGCTCAACAAGTTTTCTTCAAGGAAGAATTCAAAAGTAAATCACTAGGGGGGAGGGACGCCTGTTCTTGTATTTATACCTCTTGTCGAGTTTTCTCGAAAGTTCTCCCAAAATCTATTTCTAGCAAATTCTCTGTCATTCTTGATAATGGATTGCGCAATACCAGTGGTACGTGTGAAAGCAAATATTACAGGCCCCCATTAATAAAACAGCGCCAGATGTCACCAATGTTCACGATTTTGGGGGAAATATTGCCAAAATTCTTGCCAAAAATAAGTCTCCGTAACTGAGCTAAGCAGTATGGCCAATATTTGACAAGCAACTGGTAATCCTAATTTTATCCTGCTGGAAAATTAAATGTCCTTATCTCTCCTACTATTCAATCTATCTTCATGCAATAAAATGTAAATTTAATTATTTGACTCATACGAATTTTAGACAAAATTGTACCCCAGAAGAGCATATCACTATGAAAATTTTTAACAATATTATTTCACAATTCAGTGTTCCCAGGTGTACGATTTATATTTCTTTAAACTATGTTCCTTGAGTTGAAAAATATTAACAATCTTTCATTTAAATTTATGAAATTTTAATTTTTAAGCAAACATGAGCTGTAAATATTAAGCAAAGATTTTAACATAAAAAAACAAAATAACCTGTCACAATGTCTGCATTTAAAAATAAAAATAAACTTTTATAGCATTTTTAATATTTTATGATGAATAACGAATTTTTACTTTAAACATAATTAACTTCTAAGTCTTTTGATGTATACTTATTTAAATACCTTTCCATGAAAATGTTTAATTTCTAGATTAATATTGAAATATTAATATTCTCGTTTTGAACTATACGCATGAAATAAACTTCTAAATTTAATATGTTCTAGATAAATTATTCACAAATCAGCTTCTGTCTATCACTAATCAATGGTAAATTCGCAGATTTCGCTTGCTCTCTGGGCCAATTGCTGTTTCGATTGGAAATAACTACAAGTTAGGCGGAAAAATCCGTTCTGAGTTTATTATTCAAATACGCGATTCAGTGACGGAATGCTTTGAATAGTCAAACAGCAATAGGAATTGAATATATTAGAACAGTTTCGGCTTTTAGTTGAACAATGCTTAACTCTTTGTCATATTGTAATTTCGCAAATTTTAATACATGAATTTGTCCACTGTGATCTTCTTTTCAACACATGAATGCTATTAATTACAGACAAGAATTTTTGCCTAATCGGCGATTCATTTTCCAAACATTGCTAGATGAAATATCAAAAGTCTCCACGGTTGACAATTTTTCGCGATTTATATCTAGATTTTGCGCCAAAATATAAGCCCCTAAAACTGAGTCCAGCTAGGTGATATCTTCTGTACTTGGCGAGGAATCGCCAAACTCTACTATTAGTTAGAGTCCATAAAGGTGTCTGTATTAATGTAAATAAAGAAGTGTAGTTAGAATATGTCTGAAGAAGATTCTAGAACAGTTTTGGTAATCGATTTTAATACACATTTCAATTCCAAAGAAGTGTTTTGTGGAACAAGAAATACAAATACTGTACATTCATGGATTACGATGCCCTTTCGAAACAGTAATATAAAGGTCAAATATAGTTAGAATATGATGGCAATTTTAATATAGATTTCGATTCCAAAAGTACTGTTTTACGAAACAAAAAAGACGAATACAATTCGCTCATAGATTATGATACACTTTCCAACGTAATGGAACATAGGAGACAAATAGGACCTATGCCTGGGTTATGTTACGTTTTCAATATTAAGTACTTTAGTGAGTATTTAAAATATGAAAGTGTTTCAAGATTTCTTTTTCTAATTTAACTCCTAATTTCTTCTTTATAGCCCTACCACAGGAGGAAACAAAGATAAATCATGTAAAACGCATCGATTATAAAATGCTTTCCGACAGAACTCCCTTCAATGACGCCAAACCTGAAAAGATTTTGGACATGATCTCAAAAATGCTTATTCCTATTAGTGTAATTTTGCGAGATCCTGTAAAAGAAGCTTAACAGTTATTTTCATAATTTGAATGAAATGTAAGCTGTTATAGACGTATAGTGAATGCAAATTTCCAAAAAGCAAGAACTTTCGTCAGCATTGTAGGACTTCACAAAATGGATGTAGTATGTTGCCAAAGTAAAGAAAGCGAAGTTATAATTTTTATGTATTGTTAAACTATTACATGTTAGAGAGCAACTAAGTAATATCATTTCATTCGCTTTAGTCGTAATTATGTGATGCGCGAACGAATTTTTATGCATATCGAAATAATTTTCGCAAAATCTCAAAATCTAATCAACATTTTTGAAAAATTTGAAGCGTAAAATTTAAGTTGAGTGACAACCTATCATGTCACCCAAATTCGTTTCATTCCCTGCAGTCTTTATTTCGTGATTCTGGAACAAAATTTCAGCATTTTAAAACGATTTTCGCAAAATCTCAAAATGTAATCAAAATATTTTAAAATTTCAACGCCTATAAATTAAGATTAGCAACTACCTATCATATCACTAAATTTCCTATCATTCGTTAGTCGTTATTAAGTGATGTTTGAAGAAATATAAACGTATTTTGAGAAAATTTTCACAAAATCTCAAAATCTAATAAAAATGTTTAAAAAATTGGACACCTTTAGTTTATGTTGAACAACCATCTATCATGTGACCAAATTTCATATCATTCGCTTTAGTCGTTATTAAATAAAGCGGGAACAAAAATTCACTCAGTTTTAAACGATTTTCGCAAAATCTCGAAATCTGATCCAGTTTTTTAAATTAGATGCTAATAGTTTAAGGTGAGTGACCACCTATCATTTCACCAAATATAATTTTTTCACCTTTGCAGTTATTACGTGATGTGCGAACACAAATTTACGCAGTTTGAAATGATTTGCGTAAAATCTCAAAATCTAGTCAAGATTTTTTTTTAATTCTGCGCCTATGGTTTAAGTTGAGTGAGCAACTGTCATGACACCCAATTTCATATCATTCGCTTCAGTCGTTTTTACGTGATGCTCGAACACAAATTTACGCAGTTTGAAAGGATTTTCGCAAAATCTCAAAATCCAATCAAGATTTTTTAAAAATTCGACGCCTATGTTTTAAGTTGAGTGACCAGCTGTCATGACACCCAATTTCATATCATTCGTTTCAGTCGTTTTTACGTGATGCTTAAACAAAAAAAAAGCGTCACGGACAGAATGACAGACAGACAAACTTTTTTTTGAGGGTCGCATCGGATTCCCGGGTGCTTGAAACGGATAGAAATCGCAAAATTTTTGAATTCCTAGAAATGTACAGACAAAAGTCTAATTTTATTTATATAGATATTCCAAAATTCTGTTATTAAGTTGGCACATCTGAATAATCGCTTCTCATCTGCTTTTAAAAAAAGTATGTTTGCAGGCTCTCAGATCAAAAAAGCTGCAAAAGCACACACAATTTTTGAACTGCTTGATAGAATACAGAAAAATAACTGCAAGTATATCGGGTATCATCATTTCTTAGGTAAAAAGAAATCAACTTTCGAACATTTGTAACTGGCATGCTAATATACAATTGCGAGCCATTAATGTGGAACATCATAAGCAGCACACACAGGCTGTCTGCATGTCCATTAGCGTTCAAAAAAACGTTCTCAGAACGTGAATAGGTGTTCAGAGAACCTAAGTGTGCAGCACGAGATATTAAGTCTTTGAAATACGAGTCTTTGAAAATACGCTTTCTCCATTCATATTTAAAGAAAATCCTGAAAATTTTTAGGTTCTGATAATTGTAATGGAAGATTCTCACCAAGTGTTTTTAACGATAAAACGAAGAAAAATGGATACTGGTACTCAGGAACCACATCGTTAATAGACGTTCAGAGAACATTTTTTGAGCTGCCTGGGTAATGAGGCTACCGTTGGAACATTCTTCAGATACTAAAAATATTTGTATAATAATTTGATTGTGAAAAGTTAAATTTTCTTGCTTTACTTCATTATATTTAAAAAATCTGATGTGTCCAACACATGACTTCCTTGCACGTCCATTAGATCAAAAATATTTTCGACGCACTTCCTCTAAACTTATTTGTTTGAAAGAGATAAAATATCAATAATAGTAAGGTTTAGCGATTTCTAGACAAATATTTCGATATCGCCAAGCTGAGTTCAATTTGAAAGATTTCCTTCTGACACTTTATTTGGCGATATTTCACCAAAAGCCGACAAACTTGAGATAGTCAGCGAGATTTTGGGGATAGCCAAAGTAGTCATTGACCACAGACTTTCAATGAATTGAATGCATCTATACACCTCAATGTATTCAAAGTCATTTGGCTCACCATGTAAATAAATTTTCAGTCGATTGCTGTCAAAAAAGATATTGAAAACAGTTAGATATTACAATAGTTCTAAATACAAAGTTAAAAAAATCTACGGGCTAAAGTTTTAGAGTTATACAAAATAGGAAATAATTTTTGGCGCCAAATTTGGCGATATTTCGGCGAAACTCGTCAATGTCAACGACATTTGGCGAGATTTTAAGCATGAACCAAACAATGACAGATTATCGCCAAATTTGGCGATATTTCGCCAAAACTCGCCAAGAACGATGACAAATGGCGATACTTTGGGCATGGACCCAATGACTGACTATCGCCAAATTTGGCGACATTTCGCCAAAACTCGCCAAGGTCGAGGACAGACGGCGAGATTTTGGGCATGTACCTAACAATGACTGTCTACAGTTGTATTATATTGAAGATGTCCATAGACATTAAGGTACTGAAATTCTTTTCGGTGGTCCTGTAAATAAACTCTCCAGTAGATTGGAACCAAAAATCGAGATGCACAACTAGATGTTACAACATTCTTATATATGAAATTTCATAATAGTTTTTGAGATTTGAGAGTTAAATATGCACACACATACACCAAAAGTCGCCAAGCTTGGCGACTTTTGGCATAGTTCTTGAGGGAGGCACGTGACCGTGGTCGGACCATTACCTAACTTCTTATGTGGTAGGACGGTATTGTGCTTGAAATGGATGAATGCCCCTAAAATTGCTATTGACCGTAATGTATTGGAAATCTTTTGAGTGTTCCTGTAGCAGAACTATAAATGATAAAGACACTTTTTTTAATGGAGAAATTCATTTTCTAACTCTTTACAGCATATATCACTTCTGAGTCGTTTGAAATAGCCCAATACCTCTAAAAAACGCTTTGATGAATTTCGGCCCATAGAGCGTAATGTATTTCGAATCTTTTGGGCGGTCCTGTAGATAAACTATTCAGTCGAATGGAACCGAAAGGGGAGGTGCACAACTAGATGTTACAACAATCCTAAATATAAAGTTTCAACATTCAACGCCTAACAGTTTTTGAGATTTGCGAATTTAATGAATTTCGGCCCATTGAGTGTAATGTATTTCGAATGTTTTGGGCAGTCCTGTAGATAAACTATCCAGTCGAATGGAACCAAAAGGGGAGGTGCACAACTAGATGTTACAACTATCCAAAATATGAAGTTTCGACATTCTACGCCTAATAGCTTTTGAGTTAGGCGAGTTTAAAGAATTTCGGCCCATAGAGCGTAATGTATTTCGAATCTTTTGGGCGGTCCTGTACATAAACTATCCATTCGATTGCCACCAAAAGGGGAGGTGCACAACTAGATCATAGAACAATCGTAAATATCAAATCTCAACATTCTACGACCAATAGTTTTTGAGATATGCGAGTTACATACATACGTACGTACGTACGTACGTACATACATACGTACGTACGTACATACGTACGTACGTACAGACGGCATGGAAAAACTGTCCACAGTAGACTCGCCACTGGTCAAAATGAGTTAAAGACGCGTTAATATGATCGTGCATGCTAGCCTACGATGAGATGCATCGAAAAAAATTTTTTAATTAAATTTAGAGGTAGTCAAAATCGGTTTTTTAGTCGAAATTTGGCCCCCAAAATTTTTCGGGATCACATTACTTCCTTATACTACGTACAAGGAAGTAAAAACATGTCTGACTGAAAATTATTAGTCATGTATCAAAAATCAAACCAAAATTCACTATTCAATAGGGGGGGGGGATGAATCGCAGTGCAATTTCCTCACACCCAATCACAAACGGTGCTGTTTAGTGTTAAAAACAAAATTACTGCACCAGTTCTTGTTTTCTAACCTTATTTTTATCGTCATTGCCATCAGCAATTAAGAAATAAACTTTTTTTTTTTTTTTTTTGCAATGGCGTATATTAGAAATGGCATGAGTGTATTGCATATTATGCTAAATATATATATATATATATATATATATATATATATGTACGCTTCTGTGTTAGTCAGACAGGTTCAAAAGAACTCTGAAAAATGAAAACTGCCCACGCATTGCAATCAATACACGCACAAAGAAGCCTGGGAAAATCTTGGGTTGCTTTCAGAGTTAACTTACCTGAAGGTAGTTTTCTAATAAAGCTTTATTGAAAAAGGAAATGTATTCTCCCTTCAAAAGCAGTGAATTTTTTTTTCCCCCTTCTAGAAATCGGGGGTGGAATTGGACAAACTTGCCTGGAGGAGGAAGAATTGCGTTTCCTCTGTCTTAATCGTTTCTGATGCCCCCACAAAAGGGAGAACTTTTTTCCTCCCCTCTTCCCAATCTTGCAGAAGAGTGCGATTATGAATGCATTCATTTGTGGAGGAGGGTCTGTCAATGTCAGATCCCATTCCACCACGAACACTTTCGTCCTCTGCTTTCCTCCCATCATGCAATGAAATTTTTCCGGATCCCCAGGCCTGAATGAGATTCATAATGGTTTTTGTCAAAGGTTATTAAGTGTCCTTCCCCTATAACTGAATGAAATTAGAGTGGGAATTTTTCCGTCTCTCCATATATATATAAATATCTTATAAGAAATAAATGCGTATTTATTTTGTGAGCATGAATTGTTGCTGGGTAATTCTTTTTTTTTAACTTACACTGTTAATTTATTTTTTTAAACTTACACTGTTAATTACTCAGTTAGTTCAACATTTCACCGTAAAATTGATTTCAGTTATCTGCAAACCTTACATGGGGAAAGCTTCACCATGATTAGCTTACATCTGGAGCGTAGCCAAGGGGTGGGAGATAGAGGGGTTGCAATCATCCCCCCCCCATGAAGAATTTTTTGCCAAACAAAATGTATATTCTTCACTTCCTATTCACGCACACGTATGTATACATATATGTGAGTTGCAGTAGTCGTAACACCCGCCCATGAAAAATTTCTGACTACGCCACTTTACATTGATAAGTTTAAACACCAAACCAAGGTTTAACTTTTTCCACAGAAAGGTTGATAATCTAATACCATTTTATGGTGAAATGTCGTACTTACTTGTATTAACAGTCTATGATTACAAATAAGAGTTCCATGGATTTCATTGCACATAAAAAAAAATTGAATCGATTTTGTATTTTGTTTGACTGGGCTTAAAATTTATAAATTAAAGTATTCGATCACAATAGATATCATTTAAATTTGAAAAAAAATCCTGTCTTGCTCATTTTTGAATCAAAAACCACTATAAGGATGGGAAAACAAGGAAATTAAGAAAAAGCTTCTCAAAACAGTTTCCATAAAATTGTGTGAAGATAATATGAATTTATGAGATTATAGATAAGAATTATAGATAATATGAATAATATGAATGTATTATTGGTTAATTATGCAGTTTCATTGATGTTTATACAAAAAGGAGTAGTGCTTCAAAAATTGTTATTACAGATTGAGAATGAAACGAACGATTTTAAACTCTCGATATTTTATTTAAAATTTAAATAATTCCACAGAGATATTTAAAACTAACGCACCGTTTTTATGATTGGCTGAAGCAACGTCATTTTGAAAATTCTGTTATCACCTTATGAATATAAAATTATGTAAATGACTCATTTTTCTTTGGTGAATGTCTATTACTCAATTTTCTCACTTTATTGCCCTTTTGAAGCTGCGTTTTCATTAGACATTTACTTAGTTTATTTTCGCTGATTTTCTTTTATAACGAATTTACATCTTGGAAAATGGTATAACTTTAAAAATTAATTTTACATACATAGAAATCTTTTAATTATCATTTTTAATTTGAATTCAGTTGAGCTTTACTGGAATTGTTAAATACAATATGAAATGAGAATCCCCAAAAAGTATATATGTAATACACAGGAAACATGCGTATTGTACAAAATATGAGTATAATACACATACTAATGCACAAATGTATGTAGCATGTTTGTGCATAATATGAAAATTTATGTTAAAAAGTAAATTTTTATTTATATAGAATAAAATATGTCTCTTGCATATTTTTCTTAATATAGAATAAACTATGTCTCTTGATTATTTATGTAATATTATGTAATTTGATTATTTTAATTAAATTAGATCAATTTTGTAGTAAACCTCAATATACTTAAATAACTTTAATTTAGCAAGAAAGTTTATAATCCGTGAATAATTTCACAAAGAAAAATTCCCTTCTTACCTATAACTTCTTATGTGTGTTTTTTACAATTTTTTTTTATTTACTTTATCGTTTAACACCAGTAATTTGAGTGTTTTTTACCGTTCCCTGACTTTGTCTAAGAAATGTTTTACTATACTAAAGAGTAATTCAGGTTAAAGATTTTTTCTTTTAAATCGATTGTTGAAACATTTCTGATTTATTTCTAACGCATTGAGTTATATTTAGAGATGTTTACCAAATATATTCAAGTACTATTATCCTTTACTGAGTTTATTTTTGTAAACTTTTGAGAAAGCAAATTCTGTGGGTCTTACAAAAAAATTTCTCAACAAATTTTCCTACTTTAAATGTGGAGATCTTTGTAAATTAGTCACATATAAATACATGAACATTACTAAATTTGTATTTTAACTCTTAGCTATCTTTTTTTCCCGCTCAACTTTTTCTTTAAAGCTCAAACCAAGACTATTAGAAAAAAAGCTTTTTTTAAAGGAAAAAGAAAAATTAATCTACAATTAATTACTCCCACTGGATGTAGAAATACCGAAACTACCCAACGTTAGATACTTTATCTCGTTTAAGGATACGCGTCACGTAGCATCCATGATTCTACAGAAGTAAAGTAAAAAATAAAACTTCTGTGCTGTACCATTTCCGGATAAAAAGAGGCTTCCTGTGCGAAGAAATGCTTTGGTAAGCAGCTTAATTTTCTTCCCTAAACGATAACGGTCGAATAGTAAATAATTTTTTTCCTCTCTTTTTAGACCATTCGATGGCGAAAAAGAAAAGAAAACCTGTAAAAATTAAAGGAACTATTTTATTCCGTTCCTCGCTCGTTAGGGAATTGATTTGGGATGATACACTGTAACCGGAAAACGCTTTGAAATATCCAGCATAAAAGGGAACCCCGTATAATGTGGTGTTTTGATTTATCAGGAAGCTGGTCTGAATTAAACCATTTTCAAAAGGAAGCAGATCAGCTTTCATTAAAGCTAAATGAATTCGAATGAGTTTCCTGATGAAGTGCACTACACATTACGTATCATTTCACTCTGATGTTTAATGACTTAAACATTATGAAACTGCCATTGGAAGAATCCCAATTTTTACTTTTATTGCACTAACTCAAAAGCATCAGTATACTTACTGTTTTGAAAAATACTTAAAACCTTCCAAAAGTAACACGCATAAAAAAAGATATCAATACGATTATTTCGAGTGGCCCAAAAGGCCAATTTTTCTACATTTGGGAAAAAAAAAATTCCACCATTCATACAGGCAGAAAGGTTAGAACTATTTTATTATTAATTTAACACATTTTGTTGAATTCTATTCTTGCTCTTACGGTTGTTAATGTAACTTAAAAAATTATGTTGATTAGATAATTCAGTTAATCCAGTTTTGTCTTGATAAAGTAGCTTTAATCTAGTAATTATATACATAAACAGCGCATTTGATTAACACAGTAAAATTTTATTAAAAGAATATATATCTCTTTCTTAAAATCAACAATTGTAGGTTAGTGAATCTGATAAGAATGATTTAATTTTTTTTTCTATAAATATTTGAAAGAAAATTAAAAATCTAGCTTAATTTTACTTAATTCATAATTAATTCTTACAAAAAGAATTCATTATTTTTTAATTCTGAAAATAAATTTCGTTTCTTTGAAAATAAAAAAGATCCAGTTTGCTTAAATCAACTTTAGCTATTCGCGAAAATTGGAATATACTTAGAGATAACAAATAATTTTTTTGCTGAAATGACTGGTTCGTACCGTTGTGTTTGAAAGTTCAAGGAATCAGTGGATTTCCCCAGGACGAAACACTTAGTAATTTTATTGCTTCTATAAACTCGCCAAACAATCATGAACAATTTACAGAAATTTCTCAAAACAGTCATTCAATCGATAACAGCCAGTCGAACAGAACGACTTCTCCAGAAACTGCAATTCGCATACAAAAAGAACATTCTACATATTAAAACTGAGTGAAATAATCAAGCAGAAACCTTCATTATTTCACAGCATATAACACAAAATTCACATACAGCTTCTGCGATTAAGCTTTACGAAACAGGCGAAAACACAACGCTTTTGACAGCATAGAGCTCTCTGGCTCTTACCAGTACTGCGTTCTCTTCAAGTGACTGCTAACACCTGACTGATTTGATCTGACCTGCTCTCCAATTTATGCCCTCTGGTGACATTCTCGTAATTTCTAGGCTATTGGATCTCAAGAATATTCCTTACCTTTCCCGTAAATCAATTGCATAATGTTAATACTATGCCGGAAAGCGAACACTACTGGCTCCGTTAATAAAATTACACCAAATGTTGCCAAACTTGGGCAATTTTTTAGTAAAATATCGCCAAATTTGGCACTATCTTTGATGTTATCTAATGGGAAAATTAAAAAATATATATTGCTTTCTAGTCAATTGACTAACTTACAAAAAATGCGAAATGTAGATATTTTTCTCAGCACGATTGACATATATTAATTTCTTAGACCGATAATTTGTATTTTTTTTTTTAGATTATAAAAAGTGCTTTTTTTAAATAGCTTTTTAAGTTTTATTGATATTCGATTTCTCACTGGAAAAAAAAGAACATTAAAAATTCCGATTGAGTTTTAAAAATCTGGCTTCATTCGAAGAATTCTGATTTAAATTATGTATTTTGTTTTTAAATTGTAGTTTACGTCATACGTCCATTTTAAAAGTATATGCAAAAAAATGATTTTTTATTTTCTACATATTCTACGTAAATCAGAAATTTAAAACATACGGGAGTTCAACCGCAAATTTGTATTTCGCTACCATTTGGTTACCGCTAGACATTACTGAGAGCAACATCCCGGTTACGGCAAACGTTAACTCAATAAGACAGTTGATTTTCCCATTTGCTCGGTCAATTTAAAAGAAATACTTTTCAGTCCGAAATATTGCAGCCGTTTTAATAATCCCTTTTCGAAATCTAATTGTACACACGAGTCGCAGCGGAGAAAAGGGAACACAAATTTATTTCCAACATCTTAAGACAACGACAATCCCTTGCTGATGTGGCATAACCTAATTAAGTCATTAAAATTCCGGAGTTTAACCAAATGGACAATCCTGAAAAGTCATCGTAATCTTACTTAATTCTTCGCTCTTGAAAATTCTGTCTCACGGAGCTGAATGCTTTGCTGATTTTTCCTCCAAAATTAAGCTGACGTGATGCAAATAATCATTACAGCAGAGAAAAAGGAACCGATTTTTGTTGCGAAAATTTCTGAAAGAGAAATAACGAAAGAAAGAAAAAAGGACTAATTTTTAAAACAAAACCTTTTACGGTCGCAGTTTAGTTAAAGAGCAGGGAAAAAAATTGCATGTGATTTGAAAGCATAAACAAAACATCAAAGAGATTTGGACTGAAATACTTTTTTTCTTCATTATTCTTAACTCAAATAAGGCGGATTCCTAAAAAGAAGAAAATGAGCTAAGAGATGACATGTTACAGTTCATTTTAAAAGGAATAGGGGAAAAAATGCTATCACTTTATTTCCCTTTCTAAGCAAGCGAAACGTTGAATAAGTATTTTATACATTTTTAATGTTTTGCTCAATCCATTATTTTTGTTCATGACAATTTTAATTTGGAAGATGAATTAAAGATGAACTTTCTGGATTTAAAATACTTTATATGTGTACTCTCCGGGCTTGTTCTTCAACTACCATTTTCGAAGTGACACAAAAAATATTAAAAGAAAACATACGAGTTTGCGTCGCCTTTGTTCGGGATAAATATATATCTTTTCCTTTTCCTCTATTTTTTTTATGAATTCGGATGGAGTGTTGAAATGCCGTAGATTAAAAATTAATATTTTATTAGCATGAAATAACAGATATTGAAGAGCACTAAATAATCTTTCCTCGTTAAAAGGCCCAATTTTGCTTTAGCACGTAATTTAAATTTCCCTATTTGCATTAAAGTGGACGATTTTTAGGTAGATATTAACAGATGCCTTTCCTTTTATGCATAATTTATGTAGTTATGCTATGGTAATTTAAAAGCTTTTAACTTTTTTATACTAAAACTTATGTTTAGAAAAAAATGCGTGAAATTTCCTATTCTCATATCAAAATATGCTTCTAAATTTTAAAGCGACACCATAGATCTGATTACATGAAAGTTTAATTCACCCGGATAAATATTTATGGCCAACTACAACTAGCAGTTTGTTGATTTACTCTGAAGGTTGAATAATTAAAATAGTTTATGCTTTGAAGGTTTAATTACTTACATTTGTTTTGTGCTAACTTCGTTGTATAAGTTACTAACAGTTTTGTTAAAAGTTGAACATGTTTATGACCAATTAAGTCTTTATATATTTTATATTATGAGAGTGCTTTCTATTTCTTTGGTTTTGGTCTGTACATAAAAATAATTAAGAACGGAAAGACATTTTTGCAAGCCCGAAAATCTCGATGGCTGTATTTTCCCTTAATGGATCAGATAAGAATGTTTGCATAAAAATCAAAATTTTCAGCGGCATCCATCACACTGGCCGCAGCTTTAACTCGACGATTAAATGACTTCATTATACCATTTAAAAGTTACTTTTCAGATATATTGAAACATCATTTAAATTGCGTATGTCAACATATATACGATAGCAGAAAGATTTCGATTATCTTCATTTATAATTATTTGATTCATCGTTCATTAATCGTCCACATATATTGACATAAATGAAATCTAACATATTTATAAAGTACTGTTTAAGGAGCACAATAAAATAACATAATCCCCATCTAAAAACTGTAGCCAGTATGGTGGATAGTGCCGGAAATTTCAGTGCACGTTTGCAAAAGCCGAAAAAAAAAATTGACTTTCAGACGATGAAGGAATATGGTTTTTAAAAGGCGAAATTTTTTAAAAACTATTTACTAAAGTGTATTTAATAATGTATTTACCAAAACTAAATGTTAAATAGAGAGAGTGCATTCTATATAATGATGCAGAAAATGGAGGCTAGTGAATGGAACATCGCTCAAATATTTTGCTTCATTCAAATGTAGACTGTGGCTGCTTTATCAAACCTGCTGATACTGTGCATTACACATCAAGTGGATAAGGAAAAAATAACCAATTAAATATTAACAACGCAGAGGTGAAAGTTAAAATAAGTCATTGCCTTGTGCAATATTTCCGTGAGACAGGGTGCGATCTTACAATTCAGTTAACAAGAAAAAAAAAATCTAAAATGTCTCTACTCAACTTTCCGAACACACGATATTTACCAAGAGTTTAAATAAATTTCTTTCAAATAAATAGGATGCAGTGTTCAGACGCTAGTGCACTTCAAATAATTTAAGTGCATAGGCCGCAATGCATGAGAATTCAGTTTTGTAGCCCCGTGAAAAACTGTAAGCCTTACACACACTAAAATTTATGCAGTATGATTGACAATGATTTGTAATCTGCGTATTTAACTCGACCTCAATCAAATGAAACTTAAAACACATTTTCAAGAATTTCAGCCGTGATGTATAAGCATCACATCAAAATCTACACACATTTTATGTGACGATGACCTGTAATACACATACTCAATTTGAACTAATCCTCACCAAACTAATCCGCACTAATGCACCAAAGCACCATTTAGACACTAGCATACTTTAAATGATTCGCATCCATAGACCGCAATACATAAGAATTATTTCTTGCAACCCCGTGAACAAACTATCAGCTTCAAGCATACCTAAATCTATGAAGGTTATGTTACCGTGACCTATAACATGCATACCCAATTTGCGCTCAATCGAATGTGCTGTTTAGATGCTAGCGTACATTCAAGAATTTCGTTCATAGGCTATAATGTGAAAGAATTCTTTTTTTATAGCCCTTTAAAAAATTCATAAGCCCTAGCCACAAAAAAAATCAATACCAGTGGTGTGAGGGTGGTCTATAAAATATAAACCAAATTTGAGCTCAATCGAATGCACCGTTTTGATTCTAGCGCACTTTCAAGAATTTCCGTCAATGGGCCATAATGTAAAACGATTCTCTTTTGCAGCCCTGTAAAAAACTAAGTCCTATGTCCACCAAAATCAATACCGGACGTGCGACGGAAGACTCTAGTTTTTATGCGAAATAGAACTCATTCGAATGTATCATTTCTTTCACTCACTCACCTGCTCGCTCGCACACTCCCCCACCCACTCACTCACCAAATTACGTAATTACGCATTAACGTAATTATTTCATGATTACAATCCTCTCCTTACATGATGCTGTTTGGAAAGCAAAAAATTATGTTAATACGTGTGGCTTAATATAGCACCAAGAAGTCGTGTATTCAACTCTTACAACGGACGCTAACGTGAAAAAATTGTTGCAGAGACAAAATGCAATGCTTTAAAGGTTACGTTTTTAGATTTCCTTGCTGAATCTATCATGAAAGGCATTTCATATCCAGTGTGCAAGAATTTAACACTTTAAAACTCTTAGAACTGATTCTATTAAGCGAAGAAGCAAAATAATAATTCGAGTTTCTCGCTAATCCACATAACGTGCGTTGGTAAAACTTCACTATTGATAAATAAAATATACACAAAAACAATTTAACGCAGTTAAATGATCTAACGAAATACTCTTGATATTTCCAAGACGTTATTGAAATTTTCCCCTATTTATATTAATCTGTTACTAGCAGAGAAAATATTTTTTAATAAAATCAATCCGAGCAGTATACGAAGTGACAGGTCTGAAGACATGCTAGTTTTCTCTCCAACGAAATTAGATGAAAAATTGCCGTTAATAATATTTAGAATATATTTTCTTTTCTCCGGTTGGCCATCTGTGCCTTCCAAAATGACAAGTTTTCAAGAAAGTGTGAGATATCCTTTGATCTTTAAAATCTTTTCCTTCCAGTTATCTGTCAAAAAGACTGATCTGAAAGCTCGCTAAGACGTTGGAATTGAGTGAAAGATTTATTAGAGTGAATTTTCGATTTGGCGAAATGTATTAAAGCAAGCAGAGAGAGAGAACTAAAGAGCCCCGGAAGTTCCAGAAAACTTTGAGAAGTTTATTCAAGTGCTTGACTGAGTTGGAATATGAAATAACACACGATATTTTGGGGAATAACACAGATGATGAGAGATGTCTGTAAGTGGAACCGGTTAGATGATATTAAAAATGTTCAAGAAAGATATTGAGCTGTATCAGAATTTGTTTATTACAGGCATTACAGAATTTATTAACGCCTTCCTCTAATTTGCTGCCTTTTGATGATGCAACCATCTAACCTATTGCATTATTTTCAGCACAAGAAATACACTATGTGTTATCATTGTGAATGAACTTATGTAAATATCGCAATAGGATCTCGTGTTTCAGTAAACATGAAATTTACTGCTTTAAACAATGTCAAATCGATGCGTTAACACACATTAAACCCAATTAATGCATTAATACGCATAAAGGTAAAAGGAAAACTAAATTCTTTTAGCTTACAAAAAGATAAATGATTGGGTTATATTTTACTCTTACGCGTGTTTCATACAAAGTAATCGAATTTTAAGGAATGACTAGTATCACCAAGCATATATTCCATATCTCTAAAAAAAAAAAAAAAATAATAAAATCATTAAAAGAAATTGATAAAAAAATAGGCAAATTATTTTATCAGTTGGAGTTAAGTTATAAAATAAAACTGATTATTTTAAACATTTTATATTAGTATGAAACTTCTCAAAACAGAATATCAGTTAAAGCAATTTACCGTGTAATATTTCAGCAATCTAGCAAAAGACATGCAATAGACCCTTATTAGTTTATCATCGCAAATAATAGGTATCTAAGAGAGAAAAATTGGCTTAGTGCAGAAGGTAAATAAGCATCAATGAACATTGTACGATAGAATTAATATAAAAATTACAATAACAGACCGTTTTTGGTATGTATGACAGTCGTCGTCAGTGCTAGAATGATAATAGCAAAAATTTTCTCCGATTTTATAGAAAAGGGGAAATTCAGGGTATCGTTTACGAAGACCAATAGAAAAGCAGGGATTCAGAAGAGGGTTTTGTAAGAACAGAGAGATTTCCAACATCCAGAAAGGGGGGAGGGGACAGCGAAATCAACATTAACGGTTATTTACATTTTTGTAGAAAGCTTCAAAAACCTGTACTCTCGACTTTAATTCAGCTAAACTCATTTGAAAACCCCGTTACCCCATCAATTAGATTTTCTTGAAATTTTCAAAATCCACAAAAAAATAAACAGTTTGGTTAATGTTCATTTCGCTGTACCCAGCCTTTCTGAATGTTAGAAATCCTCTGCTCTCAGTTACCTTAATTTTCTGGTTTCCCCCATAAAACCCTCGTCTGAATCTCTGTTTTCCTATTGGCCCTCGTAAACACTATCCTGAATCCCTTTCGTTTTCTACAGAGCAAATTTTTGCCATTCTCATTCTAGCATTGACGACATCATGTCACAAATGCCGAACCCTATCTGCTATTTTAATTTTTATATTGATGCTATTATACATTATTTCTTGTTGATATATCGTGTTTATTTGAACATGTCTTCAATATAACTTATTTTCTTCATTTAACATGCTTGTATGAATCAATGATACATGGATTACCTACTATTGTAGGCATCAGTGGTTAGTGACTTGTGCATTATTTTTCTGAACATTAATGCAAAGTTGGATCAGGAAGATATGAATCAATGGCACATGCATTATCTAGTGTTGAAGGCATCAGTATCAGTGGTTCCTGACTTGTGCATTACTTTCCAAAATATTAATGAAAATTTGTACTTTAGGCATTTCGACGTATTCACACAATATATTAGGGTGTCTCTGAAAATACGAATGTCTGAAAATGTTTGCTCCCCGGGGCTTTTCTGGTTCGTTTTGGTGTGAAATTACAATGTGTGAAATTTGAAGTCTCTAGGTCAACGTTAGAGTTTGCCTGTAAGGCGTTAAAGTTTTTTAAAAAAATGCGAAAAACGTAAATTTTGTAATACTTTAAAAAGTTTTATAAACATTTTCCTTCAACTTAAGGGAATAGTTTTTTACTCGTTATAATTTTTAAAAAATTATATATCTATAAACATATAGTGCATATCAAGTGCAATAACAAGAAGAAATGATTAATTTATGCGGAAATTGAAGACAAACAAGCGATACTACTATGCATTTAAATCAGTCTCCAAACATTTTTGACCACGTACTTTTTATGATTATTTTATGAAAATAATCATAAAATGTACTCCATAATTACATATATATATATATACAGGGTGGCCATAATTAAACTGCAAGTGTTCAAGGGGTGCTGGAGAGAAAACTACCAGGAATATTCCAGTGAAACTTGGTATCTACACGTTTCAGAACATGCGGTAGTCAAATATACAATTTAAAAAATCGCCATTTTCACCCGATAGATGGCGCTATGTTGTGTTTCAATGCTTATGGAAGCCATATATGCAAATTTTAAGCACATTGAACAGTGTAAAAACAAGACCACATTGAGTAATGGTTAATCATGACTCTGAATAAGAAGGAACGTGCATTGTTAGTGAAGATATTCTATTAGAATGGTAGCAATTATTCGGCTATTCTGAAAGAATACCGGCATATGAAACGATTAAGAAGAGGTTCAATGAGTGTCATTGAGAATAAATAATGGTTTAATTGTTTTCCAAAACGTCTTTATGAATTGTTTAATTTGTGATCTTAATTTACGATAATTTCTGATTACAGGTTACTGTAAAAATTTAATTACTGAAGCGAATTGTATGGAATTTTGATAAACTGTAAATGGTGTTTTATACTGTTTATATGCCTCTTAGAATGCCACTATGCTCTGTCTATCGGTTTTGAAAGTTGCATGTGCCACCGGCGACCTTTGAAATACGGTACAGTGCCATCAATCGGCTGAAAATGACGATTTTTATTTTTGCATATTTGACTTGCGCATGTTCTGAAACGTGTAGATACCAAATTTCACTGGAATATTCTCGGTAGTTTTCTCTCCAGCACCCCTTGAACACTTGCAGTTTAATTATGGCCACCCTGTATATATATTGTATGTGTGTGTGTGCTTTGTGTTGTGTTCATGTCATGATAACGAAGGTGAGAGTGACAGTGACATTAATGAACAGGATGTATGTGAACAAATTATGAAACTGTTCGAGACCCAGACTTTTCTGCCCCTTCAACATCATTTCATAATCCTAGTGAAGCTAATATTAAACTTTCGAAAAACCTTTTCAAGAGTCCAAAACTATCTCCAATGAGTGATCGTCTAGGACTTTCACTAAACCAAAGAGTTGCTATGGTATTGGCAGTAGAATGGTGGAGCAAGCCTGAAAAGCTAGCAAAATTCTCCGATCCAAAAGTCCCAGTAAGTTTCGAGAAGATTTCAAACCTCCTAAATACTATGTGCTGCATTGCGACAGCAAAGTATCAAAAACTCAAAATGTAGAGTTTGACAAAAAACTAGCTATCTCAATCTCGAGAATACCGGACTATAGGGGGGGAAAGTTGTTAGGGGTGGCAAATATACCTGATGGAACTGCTAAAGTACAAGCAGAAAGAGTCTTTCAATTGACTCAAGAATAGATTGTATCAGAAAATATAACTGGCCTTTCCTTTGACTCAACTGCATCAAATAGTGGATAGATACATGGAACATGTGTAAGGCTAGTAACACTTTTGGACAAGAAATTATTTCACCTCGCTAGTCGACACCATGTGTTTGGGTTAATTGAGTCTGCAGTGGGGAAGTCTATTTTTGGACAATCTATGAGTCCAGATAATATAGATTTTCAAGATTTTCAATCCCAATGGGAAACTACAAACAATTTAGATAATTTCAAAAAGAGTGAAGTTTGTGACAGAAAGCTAAATTCTTTGAAAGAGGAAGCCATCCCATTCTTAAATTTTTTTTTCGGCAAAAAGAAAGAGCTCTTTCTTCGTGGACACTATGAGAAATGTGCGGAAAAGTTTTATACAGTTTTACAATATTAGGTGAAATTTAACCTCGAGGAATTCACTGACAGAAGCCTGGAGCTTTCCACAAAGCCAGATGGGTGTTAACAGCAATTTATGGGCAAAAATGTACACATGTAATGAGCAATTGGGCTATGATCCAGAAAAAGTTGAAAAACTGCGTAGAATCTGCCTTTTTCATTCTCTTATTTATATTAAATGCTGGTTGAATCCTTCAAAAGCTGCAGATGCTCCTGCGAATGACATTGTTTGAACAGCAACAAAGCTATCGATACTAAGGTTGCTCAGGCAGCTCTGACAGCCTTAAATCCACATTTGTGGTATTTAGCAGTGGAGACAATACCATTTTTTCTCTTTTCAAAAAAGATATCTGTAACCAAGAAAAAAAAATCGCCGCTTCATTGATAAAATTCAAGAATTAATTAATAACGTTGCCAAAATTTATTCCCAAATTTAAATTTACAAACAAAATTATTTCAACTAGTAGGGCCCAGCTAATGACTACTTTGTGAAATATTTAAGCAGAATGGATCCTGGCTGAAAAAATGCCCATTGACATGGGAAGAGAATGCTGACTAAATAATGTAATAAAATTATTTGTAAAACCTCAAAAGTCGTCAACGATATAGCAGAACGTGGAATCAAGCTGGTGCAGGATTTTTCTCAGAAAATTACGAAGAATGAAGAATGGAGAAGGATGAAGAAATAATAGGAAATCAAGCTAAGTGTACTTAGCTTGATTTACTTAGCTTACCAATGGGAATTTCATTTTACTTTTCAATAGAGTACTTGAAATTTTACTCAGTTTAAAATTTGGCCGTATTCCTAAAATGTATATTTTTTGCTGTTTTTTTAAGCTAATATTTTGTTACTGTACCAAAATATATAGCAATGTTTTAATACTTCCAGTCTTATATTTTTATATCTATACTAGCTGAAGTACCCGTCCTTGACGAGTTAGTGAATGTAAATTTCCAAAAAGCAAGAACTTTTGTCATCGTCAGCAATGTAGGAGTACACAGAATGGATGTAGTATGTTGCCAAAGTGAAGAAAGCGAAGTTATAATTTTCATGTATTGTTAAAATATTACAGGTTAGAGAGTAACTAAGTAATATCATTTCATTCGCTTTAGTCGTAATTATGTGATGCGCGAACGAATATTTACGCATATTGAAATAATTTTCGCAAAATTTCAAAATCTAATCAACATTTTTGAAAAATTGGAAGCCTAGAATTTAAGTTGAGTGACAACCTATCATGTCACTCAATTTCGTTTCATTCCCTGCAGTCTTTATTTCGTGATGCTGGAACAAAATTTCAGCACTTTAAAACGATTTTCGCAAAATCTCAAAATGTAATCAAAATATTTTAAAAATTCAACGCCTCTAAATTAAGATTAGAAACTACCTATCATATCACGAAATTTCGTATTAGTCGTTATTACGTGATGCTTGAAGAAATATAAACGTATTTTGAGAGAATTTTCACAAAATCTCAAAATCTAATAAAAATGTTTAAAAGATTGGAGACCTATAGTTTATGTTGAGCAACCATCTATCATGTGACCAAATTTCATATCATTCGCTTTAGTCGTTATTACGTAATGCGGGAACAAAGATTCACTCAGTTTTAAACGATTTTCACAAAATCTCGAAATCTGATCGATTTTTTTTTAATTAGATGCTTATAGTTTAAGGTGAGTGACCACCTATCATTTCACCAAATATAATTTTTTCACCTTTGCAGTTATTACGTGATGTGCGAACACAAATTTACGCAGTTTGAAATGATTTTCGCAAAATCTCAAAATCTAATCAAGATTTTTTTTTTAATTCGACGCCTATGTTTTAAGTTGAGTGACCACCTATCATGTCACTCAATTTCATATCATTCGCTTCAGTCGTTTTTACGTGATGCTTGAACACAAATTTACGCAGTTTGAAAGGATTTTCGCAAAATCTCAAAATCCAATCAAGATTTTTTAAAAATTGGACGCCTATGTTTTAAGTTGAGTGACCACCCATCATGACACCCAATTTCATATCATTCGCTTCTGTCGTTTTTGCGTGATGCTTGAACACAAATTTACGCAGTTTGAAACGATTTTCGCGAAATCTGAAAATCTAATCAAGATTTTTTAAAAATTTGACGTCTATGTTTTAAGTTGAGTGACCATCTATCATGACACCAAATTTCATATCATTCGCTTCAGTCGTTTTTACGTGATGCTTAAACAAAAAATACGTCACGGACAGAATGACAGAATGACAGACAGACAAACTTTTTTTGAGGGTCGCATCGGATTCCCGGGTGCTTGAAACGGATAGAAATCGCAAAATTTTTGAATTCCAAGAAATGTACAGACAAAAGTCTAATTTTATTTATATAGATACATTTATAATCAGTACGAGAATAAACGTTCAATAATATGAAGGGAGTTGATTTTTCCATTTTCATTCTTGAATAAGATTTTTCTTCTGTGATTACAATTTATATAAATCTTAATTGTATGCGAATTCATTCTTTTTTAAGACTTAAGAACTAATAAAAACATAATGCATGAAAAATGTTGAAAAAGAAATCAATAAACACGAAAATGACGCATTTTCACAAAAAATAGTAGTATCGCTTGTTTGTCTTGAATTTCCGCATAAATTAATTATTTCTTGTTGTGATTGCACTTGATATGTACTATATTTTTTTATAGATAGATTTTTTTCAAAATTATAACGAGTAAAAAAACTATTTCCTTAAGTTGAAGGAACATGTTTATAAAACTTTTCAAATTATTACAAAATATACGTTTTTCGCTTTTTTAAAACAACTTTAAGGCCTTAGGCAAACTAACGTTGACCTAGAGATTTTAAATTTCACACATTGTAATTTCACACCAAAACGAACCAGAAAAACCCCAGGAAGCAAACATTTTCAGACATTCGTATTTTCCGAGACACCCTACAATATATATATATATATATATATATATATATATATATATATATACATATATATATACATATAGGCGCGCGAGAAGAACCAAAGATCCAAGTAGTGATGGATGTTTTTAAAAAATCATGTTATTTATTCTCATTTTTACTCAAAAATATATCCATTTTCGCTTAAAATGTTCATTCAAACTTTACTGATAACATTATTTTGTAGAAAATTCGACTAAATGTTCTTTGTAAGGATTAAAAAACCGAATGTATGCTGAAGAACGTGAGGGGGGGGGGCGCCACTGTAAGTTAGCATTTGTTGTGGGGGGGGGGGACGTTAAAAGGTTGAGAACCGTTGATATACGCACAAAAGTGCAATATATTAAAAGTATCATAACCCATGCTGCACTGTTCCCATTTGTCTTCCTTGTTTCATTATGTTGGAAAGTGTAGCATGAAGCGTAAGTCAGCCCTATTTGTTTTCTTTATTTCATTATGCTAGAAACTGTATCATAATACATGAGTGTACTGTATTTGTCCTTTTTGCTCCATAAAACACTCCTTTTCGAATTGAAATGAATATTAAAATCGTCTAAAACTGTTTTATAATCTTCGTCAGGCATATTCTAACTACAATTTACCTTTATTTACGCTAACATAAACATTAATTGATATTCCCGTTGAATAAACAGTAGGAATTGACAGTTTCTCACCAAATATAGAAAATATCGCCAAGCTGGGTGCATCGGGGACTTATTTTTTTCTACAAGACTTTCTGATTAATCTTCAAAAATGGCCAGCCTTGGCGACGTTTGACATATTTAGTATTTCGCCACGCCTGGCTTCCCTTTAGGCAATGGTTTAAAAAAACTCACTTCAGCTTAAAAAAAAAAGAATTTGAACGACTATTATTTATTTCGCGGCCTCTGGATGTGTGATAGAAATAATATAGTTAAGGGGAGGTCGACTGTTCTGGTATTCGCTGGTTGCTAAACTTACTGGACGGGAGTATTTCTTCCTTTTTTTTCGGAGTTTTTCCTTCCACTACTTTACCACCTGAGGAGAAGGAAGTAAAATATGGAATTTTATTGTAATAATAAAAGAAGAAGGTTTACGGTTGATTGTAACTGGTTCATTTCTCTTGCAAAGCTCATAATCGCTTACAAGCGTGTTAGATAGCGCATAGTTGTCGCAAAAAGTCATAAAATTAGAAGATATCTCAATGAACATCAGTATCAAGCCCTCATGTCCGAAATGTGTGTTTTGTACAATGACATCATCAACAGTAAAGTTCATTACACGAAGAAGAAAAGAAAGTTGCCATTTTCATATGAAACATAAAACTACGAATACCAACAGAAGCTGCATCAATACTGCCATGTAAATTACGAGCAATGGGTCATTTTACAGACAGCATTTAAGGTTTTAAATGGCCAGTAAATAAACTGTGTGCGATATGCATTTTCAAGAAAACAAACTCCTCAATAGAAGCACGTTGAAATCGGAAAAATGTCACACTTACATCCATGGTATGTAATATACCTAGCAATGATCTCTCAATCAACATGTGACGTCAACTAGAAGTCCATTTGACTTATTCGTGACTTTACTGCTGCATTACCATGACGTACCTAATATACTTGCGATGTCACCAGAAAGTCACAACTCTACTTTCACAAAATCACATTGCGATTTCAGGGATGTGTCACGTTTTGAAGTTGCGACGGAAGGGCATTTGACTTAAGTCTTCTATGATTCGATCGTCCATGTGATGTAACGGTGCTGTTAGGATTCTCTTTCAGTTCTGTAACTACATTGAAATAACTACTGCAGTTCAAGCTCCATATTCGTTGGGCACATTGATATATATATTGTAGAAAATTGTCTTTTTTTATAATAAGCATCCAGATTTTTCAGAATTTTAAACTATGCAATTGAAGAATGTTTTCTAATCTTGCAATATTATGAATCATTTTCAAAAATTTTCCCTGTATTAAAACCAGTAACGCGTAGTTAAGGAAATAAGTTTTGCACCAATATACTCCAGGATGGGGTAGATTTTGGGGTCAACTTTTAGAAGAGGAATTGTAAAATTTTAACTAACTAAAAATATCTACATTGCATCAATGTATCCCAAGTACAGTGATGTGGGGTGGGTAAATACCCACTGGGTAGGTAAATATTTTTTGGGTATTTACCCGGTTATTTACCCAAGGCCTGGATAAATACCCAAAAACTGGGTATTTTCAACTTAGAATGGAATAACGGTTCTTAACAACATTTATGATTAAGCCCTCTCGTCACTGAATTTTGAAAAATCAGAAAACAAATCTGTCTAGCATTTAATGCATCTGAAATACTATTATAAATAATGCAAATATATTTTTTTCTAATGTCGATAATAATTTTTCTAATAATAATTTCTGCATTTTCGCAACATTTTGTTATGCTAAAATTAATTTAAAAGGATGCATATATTAGGTAAAGGTTGAGGAATAAGAAAAAACTATGCTTACCTTAAAACGAAAAAAAAAACGGTAAAAAAGCAGTGTAAATATTTTCTTAATTTTTCTCCTGAAACAATGAAGCGAAAACTAAAAAATGATCTAAATTGACTAGTACTGCAATCTAGGCACGATTTATGCATCTAGTTAAGAGCCTCAAATACTTTCTACATGAATTAATGATATTGATATCACTGAAAGAAAAAAATACTAAATTCAATTGTTTTCTCTCTAAATATTGCTATTTGAAATAGGAGCGTCATACGAGGTTCAGGGTGACGAGAGGGTTAATACCAATTAGATTTCAATTATTGTTTCTTTTTTTTAATACAAAGTTTTTAATTTTAATTTGGCTTCATTATGAGTATTTTTGTAGTGTTTTTTTAATTATTATTAAGCGTTTGATTATTTGGTGTTTTGGCCCTGGCGATAGCTCATGGGTTTTACGTATGCTCTTTTATCTATATAAATAAAATTAGACTTTTGTCTGTACATTTGTTGGAATTCAAAAATTTTGCGATTTCTATCCGTTTCAAGCACCCGGGAATCCGATGCGACCCTCAAAAAAAAGTTGTCTGTCTGTCATTCTGTCGTTCTGTCATTCTGTCCGTGACGCTTTTTTTGTTTAAGCATCACGTAAAAACGACTGAAGCGAATGATATGAAATTGGGTGTCATGACAGCTGGTCACTCAACTTAAAACATAGGCGTCGAATTTTTAAAAAATCTTGATTAGATTTTCAGATTTTGCGAATATCGTTTCAAACTGCGTAAATTTGTGTTTAAGCATCACGTAAAAACGACTGAAGCGAATGATATGAAATTGGGTGTCATGATAGGTGGTCACTCAACTTAAAACATAGGCGTCGAATTAAAAAAAAATCTTGATTAGATTTTGAGATTTTGCGAAAATCATTTCAAACTGCGTAAATTTGTGTTCTCACATCACGTAATAACTGCAAAGGTGAAAAAATGATATTTGGTGAAATGATAGGTGGTCACTCACCTTAAACTATAAGCATCTAATTAAAAACAAAAATCGATCAGATTTCGAGATTTTGCGAAAATCGTTTAAAACTGAGTGAATCTTTGTTCCCGCATTACGTAATAACGACTAAAGCGAATGATATGAAATTTGGTAACATGATAGATGGTTGCTCAACATAAACTATAGGTGTCCAATTTTTTAAACATTTTTATTAGATTTTGAGATTTTGTGAAAATTCTCTCAAAATACGTTTATATTTCTTCAAACATCACGTAATAATGACTAATACGAATGATACGAAATTTAGTGATATGATAGGTAGTTGCTAATCTTAATTTATAGGTGTTGAATTTTTAAAATATTTTGATTACATTTTGAGATTTTGCGAAAATCGTTTTAAAATGCTGAAATTTTGTTCCAGCATCACGAAATAAAGACTGCAGGGAATGAAACGAAATTGAGTGACATGATAGGTTGTCACTCAACTTAAATTCTAGGCTTATAAATTTTTCAAAAATGTTGATTAGATTTTGAGATTTTGCGAAAATTATTTCAATATGCGTAAATATTCGTTCGCGCATCACATAATTACGACTAAAGCGAATGAAATGATATTACTTAGTTACTCTCTAACCTGTAATATTTTAACAATACATAAAAATTATAACTTCGCTTTCTTTACTTTGGCAGCATACTACATTCATTCTGTGTACTCCTACAATGCTGACGAAAGTTCTTGCTTTTTAGAAATTTGCATTCACTAACCCGTCAAGGACGGGTACTTCAGCTAGTACTCAATAAAAATACACTTAGTGGACTGTAGACATTTATTTTCTCCGTGAGCTATGCGCACTTCTTCGCACACACTCGCACACACACTGACTCAAAAGTTATGCTTCCTCGCTACACTTGCGCTGGCTACACAGCGCCTTCTTTACACGCTGGCCAGGCGTATCTCTCAACATTTCACATAAACTACTTTATCAGTCATACCGCATTTTTTTCACTAACTTTAATAAGGAAGGATGTTTTATGGTAGTCCTTGAATTGTTTTGTGCAAGTGACAGCTTTGACAATATTTTTAATGTGTTACATTGATTAATATACCTCATAGCTTATTTTAAGTTTACTATTATATCCCAGAGCTTATTTTATGTTTATTATTTTTTAAACTGTGATAGTTTATTATGGTTTGTTATTGAAGGGTAGAGAGGACTATGTGCAAGATTGATTTAATGATCACTAAACTAAAAATCTGGAGTGCCTCCACTCGACTTTCCGAACACTTACGATTAAGGTCATCACCAAGCATTTAAATCAATTTTTATCCCCTTTTCTAATGAATAATTCAAACATATATACCAAATTGAAGCTCAATCGAATGTGCCGTTTAAACGCTAGCGCACTTTCAAGGATTTCCTCCCATAGGCCATAATGTAAAAGAAATCTTTGTCGTAGCCCTGTAGAAAAACTAAAAGTCCTATACACACCAAAATCAATACCGGTCTTGCGACGGTGGTTTATAACATAGATACTGAATTTAAGCTCAATCGAATGCTCCGTTTAGGAGCTATCGTGTTCACTCACATACACACAAACACACATACATACACACATACATCTCATAAATGAATTCAGAAGACCTCGGAACGTGTCAATGCACCAAAATCTCGAAGTCGAATTTTTTCATGATTACAATATTTTCTTACATGGTACATGTTCGGAAAGTAAAAATTACATTCAAATAGTTACAAAACTAGGAGTTATAAGTAATAAGTTTAAAAACATATTTTTTACGGTAAATTTAAACTTTTATGAGTATTTCAGATTGATGAACAAAATATTTCTATTAAAATTCATTAATACCATTTTTTTTATAATAAAATTTCCGTTTAACGAATTTTTCAGAATTACAAATTTGATTTTCGGTCTCCTGAGATTCAGATTCGTAATTCAGATTTTACTGTCTGTATATATTTAGTATAGTTGAATTTCTCTCCTTTTTTTTCAACTTGTCAAATACACTGCTCTTTGTTATTATTCCCATTTACAATTTTATTCCAACAGTTATATTTATAGGCTATATTTAATCAAGTATTTTATTCAACATGCATCATATAGCTTATTTTCATAATTATATTTTTTGAAGTTTTATGAAATTAAAAAGTTGAAAAGGGTTCCTAAGTTTCTCTTTTTTTTTTTTTTTTTACTTTATACTTAATATATATGTATGTGTACGTGTGAATATCCTTACCCATCAATACAAGCTTATTTTAAACAATAGTGTTAATTCAAAAATAAATACCCAGGTAAATACCCATTTTGGGTATATACCCAGGTATTTACCCTTGAAAATAAATACCCGTGTATTTTACATCACTGCCCAAGTACCAATGTGCCGCCGTCTCCCCTGTACAAGTCATGCATATTTTCCAACTGTTAGTTCATAGAAAGGGAGTGTGTGACCTCGGAATTTTTATTTCCGGACGAAATTCTATATAATAATAGCACTCCTTTAGGGAGCCTTAATAATATATTAGCATTCATTGTGAGGTCACTTCCGAGAAATGTCTGAAAATTCATACTGAACTTACATACTCATCAGCAAGCACATTCGTTCGTGCTTCATGCCGGTTGCATATTTCCAAACTTGGGGTGGAATTCTCCGCCGGTGGTTTCCGAAATCGTCGGTGGTTAGCTGCCGACTGGGCAGAACCAGTTGTTTGGTTACCGACTGCGCTAACGATTCTGGAGGCCATCGGGAGGTCTTTTAGCCAATCACATGAACCCCTTGACGCTCCTCCCTAAAACTCCACCTCCAGGCGGGGCAGAGTTAACGACTGCCAAAAATTAGCGACGAGCGGAGAATCCAGCTCTTGAATTCAAACTTGAAACTTCAATTCCAAACATTTCCGTACTTGAATCCGACCATAGCCGCTAAAGAGCGCTTGCCATTGGTCCAACCTCCTGTCAATCAATGCATCTCCTTCTTCCTCCACCCTTCCTAAAACGATCATCACTGTTTCAGTTTCGTGTACGACGCCATCTCGTAAACAAACATGGATTTGTTTGCGATAAGAGTAAAAAATGAACATTTGCCCTTTGAGTGTCAGAATGTTATTGTTGAAAGCTCAGATACAATAGTAAAAAGAAGCAGTATAAAGTGTGTAAAGAACATATGCAGTAGGGGAAAAAATATTCTGAGACCATAGTATATATTACAACTAATTTTTAATTCATTAAAATATTGCTCTTATGAAATTTTTTCTAATTTTCCTGTTATTTTAAGATAAGCAAGTTACATTAAGACCATATTTAGTAATGAATGTGAGGGAAGAAAAAATATTCTGGGTGCAGTTATAAAAATAGATAACAAAACCTTAAACTTTGCTTTGAGTTAAGGGTAAAAATACTTTTTTCTAATATTTTTTTTTTTAAGGGAAATGCCCGTTTTTGTACAAAATAATCAAATAGAACAATAAATAGAACACAATAAAAGGAGTTTAAAAAGAATTGAAAATTATATTCACACACCATAAAATATCAATTACACTACAGTGCATATTGTAGCCAATTGGCTATACTCCCATTTTTCCGCAACAATAAAAATTGCATTTTTTCTAAAATATGTATTTAAAATAAATATAAGCCCATTATGGAAATAATTTTTAGTTTATAAAAATATATGGCAACATTATTTTTTGAGAAAATAAGCTTTAATTCATAGCATCATCAAGTTAGATGAACAAATTTTTGCCTGAATTTTTGATTGCTTCTAATTTTTGTTAAATCATTATGATCACTCATAAAATAAAACATCGTCGTAAATGTATAGAAAGAGAGCGCTGGCATGGCCATGGACATGGCATTCAGACATTTGTATTGATTGACAGGGGTTCCAACCAATGACAAGTGCGCTTTATCCGCTGTGTTTGAATTCAAGTACGGTTTGAAAATATGCATCCTGCATAGCTCAGTCGGTAAAGTGCTCGCTTGCAATGTGGACGTCCAGGATTAGAGTCTCACTCTTGCCCTTTCATACCTTTGTCTGCAATTCCTTTTTAATTTTTACAATCGAATAAATCTATTTACAGATGTAAATAATTTTATTTCATTTAGGAAAAAAGCTAATTAAATATCAAATTATATTTTAATTAGAATTTATAAAATATAGTTATGATAGCAACACTCATAAATAGTACCTACAAATACTTCTGCCATTAGAATGTAATTAGCAGTTTTAAATTGTTCTATATAAAAACGGTTATAAAATTTTCTTTTGGATTCTATCAAACCGGTTCTGACCAACCAATATTCCGTGAATGATAGCAAGCAGCTGTTTTTCTATTGAAAACAAAGAATGCTCCAAAGGATTCAAGATATCAGGAACCAAGGATACCAAAATTTTGATTACTATGCTATTGTATAACTTTTTTTGGCAGTTTTACCACTGTTATTACAGTACAGCCTCTGTGTCAACATACAGTTCCTTTCTGGATTTCGCAGAATTTGCACTTTCCTACTTTCTACAAGATTGTTTAAAACCTTACGTGGGAAAAGAAAATTCTCTTTTTCTCATCGACTCTGGCTTGTTAAACAAAACCTGAAATTTATGATGAAATTCCCCAGGATGACAATGGATTGTACGATTAAACTTACTCCTCCAAAATGTACTCACATTGTTCAACCTTCCGACGTTTACTTTTATATGCAGGTAAAAAGTATAATTAAGCGTTTACATAAAATTCAGCATATTTAATCGAACATATTCCGGAAATAAATTCACGAGAAATCTGTATTAAATTCAATCAGTTGTTCATCCTCAATTGTCACTGAGAATATTTGATAAAATAGTACGATTTGATTAATATATTCCCAAATTTTCTGTACATAAATCTTGAATGTAAATAATGTTTGTTTTCCTACTGAAGTTCTTAAAAAACCTTGTTCTTGCAATAAATTCCCTTTTATTAACTGTACTAGACGTCAAAAAAAAATTATTATTTCAAACTTTTTTCCGACAATTATCTTTCAAGTTCTTATTTAATCAACAATGCATGTAAAATGAAATTGAATAACAAAACAAGTTAAAGTTTTTCTATATTACAGCACTTTACAGTACTATTACCATAACTATTTGCTAATCTACATTTTAAGAAGAAAAATATGTCCTATAGCGATTAAAATAACATTTCATATTTAATAAACATTTTTCCTAAACAAAATGATATGATTTATTTGACTTTAAAAATTAATTAAACGAATTGGAGACAAAAGTATGAAAAGGCGAGAGCGAGATCCGTACCCTGGACGTCCAAATTGCAAGCGAGAGCTCTACCGACAGTGCTAATGGGCCACGGACGGATATGCTTGATGATGAGTATATAAGTGGAGTGTAAATTTTCTAAGGCTTTTTCTTGGACGTGATCTCCCCCCCCCCCTAATATATTAAGGGATGAACACCCTATATTATACGGAATTTCGACCCAAAATGAATTCCCGAGATCGCGCACTCTCCTTGCACTCCATATGCACTACAAAAAATACCCCCAATTTCGTCTAAAATTCCGTTTTACTTACAACCTGTAAACTATCTTTGAATCCAGGTTTCACCATAAATTTATTATTATTAAATGCAACACCTGATAAGAAAAAAATGTTGCGAGATATAATCCTTCTCACTATCTCTAACTTGATCGCATTCTACTTCTCACGTCTTTACTAAGCCTGTTTTTACAACGAGAAGTAATTTCTTATCTCTCCGAAAATAAGAGAATTAAAGCAGATAAACACAAAATAGTAATAAATCAATTTTCATTTATTTTACAATAACATCATTTTAAGCCATTAGCTTTAAATGAAGAATAATAACTCTTTACTTCCCGGAGAAATGTCAATAAATATAACTGAAGAAACTGGAGCTAATAATAAAGAAATATCGATATATTTCCATTACATCGTTATTGTTCTTCAGATAAAAGAACTGTCGCGTAGGAGGTTAGAATAATAGTTGAGTGCCTCGGAAAATATTGAATGCTCTTAGAACAAAGATGAGATGAAAGCAAATATTACTTTTAAAGTATTTTTATAATTTAATATTCGAGTATCTTTTTACCAATTTTATAACATTTCAAAAGATAAGCTGCTTATTCTCTGTTTAATTTCATCCTGAAAAGTGGAAGATTTTGAAATTTAGTTGACGCTATTTTCTTTACTTTTTCTCCTTAGATGATTGGCAACACGTACGTTCTAAGATTTGAAAAATTGATTTTCCTGTAATGACAACTTAATGTTCAACAGCATATGATAAATTTTACTAAAAATATGTTTCTGCAAAATAAAATAGAAACACAAAAACTCTTGAAATATTAATGAATTATAAAACTTAGCTTGACCGAAATTTTTAAGGCGAAAATATCGAAATCAAAAGTGGAAAAGCTTTTCTTGGAAACAAGTGTTTTGGAAAGGGCACGTGTCCCTAGACCGATACTACGCCTATGGTGATAATTAACACACTCCTTTCCCATTTCAATTTCACAAAGAACATTTTGGCTGAGCGGTAGCCCGCAAGTAGTATACACTTTTTGTGTACAGTTTTTGAAACTATTAAATATGTACTTTTATGTATGCATAAAAACTGCATATATTTTGCACAAAAGTATATACTACTTTCAAAGTAATATTCACAAATTGTACCATCTATACTTTTTTGCAAAAAAATGCAATCATATTCTGTGTGAGTAGCCTGAGCAGGAAATATTGTAAGATAGGCACTTTTTTTGTAGTAGTTGTTGTCCGATATTAATTTTTTTAAACTATTCACAGCTAGTATTATTTCCTATAAGAACAATCTTAAGTTGTGATAGTCACCGAAAAAAAAGCTAAATAAGATATTTTTTAATGATTAGAATTATTTTTTAAAATATATAGCATGAATATCTTCATATAAACACATTCAGTAGAAAGCTACTAGATATGAATTTCGTTAATATTTTGTGGTTATACATTGATACTTCTTTCTTACAAAAATTGAGTCCGCAAACCAGTTGACTTACTAATCCAAGAAAATGTAATCTTTCACTATCCCAGGACATTTTAGACCTCTACCATTTTCAAGTATGTCCGAATCTTAAGCCATAAATATTTGCTCAAGTCCTCAAAAGTTATTCTCCCGCGAAATATAACTACGATACAAAATATTCGAGCATTTTCCACGAGTGCGGCAGTCTGCTTTCATAGGAAGTAATATCCTAGCAGACATCTTTCCTAAAACCTCCAGACACTCCGGGTGCCATTGTTATACTGAATGGAATTTCGGCATCTGTATTTTCCCTCAAAATGTTTTTCTAGGGGCTACCCACGCACTAACATATATTTATATACAACGCCTATCTTCGAAAGGCTGAAGGGTTTTTTAAAAGCAAGTTCAACAAATAACTGAGGAAATTCTAGTTTTTTTTTTCTAAAAGACATGTCACTCTCAAATGGAGAACGATGTTTTTTTGGATAAATACGATATGCACGTGCTCTACATTTTCATATAAAGCCAAGTTATTGAAAATCCGCATAAGCATTGTCCGGTTGGGAATTTCTTCGTAAATAGAAATACGCAATATTAGAGAACTTTTTCTCGGTGTGTTTTCTTTATTTCGAAGGCATATTTGATAAATACGAATACTGTAAAACACAATTTACACACTCTGTTTATTTATGGGACTAAAACTTCCATTTTCTTATGTGACTGCATAATAAATCTGCTGTTAAATGTTCTTATCGTAGTTGCAAACATACTTAAGAAATAATCGCAGAACACACACAAATACGAGATCTTGCAATTCGATATCAAAGCTGTGTGTTGTGTCCATAATCAGTGTAAATTGTTACTCGATCATTTTTTAAGTGTCGCATTGAAGACTGAATGTCTGTGTGTACCCAGTTTTATGCAGAAGTATATACAGCGAAATTGACACCCTGTGTCTCTACGAATGCCCATTATAAAAGTGCAGTTTTGTTAAATCGAGTGCAGGAATCAAAACTATACCAAATGCTTTGATTGTCCCCCCTTAACCCTTTGAGGCGCAACCCTTTCCCAATACTGAAAAACGGGCAGCCGTTGCCATAGTTCGTCTGAACTACTAGCAAGATGGCGGACGATCGAAACGTTCATCGCGTGCCACAGATCTAAAGACCCTTTCTTGAAGAATTTTAGACACAGATGACGAGTTTTAGACAATTTTAGACGAATTTTAGACACAGATCTAGAGACCCTTTTTTGACACAGCCAGCTGTCGTCAAAAAAGGATCTCTAGATCTGTGGCACGTGATGAACGTTTCGATCGTCCGCCATCTTGCTAGTAGTTAAGTCGAGCGATGGCAACGGCTGCCCTTTTTTCAGCATTGGGCCATCTATTCAGCTGTTCTCGCATCTTCCATTTTTCAGCAGATGTCAGTGCTGTTAAAAATAATCGTGCCAATTTTTTTACGGGAAATGATGCGCTAAAAAGTAAAGGATTCTCGTGGAGCTATATCACCCGCAACTATTTTTATAGAAATCAAATCTATTCTTCGTGACTGTCAACAGCCAAAACGTCAGAGTTTGGTGTTCCCAGAGCGGGAAAACTGCGCGTTAAAGGGTTAAAACATTCCTGTAAAGTTTTTATCGACGATGTCGTACTTTAAGTACAAGATGTACATCTGAAGAAAATGCACCGATTTACTGCCGAAAGTAATAGTAAGTTGTGTCGTAAGTGTCGAGAATTTCTGTAAATCGGAACTGTAAATCCGTAGCCTATATCACAGATGATTAGCATGTTTTATCTTGTCCAATATGTTTTCGTTTTAGTAGACACTATAAATACATTTTTAAAACGTTTTCAAAACGTGTTAAAATTTTCAAACGTTGTTTGAAAAGTCTTCACTGAAGTTATAATTTTATGATAGCATGAATCGTGTTCTTACTGGTACTTATGTACGGAAAGCTCGTCGTAAAGTCATGTTTCCTCGCAACAGTGTCCATGTATACGTCACATGATGCTGTCAACTAGCAAATCAATGGGATTTGGTTGCAAACTTCGATGTGACCACACTATAGTTGATCGTCTTGGGCTCTGTACTCGAAAAAGGTCACCCATCAGAGCGTTACCATTCAAGGATTCAGGTTGTGACATTGACAAGAAAGAACATTCGGCTATCAGGATGCATCACAGTCATGCCACAGTCCAGTACATTACATATAGATTTCAGTACTGTGAGGTGCCGTGTTATACATTACAAAAGTATTAGGGGGGGGGGGGGCTAAAAGAAATGTTTTTTCGTAGTTTAATATTTTATAAGCCAAAATTACGGAAGTTAATACGAAATTTGGCATGCATGCGAGTTTATCATGGGAACTAGATTGCATAGCATTTTCTAAAACCTTCGTAACCTTTGGGGGTTAGGGGCCAAAATGTTTTTTTCATAAATCTCTCTACCTAAAAAAAAAAGGATTAATAACATTTTTGCTGCAAAGTACAACACACCAAAAACCTCAAAACTTCTTGTCAATCGCATGTGCTGTTTACGGATACTGGTTTGAAGTATGGAGTCATGAAACCAGGGGCGTAGCCAGAAATTTTTCATGGGAGGGGGTTACGACTACTACAACTCATATATATGTATACATGTGTGTGATAATTTAGTGAAGAGTATACATTTTGTATGGCAAAACATTTCTCATGGGGGTGTTATGACCCCCCTAACCCCCCTTGGCTACGCCCCTGCATGAAACCATTACTAAAAATGGTCGAAAATTGAACTAAAGTAAATAATTTCATTTAAAAATAATGTGAAAATGTTCAGGCAGTATACTGAATTGACTTTCACTAATCAAACCGGATTTAATTATTGATTAAACACAAATCTTAGTACGAAAAATTCCTGTTAAAATGTTAAGCACATAGGAACGGTAGCTAAAAATAAATTAAAACACTTGGAATGGGAACTATTTTGCTAGTTCTTCATTATTTCGATAAACTTAAACCACGTTCAAAAATACGAGCCTTAATATAAAGACCTTTTTCTCTAAATCTACAAAATTTTACTTGCATAAAACAAGAAAAAAATTCGCCATTATGTCCATCAGAGATAATATTGTGACAGAGAAAATATCACTTGACAAGTAAAAGCACCAAGGAATAATTTATATTCCGTATGTTCTGTAACCATATTAAGCTATTCCACATGTCCTCCGTTATTCTTTCGCATCTAGTCACGTTCAACGAAAAACAATGATAAAACAAATACGGTATGTAAACAAAATAAATCAAGCCGTATGCATGTAAGAGCAGCTTGCTCCTAGAAGTTAATCTCTGAAAATTTTCGGATAATGTTTTACGTCTCAAAGCTGGATAGTTTTAATTTATTTCCAAAAACATTTTTTTGAGGGGGAGACGGGGTGGGAATTAAAACTGACAAATTAATAAATATATGCAAAAGTAGATGAAATGCTTTTCATTTCTTTTGAACATTTCCTATCCAGGTTATAACAGTCTTTTAGGTTATAATAGTATAGTTCTGCCCGGGTTGTTATGGATAAACAATCATTCTACCTTATCACTCGTCCGGTTTCGATTTCTGACAGGGGCTTGTGTGTCATTTCGTCTGTTCTCATATAGGAAGCATCGAGGAACTACGGGTTTAGTTACGGGGAGCTAGACCACGACTAGCCTTTAATGATGAGTCAGTACACGACTAGCCTTGTGTACACGACTGTAATGATGACTAGTACACGACTAGCCTTGAATGATGAGTCAGGAACAGAATTCGCAACACAATGGTCATCAGGACGATGCCTTAACCACTGAGTTACCATGGCCCACAGTTTGTCTTATCGGCCCATGTTCTAAACGATAAATTTCGTGGCAATCTATGCATGAATTATTTATGCATACTGGCCATGTATACTGTTGAAAATAATGCATACAGCATTACTTTTAACACAAGCCTACGAAAGAATTTTTAAGCTGTTCATTGAAAATGGCTTGACGTAGCGTTCTTAGCGTTAGGGGCTCCCCAAATTGCATTCATAACTCATCGATTAGAGTTCAAGAGGAACGACTGAAAGAAACGCTTGTTACACTGTTTTGTTTTGTTTTTGGCCTTGATTGTTTGTTACATAGTTCAGCTACAGTTAAGAAAGTTGTATCGGAAAGTGTTCTATAATCAATGTGTTTGGTGCTTACAGTTTTACTTGTCCGATCCCTTGTAAATGTACAAATACTCAATTTATGAAACTGTAATTTTATTGTTCTTTAAATCAATCACGTACATGCCGCAATTTGATTCTCTCCTCTCCCTTTTATTAGATTATCGGTATACATTGATAACTTCGACACTAAATAAAAGTTACTTTGACTGAGACATCCAAATATAGTTTGTTGAATTAACAAGATTTTTATTGATAATCTGTGAAATACAAAAATATTTTGTTGTTTATCCGTCGAATCAACGAGAGTTTTACTGATGATAATTCGAGCAGTCTAGAGTTTTTGTGGATTATCCATCGAATCTACAAAATTTTTGTTGATTCAAACGAAATATTTTGTTTATCCAACAAAATGGTTCTATCAAAATAACTCCAAACAACACGTTTCTTGAATCAACAAAATTATGTTGAATTGAAAACTTTTTTTCCGCTTCATATTTCAAGAGTAAACGACTAAGTGAGACTGCAAGGAGTTTGCATAGCAGTCATTCTTGCGCAAAAAGTTCCTTCTTCACTGGCTGAAGGACAATGTTATCGACGTTACTTTCTCACAATCCAACATTCTGCGAAAAAGTAAACGAAATCCTTCAACTATTTACGACTGTAAATTTAATATTATGGAAGCTACCGTCGAATACTTCATTCTGTATAAGTGAAAATATTTCTATTCATGTGACTAGAACAACAGAACGTTTTTACGAACATTTAAATTATTCAGTAATTCAAGCATGCAATGAAAATGCAATTTCATAGATACATAAAAACGACCAAAATTAAAAACTATCAACAGGTCTTTAGTTTTTAAAAACTGTCCATTAGAACAAAAATTCAGAGTCAAGGCAAAAAAATACAGAAAATACCGGGGCAACCAACTTTTAACTTACGTTTCCAATACTCCCTATCATATCAAGAAAAGTTTAGACCACATTAAGAGTGTCCAATAAGGCCGGACTCTGGCATGGTCGAGTTTTATTGCTTCGGTTTTTCTCTTTCCGAGGGTCAGAATGTTGCACATTACTTTTCATTCTGGGCATCAACCTAATGCATTTCACCGTCTCGGTTGCCAGTGACAACGAAGAGCCACTGTTTATTACAGACGCGAAATCAGAAAGAATTGTTATTATTGGACCTACTATTCCGTACTTGTTTTGTAGTCGTGTTTACAGTTGATTAAGCACCCACCTAGCTCAATATGGTACACAGTAATGCATTTGATGCAGACACCTTTTTCAAGCTGGTGCATCAACTGTTATATTATTAAGCGAGAATTTTATTTTAAGGTGTTATGGCATACATCCCAAGCGAAATTTTCTTTTCATGTAGTAGAAGCTTCTCTGGCAGCTGACGCTATCAGCTCTATATTTGTAACGAGAACACGAATTACAAGACAAACGGCTTTTTACTCAATTATTACTAGTGAATGATTTAAATTAAAATAAATAACTTTAAACCACAGACTAGAATAAAACTAAAAAAATACTTTTCGTTTGTTGTCTTATTTTCAGATTTTTAAAATTTCGTCAAGTTTTTATTATATATATCTTTTATCTATTTTCTTTTTTATACAAACTTTTATCTTAATTTCGTCTGCCTCTCACTATTAATTTTATTTATTTAAGGGGGCGGTAAGGGATGCTTTTGAATTTTCGTTCTTGGAATGGCAACATTGTTTCTTCTCCGATTTATATTATATTTACTTTTTTATTTTCGTCCCATGAATTAAATTTGTAGGATATAAATCATTTACATGGCTATAGCTTTCAATACGCCATTGATTTGGCCGATAATGCAAAAAATGGACGATGCGAGTTGGAAGAGGGGAATTACAGAGTGCATATAAGTATGTGACTAAGTTAATTTGAAAAATCAGTTGCCAGTCATGAATGAAAAAAAGGAACGATATAACGAAGATGACATTACAAATTCGAAGGATTTTGAAGCGCTTCTAAGTTATTGTTCTATTTGTGGCATATTCATGTACAGCGGAACCTGTTTATTGTGACCAACCTCAGGAAGAACAAAATTGGTCACCTTACAGAGGTGGTAAAGTGTGGTGGTTGTAAAGTGAAATCCTGTGTGCAAAAGTGGTCACTATAGATAAGTGGTCTCATTACCAAGGTGGTCGCTTTAATAAGTTCCACTGTACTTTTAATTTTCGACTGGCGAGTTTACTATTTAGCACACCGAACATATAGTCAAAGAACTCTAGAACTTACATCAATTTCCATTAAGTGTGAAAGTCAAACGATCTACGTAGAAACTGAGCAAATTGAATTGCACTATTGGCCGATTTCGAATTTTTAGATTAGTGGTGGATCTAGAAAAGAGAGGCTAGGGGGGTAAGCCAACACCACTCTCTCCAAAAGACATTTGCTTTAAAAGGTAACATTTTCTTCATTGCACACTTTTTTAAGGTCAAATTTTTGACACTGATTGTTTATTACCCACCACGGCGAGATGAAAGATTTCGCGGTGCTACATAGTCAATCTGCCAAGGATTATATAGGAGAAAATATGAAGAATTGTTTTAATGACAGCCATAGAGGGAGATGATTATCTATTCTGTACCAAATAATCACCAGTGAATGAAAAGTCGACATTGGTGGTAAATATACAAGCGTTTTCAAATTCTTTTCGTTAATCCTTCTCAAAAGAGAAACAAAAATTCTTCTGCCACTTCCTCTGATGAGATACCACAATCCCTTTTTTACTAGATATATTTGACCTTATTTTTCTTTCTTGATCCATGTTTCTTTCACTATGCATGCAGATTGATGAAAGTTTTGCTTCTGGGGAAAGGACTTAGTTTCAAATTACTTTTATAGTTTCAAATTACTAAAACCTCATAATTTCAGTTGATTTTTATTCTATTCAACAATGTATAATGTAATTCCCTCACGAATTCTCGATTGAGTGAGAGTTATAAAGTTAGATTTCCCATCACTTAAATTCCTTTCGATTACTTCTGAGAAGAAGCAATTTCTATTTTCACAAGAAATCGCCTAAATTCGGAATTTAATTTCTTTGAATTCTGCTTATCATCGGATCTTTGAAGACGGATGTAGGCTTAGTCGGCTCGCTTTGTGTTGAGTAATTTTTAACGAATGAACTAGACTTTTATACATTTAAGCTAGCAAGGGCACAGCGGGGCATTCAACGTAGGATGCAACGACAGTCTAAGGAAAGGGTATATATAGCGATGAAAATAGCGAACACGATAGTGTATGTATGCACAAGCAAGATTGTATTTTAAGACATATGATCTATACTTTTTAGAATAATTTATATCTTTAAGATATTTGACAGATTCATCTGTTTGTAATTAAATGGAGTTGTAAAAATTATCATTTAATAAGTCCTTACGTTTTAAAAATAAGCTTAGTTCAAAGATTCTTGTAAAATTCTTATGCTATTAAAATAATTTAATGTGAAGTAAAAATATACTATTAAAAACATAATATATGAAATGCAATATACAGTCAGTATTTTATTTTTTATTTTAGAAAAGCAATATTTTTCAATTAAATGTTTGATAGCTTTCATTTTACAAAATGTGATGGATGCCGAAATTCAGATGCATAAAAAAGAATCATTATCTCTCTCTAAAAATGTTTCCATTCAAAATTGTAATTTGAAATATTTATTTCGATGGACTATCTCGAAAGATTAAATTTTAAGATTTTATGAAAGGTAAAATGGTTTTATTAAAGAACTAAAACAAATATATATTTCATACGAAGTTTCCCCATTCAGCTTCAATACAAAACATGATGAAATACTTATCAAGGCGAAAGAACTGTTTTGCAATTTTATAGGTATATAATTCGTTTTCAGATTCCTTAGAGAAAAATGTTTCATATTTTAATAAAATATGTCGGTGTTTTATTTCCTATAAATTATATGCTACATGACTTATTATATTCTATGCTTTCCTGATATTAAACTTAAAATTGTATCAAATTTTAAAGCATAAATAGATACATTTTTACTTTAGAAATATACATTTGATTAGAATCCACCGTAACAAATAGTTACCTAAATGCATGAAAATTAAAGATTTTTTTTTTAATGTGGAGGTATAAAAATTTTGATAGAACTTCCAAGCGCAGTGTATGAAGAAATAACAAGTTACATTTCATTTTAATTATTAATAAAAAGTTATCTTAAGTGATAATTCAAATTCCTGTACATACAATTAAACTAACAATTACAAGCGGTTACAATTAAACTAAAGAAAACTTACGTGCGTAAGAAAAACAATTTTGATTTAGATGTATTGATTAAACTTATTGATCTCTATTGTGTTTCCTTTTTGTATTCTCATACTGAGCGATACGGGCTTTGTCGAAAAGACGTTGCACGGGTAAATTGGTAAATCCATGTATCCTCAACGGCTATTAATTTAATGTTCACTTAATTAGATTTGGTTGTTTCTAACGATTACGTTCGTATGAACGCTACTGGCTCTGTCGAAAAGATGCACTGGAAAACCGGCAAATTCATGTATCCTCAATGGCTATTCAATATTCATTTAAATGGATTTGGTTGTTTCGAACAATTCATTTTCAAAATCATGGATCAGGATTGCAGTATTCTTTCGACTACACTGGTTTGTCGGCTATGGCCATTTGAAAGCTGCTAAATTCGTGCACACTCGATAGACACTATTAATTCAACTGAACAAATTTGGTTTCTTCGAATCATCATTTTTAAAAATGCGCATCAGAATTGCATGAAATCTATAATAAAAGCAAAAATCCCCTTCCCTTAGGTTTGTCTCTTAAAAAATTGCTATCAATCAATAACCCACGAAGAATGTTTGATACGCAAAAGTAAAATAAATTTGATTTTCTGTATTCTAATCTAAAATTTACTTTATACACCTATCAAAATATGCTTACATAAAAAACAGATGTTAATGTCTACACTTTTTTTTTAATCAATATTAAGTACAGTAATTAAATTTAGGGTATGTTGTAAAATCTACTTTAAACCAGATTGCAAATGACCTACAAAATTTCTGCTTCGGTAAAATATGCATTAAGAAAATACAAGTTTGTTTAGGATCGTTAAAGCAAAACCTCGAAGGAAGAACTATAATTTAAAAAATATAGTATAATAAAATATAGTTTTCATAAATTTCATATTCAGACGTATTGCAGTAAAAAATAGAGGGGTGTTGAATACAAAATACGTTGTTGTCAGCTAGTGGCTTAAGACACCTTTTACTGTACAAGCTAAGTTATGCTACTTAAGTGCTTATTAGTTGCAAAACGCTATTTGCAAAATTTGCACGTACGGCGCAAGGTCTTTGAGGGGGAAGTGCTAGAAGCGTGCTAACGGCTGGCCATGAATATATGGATAATTAATCGGAGCCCACTGTGTTGATGTACACGCTAAGAGTATTTAAAGATGCTTTACTAGAAGCGGGAAAATATTGAAAACCGTATAATTTTCAAGTTGTCTCATTATCCACACCCAACTCTTCCAGTGCAATGGAGGGGGAGGGGGGGGGACAGGGAATTATTTTTTGGGACAATTATAGTCAATTGTTTTTGATTGGTTATTCGCCTGAAAACAGTTTATCAGCATTCGTGCAAAGACAGATGATGCAATTCAAAATACGAAAAATGGGGAGTATAAGGATGCCAGATTTGCAATTGCCAGTGTTAGCCAAATTCAGGGGATGGGATTAGTTGCTAAATTTAGAGACTTTCCATTGTATTTTGAGATTTCTTGCTAAATTTAGAGACTTTCCATTGTATTTTGAGATTTCTTGCTAAATTTAGAGACTTTCCATTGTATTTTGAGATTTCTTGCCAAACTTAGAGGCTGCGTTGCATTTTGAGATTTGTTGCTAAATTTAGCAACTTTTCATTCCATTTTGGGATGTGTTGCTAAGTTTAGCAACTTTTCATTCCATTTTGGGATGTGTTGCTAAGTTTAGCAACTTTTCATTCCATTTTGGGATGTGTTGCTAAGTTTAGCAACTTTTCATTCCATTTTGGGATGAGTTGCTAAATTTAGCAACTTTTCATTCCATTTTGGGATGAGTTGCTAAATTTAGCAACTTTTCATTCCATTTTGGGATGAGTTGCTAAATTTAGCAACTTTTCATTCCATTTTGGGATGAGTTGCTAAATTTAGCAACTTTTCATTCCATTTTGGGATGAGTTGCTAAATTTAGCAACTTTTCATTCCATTTTGGGATGAGTTGCTAAATTTAGCAACTTTTCATTCCATTTTGGGATTTATATTTACTCAGTAGTTTACAGATTTCGGACATCTTTGATCTATAGATTACAGTAGATCATTGTAATATTTAGACATTGCTGATCTCTTGGTTACTTAGTATTTTAAACATTGGACTTTTAAGATATGTGCATTAAAGAAATGCTAGTGGCAAAAAATGCATTAAATAGGTTCTATATATTGCGTTTTGTTAATCACATATATAATATTTTCTTCCTTTAAGTCATGTTTTTTGATAAATTGGTTTTCATGAGTCACATTTAAATATGTCACTTTGCTTATAGTATTTTTGTTTAAGTTCAATTTTTCATGTTATTTACATTTAAGAAAATGTCTTTGGTCTCACGTTGACTCATTATTAGAAGCATCGAAATTGCGGTTTCTTTTAAACAATTGAGATATAAACTAAGAGAATGAAAAATAAACTGAAACAAATTTATTGCTATTTAAAAGCAATTTACATGGTCATCTAAATTATAAATTAAGTTTTAAATTATGAAACCCTACAAAATATAGAACATTTTTTTAATACACTTAAAAAACTGTCTTCATTTAATTAAAAATAACTTTAAATTTTTTGGTATTTACCTCTGTGAGTTCTAAATAAAAATTATATTATGTGTTTGTTCACAAGTATATTTAAATAGTGTTTCGATCGTTACCCAATGAATTCATCGAATAATTTTCTGAGTACATTTTCTGAGGGAAAAAGAACAATATTAATAAAATAAAAACTTGCAAACATTGAATGCCAGTTTATAAAGCTAGTGAGGCTCTACTATAAATCCTACTTTTTAAGTAATCATGTCCAAAAATTCGTAAGGATCAAAGCTCCCGCCATTTTGTTTCGACCGTATACATGTGTTTGACAAGCTCATAAATGATTTAATCTAAATATACTATTTCACGAACAAAACTGTTGAATTGGAGAAATAAGATTGCAGTTATTGACTTCCTTAAATTTTTAGGACACTGACAACTCTGTGACAGTAAATTAAACATTAAAGAAATCTATGTTTCGATCACTAAGCGATTTGGACATTGTGGTTTATATGCATATTTACAGGAGAGAAAATGCACAAAAATTTATGAAAATGCCTTAAAACGTTGAAAAAATTATTTTAAAGGCTAATAAATGAGTTGAGATACTTAATTGTTATTTATTTAAGCTTCGAAATAGCGTTCTTTCGATCGTCACTTTCTGACAAACAGAACTGGCAAGAACATATGCGATTCTTGTTGTAATTCTTCAATATTTTAAGTATGCTAATGTCATATGCTGACCGAAATAGTAAAGAAATCATAATTTCATTGCATTCACTCAATATTTTGATTATGAAACTCTTAAAAATGAGGTAGAATTTTTTTCTTCATGTTTCACAGACACCAGTCAGACAGACCAGAGATAAGCAGGCCTCTCAGTCGGTCCTTTTTTTTAAAATTCCTACCTCTATAAATAATAGCGTAAAATGTTCTGCTGCTTCAACAGTTGTTAAATGTTCTTTTAGATGTCAAGGTTTCGCCTACCAAACCATTAAAATACTAGGCTGTGTAAATAAAACTTTGATGAAGGTAGGAATTTAAAAAAAAAAAAAAATAGGACTGACTGAGAGGCCTGCGTTAGAGATGTCCAAAATTAACCATTTCTAGCTAAAATATTTTAATTCAAGGATATTTACAACAAACTTTTGTAATAAATAATATCAGTTCTTATTTCTGAGCAGAACTAAAAATTAGCTGAGAAAAAAATTTTCAGGAATAAGATCAAATTTTTTTGAGAACTTTTAGTTTGTGTTTGTACCCACCTTTCTAGAATCACTCATATATCAATATTTATAGAGGGGAAAAAAGAAATTCTATTAAAAGATCGTTTTTATGTATTTTTTCAGCAATTTTTATCCTTAAAAAAATTTCAATATCATTATTAATTGTCCTTCGATAGCAGTATGGTTTTGTATAAATTTTGACTCGCGCGAAACAGCTATATTCACGCTTCTTAATTCCAGCATCAAAGTAATTCCTTGTGAAATACGTCTATTTTTATTCCCTTACAAACGGTGAGCAAGGAGCTAGAGAATACACACCCACTCATAAAAACTCCTTTACGCTTTCACACATTGAAACGATGTTTCTTTTGTTGTTGCAAAGTATTTAAATCCAATAACATTTTTATTAAGAATCAAATATAAAACCCTTTTCGAAATTGAATTTTATGGTGCTCTACTGAAACACAGTTTTATCGGAGTTATGTCACAATTACCTTTTTCAAGGCTTCTAAATATTATTCCGAGATACTTCAAAATTTTGATTATTTGAAAGGCAATTAAAAGGTATGTGTTGTGACTCACATATTTGAACAATATTAACGACTTATAGTGAATCAAGACCCAGTTCTCCAAAATTACTCAAAAATCTTGATTTTGATCCAATAGATGAATAATCATTTTTAATTACCCGTATCTATTATAACAATCTAGGATTAATTCCTAAGGTACTTGATGCTTAAATATAAACACAAAAGTTCGTCTAAATCTTGAAGTGTACTGTTCGAAAAGAGTTCCTAAATTTATATCAGTAACTCGAATTTTTAAAGAAACCCTCGCTGAATTTCCGATTGTATGAAAGGTTAAATCAGTATTTTATTTACTCTGTAAAAGATCGTGAAACGTTGATTGTAAAACATTCAGCTGTTTTTCATTAATAAAATATATTAATCAAATATATATATATAACACTTATTTTCAGCCAACCTTTTTTTTAATTGTGTTATGATAGAATTAAAAAATATGAAATAAACTTATTTATTAGCGAAATAAAAAAAAAATAGCTTTAAGCATAAAACTGTTCAAAAAGTCTTGAAAAGCACTCATTTATAACGTTATAATAGAAAATCGACTTAAAATTTATTTAAAACAATTTAAAATCGCTATAAACAGTATAGAACGTTTTTACATGTTTGATTTTTCAATTAAGAGATGTTTCATACATATGCTTTTTACTGAGAGCAATTTGGATACATGGCTTTGCAATCTCCAACAGTTGTGCCGTCTATGATTGCCCTGGAATACACATCTAAATCGGCAGAGCTGGAAAGAAATATTTCATTAAAATTTAACAAAATTTTAGTTTTATTGCATTAGCTCAGGGTTTCCAGAACTATGCTCAATGGAGAACTAGGTCCCCGCAAAAAGTATTAATAATAAAGCTTTTTCAAAGCATTTCAATAAAAGTGGACCATACATTACAGAAATCACACCACTGAGCATAATAGTATAAAAATCGGTGCTAGAAATTGTAATGGCATGAGCTGCATTTCATTAACTTAAATGACACGGATTTTTTCAATTATTTTAGGAAAGCCAACTTTATAAAATAGCAATGTATGGATCTTTTCCCTTAAATTTCTTCAATTTTCTAAAATAATGCAATTGAAATACCGTTTTACATTGATGATCACAGTAGTAGCAGAAATTTACTGACTTTTTGTTTGAAAAAGTACACGAGTAAGAGTATTGAGTGTTTCATTTTGATATTTCTAAATCTATGACCTGGACTAGTGTCATGGCTGACTCCGTGTAACCTAAATTAATCATGTAACAATCGTGTGCCACTGAGTTAAGGGAAAACTGGGACTTTTTTCGTGGTCGAAATATTCACACAATGGTAAGTCAGTTTAGTGCATTGTGTCATATCTTGAAAGCAGGTGAAAAAATAGATTTTTAATGGTTCGCAGGGGTAGTATTTTGATGCTACGGATGTTACAGTGTTCTGTGCGATGGTTAGGGTTGATATTTGGCACACACGAATGCAAAAAAAAAAAAAAAAAAAAAAAATTATATATATATATATATATATATATGCTACCACTTATCTCTTAAGAGGTCCTAGGAGGATTAAGGGTTCAAAAAATCGATTTTTGGAATTGAAATTTTAATTGAAACTTCGTTTATTTTTTAGGATTTTGACAACGATTTCATGCAATTATTCCAACTAGAACCAGAGATATATAACTTTCGTAAAACGTTTTATGTGTATTTGAAATAATAAGGTAACTTTAATCTGCGTTTTCTAAAAACGCATTTTTTCTGAACTACCCGTAAGATAAAATTTCTGATTCATTTCTTCAAAATTTGTATAGTTATAACTGGTATCCGTATCTATAGAATTAATTAATTTCAAAAGTGAAAGAGAAAAACCTGAAAATTTTTCCAGAAATATAAGGGAAGAAGTGAGATTTTTTTCAGATTTCAATTTAAAATACAACTTATAATATCTATTTTTTTTCCTTAAATAGTAATTCATTCTATAATATATATAACTATTTTGCAACAAAAATTATGTTTATATGTATAGTTTAATTTGACTTATCTTATGGATAGTGATACGCTCTATTGAAAAAAATACATAGTAAAAATTATTTTTTTTAAACATCTATGAAAGATAATGGAGTTATACCTGAAATTTTATTATACTGAATTATTAAAAAAAATCCATTATGCAGTGACTATTATTTTGATCATAAAATTTTAAACCGCAAGGATCCGAAATACGTGTATATTTGCTTCTTAATCGCAAAAGATATCGAATAACCTCCTAGCAAGTCCTTTAATATCATTCGAATACTTACTCTATCCGTAAAATTGAAAGTACTCCTCTGATCAGCTATCTCATTGCTTTAACCTTGAATCAACTACACACTGCCATAAGCAATGTGCGCCGTAAAAAATTTAAAGACAAAGTGCTCCATGAGGAGTTTGAGAAACCCTGAGTTACAAAATAGATGTTACTTCAGCTAAAGATGTGAATTCACCATATGTATAAGATATTAAACATAAGAATTACACGCTAATAAGTACCCCTTATGAAAATTAACACCAATTACTTATTTTAATAAGATATTTAAATTATCAAAACAACAGCGCTCCTTTAATATCTTGGAAAAGCTATTTACAAAAATAGAAAATGCCAAAAATGTTATATATTTTATATAATTTTTAACATGAAAGATGATGAAAATGTACGTAACAAACTAACGATCTATATTCAACTAAGAATACCTTAAATGTAATCAATTTTCTTAAATTTAAAAAAGTTAGTCAAATAACCATTCAAAAACTAATATATACATGCAATCAAAATTAATAGAATAATTTAAACATCAAGGTCTGTTAAACAAATGAATTCGTGGATCGCACGGTAGTAAAATTCATATCTTGAGCATTTTTCGTACAGATTATCATTTTTTACATTGTTAACAATAGAATACCCTTAGATAACACGAATAAGCGACTGCACAGCAATTGTCTTGTAAAAAACAATATTGTAATATAAAAGAAATATCAATTTCAAAATATATAAAAAGACCAGCTGCAAATTTGTTTGCTACAAGAAATATGTTAATTACGAGTAATTTAATTACAACACAAAATTCAATATATTTGCACAAATAATCTGTGTTGAAGTGTGAGCAAATTTTACAAAATTGAAACCTGGTTTGGAAATTTTATCAAAAATTAAATATCTGAGCAGCATACACATAAAATGATCTCCACTTTTTATATATAATCCTAGGCTTTAGGTTAACTAAAATGATCGCATATTAAACTAGTTTTTAAATTTTAAAAATTAAATATTTAGAGCTGATGGTTTCTCTTTACATCTCTTATGAAAGCATGTTCTTTTCATGTTGTGAAATCCTCATAAACTCCGTCGATACAGCAATCAAACTTTTAAAGTGTGGGGATTTTTTTCTTAACTTGGCTTGTTTGGAGATGAAATGGGAAGGTTAAATTCCATAATCAGTCACACCCCCCTTGCGTTCATGACTAAACTTGACCCTTCATGACCGTTCATGACTAAACTTGAAATAAGACCCTGCTTATAAGAATAGTGTACTGGCTGTAGTACAACTGACTGGTGAGAAATGATAAAAATGCATTTGAGATTATCTCCTCTCCACCTTTAGATCTTATCCATATAATTTTTTAAGAACAAATCAAGCGAGAATTTTCTGTGAATCATCCAAAGAATTAATTTACATTCACATATCCAATTTATCACATATTGCACCTTCAAGTGGGAATTAAAACAATCCTTGAGCATGTTAACTTTCTTCTTGTAAAAGCGTATTTTTCTGGAAAGTATTTACTGTAACGCAATTTTTACAATACGCAATTTTTTTTACAACCACTTTGTTTATCCCATGATAACCTCCATTGAAAAAGTAAGGCTACTTGTTTTAAGAAAGGGGATTAACGCCGAACCCCCTAGCTGCTTGCTTACGCCACTGATTTAGTAATGAGGCTAGCAAACACTCCCCAAGCGCACACACAATGAGATACAGTTCTTTATCAAAGGTTGCTGCTTATTTCTAGGTAAATTTAAGCAATTTGTTTTCATCTTTAGCTATATATAAAAAACTGTACCAAACATCTTTTATAAGATATTATTTATAATGAATCTAGCTATACTATCAATACCATACGAGCATTTGTATTTATGCAGAAGCAAGGGTTTTAAATCTGCATTAGGATTGCATGGAAACCTATAATTAAAAAAATGTATTCTGAAACTAAGTTCATATATATTCTTTATGTCCAATAAGTCAGTTTGCAGCAACTTAGGTAACTTATTTTCAGGGATCACGTGTTAGCTCATTACGTAACGAAAAAATTTGCTTCCTTCGGTTCCTGCTCAAAGTCTGGAACGCAGGTTGAACTGCAGTTCGAAAATTGAAGAGCAACTGACTCCCTCTTCTCCTCCATTTAAAATTAAATATTCCAAGTACGATCTTTCTATATTTGTCAACATTCAACCTCAAAAATTCAATGCAATTTGAGAATAATAAATATAAATAATTAAAGCTAATTTCATTCATAAAATATTTTGTATTGTGGAATTTCAGAAATTTTATTTTTTAAGAGGAGCAACTGTAAACAGTTTTTTTTTTCTTGATAGCAGTGAAACGCCAATTTTAAATGTATAAAGATAATTAATTTTCTATTGAACGTGCGACGTTCATACATGTTCGGATAATCTTTGGTATGCTGACAGCACGCTGTTATAACAACTCTAAAAGCGATTTGTCTTCTTTGGGGGGGGGGGAAGAAAAAAAAACATTCCCGCTGAATATTATATCTTTTATTGCGATAAAAACTGCAAGACATCTACATACTTAATACGCTTTTACTCTGAATTTCTCAAGAAAACATCAAGAAGATATTTTAAGCTCATTATCTATACGATTCAGACATATCTGTGCGATTTCTCTTTAAAAAATTATTAAGTCTAACCTAAATACGTTTTAAGCTGAGTTATAAATAAACTGAAGCATTCACCTGGGCGATAGAGCGCACACCCCTGAGCACACTTAATTCATCATCAAGCTAATGTTTAACCTGTTCGCTATCATCCATGAAAAAGCTCTCAAGAGAAGATTCTCTATATTTGACCAGTGTTGCTTTTCAGCTTGGATCTAGCATCGCGCTTGTTCAATCGTTGAATCCGATGGAGAGTTTAACCACCATGCTTGGAAGCAACACTCGTAAAAGAAGCAGAATCTTCGCTATGACGACTTTTCAATCATGAAAGCTCACATGTTAAACACTGGGTCAAATTTTCAAATGAACAAAACGAAATAATAATAACCCATCTCTGATAAAATGCTTTCACTTACTTATAGTCATACCCTTGAAATCTCTCATACCTGAGATATTTGTTATTGTACTTACTCCAAGCTTCTCAGCAGAACACCAAGAAGAGGGAATCTCATTCCCGTCATCTGTCCGATTCGGCACAATCTCTCTGCAACGCAGTCCACTCCGAGAGCCGTCTGACTGCTGACGATGCTCGAGTATAAAGATCCCACGATTCTGGAGAAAGCGTTCAAACCTCGCCTGAGGACCGTGGCTCCGTGATGAAGTGCCCTGGCTCCAGCCTTGCGAAACGCCACGGCGGACTGCGACTTCCCCAAAGCTTCTTTCACTAAATTGGAAGCGATGTTTGTTAAAATGTCCGACGAAGTTGAATTCGAGGAACGAGCACTTCTATCGGTAATGGGAGTTTCGCTCGTGAGAAGAACGGTGCCGGCATATCCGATGTAGGCCAGGGCTGCGCCAGCACCCACCAGTGGTACTGGCGACTGAGAAAGCATTGATGCGATCCATGAATCAAGTCCCTGTATCAAATGGGGTACAAAAGTCCCTGTGTATTCGCTTCGGACGGCTTGAAGCTCCCAGGGTCGAGCTTCGCTGACGCTCAGAAGCAAGAAAAGAACGCATAGTGTTCCTTTTAGACGGTACATAGTAGTACGAAAAATGAAAGCAAATTCACGTTATTTTTAGTGTTCTTTATTCATCTTTGCACCAACAAAATAAGTTCAAAGGAAGCGACTTGTTCTTCATCTACAGCTCACAAACATGTCCAGCTCTTAAGCAGGAGCGCGTACTTGGGTATAGGACTATCATCGACTAGCGGCAGACGGGCAAAATAGCGTCAGCCTCTCAAAGAAAAATTCTCGACCCCCTTCTAATATTTAGCTTCATACGTGACCTCTGGCGGCACACAGCCACGAATCATGATGCAGTCTAGTACGACGCACGCATGCGCACAACATAATGATTATGACTCACAGCGCCATCTACCAGGCAAATTTCGCTTAACTCTTTTAGACTGCGTCGATGATCGTCCTATATCCAAGTCCATGATAAGAAGACTGGCCGCATTAGTAAACGCCAAACGAGTTACACTCGTGCAACAATTTTCCATCTAAGGTGTTTGTAAAGGAAACCGAGTGCATTCAGTTTATAAACTAGAGCGTTCGTATACAAAACTGAGTGCGGTTAGTTTCAAACTAAGTAAACTGAGCACGGAGCAGGTTCATCCAGCTGTTGAGAGGACACACTTGCTGCACGTTATTGTTATGAAATGGCGTCCGTAAGTTACGAAAAGTATGTTGCATGGTATATTGTTATAAAAAATATTTTACGTTTGCTGAAGCTGCTGGAAACTGCAACGAGGATACAGAATTTTTCAAATGCAATCATTTTATTGTATTTTTCAGTTTAGTCCATTCAAAATGCATATGTTTTAGTGTTGAGAAGGATGTTGATTTAAACCGTTATGAGCGAAATTTGAACTTCTCTCGCTCAATACTTTTGAAAAAAATGCAGTTTAAATTGAAATTTCTAAATTTTGATCTGTGCACTTTAAGGATGGCCACTCTTTCTTTAAAAAATCCTGTTGATTTTATATTGAGTATGAACTAAAAACCCTCCTCAGAAAAAATAGCAACAAACGTGAAACGTAAACAAACACGTCTCCTAGACGACGAAACTAAATAAACTGAAGTTGTTCGTAAAGGCAAAAGAAACTGATAACCACTGAAAGCACTAAATGCACGCATTCCAGTTTTCTTACGAAAACTCGTACAACGAGTTTGTCGTTTACGAATGAACCCACTGTTATGGGCTGGGATGCAGGCTATCCAATGATAGTCAATAAACCAATTTCATTGACCGATTCCAGTTTTTAAACCAATAATAAAACTTAAATCGGTCAATAAACCAGTTTATTGACCTTCATTAGAGGTTCTGCATCCCAGCCATGATTTGAAGCCGCAGAAAAGTATAAGTAACATAACAGTGAACACATTCATGAACGCTCAACCAGTTGCACTCGTGCAGCTAATTTTAGTTTTAGAAGTTTTTAAACTCTCAGTTTCAAAATCTAAACCAGTTGATCATTACTCTTAATGTCAGTTGAGTGTAGTTAGTTGAAAATTTAATCAATAGAAACAGGAGCCAGTTGACTGAGTTTCCGATAGCTTATTTACATTTCTTACGAGGGCGTTAAGGGAACCGGCAGCTTGAATATTAAGGGGATGTCCTACTCTCCAATGATCGCTTAAGTGTTCGGTAGTGGGTTCGATTCTCACTCATACCCTGGTTATATAAATTTCCTTTCTCTGTGCTAGTAAAAATATTCATAGTGTTGTCCACTTTACTCGACGAGGATTTATAAAAGGATTCTGGAAACGAAGGACACAAGTCCAAAGATAAATATTCCAAATATAACAACACAATTTATTCGCTTCGTTTCGAGAAACTGAGCTTATAAATTTTCGTCAAATAAAATGGACAACAAAATTCCAGTTTTTATTAGCACCGAGAAGGATAGCTGCAGTTTATAGGACAAACACAAACAATTTTGGCATGAGTGGGAATCAAACTCACGACCATACGCTTAAGCGATTAGCGGAGTGGAGGATAGGTCCTTAACCTCTCAGCCACCGGCTGACCAAGCAAACAAGTAAAAAATAATAATAATCTATTATATAAATGTGAAAGTTTGTCTGTTTGTTTGTTTGTTTGTTCGTCCGGGAACTCCTCCCACACCGTCAGACCGATCGGCTTGAAATTTTGCACATACACGTAAAACGACATAGAATAGGCCGTAAGCTACTTTAAAATTCTTGAAATCCACCCGTTCCCTAATTTTTAACGATTTTTCGCAATTTTCAGGGTAGAAAGCTACTCAAATGTCCGATTTCAGCACATTCGTGAGCATGCGCCGAGACGGTTGGTCCCAGACCTACCGAATTTTGCATACGGCTTCACTAGGACAGATCCTAACACGCCTCGGAGCGATTTTTCGAAATTCGATTAGAAAATGTTTTATTTTATGTTTTGTCCGATTTTTAGCGATTTTTCTCGCTTAATACGTAATAACGCCGGTAATTACACTCGCAAGAAAACGATATTTACATCATCGGATAGAGGAGAAAATTTGCTTTTCAAAACTGTTTGTTCGGACTGTGTTACATAATTTGCAGATTTTTGGGAATTTTTCAAATAAAATTAAATTTGACGCTGACTTTCGTAAAATATTTTTAAAACTGCTGCATCTTGAATTCTATCCGTCATAACTTTTTTATATTTTGTCAAATGACGGAGCATACATTTCGCCCTCTTTTAAAAGAGAAACCAGAGGAAAATATAAATTAGGAGATTTTTTACGAATTTTTAAGTAAAGAATGATTTTCATTTCAATAGCAGCTGCTTAAAAATTTCGGTATGATATCCTGCGTTTTGATTGTCTTGGAGACAGTAACAAGTTGAAAAAAAGTGCCAGTTGAAAAAAATAAATAAAATTAATTTAAAATAACTGAGTTTTCGCATGTGAAATGTGCGTCATTTTGATGTCACGAGTTTAAAACCCCTTTCCGAATTCAATCAGAATAACGGACTCACAAGCAAAACATACGCCACGCATGAAATAACACTATATTTTATTTTACGTTGACAGAAAAAGAATTGAATGCTGTTTTTTCACCAGTGAATTATCCAGCGTTATTTTCAATTGAGATTTTAAACGGGACACGTTTTCGAATCGCAGGAAATATATTGCGGGTGTTAAACCGGATCTGATTATGACCAAAAGGGGGACCCGTGCATTCATGAATTTGCCCACCCCCCCATCTATGAAATTTGTTTTATTTTTCATAAAATTTTGTTATAAAAAAATGAACAACATTTGAAATTGGGGCCATTTCGAGCCGGGGGCCCTGGGCAAAGTCCCGATTTGCCCATGCGATAATAGGGCCCTGGTGCTAAATACGCCAATCTGACAAGAATTATGCGTGAAAATTTATGGAGAGCTGATTTAGTGGCAACCATAAAGTGAAATAATTATCGTTTATGTTAATGCGTAAATTGCAAAGAATCACCATAGAGTAAAAGACGACATTCGTAGCAAATATCTAAACCGTTTCTTTAAATTAAGCATTAACGGTTGCAAAACGAAAATATATTGTATTGGTATCAGTAAAAGATAGTATAAGTAATAGTAAGTAGATATTCTAAGGCAATATTGAACAAAGCGCAATATACCGCATTAATAAATATTTCGTGAAACTAAGTCTTCTATTCATTTTTCAACAGCCGTATTACATCACAGCTAATTAAACATTAAGTAATTCTACGTCGCGTTAATATATCCCGCGGTAGTTTGAACAGAAAAGACTGTAATAGAACTATATTTTTTCGTGCAGATTCTGTTTTGTCACAAGTAGTTATGATTACATTTTAGGAAAATGTTCTCTTCTTGCCTTACAAAGAGTGGGTACACAACTACTAACTATAAAATAAAACGGTTCTCCACATCATGTAGTATCTAAGGTATTAATGGCATAACTTAAATCTAAAAAAGAGTATGATGTAGAAATGAGACATTTTGAAAATTAGGAATTTTCACTGCAACCGTCACGCTTTTCTTTTCTAATCGCGAATGACACCGACATAGTTTTTTGTGTCATAATATTAACAATGGTCTCAGGTCAGTACTTATACTACCTTTACAAATAACTAATGAGTAACTTTACGCCAAGAGTCAAATCATTTTGCTTATTTTTAGATTCCAAATCACTGGAATCAATTCGAACTATACATGTAAGATAAAGTTTCGTTCCCTACCGTGCGGAGAACGGGCACGCAGCTAGTAAATAAATAAAATCCAAATAAAACAACAATAACAATGACAAGGAGGATTTATGAGCAGTTCTTGAAACCAAGAACACAAGTCCGAAAATAAATATTCCAAATACAATAACAGCTCCTAAATGTAACTCCTAAATAACGGACCGGCAGCTTAGAGGTTAGCGTCCTGTCCTGTCCTACTCCACGCTAGTCGACTAAGCGTACGGCCGTGGTTCAATTCCCACTCATACCATGGTTGTTTAAATTTCCTTTCTCTCTGCTAATAAAATCTTTCATCGCGTCATCCACTTTACTCAGCGAGGATTTAGAAGAGCATTCTTGGACCCTAGCACACACGTCCGAAAATAAGGCTGGGATGCAGACGCACCAGTCTTTAAAATTTTTTATGGACGGGTTTATAAAATAAAATAGATGACCGGTCATTAAATAACGATGCAGACTCACTTTTATTGACGGTCATTTTGACTATTCACCGCTGCGTACCAAAATAAACATTACTGCGCCTTGGATATTATATCGAAAAATGGACCAATCAGAACACTTAGCTCTGGAGCTACACGATTTCGCACTTGGTACGTGTACACCTTCCAAAAAAAGTATTCGAGCAAGAGAGAAATTTCCTATTTTAGATTTGCGAATAATAATAGAGTTTTTGAAAAACGCACAACTTGATAGAAGTATGGAAATTAACACATTCGTGCCTGGATATTTTTGCGTCTTTCTTCGATTTTTGCTAACACCAGCAGTAATTGATAAATTTCTGATGTCAACTTTTTGAACAAGGGATGATTTCATTTAAATCATTATGTATAAAAATTGAAATGTCAACATCCCACTTGACCATATCAAAATGTTTTGTGGAATTGAGGTTCAATACTCGCGAATAAAGGCTCGGAAAAATAAATAACGTTTTCGAATAAAGTAATTAAAAAACTTTGTAAAAAACACACATAAGAAGTAAAAGGAAAGAGGATACGCGTTTCGTTCAAAAATTGTTTTGAACTTCTTCAGTCCAAGCCCTTCGACGTAAAGAACACTGGGAACTGAAAAGAGAAAAACAAGCAAGATGTTGCCACAAGGGGCAAAGAAAAGTCGAACAAAACCACGGAGAGGGGAGAAAAAAAAATTAAAAAAGGGGATAAAAAGGAAAGGAAAGAAGCACAAAAAATACAGAAATAAAAAAGGAATAAAGAAAAATAATAAAAAAGGGAACACACAAGTACAAACACACACACAAAAAAGAGAAAACAGAACAAACAAACAAAAAACAAATAGCACACGTTATTTTTTTTTTTTTTATAAAAACCACGAACAGGACAGCACAATAAATATATATATAAATAAATTATTATTTTATTTTTTTTAATAAAAACGAAAAAGAAAGACAGTAACACACGTACATACACATTAAAGAAACAGGGAAGAAAAAAAAAAGGGGGGGGTAGACGAAGAAAGTGAAAAGAACCTTACAACAGCAACTTCCAAGCAGAATGAACGAAAGGAACGGAAGAACCATCGTTCACAAGACGATCTAAGTGCTGGGTAATGGAAAAACCTTCCAAAAAATCCAGATGGGACAAAGACTGAGGAGTGCACAAAATCTTAGCCTTAGAAAACTGAAATCGATGATTGGAATTCCAACAATGTGAGGCAATAGAAGATTTGGAAAGTTCGTGCTTAGAGACATATCTCTCATGCTCTTTGAGCCTAAATTTGAGAGCTCTTCTGGTCTGACCAATATAGCCCAAATCACAAGATTCACAAGGAATATAATAAACACCCCAACGGTTCTCAGTAGGAATAGGATCTTTAAGGGAAGAAAATTTAAGTTTATTAACAGGTTTAAAAATGACTTTGAAACCGAAATTTTTGAGAAGTTTAGAAATTTTGTAGCATAAAGGTGAAAAGAAAGGTAGTACAATTAATTCGTTGTGAAAATTAATAGTATTAGTAGAAGTATTAGGCTTATTAAATTTAGAAACAGCTTTATCAATAATAGAGGGGCTAAAACCACGAGAAACAGCTAAGGATTTTAAGTAACTAATTTCATTATTAAGAGAAGAAGAATCAGAGCAAATTTTGATAGCACGAAACACATAAGTGTAAAAAGCAGAAAGTTTTTGCTGGTAAGGATGATTAGATAGGGCATGAGGAGGTAAAGATATAGAAAAGGGCTTGCGGAAAACAGAAGTAGAGAAACCGTCAGGATTCCTAGAAACAAGAACATCCAAAAAAGGTAAAGAATTGTTGCACTCCTCTTCTAGAGTAAATTGGATACACGGATCAACAGAATTAACGATCAAAAGTAAATTAGAAATATCACAATTGGAATCCACTAGAACGAAAGTATCGTCAACATATCTGACCCAGCACGGAAAATTAAAGACCTTGAAGAGCTTCTCTTCAAAATAATGCATATAAATATCACATAAGAGAGGTGAGAGAGAATTACCCATAGCAAGACCCTCGGTTTGTTTATAGAAAGAGCCATTAAAAATGAAAGCAGTTTGTTTAATACAAACGCTTACTAAAGCTATAAACTCTTTAATCTCAATAGAAGAATAATGAAACTCGCGTAAACGCTTTTCCAAACAGTCAATCGCACCTTGGATAGGAACATTAGTGAATAAAGATTTAACATCAAGAGAAAGCATTTTACAATTAGTAGGAGAAAGAAGTTTAACTTTGTTAACGAAATCATAAGAGTTTTTAACAGTGTGGGTATTACTAGCAGTCAAAGGTGAAAGAGTATGCGAGAGGAAACGTGCAAGGTTATAAGAAGCAGTACCAATGTTAGAAACAATGGGGCGAAAGGCAAGAGAAGGTTTATGAATTTTAGGAAGGGCATAGAAACGAGCACAGTTAGCAATAGAAGGAATAACATAACGTTTAGTTTGAGCATTTAAGATTACAGAGGACTTCACAGTGTGTTTAATTTCAGAAAGGTGACTGTTAGTAGGATCAGAATTTAATTTAGTGTATGGACCAGTGGTTAGCATGTTATTAATACAATCAACATAAGAAGATTTATCAAGTAAAACAGTCTGGCCGCCTTTATCAGCTTTAGTAATGAGTAAATTAGGGTTAGAATTAAGTTCTTTGAGAGCAGTTTTTTGAGAACGAGAAAGGTTAGATTTGGCATGCATATTATTTGAAGAGATAGTATTAGCAATAAGATGTCGCAAAGTATCAAGTAGGTTAGAAGAGAGTTTACTATTTTTAAAGGAGTTTTCCATAGGAGCAATAAGTTTGGAAACCGAAACGTTACTAACACGAGAAAAATTCAAACCTAAACTAAGAGCATCTCTCTGAGAATCAGTTAAAACATGTGAAGACAAATTAACAACAGTGTCCTGAACAAGAGGACTAACAGAACCGAGGGAAGACCTAACCGGAAGAAGAGCTTGGAATTTCTTATCCAAAGTAGCTCTGTGAGAAATAGAACGTTGTTCAACATAAGCGAAATTCCGTTTTTCCCAGTTAGCAAACGCAGGGTAAGACTTACTCAAAAGCAAATGGAGATCATAAAGATCAGATTCAAGAATCGAAACTTTATAACGAACATCCTGAATAAAAGCCCGTAAAACCGCCCGCTTAGACCTATTCAGAGCCTTATCAACACGAGAAGAACCGTGAATATTGCACTTAATGTCAATGAACTTAGGAATGACATTACTGCGTTTGCATCGAACAAGAAAACCTAAATGATTCAAGAAAAGAGAACGTTTCAAACGTAAACGGGAAAAACGGTTAAACAAAGATGAATCCATACAGAAAACACAAAAACAGAAAAGAAATAAGCAAGAAAAAGCACACGAAGAAGGAAGGAAGAAAAGAGAGAACAAAAGTGAGTGTTAATAGTCCAAATAAACAAAACAACTGAAAAAACACTCAAAATACTGGTGTTTAACGATAAAGTAATCAAAAAACTTTGTAAAAAACACACATAAGAAGTAAAAGGAAAGAGGATACGCGTTTCGTTCAAAAATTGTTTTGAACTTCTTCAGTCCAAGCCCTTCGACGTAAAGAACATAGGGAACTGAAAAGAGAAAAACAAGCAAGATGTTGCCACAAGGGGCAAAGAAAAGTCGAACAAAACCACGGAGAGGGGAGAAAAAAAAATAATAAAAAAGGGGGATAAAAAGGAAAGGAAAGAAGCACAAAAAATACAGAAATAAAAAAGGAATAAAGAAAAATAATAAAAAAGGGAACACACAAGTAAAAACACACACACAAAAAAGAGAAAACAGAACAAACAAACAAAAAAAAACAAATAGCACACGTTTTTTTTTTTTTTTTTTTTTTAATAAAAACCACGAACAGGACAGCACAATAAATATATATATATAAAGAATTTTTTTATTTATTTATTTTTTTTTATTATTATTATTTTTTTTTTTAAATAAAAACGAAAAAGAAAGACGGGCTTTTTATACAGACTTTTACGGGCTTTTATTCGGGATGTTCGTTGTAAAGTTTCGATTCTTGAATCTGATCTTTATGATCTCCATTTGCTTTTGAGTAAGTCTTACCCTGCGTTTGCTAACTGGGAAAAACGGAATTTCGCTTATGTTGAACAACGTTCTATTTCTCACAGAGCTACTTTGGATAAGAAATTCCAAGCTCTTCTTCCGGTTAGGTCTTCCCTCGGTTCTGTTAGTCCTCTTGTTCAGGACACTGTTGTTAATTTGTCTTCACATGTTTTAACTGATTCTCAGAGAGATGCTCTTAGTTTAGGTTTGAATTTTTCTCGTGTTAGTAACGTTTCGGTTTCCAAACTTATTGCTCCTATGGAAAACTCCTTTAAAAATAGTAAACTCTCTTCTAACCAACTTGATACTTTGCGACATCTTATTGCTAATACTATCTCTTCAAATAATATGCATGCCAAATCTAACCTTTCTCGTTCTCAAAAAAACTGCTCTCAAAGAACTTAATTCTAACCCTAATTTACTCATTACTAAAGCTGATAAAGGCGGCCAGACTGTTTTACTTGATAAATCTTCTTATGTTGATTGTATTAATAACATGCTAACCACTGGTCCATACACTAAATTAAATTCTGATCCTACTAACAGTCACCTTTCTGAAATTAAACACACTGTGAAGTCCTCTGTAATCTTAAATGCTCAAACTAAACGTTATGTTATTCCTTCTATTGCTAACTGTGCTCGTTTCTATGCCCTTCCTAAAATTCATAAACCTTCTCTTGCCTTTCGCCCCATTGTTTCTAACATTGGTACTGCTTCTTATAACCTTGCACGTTTCCTCTCGCATACTCTTTCACCTTTGACTGCTAGTAATACCCACACTGTTAAAAACTCTTATGATTTCGTTAACAAAGTTAAACTTCTTTCTCCTACTAATTGTAAAATGCTTTCTCTTGATGTTAAATCTTTATTCACTAATGTTCCTATCCAAGGTGCGATTGACTGTTTGGAAAAGCGTTTACGCGAGTTTCATTATTCTTCTATTGAGATTAAAGAGTTTATAGCTTTAGTAAGCGTTTGTATTAAACAAACTGCTTTCATTTTTAATGGCTCTTTCTATAAACAAACCGAGGGTCTTGCTATGGGTAATTCTCTCTCACCTCTCTTATGTGATATTTATATGCATTATTTTGAAGAGAAGCTCTTCAAGGTCTTTAATTTTCCGTGCTGGGTCAGATATGTTGACGATACTTTCGTTCTAGTGGATTCCAATTGTGATATTTCTAATTTACTTTTGATCGTTAATTCTGTTGATCCGTGTATCCAATTTACTCTAGAAGAGGAGTGCAACAATTCTTTACCTTTTTTGGATGTTCTTGTTTCTAGGAATCCTGACGGTTTCTCTACTTCTGTTTTCCGCAAGCCCTTTTCTATATCTTTACCTCCTCATGCCCTATCTAATCATCCTTACCAGCAAAAACTTTCTGCTTTTTACACTTATGTGTTTCGTGCTATCAAAATTTGCTCTGATTCTTCTTCTCTTAATAATGAAATTAGTTACTTAAAATCCTTAGCTGTTTCTCGTGGTTTTAGCCCCTCTATTATTGATAAAGCTGTTTCTAAATTTAATAAGCCTAATACTTCTACTAATACTATTAATTTTCACAACGAATTAATTGTACTACCTTTCTTTTCACCTTTATGCTACAAAATTTCTAAACTTCTCAAAAATTTCGGTTTCAAAGTCATTTTTAAACCTGTTAATAAACTTAAAGTTTCTTCCCTTAAAGATCCTATTCCTACTGAGAACCGTTGGGGTGTTTATTATATTCCTTGTGAATCTTGTGATTTGGGCTATATTGGTCAGACCAGAAGAGCTCTCAAATTTAGGCTCAAAGAGCATGAGAGATATGTCTCTAAGCACGAACTTTCCAAATCTTCTATTGCCTCACATTGTTGGAATTCCAATCATCGATTTCAGTTTTCTAAGGCTAAGATTTTGTGCACTCCTCAGTCTTTGTCCCATCTGGATTTTTTGGAAGGTTTTTCCATTACCCAGCACTTAGATCGTCTTGTGAACGATGGTTCTTCCGTTCCTTTCGTTCATTCTGCTTGGAAGTTGCTGTTGTAAGGTTCTTTTCACTTTCTTCGTCTACCCCCCCCTTTTTTCCCCCCTATTTCTTTAATGTGTATGTACGTGTGTTACTGTCTTTCTTTTTCGTTTTTATTTAAAAAAAAATATTTATTTATATATATATTTATTGTGCTGTCCTGTTCGTGGTTTTTATTTAAAAAAAAAAAAATCGTGTGCTATTTGTTTTTTGTTTGTTTGTTCTGTTTTCTCTTTTTTGTGTGTGTGTTTGTACTTGTGTGTTCCCTTTTTAATTATTTTTCTTTATTCCTTTTTTATTTCTGTATTTTTTGTGCTTCTTTCCTTTCCTTTTTATCCCCCTTTTTAATTTTTTTTCTCCCCTCTCCGTGGTTTTGTTCGACTTTTCTTTGCCCCTTGTGGCAACATCTTGCTTGTTTTTCTCTTTTCAGTTTCCTGTGTTCTTTACGTCGAAGGGCTTGGACTGAAGAAGTTCAAAACAATTTTTGAACGAAACGCGTATCCTCTTTCCTTTTACTTCTTATGTGTGTTTTTTACAAAGTTTTTTAATTACTTTATCGTTTAACACCAGTATTTTGAGTGTTTTTTCAAACGTTTTCGAATGATAGCGAAAATGCCGTCCCAAAAAAGGGACGCTAGGCATAAATGTTTTAATATTTATACATAGTCTAATTCATATTCTATGATAAATAATTTTTAATGTACAAAACCAACGTAGGAAATTTCTCTTTTGCTCGAATACTTTCTTCGGAGGGTGTTCGTTTACTAACTATGAGGCGGCGTATACTTCGCGCGGTTATTGTCTGATATGGCGAGTAAATTGATTTCGTCGACATTTGTACTGGCACAGCTGTTAGCACGAAGTTTTGTTTTGTTTTTCTATCCTTTTTTTTTTTTCAGGGAGACTGAAAATTTTATTTTTTCGTCTAAACTTATTTCAATAATGAATTTGAGTAAAATAAGAGTATATTGGAAAACTATGTACGTCATTTTAACCGTTAGCTAAGAGAATTATTAATATTTTTTTTTTATGATTATTTCATGAACTTTCTCCTTAAATTTCAAAAGGCGTCTTTCTTTATTTTAAGTACTCATTAATGCACGGAAAAAAAGATAGAACTAAAATAAATGTACTTGCTTTCAAATAAAATAAAATAATGATTATTTACTTATTTATTTATTTAATTTCTTTCTTTTTTCAGTAATTTATTTACTCAAAAATATTTTTTAAAGAGAGTGGTATCAAGATTTATTTTTTACACTAATTATACCAATCTATAGTATAACAGTGTGCATTTAGACAATTTATTCTAAATTTTTTCTTGAATTTGATATGACTAATTAGGACTGTTATTTTACTTTATCATTTAAACAATGCATACTACATTGCTTTTGAACAGTTTAAAAAGCATACAAATTTACCAAAGCTTTAAAATTTTTTCAGAATGTTTCTGTGTTATCTGAATTATGCATTTATACTAACCTTTACCCGGCGGGGAAATTTTGGCCGCACTGTTTCTGATGGACGGGAGCATCTGAAAAATGCTTTCCCCCATTTCAGTGACCCTTAGCTGAAGTTGCTATTTGTGCAACAATCATTGATGGATTACTCTTTCCCGCCCCACAAACAGTAACACGAACACAGTGAAGTAAAACGAACTTCTTGAACAAGGGGATTACCTGTACGCGTATAATCTCCTTTTTAGGAACTGGGGTGCAACTTAATTGATGGATGGATGTTGACATCTCTTCCCGCCGGTCCAGTACAGGTGAACAATTACAGAGGGGAGCAGCATTAGTTGGTCGATATATGAACCAAGCCCGTCCTTTAATGTGTTCTACTGCTTGGTTGAAAAATCGACCGCCCGTCTTCAAAGCGCTAACAGTGAACCTAAGGACACTTCGGTTCACTGTGTTGTGCTTTTTCTTGAGTTTGAAAGTTCTTGAACGAAGAAAAACATTTCTTCCACGATTATCTTCCACGTCTCAACTTTCTCGTTTGTACCTGCAGCCAATCAAATTTTTCCTGCAGATGTTTATTTATTGATGAGGCTACCTGTCGGGTATGTTTAACATCCATAATTCTACTCTGTGGGCTCATGGTAACCCACATGGCACTATAGCACAGGCCTACCAAGAAAGGTTTTCCATTAATGCTTGGACAGGAATCACCTGGACACTGTCTATGGCCAGCATTGGATAGAACGGGGCTGTGCAGTTCCCTGGCCACCTCGTTCTCCTGATTTAACCTGATTGGATTTTTTTCATTAGGGTCATATTAAAAGACTGGTACGAGAGTCCTATCACATCTGAAGAAGATCTTGTTGAACGCTTGTATGCTACTGCTACACATGTCTGTTACTGCTAACGTCTTTTCTAATAAGGCCGATCAATGCTCCGTCGTTGTGAATCTTGTATCGCTGTTGGTGACCACTCTTTCGAGCACCTCTTGTAAACTGATAATAAATTTTTGTTTTCTTTTGTCTTTACTTGTCTTTTCAGTTTACTGTTGTAGTGTCCTTTATGTTTCCTTTTCATCTTATTTTTAATTTTTGTTATAAGGAAACAATGGATTGTTGCCCAGCAACAACTGGCAGTTGTTGTTTTTTTTTGTTTTTTTGTATGGATGATAAATAAAGGATCGTGTTTTTCTTAAGTTATCGTGTCATTTAGTTTTATTCATTTAAAGAGTTAAAATCTTATAACTTGTAAAAAGATTAACATAAAATATCCCCTTCATTTGTGACTACCGGACGTGATCCTCGAGAATCGAAGATGGCAAATGAAGGCCGAAAATAAAAGTGACGCTTTGACATCGATCGCTAGAGTAAGCATTAAGGTCCCAGCATTTTGGAAACCGAACCCTAAGATATGGTTTCTCCAATTAGAAGCTCAATTTTATTCATTTAAGGAGTTATAAGCTTATTACGCGGGTAAAAAGATTAACATGAAATATCCCCTTCATTGGTGACTACCGGAAGTGATCCTCGAGAATCGAAGATGGCAAACGAAAGCGAAAAAAAAAGTGACGCTTTGACATCGATTGCTAGAGTGAGCATTAAAGTCCCAGCATTTTGGAAACCGGAACATAAGATATGGTTTCTCCAATATTAGAAGCTCAATTTCTAAATGCCTCAATTACAACAGATCAAACGAAATCCGATTATGCCATGAGTTCCATTGACGCCGAAATATTGTCGCAAGTGTCGGACATTCTGATCAATCTTCCAAAGGATGACAAATACGCAGCTATCAAAGACAGGCTAATTTCCATCTTTGCTGAAACCGAAAAGAAAAAGACCCAATAATTATCAACAGAGGTGGAATTGGGTGATAGAAAACCAGTTGTTATATCTCTCACATGCGACGCGTCAGATGCATCTATCGGGGCTGTCATTCATCAAATTGACCAAGAAGGGATGCGTCCATTAAGTTTCTTCTCACGCTCCTTAACTGACACACAGAGAAAGTACAGCGCATAGGATCGTGAACTCTTGTCCATTTAACACTGCAATAAAGTATTTTAGGTACATATTAGAAGGAAGGTATTTCAACATTTCTACGGACCGCAAGCCTATCACCTTCGTTTTACAACAAAATTTAGACGATGCCTCGCCCAGAGAAGTAAGACGATTGAGTTCTATTGCTCAATTTTCAACGAGTATTCGCTTCGTCGCGGGAGAACAAAACGCCGTTGCAGGTATTCTTTACAGAATCAAACCATCTCCAATTGATTTTGCAGCTATTGCTGATTTTAAAGATGATGAAGATTTAACAATTTAAAAAAAATCCAAGGCTGAAAATTGTTCAGCCCATTCCAGACACCCGAAAACCGATTTATTGTTATGTCTCCACCAAAAGTAACCGCCCATACATTCTCTCAAACTTTCGCCGACAAAGGATTCGAGTAAGAGATAAATTTTCTATTTTAGATTTGCGAATAATAATTAAGTTTTTGAAAAACGCCCAACTTGACAGAAATATGGAAAGTCATATTTATACATAGCCTAATTCATATTCTATAATAAATAATTTTTAATATACGAAACCAACGTAGGAAATTTATCTCTTACTCGAATATTTTTTGGAGGGTATATTTACTTACCCTATCATGCCCTATCTCCTACGGGGATTAAAAACACAAGAAAATTAATCACGAAAAGAATCATATGGCCAAATATCAATAAAGATTGTCAATTGTGGTGTAGGGAATGCATGGAATGCCAACGATCCAACGTTCCAAGACATACAAAGTCTGCTCTTATGCACTTGTAAGTTCCATCAGTACGTTTTTAACACGTACACATTGATACTGTTGGAGTCAAACCTCCATGTCAAGGTTTCAGATACTTACTAACGATGATTGATCGTTTTTCAAGATGGGCTGAAGCCCTTCCTATGGCGGATCAATCAGCAGAAATAGTTGCAATGGGCATGATCTCAACCTGAATTTCTCTTTGGGAATCAAGGACGTCAATTCGAAAGTCAATTCTTCTCATCTTTGAGCAAATATTTCGGTTTTCAGACTTCCAGAACAGCAGCGTGGCATCCACAATCGAACGGATTGATTGAGAGACGGATTGATTGGGTTGAAGCCCTTCCTATGGCGGATCAATCAGCAGAAACAGTTGCAATGGGCATGATCTCAACCTGAATTTCTCGTTTGGGAATCAAGGACGTCAATTCGAAAGTCAATTCTTCTCATCTTTGAGCAAATATTTCGGTTTTCAGACTTCCAGAACAGCAGCGTGCCATCCACAATCGAACGGATTGATTGAGAGACAACACAGGATTATAAAAACAAGCTTGAAATGCCATTTACAACAAAGCAAATCTTGTGTAGACACTTTAACTTTTGTTCTCGGATTAAGCTCTGCACTGAAAGAAGATATAGGATACTCTTCAGCCGAATTTCTTTACGGAACTCCCCTCTGTTTACCTAGAGTATTCGTCACTACGATCCCTAATGTCACACACTCAGAGTTTGGGCAAGGGCTGCTAAGTATTCTCCGTAACATGAAACCTTCTGCAACGGCTACTCATGGAAATACAATCGTATTCGTTTCAAAACATCATTTGAATTGCTCGCATGTTTTCGTCTACAATTATGCGGCCACTTCATCTTTACAACCAGTTTATCTTGTGCCTTATGCTGTCGTATACCGAACACCAAAGTATTTCGACGTTTAAGTTAACGGAACTATCAAAAGAATTTCAATCGATAGATTGAAGCCCTGTTTTACCATGAAAGGCAGTGATGAGCAGACTCTTGAAACCAACAGGCACGCGGTTTATTCAAATCCACACACCAGTGCGAACCCCGGGAAAACATTTCGCCACCGGTCAATCACAACATACCACAAGCAAAGAAAGGACCTTCAGGTTTCCATCCTATTTAAAGGATTATGTCTCCTAATAGTTTTCACTGGGAGGGGGGAGTGTGTAGCGTCCTCTATGTTTCCTCTTCATCTTAATTTTAATTTTTCTAATATGGCAACATTGGATTGTTCCCCAGCTACAACTGTCAGTTCTTTTTTGTATGGATGATAAATAAACGAGTTGTGCTTTTCTTAAGTTATCGTGTCATGAAATTTTATTAATTTGAAGAGTTAGAAGCTTATTACGGGCAAAAAGATTATAATATCTCCTTCACTGTGATTCATACTGCTTTTCCAGCTAGCGCTTTAATGTCTGATTACCGCACACACACACTCTTATACGAAATTTGCTTATTTAGGCTTGCTCTACCTGCCTTTACATTTTTTACATACTGTTTACAACCACCCTGTAAATATTATATCTCAAACTTTCAAGGTTAAATTCATGAGCGAAATGATATTTTTAGAAGTATATTACTAGAAAAAATACAGTTAATAAAGATTCTTTTTTTTCTGTGAGAGCTATTTAAATTTCAAATTGTTATTTTGTCATCTCTGTGTTTCTGCTTTCTATGATAACATTTAAATTTTAAATATGCGCTTAGAAAAGTTCGGGAAAAATTAAATATAATTTCTAATTATATATTCAGGCTATACTCGCGGGGAAAAAGAAATTTGTACAAAAGTTAGCCAAGCAAGCAATCCATAAGGTATGTATAAGATTATATTAAAACTTTAATTTACATACAATAGGTAAATCAGAATTGTGTTTCAAGCCGAGAGTTCATAGGTAAAGCCAAATTTACATTATGAATATATTTTCTTTAGAAATTTTCTCAAATTAGAACCGTTCACATTCACGATAAATTTATCGTCTGATATTACTTTTAAATGAAGTGAAGTGTGCACGACTTCTTAAATCTACATAACTTCGATATTTATTCTGAAAGGAACAGTATGACTAAAATTCTGTTCATTTTGGTGATTACTTTTAACATTTATTCGAAATTTATCTTTACTTTTACTCTCATATAAGCATATACACTAAAGGTGTAGTATAGTATAATCGTGTATAGTTAAAAACAAACTTTTTTTTCTTTTTGAGGATGATTTTATGCGTATCACTTTATGCTTCATAAATGGTAAATATAGAAAAAATTCCAATTTGTTTTCTATTTAATTACATGATGAATTTATGTTTTACTCAAAGTGCGATATTTTGTAAAGTTGATTGATCACTAAAGAATAAAGATTATACAGATTGAGAAACCGAGATAAAAGAAATGATTTTATTAAGTACAAAAATAGCAAGGAAATTATTAATAGATTTTCTTTTCCAAATGAATGCAACTTGTAGACTTATTTGAATTGATCAATGAATCGTTCAGAAATCGAAGAAAGTGAAGAATATTTAACATGAAAAATCTTTAATTTCTCCAATATATTTCGTAGGATTTCGTAGGTCAGTTTTAGTCGACAACAGTAGGAATCCCTGGAAACAAAATCTGATGCCACTGAAAGTTATACGTTCGCAACATTTTATTTTTCAAAATATCGTATTATAGTCCAGTCATTTGGCTTTAAAAAGGGGGTTACCTGGAAAGTTTTCCGGGAGTTTTGAAAATGGGCAATTTTATAGACTTCTATGTGCTCTTTCCGAATTTCAACTTTGACCCCTCGTATCTTTGTACTGCCGCTCGCGCCACCACATTCGAAAAATGGCGCCTAAAAGCAGTTTTTTGACAATATCTCCTTTCCGGCTCATTTCACGAAAAAAACAATTACAAAAAAGAAACTAGAGAAAATCTCCTACAATTTATGTTATTACTTTTTTTGGTAAAATCAATAGTTTTCGCGTAGGAGAGCCGTAAACCATTATCCATCTAAGCCACCTGTTCGAAACAGCCGCGATGTGACCCTGACGTGAAGACACCGATGAGTTTAATGTATCACGAGCTTTATAAGTAATTATTTAATATTTATTTGAACTTTCATATTGCTGCAACTATTGTAACCGCCAAATATACACCTGGAATTGGGTTTTTTGTAACCATTTTCGTTTCTCCGTTTTTCATATATTTTTATGGTTCGATGTTTCGCAATTGCGATGTCCATATTAAAATTTTGTTATAATTAATCCGTTTGTCATTATTTATATATAACCTGCATAGTTGTGTGTGTGTGTTCAATTCCAACCTGTGACATTTAATTTTAACAGGATATATTTGTGAATGCGTCGCATTTCGGTTTTTTACAACAAATACATATATTCAACAAAAAGTATCATAGATAAACCAGCCGCAGATAATATTTTATTCTTGCATGCCTTCAGCAGCTGTGATACAACATCATCATTATTTAATCAAGGAAAAATGAAACTTATTAATGTACTCCGAAAAAATCCAGATTTAGAGGTTATCCAGGTATTCAAAAATCCGAATGCTGATCCAGAGATCATTGCTAAAGCTGGAGAACTCTTCCTTCTTGAATTATACAGTTACAGTAATGTGAAAAGTAAGAAAAGTATGTCTTTAAACAACTACAGATATTCATGCCTCACAACATCAGCATATAAAAGTAAATTTAATATTGCGTCGCTACCACCAGCAGAAGGAGCAGCAAGAAAACATTCGTTCCGAACCTATCATCAGGTTATTCAGCAGTGGTATGAGAATGAACAAAATGCAGAGCAATAGGGGTCGAAAAGAAACAAGGACGGGCTAATTCCTGTCACCACACTCTAGGCCCTAGCTCCGGAAAGCTTGTTAAAACTTATTTCTTGCAAATGCAGAAAGAGATGTCAGAAAGCCTGTGGATGCAGAAAGGCTGGGTTAAAGTGCATCGTTGTATGCACGAATTGCAATGGTACCTGTGATAACTCGCAAGTTCCATTACAAGATAGCGATGAAGAGGAAGAATCGGAGACTATTTTCGAGCAAACGTATGATGAAATCGAGAACGAAGAAGATTGCGATGAAATTGATAATCCCATCGCGGCTGATGTGGAAGAAATTTAGGTCTGTGACATTTCGACCGGTACTAGGGACAATGAACTCGCAACACCTGGTCCATCAAGAACAGCGAAGCGAAGAAAAATGCGCTAAATTTTGGATTAGTTAAATGTACGTAGATTAGGCCTACTGGGGATACCACGATAATAATTAAAAATAAAAAAACGCGCCGCTTACTCTACCTCACAAGGTGGTGTGGAAATGAGTTTTTCGCCAAAACGCATACTGAACTACACATTCCGGCGCTCGTACGCCAAAACTTTTGATTTTATGAAAAAAAAGGTAATTACGTAAATTGTAGGAAATTTTCCCTAGTTTCTTTCGTTTTTTTTTTTTTCGTGAAATGAGTCGGAAAGGAGATATTGTCAAAAAACTGATTTTTCGAATGTGGCGGAGCTAGCGGCAAAGATACGAGGGGCAAAGTTGAAATTCTAAAGAGCACATCGATATCTATAAAATTGCCCATTTTCAAAACTCCCGTAAAACATTCCAGATAAAACTACCAAATGACTGAACTATTAAAGCTGTCTAAATAAATTAATTTTAAAAGTTCTTTTTGAGGTAGAACTATTTTTAAAACATGCAAATCATAAAAGACTAAGCGCACATGTCACAAATTGTTTTATGAACTCTTTTAAATAATAAATTAGTGATCATTAGTATTGAGCAACAACCTCATTGTGCAACTTAGGAGTCACCATTTCTTTTTCAATTCCTGTTATTAGGTCACACTCTCCCTATACAGGGTGTCCAGCCTTAATGTGACCCAATAGCTAATTCCCGAACCATTCGGTTTAGATATGCACTTCCAACTTGAAAAATGTTTTTAAAAAGGTAAAGAATGTTTTTACATGCTTTTCGAACCAAAAAACCCATTTAGAAAAAAATTACAAAAATTAAATTTTTATTCGGTCCTCAGGTCCTATCACTTATATTTAGGAAAAGATGCAGTACACAAAAACAAAGTAAACACAAAAAGTTTCATTTTATTACGATAAAAACTGACCAAGTTATGGAACTTTGAAAATCATACATTTCATCCATTTTCTCGGCCAATTTCAAGAAGCTAGTAAGGGACCGTCTCCAAAGTGAAATTAATTGGAACACTGCCAGGAAACATTCGCTCTTGCACGTCACTCTTATGTAAATCGTTTTTAAATTTAAAAGTACACACATTACGTTAATATTACAATAACTGAGTACTTAAGAAACAAAATTTATTCTGTGTACGTGTAAAACAAAGATAAAATAAAATATTTTGGACGAAGAAAACTTTTCAAAAGCAGTTCCAAAAACTTAGACTTATTTGCCTGCGGCTTCAGACTGATTTTCTGCGGTACTGATCATGGCAAACGTTAAAAATCTGTTGTGTAGTCGCTTGCAATTGCATACAGTCGTATTCTAATATTACGAATTCTAGTACAGGGGAACGAGAAGTATACAAATGAAGAAAACTGCGAAATGGTACTGTTGTATGGGCAGTGTAATCGAAATAAGAGAGAGGCGGCAAGACTTTATGCCGTTAAATTTCCAAGTCGAAGACATCTATCTTATTGTACAATTGCCCGTGCAGTTCAACGCTTGTATAGAACTGGGAGTTGTCATAGACGTATTCCCTTGTCTCGTGCCACACCTTCAAGCTTGCGGATACCCGCTGAGGATGTTCTAGGATATGCCCTGGCTCATCCTGAAAGTAGTGTCCAGGATATTAGGAAGGCTTGTTCCTACTCAAAATCGACGGTGTGGAACATATTACATACGTACGGTGCATTTCCTTATCGTCCAGTCCTGGCGCAGGAGCTAATGCCTGGAGACCATTTGTATACATATCGTTCTCCCATACTAGAATTCGTAATATTAGAATACGGCTGTATGCAATTGCAAGCGACTACACAACAGATTTTTAACGTTCGCCATGATCAGTATCGCAGCAAATCAGTCTGAAGCCGCAGGCAAATAAGTCTATTTTTTTGGAACTGCTTTTGCAAAGTTTTCTTCGTCCAAAATATTTTATTTTATCTATGTTTTACACGTACACAGAATAAATTTTGTTTCTTAAGTACTCAATTATTGTAATATTAACGTAATGTATGTACTTTTAAATTTAAAAACGATTTACATAAGAGTGACGTGCAAGAGCGAAAGTTTCTTGGCAGAGTTCCAATTAATTTCACCTTGGAGACGGTCCCTTACTAGCTTCTTGAAATTGGCCGAGAAAATGGATGAAATGTATGATTTTCAAAGTTCCATAAAATGGTCAGTTTTTATCGTAATAAAATGAAACTTTTTGTGTTTATTTTGTTTTTGTGTACTGCATCTTTTCCTAAATATAAATGATAGGACCTTGGGACCGTATAAAAATTTAATTTTTGTAATTTTTTTCTAAATGGGTTTTTTGGTTCGAAAAGCACGTAAAAACATTCTTTACCCTTTTTAAAACATTTTTTAAATTGGAAGTGCATATCTAAACCGAACGGTTCGGGAATTAGCTATTTGGTCACATTAAGGCTGGACACCCTGTATATACATTTTGTACAAATTTTAAATCGTTAATAAAACACTTTTTATTCATCCACTCAAGTTCAAATACATTTTTTTAAACTTTTAGTGGATGACACTGGATGTTAATACAGTTTTGGTGCCAATCAACTGGGTAATTTATCTACAGGACCGCTCAAAAGATTCGAAATACATTACGCTCTATGGGCCGAAATTCATTAAATTCGCATATCTCTAAAACTATTAGACGTAGAATGTTGAAACTTCATATTCAGGATTATTGTAACATCCAGTTGTGCACCCGCCATTTCGGTCCCATTTTACTGTATAGTTTATCTACAGAGCCGCCCAAAAGTTCAATACATGACGCTCTATGGGCCGAAATTCATTAAACTCGCATTTCTCAAAAACTATTATATCTAGAATGTTGCTTTAGTAAAAATATTTCCAGTGGAATTTGAAACCACGTTTTATGAATAGCACATCGATTATCCAACTAAAACTTACTACAAAAAGAAAAAGAAAAAAAATTGAAAGACCGAACTCGTAAAGTTTTGCTATTTCAGAAATCACCAAAAAAATAAATCACAGATGTTATGAATGAGTTAACGGCACGGCACTTAAAATCTACTTAACAGAAATAAGTAACAGCGCCCTTTTATTTCTGTCTAGAGAACAATATCTGTAACTGTTAATCTCTGACTGGCAGAAGAAAAACAATTATGATTAATGGCTTTATTTTTTGTAGAGGATCTCTTCACGTCACGCAGAAATGTAAGGAAGTCATAAAACTTCAAAATAGGGAGAGAAAAAAAAAGTCAACAGCTATTCTCTTAAGAAAAATATTGTTTCGGTTTTTATCAAACGTCTTTACTAAGCAAAGAGAAAGAAATATTTCCTTTCAATGTTCCTTGATCCATTTGATAGCTGATTGGAATTTGATATGATGAAACAGGCAGTGAGAGATAAACATTTCCTAGCATTTTTTCTCCTTTCTTTTTTTTTTTTTTTTTTTGACGGGGGGTGGGGGATGAGATGCATCTTTTGTACTATTAGATATGTGCGTTTTACCTCGTTCAAGGCTGAACTAGAGTTGCTCGTATTTGGTCGTAGGTTGTTATCCAGGCTTCAACAATTTCAGAAATAACATGCAATTTAAAAGGATAGGTTTGGCTAAAAATATACTGTTAGATGGCTCTGTCTACGCAGATAAAAACCACGCTGTTAGAAACCACGTGTTTATAATATTTGACCAGACTGTACATCAAAATGCGACTTGTTTATAAATATAATTTTCGCAGCTTAGATCGCTGCCTACTTAGATTTTAAGGGATTTATACTTTTATCGTAGAGACGAATTTGTCCTCTAGAAATTGGCGAATTGTTAAAAGCTTTGGCTTCATGCAACGTGCGTAGATCAATTTTAGCCTTGCTTCGTTTCAAATGAAATGACACACAACAGATTTCTGTCTCAAATTAAAACCTCCCACACAAGGATATTAGGTTGCTACATTAATTTAATTTTAATAATTTTGTTTGCCGTAATAATCCGTTAATAATAATCCGTTTGCATAGGTTTCTGAGTAATTTCAGAAAATAATAATAAAGGAAGCCTATTAATAATCGGCGTATGTACTATAACATTAATTTAAAATTTCGTTTAGTTTTTATTCTTTTATGGGATAAAGGCCCCAGTTGTTGTTACTACCCTAATTATTGACAGTTATTCCTTCAATGTTCAAAAATCAGCATTTGAAGCCACCAAGACTGTCAAACTGGGCTTTTAACCTGAGCCCAACTGATCAGCCACAGATTCCCGCCTCGATCCAGTCGCCTTGACTGATGCGAAGCCCGGTAGCAAAGGGTTAATTTATTGGTGCCTCGCAGAAGTTCGTGAATTAAAGGTTTCGTTTAAGAGGTTAGATCTCGGTTTCGCCTATTAAAACCATGAAACTTCGTGTTTCTCCACATGAATTGTTTTACCTATTTTGTTGCTACTTTTACTTAGCGAAAGTAGTTTCCAAATGTAAATTTTCATTTAAGCAATTATAATTAGGTGTTTCAACAAATAGCAATCCAAATCATCAACTGAATCAATTATCGACACTCCTGTAAACTTCACTTTAAAATGTTTCTAAAGCTTGATTAAGATCGTTTTTCGAGTTTGAACAGAATTGTGCTACTCCGTTTTTTAAAATAACGAAGGAATCTAATTTTTAGCAAGGATTGTCAGCAGCAGGTTAACGTACGAGTCAATAACTGGAATCCTATAAGCCAATTTTTAATAGATTGAGTGTTCACATATCGACACCTCGAAATTTTATAAATGCAGTTTAAAATATACCTACCTATCATGTAAATTTAAATTGTTATGTTAATCCATTTTGTTCAAAATAAATTTGTTTAAAATTTAATTACGGTATCAATAATGCGGTTCTTTTCCCTTTCAATAATTGAATTGTATGTGCATAATCAGGCTCTTATCCTTGACAACAGCTATTTCATTCATGTGAAAACTTGCTGCTGAATTTCTACTCATAAAACTGTAAAATGTATATTAATTTGACAGAAATATTAAGCGGGCTCGGTACTGCAGAGCTTGGCCTTAAAACTTTCGTTTTGAAGCGTAAAGATTGATTTCTAAAAAGGAAAGATATTAAGAAAATAATGCAAAATTTTCATTAAGTGTTGATAATTGATAATGAGTACCTTTTATGTGCGTTATTTTCATTAAATGTTGGTAATTGATAATAAGTACCTTTTATGTGCGTTATTTTACAAACTTTCAATTATTTCATTGAACAAGAATATATTTCTGGAACGTTTTTAGTAATTTTCTCAAATTCTTTTCTGCCTCGTGGAATAAAATTCATTTGTGTTATATGGGCTCTATGCGTACTACTGTGAAATAAAACTGTAAAAATATAATTTCCACTCCTCGCAAACAGAAAGTCTCCTGTTGGTAAAATGCACTGACAGATGAAATATAACCGCAGGAATAAACAACTTTTGTCTTAAGACACTTTGATAAACGTGTTATTTTCGTTTTGAATTTTTTATGTTCAAGAATATAGAGAATAAAATTATGCTAAGCACCTTGCAGGTAATTGCTTTTTTCCCCTCCATAATTCTTTGCAGAGCAAAAATCGAATTTTTTTATACAAAATTATTTATTTTCCTATTATTCCTCCTGACTTTAGCGCAGAATATAGAAGATATAAATTATTGTAACCAAATTAAAGTCTTTAGATGCGCCCAGTCACTAATAAATGTTTTCGGAAATTCAAGTCATGCGTACCTTAGAAAAAAAAAATTATAGATTTTTTTTTTTCTTCTTCTTTGTGTAAAAACAGTATTTCGAACTTATTGGATCAAGATAAAAAATAAATTGAATTAATCTTGAACAAAGAATTTTTTTAAGCAGACTTTTTTTTACATAGAATGATCCCCTTTGGGCACGAAATACATCGCTTTTTATGAGTACGGGATGGCAGAACTTTTAAGTTTTATAAGAAAAAGAAGAAGACGTATCATTCCGAAATCATCGATTATAAAACACTTTCCAACACAAAAGTCTTACATGCGCTAAATTTGGCGAGGAATCATCAAAAATGGCAACATTTTATGGATAACCTCAAAGCAGCTGTTTAGCACTGCTAATCTAGTTGTGCTAGACCCTGTAAAAAACTGTAAAGTTATTTTATCTGTGGCGTCTGACCTTCATTCGCCACCAGTGTTTGTGCACCAACTGAACTGTTCCGAGAATTAACGTCGGAATCAACTCTAGCGATGCTCCAGATGCGTTTCAGTGTCAATGGTTCACGAGACTGGAGTAGAGTGTCACCTCACTTGTACTGCTGTGCAGCCAGTATGCAAATACTGTGCAGAGTATAAGAAGCTTGCACGTGCAGTACTCGCAGCAGTATGATATTGTCAGTTCCCTAGTTTAGCGCTAGCGTATAGCTGAGTGCATAAGGCCCGACCGTACTATGGCGGCTCTTGCACCTGGAACTTTATAATTTATATTCCGATAATCTTTGTTCTGTTATTTTGTTTGTTGAGTTTTAATAAAAGTTGTTAGTTACTGTTCACTTCGTCTTTTAATGAAATTTAATGATGTTTAATTAAAAAAGTAAAACCTTCTGATATAAGTCAAGTGTGGCTTCCGTAAACTAAAAGTTGGAAGACCCACAAGTGGTGACCCGGACTATGAATAACTTCTGACAGCTGTTGACTTTGAATAATTTTTGGCGGCGGTCTACAAGCGTTCCTGAAATCTGATGTATCAAGATTATGAGCTCTGGAGTTTTTGGACTCTTCAAGTGAAAGTTTAGTGTGCATCTTTTTCAAGTCATCTGGTTAAAGTAGTTTTTCAAGACTTGCGAAGTGCAATAAAGTGCCAGCCAGCGTAAAGCAGTGAACTCGAGTAAAAATTTGGAAATTAACTTGCAGCTACTTCTCTCCTGCACTGTGTCATGGCGCTCTATTGTTGTGGTAAAATCAATTACTTTTGAAACTAAGGTATTTTAAACAAGTTCGGTAACAGAATACATGTTTATACACCTTTTTTCATATAATTGATTTTGAAACATGTTTATACAACCCAACACTGTTTAGTACTGTGCTTATACACTCTTAACTTCACTTTCACATTGTTTTAAGCCAAATTGAATTTAATTTTTGAATAACTATTTCTGAAGTTATTGAATTCATAGTGTTTATACATTAATTCTTGAATTATATAATGCCGAATCCTAATACGTCAGAAATCTCGAGAGTGGCATTTAAAGCCCCCCATCTCTGGAAAAATGAAGTTGAACTGTGGTTCTATCAAATAGAAGCTAGTTTCATAACATCGAACATTACGGTAGAGGAAACCAAATTTTACAATGTTATCGCATCTTTGGATGCCGAGACAATGACAATCGTTAAGGATATTGTACGTTCCCCCCCTGACGAAAAACCGTATACTGTTTTAAAAGAACGGATAATCCAGCATTACGCGCAATCCGAAAGTTCTTGTTTGCGTACACTGCTACAAGACTTACAGTTAGGGGATAAACGTCCTTCGCAGTTGTTAAATGAAATGAAAACATTGGCTGAAAATAGAATGACTGATAACATATTGAAAGAAATTTGGTTAAACCGTTTACCTATAAAATTGCAACAAATACTTTCAATCGGTAAAGATGATCTCGGAGATCTGGCAAAAATTGCAGACCAAACAATTGAAATTTCTGGATCTCCTGACACGGTTGAAAGTGTATCTCAGGATGACCTAATAAAAAGTTTGCAGCATCAGATTTCTGCGCTCTCTGATAAAGTAGATAAATTGACAAAACAAACTAGCTACCGACCAAGAAACCGCTCAAGATCCAAGTTTCACTAAAAATAGAAATAAATCTAAACCATTCTGCTGGTATCATTTTAAGTTTGCTGATAAAGCTAGGAAATGTGTTAAACCATGCTCGTATGCTTTAAACAAGTAGGCCCCTCCAATTTGGCGACGGTGGGGGACTGCAAGCGTACAAGTCACCTAATAGTATTTGATAGGAATTCCGGTTTCAGTTTTCTCGCAGATACAGGCGCTACAGTTTCGGTGCTGCCTCGTAATACTCGAATACATAAAACTCCGAAAGACTGCATGTTGTACGCAGCAAATGGTACAAAAATACATACATACGGATTTAAGAAATTGACTTTGGATTTAGGGCTGCGTCGCGAATTTCCATGGACTTTCATAATAGCTGAAGTCACGCGACCGATATTAGGCGCAGACTTCCTCGGTAATTATGGAATTTTGGTAGATATAAAAAATTGCAAATTACGCGACCCCCTCACCACAATTTCAACTAAAGTTCCTGTAGTTAACACATCGGCGATAGAATTGCAAACTGTTCTTAAAGAATCTAAATATCATGAATTACTAGCAGAATTTCCCAGCATAACCAACCCAGCCTCATTAAAAAACATGAAGAAAAAGCATAATGTTTCTCATTATATTTTAACTAAAGGCCCACCAGTGTCTTCAAAAGCTCGTAGATTAGCTCCCGAAAAGCTGAAAATTGCAAAACGCGAAATTTCAAAATTATTGGATGAAGGGATTCTAAGACCTTCAACTAGTCCTTGGGCAAGTCCCATACACATAGTTCCAAAAAAGAATGGAGAATGGAGGGTATGTGGCGATTTTCGTAAATTGAACGCCATAACAATCTCCGATAAATATCCCATTCCTCACATACAAGATTTTTCGCACGCTTTGCATAACAAGCGGATCTTTTCACGGCTAGATCTAATAAAAGCATATCATCAGATTCCGTTGGATAAAGACTCTATTCCAAAATCGGTGCTAATTACGCCATTTTGATTATTCGAGCACAAATTCATGTGCATGGGCTTATCCAATGCTGCCCAAAGTTTCCAACGATTCATAGATGAAGTGCTCAGAAATTTAGATTGCTGCTTTGCATACTTAGATGTGTTAATCGCATCAAGTACAGAGGAACAGCACCTAGATGATCTAAAAACAGTATTTAAGCGATTAGATGATTATGGTGTAGTTTTGAACGTCGAAAAATGTGTTTTGGGCCAAACGCAAATTAATTTCCTAGGCCATATGGTTTCTAGCAAAGGGTTATTTCCTCTACCCGAAAAACTAGAAACCTTAAAAAATTTTCCTTTACCTAACACTGTACAGGAATTACGACGTTTCTTAGCAATCTTAAATTTCTATCATAGATTTTTGAAAGGGGCTGCCGCAATACAAGCTCCGTTATACGAACATTGTAAAGGCTCAAAAAAGAACGATCGCACTAAAATTGATTGGTCTGAAGACCTAATGCAAAAATTTTCGGAATGTAAAGCTCTTATTTCAAACGCAACTTTACTTGCGTATCCCGACCCCGATGCAGAACTGGCCTTAATGGTTGATGCATCGGATTTTGCGATCGGCTCTGTATTGCAGCAAATTCGCAATGAAATTGCCGAACCACTCTCATTCTTTAGTAGAAAGCTTACTAATCCCGAAAAAAATTATAGCACATACGATCGTGAACTACTAGCCATTTACAGTTCGGTTCGACACTTCCGGTATATGTTGGAAGGTCGGATATTTACCATATACACTGACCACAAACCTCTAACATTTGCTTTTTCAAAAAACAGTAAAAGTGCATCTCCCAGACAAGAAAGACATTTAGAATACATTTCACAATTTTCCACAAACATAAAACACATATCTGGTAGCAAAAATATAGTCGCAGATTCATTATCCAGAATTGCTGGAATTTCAGAGATTAAACCACTAGACAATGTGGATTATAGAGTGCTGGCGCAGACACAGTGCGGAGATAAAGAACTGGAAGATCTTAAATCTCTATCAAACCTAATATTCAAAGAGATTAAACTATCAAATAGTCAGAGTAGCCTATTCTGCGATACGTCGACTGGCAATATAAGACCTTACGTTCCAGAGCAGTTCCGGCAAGCAATTTTCCAAATGCTTCATAATCGCATCCTGGAATAAAAGCTACAGTGAAATTGGTGAGCGACAGATTCATCTGGAAATCCTTAAAGAAAGATGTAGGAAATTGGACTAGAGCTTGCATAAATTGCCAGAAGTCGAAAATACAGAAACATGTCATTTCGCCAACGGCTTCGTATCCGTTGCCAAGGAGCAGGTTCAGCCATGTGAACGTGGATATCGTAGGTCCGTTACCTCCTTCCAAGGGATTCATATATTGCTTAACTTGTGTAGATAGATTTAGTAGATGGCCGGAGGTTTTTCCGATGCCAGACCAGACTGCCGAGACCGTGGCGACGACATTTTTTTCTGGTTGGATAGCGCGTTTCGGCGTACCCGACACTATTTCCACAGACCAAGGTAGGCAATTTGAAAGTCATCTCATTAGTAGCTTGGCAAGATATCTTGGAATGGAAAAAATCCATACCACAGCTTATAATCAGTCTTCAAATTGATTAGTAGAGAGATTTCATCGCCAGCTGAAGGATGCTGTGAAAGCGCACGCTACAGAACGATGGACTGAAGTATTGCCTGTGATCTTGCTTGGCATCAGAGCCTCTTTTAAAGAAGACATACAAGCCACAGTGGCAGAAATGGTGTATGGTTCACCTTTGCGACTGCCTGGCGAGTTCTTCAGACTCTGGACCAGCAGTAGTTCAAGCAGAATTTCTTCAGATGTTGCGAGAGCATATGCAGAAGTTACGACCTGCACCCATGTCTCGTCATAGTATGCCTAACATTTTCGTGCACAAAGAACTGAAAAATTGTTCGCATGTGTTCGTTAGACAAGATATAGTGCGAAAACCACTCCAGCAACCATACAACGGTCCTTTCAAAGTTATCTCTCGTCAGACCAAGCATTTCACACTGGACATAAGAGGCATACAGAAAGTTATTTCTATTAACCGCCTCAAACCAGCCTACCTGCTAAATCCAGCTATTTTGCAGGATGAAAAGACTCCTAATCCTACTGAAAGTCAAGGCATGACTTTGCGGTCCGGTAAGAAGGTGAACTTCTGTGACCAAGTATCGTCTAGCCGACTGGAGGGGGAGTCCTGTGGCGTCTGACCTTCATTCGCCACCAATGTTTGTGCACCAACTGAACTGTTCCGAGAATTAACGTCGGAATCAACTCTAGCGATGCTCCAGATGCGTTTCAGTGTCAATGGTTCACGAGACTGGAGTAGTGTCACCTCACTTGTACTGCTGTGCAGCCAGTATGCAAATACTGTGCAGAGTATAAGAAGCTTGCACGTGCAGTACTCGCAGCAGTATGATTTTGTCAGTTCCCTAGTTTAGCGCTAGCGTATAGCTGAGTGCATAAGGCCCGACCGTACTATGGCGGCTCTTGCACCTGGAACTTTATAATTTATATTCCGATAATCTTTGTTCTGTTATTTTGTTTGTTGAGTTTTAATAAAAGTTGTTAGTTACTGTTCACTTCGTCTTTTAATGATGTTTAATTAAAAAAGTAAAACCTTCTGATATAAGTCAAGTGTGGCTTCCGTAAACTAAAAGTTGGAAGACCCACATATCCTTTAAATGAAAAGCATTCCGTTAAAAACGTCTATAGACTTGTAATTTGCTTGAACTCGAGCAGTCTCTGACCTGAAATGTATCAAAATTTGTTTGAGTGATTCAATAAGAGAACTGTAAATGTTGCATACGCTCTTTTTGAAGGAATTATTCTGTAAACCTTAATTAACAATCGATATTAAATTTTTTTCGACTGAAATGGGCGAATGTCTATTAAAATCAAATTCCAATTTCAAATAGCATTCTATGTATATCAATAAAATGCTATTTGAACAATTACACATCTATTTTAAATCAACCATAAATGCATACCATTTCCGATAGGGTATAGTGCATGGGAATAACATATGCAAATTTCGTTATGATCGATATTGACGGCAGTTAGAGCACGGACAGACTGACAAACCGGAACCAGAACATATCTTTTTTTGCAAGGTGTTGCTGAACGAGAAGTTGAGACTTTTTCGAAGCTTGAAATCAATAGCATTCTAGTGCTAGAAAAAAAAAGAGACACTGCTTTAAATATGTTTATTCCTTTTACGAATAATGTTTATATATGAAATGGAAAAGCACAACATAGAAAACTTTAAATAAAAGAATACAAATTAAATCACATTGATCTATGATTAATTTAGGAAAAGGGGGGGGGGGTATTATGCACTTAAATCAACGTCGTTACAATCTCAAGCTTCGTCCATATGCAGGACTTTAACTGTTTCAAAGTAACATAAAAGCATCTTCTGAATAATAGTTTTTTCAGAAGAAGAAAAAATAGGAAGATAACGTAATGTGTTGTGTACGTGATAGTTAATGGCAGTATTAGTCGGAATTTTCTGAAAAAATATTTCATTTTCAAAGCAAACTGAAATCAATGTGGTACTTTTGAGTGCATTTCTAACTACGAGGGCTGTAAATTAAGTAATGGCAACACAGGTGTATATATCAAATTTTAATGAACTTACAAGTACAATTGCAACAACAAGCAAGCATTTTCACATCAATATAGAAGACCGACCGGATTGATTGTCCAACGCTGGAAAAATGCAGCCGTTGCCATCGATCCATTTAACTACCAACAGCATGGCGGTCGATCGAATCGCAGATTTGGAGCCACAGAGCCAAAGACGTTTTCTGACACAGCTGGTTGCGCGGCTGCACGGCCAGCTGTGTTTCACCGTTGGAACCATTTAACTATCTTTTTTAGAGACTAGCAGTGAGAGCTCTGAAATAAGGTGATTTCACGGCGCAACCACCGCGCGTCAAAGGGTTAAACCTGGTGTCATTTCGAAATGGATGCGAGACGAGACAGGACATTTCTCATCTATACGTAGGAATTATACTAGTCGAGATAGAGCTTTGCAGCTGTTTTGCGAGACGAGACAGCACTAATTTTCTTTTCGCGTCCATCGCTGATTGCTATGATATTTAGGGATGGAAGCGAGACGCGAGAATTCTCGCATTGTCTCGCGAGACGAGACAGGCATTTTTTTGCGAGACGAGAAAGAAAATATTTTGCGGGACGAGACGCGAGACGAGACAGAGTCTTGTCTCGCGCGAGAATTCTCGCATTTTTTTCCGTCTCGCATAAATACGATCTGAAAAGCGACAATTTGCCTGAAGCCTCTACCGTTTAACTTGCGTCTCCTTCGTTTTCGGTCCTGGTATACTATCAGCACTCTACAATACGCACAAACACGTAACATTTAAAATTAGAACAGACGAGAGACATACAAAACACACAAAGGAGAGGATAAAGAAAGAGGCGGGAAAAAAAAGAAAATAGAGAAGAGTTGAAAGAAAAATAATAAGTAAATAGGAAAGGCGGTACGGTATGTTCAAATCTGACCACTTTTAGACGGGGCCCAGGGCATTAAGTTTGGGGCCCCCTTACTATCCCCTTTTTTACGCAGTTAACTGTAACTTTTGTACTTTAATCAAATCGTATTTATCACCCCCAAAAAAATATCTCTAACTTGATCTAGTGATAGACAATTAGGTAATACCTATATTATAGAGGAAATTCAGTTTTTTCCCCACAATTACTATTTCAGTACATATGAATTTATAATTTAGATAATCGGGATATATGTGGGCCCCCTTTTTCTTCAGGGGCACCGGACTACCGGCCCCCCCTTGCCCCTGTGATAATCGGGTTTCGGGTATATCAGAGAGAGATTAGAAGTAGAGCAACTTGCATTCGCATTGATGCTTAGTCTGAGTAGGTTGAAATATGGTTGAATATCCTTCGTTGAAATATCCTTGTACCGATATTATCCTCAAACTTTCCCGCACATTGCGGCGTGAGTAGGGGGGGGGGCGCCTACCCTGGTAAAAACTTTCTAGGGGCGGTTAAATCCCTATTGTTGGCCTATTTTAAAGAGATTAAAATGACATTTTTTATTCTTATATATTAATATCGGACGGAAAGAAATGCAATTTTTTAAAAAAACTATTTCTCTTTTCGTTTATATTATCATGTTTTCCCTTCCTTCGGCTTGCAAAACTTTTATAAATTATTTTCCTCCCCATCATTTTATCTTGCAGTTGGGTTCCTATTCTAAAATTATCTTCGCCTGTTAGATGTCTTTTCATTTTTCTAAAAAATCCACACTGGATATACATTAGGGGGATTATGGTTTAATTTTTCTGTAAACAGGGCGACCATAACGACTGTAGTACTATCGCTAAAAATTATTGTGGAAAAGTACAAACGGATAGTAGTCAACAAATTAACTGTTCAGTAATTTAAAATATAAACAAAAAATAAGACGTCTATTAACCAACTGAGATACTATAATGAAATCTAAAAATGCACACACGGTAATGTTATTGGAAATACTAGGCAAATAATTATAATTATCGTTAATATAATCTTGTTTTCATTAATATAAAAATTACACATATTTTAGAGACTTAAAATTGATGTTAAAGTAAATAGTAGAGGTTTAATAAAGACTAAAAGTTTTCTGTTTATAATCTTTCAAGGGTTATCTTACAACCAACTGAACGATAAGTAATTCTAATTTGTGTTAATATATCCCGCAGTAATTTCAACAGAGGAGATTACGTGAACTTAAAAAAAAAAATCTGTTTTGTCTCATGCAGATATGATTTTAGTAAAATATTCGCTACTTCTCGTATGAAGAGCGGGTGCGCAGCTATTTTAAAACAAACGGTTGTCCATTTCATGTAGTGTCTGAGGTATTTAATGCTACAATTTGAACAGTATGATGTAGAAAGAACACGTTTTGAAAGTCGGGAGTTCTCTGCAAACCGCTAAGCTTTTCACTTTTCTGATCGCGAATGACACTGACTTTGTTTTTTGAGTCATTATATTGCAATGATGCCAGGTTAATACTCATGACGCAAACTTTACATCAAGAGTCAAATAATTTTGCTTTTATTTTAGATTCCACATCACTGGAATTAATAGAAATTACTCATGTTAGGAAAATTTTCGTTTACTACAGTGCGAAGAGCGGGCACGCAGCTAGTAAATAAAAATAAATACTATATTTTCGGTGTGACATTATTTATACGGATTAAATCTCAATTTCTTTTACTTCAAATGCCGATATATGCTGATATAGTTATTAATATATCTACTAATGTGGCTATATGTAAGTAATTGTTATTATTAATATTAATTTTCAATAAAATCCCAATAATAAGTTAGTATAAAATGGTAACGAAATCGCAGTCCTTAATTTTGCGAGACGAGACAGCAATTTCTTTGCGAGACGCGAGACGAGACACAGTGTTTGCGAGACGAGACAGAGGTTTACCACTGCGAGACGAGACGAGACAGCCCCGATTCTTGTCTCGCACGTCTCGCGTCCATCCCTAATGATATTGCAATTATTATTACCGATCGTGCATAAATAACACTGAATTTCAAAAATTCTCTAAAAATGGTGCTGTTGAATTAAATAACTTCTCATAGAAAATACAGACGAATGAAAAAAGACTACTTGCATTTCAAAAGAAACAACTTTTTTTTTTCTTTTTTGAAATCTCATCTTCAAACCACGGAGGAGCAAACCAGACACACAACATAAAAAATGACCTCTGAAATATAATCTAACAATTTGAACACTGAAAAAAAATTATGTTCATTCAACAGTTTCCGATATCAGCAAAATATTTTCTTGATTCAACGTAGTTTTCGTTATAAGCAAAATATTTTCTTGATTCAGCGTAGTTTTGTTCTGAGTAAAATATCCCGTTGATTTAACTAAACTAACTTACTAAAATATCGCCAACCAAACTTTTTGTTGCATCAACGCACTTCTATTAAATTCAACAAAACATGTTTCTTGTCTTCTTAATCAATAAACTGACTTTTGTACTACATTATATTTGAATATTATAAGTAAAATTATTTATTATAGTTAAATTATTAACTATTCTTAAGTATTCACTATTATAGCTATAGAATACTTCGCATGTTATTTAACCAAACAAAGCATTACCAGCCTAAAATTTTATATTAAATTTAAGCCAGCCTGGAACAGAAAGCTCATATTGATAAGTATATAGAATATATTAGAATGTAACCATCGACTCATGGACTGCATGGTGCTTTCAGATCCTTCTACTTTGTATTCTATGTCTAAACCCGTAATTTTCCTTATATTGTCTCATGGGGGAAAAGGAAATGAATAATACAACGAATTTTGAAAGATCTCCCGTCTTCTTACGTAATTCTAAAAGAGCAGTGAATAAAATATGATGTACATTTAGACGAGCTCAATGTACGAATGTATGTTGTCGGGTCTTTAAACCTGAATTCTTTTACAGGTATTTATGAAGCCCTTACTAAAGAAAAGAGTAATCTATTGAAGTGCAGCAAAGCATCCTTTATATACGTTTCTCGTTCATATAACTTTAGCATTTTTCCGTTAAGTCGCGATTTTTTCGTATTTATTTTAATGCAAAAATGCTTCTTTTGTAAGATGCAAAGTATCAGTTATACGTTGTTTTCCAACTCCCTAAAACTCTAAAATTTTCTGTCTGAGTTATAAATTTTCTACGCGGGGAGAAACTTTTATCAGATGGAAGGTCAAATGTAGGATACTGGGAGGGTAGCACCGTGTCCCGCAAGGCCTAGTCGCTAAGCTTCGTTCCCGTAAGAACACGAAGGGTGAAGCATCACCGCCTTGGCGCGCTTGGGAGGGTGAAAGCCTCTCTCGGCTGAGCTCCTGTGGGACCGTGCACGCTAATGGGAGCTGATGTACGTAAAATCTGTTAGTGGTTCCAATGTCTTCCATGTTCAAACGATAGCTTTGGGGGGTGCCGATTTCAGGTGCTAGGTGTCTCTTTGAATAAAATTTTCGATTCTTCTAACACTTAGGCCAGTTGTCTCCAGTTTTACTCGGTCGTAAATTTCCTTTTAGCCTCAATAGGACTGTTATTGCTCAAATAGTAGCCTTGACTATCGATGTACTATCAGGAAAGTTGTATTTCGATAATGTTACTCGAAAAATTATTAAAACAACAACAGTTACAGTGCGCTTGCTGAAAAGAAATCCGAACTGCATTTGAACGCCAAGTTTTAACTGAACGTTTCCAAAAGCTAAAAAGTTATAAAGCTGTATAAATGTCCTGTATATATCCTCAGTTTGCAAGTGAAATTTACTAAGCCAAGAATATTAATTTTCAGATAAGTAAACTAGAATTTTTAAAGGACAAAATGGCTTATCTGGTTAAAATTTAGAATGTAACTTATTTATCAAGTGTTTTTACAATAGTATTATCCTGCACTCCCATCCAAAGTACAAAGTGATTCGCTGTTACATCGTCAACATCTTTTTGAGACCACATGCTTCATCCCAGCATTTTGGGGATGTACGGGAGATTTCTTTGCATCCCAGCTCACATATTTATTTTTTATATACGTTGGAAAGTATTAAAAGTACATTTCTACTAATATCTTTGTTGTTAAAGCTAAGACAAAACATGTATCTATATAAATAAAATTAGACTTTTCTCTGCGCCTTTTTTGGAATTTAAAAATTTTGTGATTTCTATCCGTTTCAAGCACCTGGGAATCCAGTACAACCGTCAGAAAAAGTTTGTTTGTCTGTCATTCTGTCCGTGACGATTTTTTTTTTTTTTTTTGTTCCGTATCTCGTAGAAATGACTGAAGCGAATGTAATAAAATTTAGTGACATCATAGTGGTCACTAAACTCAAACTATAGGCTCCGAATTTTAAAAAAAAAAAAACTTAATTAAATTTTGAGATTTTGCAAAAAATATTAAAATGTAAAATTATTTGTCTATTACGTATAAACGAATGAAGCGAATTAAATAAAATTTAGTATCGTCACAGGTGATCACTTAAACTATAGGTGTCAAAGCACTTTAAGACTTTTTATAAATTTTGAGATTTTCCGAAAACCAGTACATGTTTGTTCCATTCCTGAAAAATTTCAATGGAATTGAATGAAATTTGGAATTGTGTTAGATGCAAGTTAATTTAAACTCTAAAGCCAGAACTGTTTTAAATATTTCATAAATTTTGGGATTTTTAGAAAATCATATAAATGTTTGTTCTCGCATTCTTTACAAAATGGATTAAGAACTATGGATTCTGAATACAAAGAAGTTTAGCAACATGATCAGCAGCGACTAAAACAGCAAATACCGGAATGTTTTGAAAACTTTGAATAACTTTTAAAACTTATTTTAAAATGTTTATTTGCTTTCTTAGATTTTGTGAAAATTGTGATTTTTTTTTTTTTTTTTTTTTTTTAGGAATAAGGTTAAAATACCTACAATGAATCAAAGAAAATTTAGTTATAGGTTAGGCATGGCCTTTTGACTTGAAAAGCTCATTTATCAGAATAAAACTGTAATTTTTAAAATAAAAAGAAATTCTCTATTGTCAATTTTACTCACCCCTTTGTAAATCTTTAACCTGGAATCTTTTAACAAAACAGACAAGTTATACTGCGTATTCTTTAAGTATGCGCTATCTGTCGACGGCTTTGTAAAATAAAAACTCTTGTATTTTTTTTTTTTTTTTTTTTTTTTAATAAGAGATAGTTTTTTTTTTGCATATTATAGGAACAGTATTTTCTTCGCGCGATAAAAAGCCTGTTTTTTAATCCAGGACTTTAACTGTCTTTATTCTATATTTCACCCAAATCCGTCAAATCGTTTCAGCATGAAAGAGTAATAAGCATACATACAAACATTGACATTTATTATATTAGTATGATTGCAAATACACTAATTCCATTCTTTGTACGCCTATAATGCTGACGAAAATTCAGGCTTTTGGAAATTTGCATCACTTACAAACCCGTCAACGACGGGTACTGCAACTAGTATCTATTATAATTCTCAGATTATAATTCTAAGTTTGATGCAAACAGCTCCAGAAATGAAGCTAGTTGTATTTTTGAAAAACCCAGAATGTTAAAAAATGTACTCTTGAATGTTTTACAATAGAGAATACTATGTAATACTTTTCTTTAATGCGCATGAGAATCAAATGAAGCGCTTGAAAGATTTTTAACAGAACCTACTTAACATAAAGCTGCAATGAACAAAAACATGCGGAAAACAGCACAGTTTACAAACTGCAGTTCAGAAGACTTGAATGTCATTTCACTTTTCTTCGACATAATTTAGGATATTAATAGCTAATATAGTTGTCAGATTTCACTTTAAGTCCCCAGAAAGTATGCTTGATTTGAATGAAAAGGGCTCCAGTAGTGAATTTGGCTGTATTTTTGAACAAAACCGGAATGTTCAAAAACAAATAAGTAAATAAATGATATATTCCTATCATTCAATTCTTCTATTCATGCAATAGAACACTCCTTACTTTTTATTTCCTTGTACGGAGTATAAGGAAGTAAAGTGTGATCCCGAAAAATTTCGGGAGCTAAATTTCGACGAAAAAACCGATTTTGACTACCTCTAAATTTAATTTTAAAAATTTTGCCGATGTATCTCCTCGTACGCTAGCATGCACGTTCATATAAATGTGTCTGCAACTCATTTTGACTGACCACGAATCTATTTTGACCAGTTTTTCCATGCCATCTGTACGTACGTATGTAATTCGTATATCTCAAAAACTATTGGTCGTAGAATGTTGAAACTTTATATTTAGGATTTTCGTAACATGTAGTTGTGCACCTCTTCTTTTGGTCCCAATCGACTGGATAGTTTATCTACAGGACCGCCCAAAAGATTCGAAATACATTACGCTCTACGGGCCGAAATTCATTAAACTCGCATTTCTCAAAAACTATTAGATGTAGAATGTTGAAACTTCATATTTAGGATTGTTGTAACATCTAGTTGTGCACCACCCCTTTAAGGTCTCATTCGACTGGATAGTTTATCTACAGGGCCGCGCAAAAGATTCTAAATACATTACGCTCTATGGGCCGGAATTCATTAAACTAGCATAATCTCAAAAACTATTAGACGAAGAATTTTGAAACTTTTATCATTTATAGTTCTGCTACAGGAACAATCAAAAGATTTCCAATACATTACGTGCAATGGCAGTTTTAAGGACATTCATCCATTTCAAACACAATACCGCCCTACCATATAGTTAGGTAATGTTTCGACTACGGTCACGTACCTCCCTCAAGAATTACGCCAAAAGTCGCCAAGCTTAGCGACTTTTGGTGTACGTGTGTATGTATTTAACTCTCAAATCTCAAAAACTATTAATCGTAAAATGTTGAAATTTCATATATAAGACTGTTGTAACAGCTAGTTATGCATCTCGATTTTTGGTTCCAATCTACGGGAGAGTTTATTTACACGATCACCCAAACAATTTCAATACATTAATGTCTATGGACATCTTCAATATATTACATCTGCAGTTAGTCATCGTTTGGTCTATGCCCAAAATCTCGGCATGTGTCAAAAACCATGGCGAGTGTTACCGAAATATTGACAAATTTGGCGATAGTCAGGTATTTGGTCCATGCCCAAAATATTGCCATTTGTCGTCGACCCTGGCGAGTTTTACCGAAATATCGCCAAATTACGCGAAAGTCACTCACTTGTTCCATGCCAAAATATCGCCATTTAACATCGTCCTTTCCGAGTTTTGGCCAAATATTGACAAATTTGGCGATAGTCAGTCATTGTTTGGTCCATGCCTAAAATCTAGACATTTGTTGTCGACCTTGGCGAGTTGTGCCGAAATATCACCAAATTTGACGCCAAAAATTATTTCGTATTTTGCATAAATCTAAAAATTTTACCCGTAGAATGTTGAAATTTTGTATTTAAAACTATTGTAACATCTAACTGTGCATCTCTTTTTTTTATTTCAATCGACTGGGTAATTTATTTACAGGGTCAGCCAAATGACTTTAAATACATTGAGGTGTATGCATACATTCAATTCATTGAAAGTCTGTGGTCAATTACTACTTTGGCTATCCTGAAAACCTCGCAAACTTTCTCAAGCTGGTTGGCTTTTGGTGAAATATCGCCAAATTAAGTGTCAGAAGGAAATCTTGCAAATTGAACCCAGCTTGGTGATATCGGAAATATTTGGCTAGAAATCACAAAACCTTACTATTACTGCAATATTTTATCTCTTTCAAATAAAATAAGTTTAGAGGAAGTGGGCCGAAAATATTTTTGATTTAATAGACGTACAAGGAAATCATGTGTTGCCCACATCAGATTTTTTTGGTGTGCGTGTGTTCACTAAAATCAAATGAAGTGCTTGAAAGGTTATAAACAGAACCTACTTTGGATACATAAATCCGAAATCAAAAACTGTTATAAAGAGTAGAGTTTAACAAATAAAGTTAGTAGATTGTGGGTGAAATAGCATTTTTGATTTTTCTTTTAGAATTTGTTAATTTTTTAGAATATGGTGTGAGTATAGATTATATTATCACTGCATTTCAATATCTAAATATTTCTTGACACTGTTAGGTAGGTTATAAACAACTCTGACATATTACTTATTTTCATCTGTAAGCAATACATTAGTTTAAGGTATTTCAATATAATTATAGTAATTATACTCACAAGAATACATTTTAAAACAAAATAGTATCCATTTTTAAGTTTTAGTATTTCCAAAACGTTACTAAAAACTGTTTCTTTAGGACTATTATTAGTAACTCAACTCATAAAATTAAAGTAACGAACATATCTTTTTTTAACTGAAACACATTAAGCTGCTTGAAAATACGGCATCATGTAAATAAAAAAAGCTCCGAAATAAAAGCTAGCAACACATTAAAATAAAAGTTCTAGTAAAATGTGTGGGAAAAGTATTATGCTTGCACCTGATATAAGCTAAAAAATTAAAAATATACGAATAGGTAGGCTCAGAATATCAAGCGTCCTCAAGAAAGACTTTTTATTTTTCGAAATTTGCGCAGTTATTTGTGTGGAAAAATCACTTTAATTCTAGGGTTCAATAAGGAGACTCTCCATTAACTTAAAACATCTAGCAATTTTCTTTGGAAAACAAATATTAACATTAAAAGAAAGTAGATGGGACATTTTTATGTTTAATAAATAGCTATGGAGGCAGTTGGAGGAAAAAATGAACAAGGTCTTGCTTTATTTAAACTGAAAAGAAAATTAAGACTCTTGTTTATGTAAGCAAGTTTCTAAATATAAATCATATAATTTCAAGGCATTTTTCAACTTGACCGCTCTAGTGAGAAGAGAGAAGTGAATTAAGCAAAATTGAAAAACTAAGTATCTTTTTCTTTAGATAAGGTGCTTATTGTGTTATTTTACTGTACGCAAAAGCTCTTTCCGTTAATCTTTAAACAATGAAGACCAAAAAAAAAAAAAAAAAAAAAAAACAACAACGAATATTTCTTTCAACCTTTTTTTCTCAACAATTTACAGTCCAAAATGCCATACAATAAGTTCTTCACAATGATATACTTCACAAACAAAAAAATTGCAACATTTTGAAAACTTTATTAATGCATAACGAAACCATGCACCAGTTTCGGTTAAGCGTAATTTACCGTCGTCAGTACAAAAGTGAATAATCTGCCAATCACGATTCCTTACAGAAAAAAGTTCAAAAAGTCTAGAGAACAAATTCTGCACTAATTTAATGTTTCGATTCCGTCTATATGTATATAATTATCTTACAGCTTATTTAATACTCTTTAAAATAACCAATAACTGGCTTAAATAATACTTGAAGATAACTAAAATAATTAATAATAGCAAATCTAGAAATTAATTTGTCTTTAAACTGGTTTATTTCACTATATAATAGAGTATTCGCACAAGCGTTTCCAAGTAGTCATATTTTATATCTAGTGAAGATGTCTATTTTTGAGAATAAGTTGTTCCATTTGTTGCTGAGCGTATCTCAAGGAGAAGAGGAAGAGAAGCTTTATGATTGAATTCGGCGACTTTTATTCACGGACTTGTCCAAGACCGCTTATGTGATTTTCACCAGATTTGACACAGTAATAGTGGATATGCGTATATGGTAGTGATCATGGAGGAATAATCAACGAAAGCATCTTCCTTATAGACTTAACATTGTTCTATTGGTTTTCATTGTCGAGGCCTCTGATTCACGCGCGATTTCTTTTCGGTCACTCTGAAAAAATAATGCTTGATTCGTCTTTGGGAATAAGCAATTCATGCGGCTGTGCTCAGGAATTCCTGACTTCAGCCCGCCGTTGTACCACCCTAGTATCTTTTAAAACAAGAATTATTGCAACACTTTTACCTTTTAATATACTTTTCTACCCAAACTAGCAAAAAGTAAAACTGATTTTGGCAAACTTAGATTAAAAACCGCTGATCCAACAAAAGAAAGTCTTAATTTTTGCTTCTGGTATTTTTCTTCTTCAGTTCTACCGTACCTCTCTTCGTTTTTCCTTGTTTTGAATTCTGAAAATGTACAGAAATTTATCTCTAAAGGTTGCAGAGAAAATTTAAGGTGGCACCATTTCTCGTTTCTTGTTGCATGACAAGGCTCGACCGTATACGGCGTCATTTACATGTGGTTGGCAAAATACCTTCGTATTGGAACCTTTTCCTACAGTCCGTATTTCCTACAACCAGTCATTTCTACGAGCCGTTGAAAAGACACCTGTTAGGACGGCATTTCCAAACCCGTCATCGTCGAAAAGAAAGCCGTCTTTAAGTGGTTCAGCTACCAGGTCCGTGATTTCTATAGATTGGTAGAAATGGGGAAATGCTTTGATGCCTATGGAAGTTGGTATGGAATAATCTGTATCAACTGTCATGTTATGTCTGCGTATCTCTTGAATTTCGTGAATGAGTTTTTTGGTTAAACGATTTGTTAGCTTACATTTTTAACCGTACCATTGAGATCTGTACAAATAAATAAAGTTATAAATATCACCTTAAATTGTCTTTAAAAAGTAGTATATCACTGGAAAATGCTAAACAATTCGAAATTTTGCTTAACGAGTTCAATGCCCATGGTCGTAAGAGCTTATACTGGATATCGTTTCTTCATTTTCACAATCAAATTTCTACAAGTGTGTATCGGATTTATTTCATGAAAATGTAGTTACCAAGGAAGGTTGCTACGTTTATTGATACGCTGTATAAAATTATATCGGCAGCTTATTTGTTGAATTGTGTGTATCTTACTAAAGAAGCATCGCTTAGCTTGTAAACAGATGGACTTTCAGAAATGTACGGTATTATATTTTCAAACACATTAGTGGGAAATAGCAAATTCGTAGTGGAACTAATTTGTTAAAGGGGTCCTGTTGTTTGCTGTTGGTCGCTTCATATTCGTATGTGTGCATCCATAACTATAGATTTAAAATAAAAGCATAATCAAAAAACCAAGAAATGTTCAGGTTATTACAACTGACTAAGCAATTTAAAAACTTTGAATAGTTTAAAAATACCTTACAAATGACGTAATAAATCTCAGCAAAAAAAGTTATAATGCAAAATTATTTCCTATCACGGTGACAAGAGCCTGATGTTTGCCTTTTTAGCTCTCTCCAAACAAAGAGGCATTTGTTCACTAACCCTTTTCCGGGAGGTGGCTGAAATGGCTGTTCGTTTGTAAAGGGGCACCCAATGAGTGACCATCATAACAATCTAACAAGGACACCACAAACATGTCCATGCGAGGAATCGAACCCCGAATCGAATACTCCCCAAAGTGTGGTAGAATGGTGCGTTAGCCACTGAACAGCCAAGGGGCAAAATCACCACCTGAGAAATTTAATTGTACGCAGTTATGCTACTGGCGGGCAGTGGCGGCTCCTGGGATACAGCAAGTACAGCCGGGCTGCACTTAAAATTATCAACACATACTTTAAAATAATTTATTCTACTAGCTTTCTTAAATCCAGATTAGACTTATGGAATTTCTATGATAAATTTCAAAAAAATCTAAAACATAAAACAAAAAACAACGTGTTGTAGTAACTGCCGGATCGCTCATTCAGAAAAAAAGCCCTTTAATTTTCCTGCAATTCAACTGTGAGTCTTGGTACAGCCGAGGCCTTCGAGAGAGGAGAAAGAATCTTTCTCCTTTCTCGGAGGCCTCGGTACAGCCCTCATAGCCGATCAAGAAATTGGCAGCACCGTTGCCATGGCAACGAGTTTGTAAGCAGTCTCTCCGTCATAGGGAGTTAGTAGCTAAGTACAGCTGATAAAAGATTTTCAAACGACGGCTGCAGTGAATTCGACTGACTGATTGGCTCGAGAAGTGAGGGAGGGGTACGGAGAATAAATGTTCGGAAAACTCTCGACTTTATATTGCTGAATTTATCAAGAAGGTAAGCCTGGATAGACGCTTATGAATGAACAATTACCCATCAAAGCAGTATTGTTTTTAAGTAAGCAAGAACTGGCATTTAGAGGACATGGCGAGCGAGAAAATTCTTTAAACATGGGAAATTTTAAAGAGCTTTTAAAATTATTGATATCTGAATTAAAACGACGCCTTTTTTATGAGGACATCACTGACCGATTCGCAAGTTTAAAAGAAAGGAGGATTGATTTGACTTATAAAAAATAAGTAAGTTTTCTTTTTTTTTTTTTCTTTCCTTCTGAAGTTATCGTTACAAAAGAAAATTCTAAGGAAACTTCGAATCAGACACGGATTAATGCAATTTTGAGGATAAGAGCGGCTGGTTGAAATTTATGTAAATTTTATGGAAGTAAAATAGGATCTCTTGCATTTTTTATGTAATTTCTTTTTCCTCGGTGAGGGCTTAATCCGCCAGTTTTCGAATTCAGTAACAAAGATTTTCCATTCCTGTGGGGAGGAAGGGGGGGGGGAGCTCATATGCTTTCGGCTGCACCAACAGTTTTGACCACGGGCCGCCACTGCTGGCGGGTGAATGAAGAACAGATTTTTCTTCCCCTGAAGCATAGCAACAATGATTGTTATGTTAGACACCCAGTCAGTTCTGATCCGAGATTGCAGATTTCAGCTAGTTTCTGCAGCAAATATCTCGTAAATCATGAAAATGAGACAAAGGTACAAGTTTAAAAAATGTTCAGTTTCTTACGTTCTTTCCAACGATGCAATTATTTATGTTATTTTAAAAAGAAAAAAAATTGTTTCACAGTAATTTCAAAATAGCCTATATGTGTGCTAGCATGGTGCTAGAATACATTAATCACGCATCCTTATATGTGTAGAAAATAAGGCGACCATATTTCTAAACAGTAATTTGGGGACAAATCAAGCATTGTCCTCGAATCTAAACAAAACTTGGGGACACTAGAAAATATTTTCGAGGACACAACATATTACCATGTACACCCTCCAAGAAAAGTATTCGAATAAGAGATAAATTCCCTGTTTTAGATTTGTGAATAATAATCTTTGGAATGAGTTTTGGAAAAACTTAAAACGTGACAGAAATATGGAAAGTCATATTTATACATAGCCTAATTCATATTCTATGATAAATAATTTTTAATATACGAAACCAATGTAGGAAATTTTTACTCGAATACTTTTTTTGGAGGGTATATACCAGTATACCCATACTTTAAATCTTGACTGACTTTGATACTTAAAAATGAAATTCCCAGCAAGCACACATAGGTTCTCTGAACGTCTATTAACTTTCAGAAAGCGTCTTCTGAACGTTAAGAGACGTTCAGAGAACCTGTGTGTATTTGCTGGGATAGCTCTTATCAATTGTGTATTCTTATTTCTAATAAATTAATGGAAGTATTTCATTAATTTATAAATATTTATTTAAACCAGAAGTATGAAAGGAACATCATGTTGAAATATTGCAATTTATTCAAAATTTAACTCTTGGAATAGTATTTGAATTTTTCAGAAGACATTGCTTTTTACATTGGATCATTTTGTGATAATTTTTCATGAAACTTTGTACATCCTCTAAAAAAAGTATTCGAGTGCAAGAAAATTTTCGTACGTCAATTTCAAGCATGGTTCTTCATGAAAGGGATTAATCATTAATAAAACTGAAATGGGAAATTTGGCTCATAGTCGGCTACTTTATTGAATGTCTGCACACGCTACACACACAATGACAACAAACGTTTTCAGAGATCGAATTTCATTGTTTCTCTGAGTAGATGTCGCTTTTAGTTGGTTTACTTTTCTTATTTCTTCAGTTTTTTTCTGAAAGAAATAAACTAAAAGGAAACTTTCAGGGAAGCAAATTACAAATCTTTAAATTTGGGTACATTTGGGGACAAAGTATTTATGGAGACAAAATGAAAAAAAAGATCTATATTTGGGGACTGTCCTCGAATTTCGAGGACGTAGGGTCACGTTAGTGGAAAAGCGTCTTACACTTTCGCTTAAAATCGTGCTACAAATATATATGCACTAAATTCTACAAAATGTAAATGTGCTGCCACCTAGGAATGATTTCTGTAATAGTTTTGAGCATTGGGCGATGTCTCCACGTTTAAAAGAGAAGGTTAAATCATAGTTCATTTTTCAAAGTTTTATGATATCTTAAAAAGAAAACTATTTTTGGAGCACCTATAGTGATAAATTCGCTGTTTTAAACGTTAAAAAACCAATCCTGAATTGCAAAGATTCCTGTTCCCACGTCCATCGATCAAATTTCTGCTAAGAAGGAAAGCATGTAACTCTTTTCATTCTACACGAGTGCATTTGTTGTCGAATAACTATCATTCCTCACAAACTAATAATGTTATTTCGGAACAAAAATCTAATGAGTTCCCTTGATTCAAGCATCAATCAATCTTACAACATTAACAGTCATTAAGGTAAGGAATTTATTCACTCAGAACTTTTGTGTTAAGCGATGCAGATACTTTCATCCTGGAACAACAATTAAAGTTACGACATACTGGGAAGATTGGAGCATTATTATGTGAACTGAAATTCAGAGTGCATCTTTAAATTAATTTTAATAAAGATATGAAAACTGTGTGAATTAGTAACATACTGTCGATATGCGAATATAATTTCCAGAAAGAAATTTTTGATTAATTTTGTGTTTGTGAAAAATGCTAATTTAAATTTTCTAATTCGAAATTATTTACACTAAATTTACGTAACAATCAAATAAAATATGTATATAAAATAAAAAATAAAAGTGTATATATTCGTTGGACTCAATATATCAAAATGTATGCGTGTGTGTGTATTAACATCCGTTTTTGAAACTTCGATTATACGTTGATCTGATAAACCGGATTTAATTGTTTTATGAGCCCGATGTAACCATAAACATCACTTTATGTTATAATTCACATGTTTGAAGAAATAACAAGCAATTCACGCAAAAATATAATATAATTGTTAGACACCAGAGGGAGTCTAATATCTTTGGAATTAATAACCTGTAGGACTCTTCTCAAACGGCAGATGTGTCCTAAAAAGTCAAGTTCAAAGCTGAAGAGTGTACGTAAATCACTTGTAAACGATAGAGGGGCCAGCCGACTAACTCATTTTGGATAGCATAAAATCTACAACGCAACAAATCGCAACGACTCAGGGTCATTGTAAAACATATCTTACAAGTTCTATAAGAGTTTCGGTTAAACATAACTTATTTTGATAGTCTTTATATGGTAATGAGAAATAGTCATTTCTCGTCTCGCTATGCAACTGTCAAACTTGGTCTATCTCGCAAATTCCTTATGTAGTAATGAGAAATAGACTTGTTTCGTCTCTCAAGAGGAACTTCAAAACTTTGTCCATCTAGCAAAATCCTTATGTGGTAATGAGAAGTAGATCTGTTTCGTCTCTCAAAGCAACTTCAAAACATTGTCCATCTAGCAAAATCTTTAAGTATGAGGGATGAGAAATAGACCTATTTTGTCTCTCTTAGCAACTGCAAATCACTGTAACATCTCAAAAAATTCTTTCGTAGGAATGAAAAATAGAGCTGTAACGTCTCTCAAATAAAAACTGGAAAGCTTTGAGAAATAGACCTGACTCGTTTCGCTCGCAGACTAAACTACAAAGCTTTGTCTCATTCTCAACAAGATCCCTATGTACAACGGACATTCAAAAAGTAAGATACACTTTCTCCTCCACGGATGGCAACATTGCAAAACAAGACCGAAGCTTAATCAGACGATGGTTCAATTCCACGGCTTCCAACGGTAGCAATTTCATTCGGATAGTGACAATCGTTGGTGCGTACTACGAGAAGGAAATGCCGCGTGAACTGGAAGCTTACTCCAAGGGGTGCCAGTCCGGGACTGTACCGTGGATGCTGCCAGTCCGGGACTGTCCCGGACTGTAGAGTGGATGCTGCCAGACCTCCCATCCAAAGCTGCGAGCCAAATCCTGTGTTGTGCGTACCTTGTGAGGTCTTGCATTGTCATGCAAGAGGGCAATGCCTTTGCTTGAAGCGTTTTGCCCACAAAAACGTAGTGTGCCGCTTACTTCAACGTTGGAGTAAGCTTCCAGTTTACGCGGCATTTCCTTCTCGTAGTACGCAAAAACGATTGTCACTATCCGAATGAAATTGCTACCGTTGGAAGCCCAACGGACTGGACTATCGTCTGATTAAGCTTCGGTCTTGTTTCGCAATGTTGCCATCCGTGGAGGAACAAGTGTAACTTACTTTTTGAATGCCCCTAGTAGTAATGAGAAATCGATATGTCTCGTGCCTTAGAGCAACTGAAAATCCCAGTGTCTTCTAGTCTCGCAGCCATCCCTAAATCGCCATTGTGTAACATCGCAGCATATACCATTTTAATGCATTTCTTTAGAATAGACAACTTTACGTATTAGAATAATGCAGTTCATTTATAAATTCATCAATCGAATAAAACTTATAGTTACATTATGATCTATTCGTGAAAATTGTACTATGTCTTTCGGCACGAAGTGGCTCCTTACTTACGCACATTAACTATTTTTGAAATGGGTAGCTGCCATTATTTCAGACTAATGTAAGAAGTTCTTAAATCTTTTTCTCGGAATTTACGGCGTATTAAATACGCATTAATTATCGTCAGAATACCTAACTACTCCGTTTTAGAACTTTGCCAGTTTTAACTACGCTAATTATAAGCTTAAGTACTTCATAATTTACGTCTGAATGCTTGAATTTAACAACGGACTGAGTTTGAACAAATGATTTACATTTGAATATAAATGAACCGCTGTCACGGAATAACTTGGCAACTATGTACGCTTGAAACGTAGTTGTATGAACCATAAAGCCTTTTTTTCTCAGTTTTATTTTTCTCAGTAAGAACGAGCACTTTATACGAACTCTTGTATGACTACTTGTCAGGTAAAAGTTCGTAAATATCTGACCTGGATCTTTAAAGTAGGATATGATAATTTATAATAAAAAATGTGTAGCATCTGTTATAAGTGTCTGTTATTCATTGATGAGTACAGTAAATAAAAGTTTTTGAATGGTACCAGTTCTTCATTTGTTTTCAAGGTACTCGACTTTTATGAAGCATTTATATAATTTATTGTAAAACATAGAAAAATTAGTTCTTACTAATGCTATTTTCTTAAATTATTATTTTTTTATAAGTGTAAAATTAAAACTAGTTTAATCAATAGTATATACAGGTGTAGTTATCAAAATAAAAGAAACACTATAGATGTGCAAGGAATCTATATATCTTTAAACACATACGCAGCTACAAACAGATTCTTTAAGACGCTTTTTGATACTGTCTGAGCATACGCGTACTCTCGCCGACCAATGAGTAAACGGAATAAAGCCTGTCTTTACACATACAAATGGCATTCGACATGAAAATTCACTAGCTGTAGTGGTGTGAGGCTGATTTCATTCTTTTTATTTCAAAGCAAGAGGTGTCCGTTTTGTTGTCGTTTTCTACAAGGTATGTTTCTTATAGCTGTAGTGGTGTGAGGCTGAGTTCTAATTCCATTCTTTTTATTTTAATGCCAGGGGTGGCCTTCCGTTCCGGTTTTCTATTAAGTATCATAAGATGCTTTTTTGACTCTAAATAAGAAAGAAGGGGGTAGAAATTGTTTATTTAGGGCACTTTCCGTATTCATTTACTGAAACGAAGAAAATCACCTCTTAATTCGAAAAAAAAAAAAAAATGTGCAACATGCAGTTGATAATTGGATTTCATACAGTTCATTTATTAATGGAGATAGTTCTTACGATGTTACGATTTCATTTGATCAGGAGTATAAACAGATAATGCCAGCAAATGGGTCATACGGGCAGTTATGTAGAAGAATTAAATGCGGCAACCAGAATGTTTTATGTTTCCATAATAGTTTTTAACTCTCATGATGATAATATTACGGGAATTGGGAAGAACATGTTATCGGCAAAGTATGAAATACGGCATTCTGTAGAATGCCTAGGCATTGTATAGAATGCCTAAAACTAGCCGGCAATGTATGAAATGATTAGTATTTCACACATTTCCTAGGTATTCAGTAGAATGCCAAATGAGAAACTGGCAAAGTATGAAATACATATCCAACTGTAAAATGTACTGAAATGTAATTTAAAATATCATTCAAGCTTTCCATGTTGCACATGTTGATTAATTTTAATTTCTTATTTTTTATATGAAAAATTTGTTTCTCTTATAAGAAAGGCATAAATTTTGTTTTCTTCAACTTTCATTTTTCTTTACGTATTATGAATAATTTTTTATGACACTCTCATAATATTTTTCAGAATATCATTTGCATTATTGAGGAATGCACGTATTTTTTATGGGAATGGGTTAGTTGCATCGGGCGAAGGGAGAAAAGAGCGGATTGCACAGCGAATGAATTTAATCCTCCAGCGAGTTTCACCGGCGAAATGGAAGATAGGGGAACCCTGAGGTCTCGCAAAGGGCCAGAGATAGCATATTTTCGGAGAGTTCCCTGCAGATCTGGACGAACCCAGTGATGTTTTGGGGGTCTCGCAAAGGGCCAGCAGTACCATAATTTCGAGGTGATCCCCACAGCGTTGAACGGACCCTGTGATGTTTTTTGGGGTTTCGCAAAGGGCAGTGGTAGCACATTTTCGAGGAGTCCCTTACAGCGATGGCCGGACCTGGTGAGGACTTTTTTTGGGGGGAGGGGGGCGGGGGTCGCAAAGAGCCAGCCGTAGTATATTTTCGAAGGGCTCTTTACAGCGATGGCCGGACCCAGTGATATTTTTGGGGTTTCGCAAAGGGCTAGCTGTAGCGCATTTTCGAGTGGTCCCTTACAGCGATAATCGGATCTAGTGGTGTTTTTTGGAGTCTCGGAAAGGGCCAGCGGTAACATATTTTCAAGAGGGTCCCTGCAGTGATGGCCGGACTCAATAATGTTTTTTGGGGGATCTCGCAAAGAGCCTGCGTTAGCATATTTTCGAGGGTCTCCTTACAACGATGGCCGGACCCATTGATATATTATTGGGTCTCGCAAAGGGACAGCGGTAGCATATTTTTCGAGGGGCCTCCTACAGCTATGGCCGGACGTAGTGATTTCTTGTTTTTTGAGGGGGGAACCGCAAATGGCCAGCGGTAGCATAATTTTGAGGGGGGGGGGGTAAGATAAGGATTTCGGTGCAACTCGCCCCTCCATTTGATTGATAGCTGTTGGTGCAGGTGAACTGATCCTCATTCCTTTATACAGGATGTCCCAGAAAAGTGGTAATGGGCTTTGATTTTTTAGCTATTAGAGATTATTCGAGTTAAGATATTAAACACGCTATCAGATATGGCCTTTATTATACAGGGTGTCCCAAAAGGGTGATAACGTTCTTTATCTATTAGAGAGAAGTGGTCAGTGTAAACTTTTAAAAAATGTTCAAAATACGGTCAGAAATAACATTTCATTAAAAAAATTCTTCTCGTTGATGTTTAAAAAAAGTTACACTTTTTTTAATTTGTACATGATCCCATACAAAAAAAAATGCACAATTAGTAAAATGTGCCAAATACACTAATGAGGTGACATACAAAATTTAAAAATTATATACCTTAAAAAGATATAAAGATAAATATAACGTTGACTTAAACCACTTTTCAGCGGCTCTTGAAGGGGAAAAAATCACGTTGAATGATCGCATTTCAGGGGTCAAACAGAAATTATGAAAGAAAATATTTTTGTCCCACTCTAGCAATAAACGTTTATATTCAAAATGATGTACAGTCCCCGATCATCTTCCGTTAAAGATGTCTTTGTATGATGAAAGGCTCACAAATTTGTTATACCACCTTATTAGTGTGTATCATCGGAGTCCGATCCTGTATTTATAAGAAAAATTTAATTTGGATTCTGAAAAAAAAAGATTTCATTATTTTCTATATAAGGTACACATTGTATTATCTTAGTTTGTAACAGGGGCGTAGCCAGAAATTTTTCATGGGGGGGGGTTACGGCTACTAAAACGCATATATATGTATACGTGTGTGTGATAATGTAGTGAAGAATATACATTTTGTATGGCAAAAAATTTCTCATGGGGGGGTTATGACCCCCCTAAACCCCCCCCTTGGCTACGCCCCTGGTTTGTAATAAAAGTGTTGATTTATATGTAAGTAGCCTGTGAGAAAATTGTTTGATTTGGAACTCTTTTTATGTGGAATTTTGAAGTTAGTGGACAATTCGTCGCATGGTGTAATCAAACTTAATAATTATTGGAAATGCATAATGAGGAGGAAGGAGGACTAATTATTCCGAAAAAGATCCATGATTTGTAGGGAAAAAATAGTTTCGATGTTTTAAGATAAAATCTTTTAAGTTTTACGAAAATAATTATTAGCATAATGTTCTGTTTGACGCTTATCCCATTCACTCTGTTATATGTAAAGTATCCAAGAAAAGTCTTTATATAAATTTGTGAGGAAAAGGCGTAAATGATAATTATAAATCTACACTGCTAGCCATGCGAAATGGAACATCAAGAAGGACCAGACATATCACAGTAAAATCAATTCGAGATAAAACACGATGTACAAATATCAAACGGTTGAAAATATAGACTCTTGTGAAGTGAGGAAGACGATGAAATCAGTATTGAGTGTTGCCGCCATTTCTGGCTATAACCAATGCTACCCAGATCGGCATTGAATCATTGAGGCATTCCCAGTTTCCATTGCATATAAATAATGCCTCTTCTTGTGTTGTTTAGATTTTAAATAAACTTTGCATTTTTTGTGCAAAATATTTGTTAAAATCGCATGCTTTCTCGTGTCATCACATTACATATTTATAATTTTTGGCGCGTTATTAGTTTTTTCTGGTCAATTTACTAATTACTGTTTACTAATTACTAATTACTGTTTCATTTAGTAAAAATTATTAAAGTTTAAAATTTTATTTTTAATGGCGAACTTTAAAAAGCATTAATTATGTAAATAAATATAGTTCGTATAAGGCCAATTTCGTGCCTTAAAAGTACCAGGTGGCCATAAAAAACCTATCCCGAGATAGGGACCTCTCGCGGCCATTCTGCTCGAGCAATCGAGGTGAGATTTCGGATACAGTTATTCAGAGATGTAAGCTCGTAATTGTTTGAACGTCACCAAAGTGTCGCTCACAGTTACGGTTGCAAGTACAGAAACTCGAAATATTTTTACGGTTAGCCCATATTTTACCGTCTGAAAATGCTCAGCGCATGCGAAAACCATGAGAAGCAAAAAAAAAAAAAAAAAAAAAGAAAGAAAGAAAGAAAGAAAAGAAAAGAAAAAAATAGCACATGCAATTGACTTGGTTGTACAGCACGTGTATCACAAGAAACAAACTTGTTATGCAAGCACAATAAACAGCTAAAAATTATCGCTGTCAGAGTTATTACATCGACATGTGCAAGCCCCCGACTGAAGAACCAACATTCCTACCCTGCTTTTTGATTATTCGATTTTATTATACTGTATTCAAATTCAAATTAGCACTTTATGATTACTAAATATGTATTCAAATTGTATTCCTTTTCTTAAATCTTCCACTATTTGGGTATCAAAATTAATACTGAATACAACTGACTTTCTGACTTTCCATCAAATTTTATTTACAATTACTATAAACATCATTTTGTCGTCTTTATATACATACTAACTTCATCAAAATTCTTTTTGTATGTTCAATTATTTGGTTTTATTACACGGAATATGTATTCAATATGTACTGTAGATATTAATATTATATTTGGTACATATAGTATATTAAAAAAATCTAAAGTTAAACTTTAAATATTGTCGTCGGTTCCATGAGCGGCTCTTTGCGGCTGGAGACTCGCTAAAGAATGGCTTGCTTTAGGAAACTTAGGAACCTCAAACCATGTAGGTAGGCTGTCCTGAGATTAATTTCCTATTTTTTTGCCAGTTTTTTGTAATCCTTTTTAATATCTGACGGACATCGTTCTGTGATTGGTGCCTTGACTCTGTCATATGCAAATTTCCTTCGTGATCACCGATTGTTTTTATTGGTCGTTCACAGAGCTGCATTTTTTTTGTGCGTGTTTAACATGCCCGTTTTTTTATAGACGAATAAATTTGTGTAATGAATTGATGAATGAACAAATGTAAATAACCTCTATGTACGAGATCAAAAAAGAAATTTCAAAATGAAAGCTTACATTTGAACTTTAACCCTACATTGAACCTTGATTTCATCTCGTATACTCTAGGACACTACCCTCTGTTGGCCAAAAAGCTATCAAAAGTCTTTGAAATGATTGAAAAAGTATATACGAACTATTTTGGTAGTGTAACTATTGCAGCTTAAATTTTCCTGTTGCACTCCTGTTACACTCAAACTGGTAGAAACTGTTTGCTCGCACATGGTAAAACGGTTAAGTAGTTAATATTCAGATAACATTCTATTCTAACTTTCCAGCTTGTGTAGAGGATGGAGCTTTTTACATTTGAGGAAGATTAGACACTTTGTACAACTCAAAACAATCGCCCTGTGGTATTTTTAAAGGGTGGCCATAATTAAACTGCAAGTGTTCAAGGGGTGCTGGAGAGAAAACTACCATGAATATTTCAGTGAAACTTGGTATCTACACGTTTCAGAACATGCGCAAGTCAAATATGCAATTTAAAAAAATCGCCAATTTCACCCGATAGATGGCGCTATATCGTGTTTCAATGCTTATAGACGTCATATACGCAAATTTTAAGCTCATCGAACAGTGTAAAAACAAGACCACAGTGGGTAATGGTCAATCATGACTCTGAATAAGAAGGAACGTGCATTGTTAGTGAAGATATTCTATCAGAATGGTAGCAATTATTCGCTACTCCGAAAGAATACCGGCGTATTTAATGATTAAGAAGAGGTCCAATGTATGTCAATGAGAATAAATAATGGTTAAATTGTTTTCCAAAGCGTCTTTATGAATTGTTTAATTTGTGATCTTAATTTACGTTAATTTTTGATTACATGTTACTGCAAAAATTTAATTACTGAAGCGAATTGTATGGAATTTTCATAAACTGTAAATGATGTTTTATATTGTTTATATACCTTTTAGCATGGGCGTAACTTGGGCTTCGAAACTGGGGGGGCAAAAGTCATTTTAAATGAAAGTCCATGTATGCGTGCCCGTACACACACATGCATATATATATATATATATATATATATATATATATATATATATATATATATATATATATATATATATATATATATATATGTAGTGAAACCTCTCCGAGCGGTCACCCCTCTAAACGGCCAATTTTTCATGGCACGGATTTTTTGACTCATAGACTTGATGTTAAAATAACCTCTATCAGCGGCCATCCGACCCCCTTAAACGGCCACCTCATCGCCCATCTCATTTTTCAGGAAATTTTACTCACTCCATGCTGTAATTTTGAGCGGAAAAACTCAAGGTCAGGTTTATGTCGAATATAAGTCCCAGGAATACATGGAATTGAATCTGTTATATCTCTTTTGTATTCTCCCCACACCCTTAAGATGGGTAATCACTTGGACAATCCGGTATTGAAATTGTCCTACAAATGAATTTTTGTCCCCCTTTCAGGGGCTAATTCCGTGTCTGACGAGGAATTTCTCGATGTTTGTAATGGCGAGCAAGCTAAACTTTCAACACAAGCGACTTTAGGGAAAATCGATGAAATTATCGAAAATTCCGAAGCGGTTACAAACTAACCAGTTAGAGATCCGATTTTTAAAGTAAAAAACAAACTAGAAAAAATGGTTGTTTCAAAGAAAAGTAAAAACTTAAAACGGACACACACTATCATATTTTCAAAAAAATGTAAGAAAGCATTAAATAAAGTACTATTTTCTCCTTAGATAAGTTTTATATTTCATTTTAAATAAGGAATATGTGCCAGACTTGTTTATATTACGCATTATAGCAATTATCTTATAATAGTAAATAAAACTCTTGAGAGCGGCCACCCCTCCGAGCGGCCAAATATCCTCGGTACGGTGGGTGGCCGCTCAGAGAGGTTTCACTTATATATATATATATATAAACTATAAATTCGGTCTTTGAGCTTCGTCAAGGGAGACCCCCCCCCTGAACCCCCCTAATTTTTTAGTTTCATTATTGCCATATTAAAACGATATTAATGGACTATGTCATTTTATCTCTCACCCCTTTTTCTTATATTCTTCCTTTACATTTATTTCATCGACTGGAAGTAGGAGGGTTTCCTGGTCTCTCCTTGGAAATGCAAAAGTGGGTCGATGATAACTGAAGTAACTTATATAATTTTTAGTATCTATCTTAACACACCAAAAATTTTGCTTTTCGTTATTGGATATTGTTGAGAGAGCTTTAGGCGCGTAGGGTTGCTGTATTTCGCATGGTAACTCTATTGGCGAGTCATCCGAGTGGATAAGAATCCATGCTGTTTGGCTTATGTTTAAAATTATTCTTTTTTCCACTTTCACATTCGGTAGCCCAGTGCTCGATGCGTTTATACCTTTTACAAGTTATTCTTGATGTATCCTTAATTTTATGAGTCGGCTGGCCCGAGTATTTTCCATAATTTTTATTTTTAGACGCATGTTTTCGAGGAGCAGCCACGAAAGCACCTGAGTCTTCCGCTTGTCTATCATCGTTACGCCTGGCATTTGATTCTGAGTATTTCTGGCTTCGGAAGCTCATCTCTTGATTCCATAGCACATCGGAAATTGTTGAAAGTAGAAGGTAGGCTATATTACAGCATTACAGTCAGCAAGTCGTCGTCTATTTAGATATCCATTTCTGGAAGTCTGTCCACTATGTCGAAGAATTTTCTCAAATGGTCGTGAATTCCATTAGACGAGTCGGGTATTTTATATTAAATTAAAGATTTCATCACGTAGCTTTACGAGCAGGTCCTTTAGACTGATAGATTTCTCCCAGTTTTTTCAAGACATCTGATGAAGTGTCACAATTTTTTATTTGTTCGAGTTCAGATGGCGATTTACATAGAATTATATCTGCGTTTGCTTTTTCGTCCATTTGGAGACCCACGTATCGAACTCTTCTTGCGATTTTTCGTCATTTTCCAAAACTTCAGGTTTAGGCTTTGAACCTGATGCATAAATCCAGGCATCATTCTTTATTAAAAGCGCTTTCATTTGCATTTTCCATGTTTCGTAATTATCTTTATTCAGCGTTTCAATTCGCCAAGTTCCAGTCGCCGTTTTGAGGATGAATGATGCAGCCTTGAAACGAACGTTAAAAATCAGCAGATAAATAAATTAATCCATCTGGTGTCCATAACCTTTTAGAAATGTTAGCAGAGTTATGGCACAAACATAGTAAACGTGGGATTTTAACATAACATATTATTAGAACGGAAGAAACAGGCACATCACATAACAGGGTAACATCAAGAAGGGAAAAAGTATATTTGTTTGTGTTTGTGGGATTACGGCAGATTAGCTACGCGTGGGCTCTAGGCCTATGGGTGGGGTGCACTCCGTGGAGGTCTTTCTAAGGGGTCTTAACCCGTATTTACGCTAAGTGAAAAAGGTATAGAAGAAGTAAAAAGAATGCGTGCGCAAGCACAGTTACAGTTAAATAGATAAGTGTTTATTGAGGGATACAGAATTCAGGAGGATAAGACATATATAAAAAAATAAACAATTCATTACTCAACAATTTATTCTTACTTTTATGTCGCATTTTTGGGACACATTTTTCGGACAATTTTCAATAAAGGGGGCGAGAGATAAAATGACGTAGTCATTAATAAATCATAAAATATTTCTTCTATAACAATGGAAAAAATACTGTACTTAAACGGATGAAATTTGAGATAAGTTATTTTTAACTCTTGAATACAAAAAGTAAATAGTGCAAAAATATAATTAATAAAATAGATAAAAGGGATTACTTTTTTCCCCTTTTATAAAACCAACTCCACAGCCACTGGTACCACTGGGGACCGAATCAGCTTTTAGCGGTAGAGTCTGTGTGTACGTCCAAAACAAAGTTCATTGGAAGGATTGGAAATTGCAAATCTATGTGTTCACTACAAAAAAAAAAAAAAAAAAAAAAAAAAAAAACTCCACAGCCACTGGACATTAGCAGGACTTGACTGTCAAGAAACATTTGACGGTCAAAAACTGAAGCGGCCGACTTTGATTTTCAAAGGGTTTTTCCAATAAGTAAGAAGAGGCATCATTTTTAATTTAAACAAAACTACATTTCCCCCCTCAAAACGCAACTATAATGGATGTCTTCTCCTTAACGAATTCCTGACAAAAAAACCAAATGATCAGTACATTGTAGTATTTTCTCCAGACTAATACTCTATTTAAAATTTACCGATTTGACACAAAAATTACGAAAACTACTTACCTGTACTCATACACAAAACAAGTTAACATTTCACTGCAAGATACGGATATTCGGCTGGTAAAATTCATTTAACTTAACCAAACTTGACACACAGACATCATTTACCTATTTAGCTTAGCTCTTTGTAATCCATTCTTTGCAGCTCATTCAATAATCCCTCCAACCCTCTTGGACATCTCCCGAGTTCTTTGTCGGTATTTTCCCCCCAACCAGGTAGCGAAAGATTAACAACAGCCTTGAAATATAAAACATCATGTTACATACAAAAATTTTTAAAGCTCCCTTCTCTCACAAAGTCGATATGCTTGCGGGAAAAACTGGTCCTAGTCTATTTAAGTGAACACAGATGTGGCTGATTTTTGAGTTAACGGGAGATAAAGGGGCCGCGTTCGGCATTTAAATCACTCCAATTTTTCACAGAATCTTAATGGTCATTTAGTGATGACATGTTCTTAAGTTTAGTTTGTAGGTCCAAAAAAAAAACGATCATTTTATGCCTTGTTAAAAAGCCTCTTCTCTTGCGAGGTTTGAAATACATTACAATGAAACTGATTGCACTGCACATTTTCTATTTTCTATAACCTCTCTTCCCGTGGCACTTTATTTAATGTTAGCAGCCTGTTAAATTTACAGCATTCTGAGCTCAATGTTCGTGTTTTTCCTCGACTCGGACAGAAAATTTTAAATTTTTAAGAGTCCAGTACGTTATTTTTATTTATTTTTTTTTTATTTTATCTTTTATTTTTATTTATTTATTTATTTGGGGGTGGTGGTATTGTAAATATGCTTAGAAAAGTAATGTGGAAAAAGATATTTAATAATTTGAGGAGCTGGAACGACTTTTAGCGTGATTTCATTAACCAAAAGCTCGGCATATGCGGGAGACAGGGGTCGATACAAACAAAAATTGGGTCCGTTTTGTGGCTCTTTCACAAAATTACAATCGATTTAAAGGGAACCCCGTCACAAAAATACAGTCGATTAAAAATGTCCTTCATTGGTATTTTACCCTACATTTTAATGTGTTTCATCAATTAACAAAAAGAAAAAGTGACTTTTATTAAAATTTGGTTTGAAAATTCACAAAAATAAGTGCTGAAATTCACAAAATTAAGCATTGAAATTCACAAAAATATGCAGTTTTTACAAAAATTGGACCCTGGAAAATATTCCTGGACCGACCCCTGATAAATTATGTAAGGTTTTGAGTTGAAGACGTTTTCACGAAAAAAAAAAAAAAAAAAAAAGGGAGGGGGTATATAAATTAGGTGAATGCACATATACTATATGTACTAAAGAAACTAATATTCTGAGATATTATCTTAGCTAGACTTTTTTGAAATGCTAGAAAATAGAATTATATGCACACATGGGCGCCCATAAGGAGGGCAAGGTTACGCCTTGATTACGCCCCAGATTACGCCTTGCCCCCCTAAAGTTCTAGGTTAATATCTCATGATGTTAACAATGGCAAAAACAGAACTAAAAAAGTTTGAAATTTGCCCCCCCTCTAGAAATTTTTTTGAAGTTTGCCCCCCCCCCTCTAGGAAAATTACTATGGGTGCCCATGTATGCACATCAGCAGATCGTTATAAACAATAGCTGTGAAGGTTCCCCTTCTGTGTCGAACATTGCTTCTCAGTATTGCTGGGAGCAACGCTGTTAGCAGGAAGTAATGAGGTGATTTGTTGCTATATTTTTCTAATGCATGAAAATCTAAAAGGGTTAAAGGTATCGAAATACTGACTTAGATAGTACTGCAACTAGAGTTTATCTCTCACGACGAACCAAATAGAACGGCCTCCTCCCATGGAACCGTATAACTTATTTCGGAGCCCTCTACCAAGTCTGGGGCACGTGCCCCTAGTTTCCCCTGGCAGCAGATATAAATAATAAAATCGCAGACGGTTTCTTGTTCTCTTAAACTGCGTCGCATTTGAATACGCAATTAGTCGTCTGTCAAGTAAGTTGTGCACGATCACACGATCACGTTGTTGTCTCTCTGCTACTGACCTTCAAACACCAAAATTAGGTTCACTAAAATATAAATGAGAAACTGGCCCCAATCTGTGACAGGGCGGCAACTAAAGGGGGGATAAGCGGAGACAAGCACCGGGAGACATTCTAAAAGGAATGCCAAAATCAGTTATAGTTTCTTGGGATGGGGCGCGGCTCCATGCGAGGGGGCACACGACCATGGACGCCCATAAGGGGGGGGGCAAGGTAGGGAACTTGCCCCCCTAAAGTTCTAGGTTAATGTCACATGATGTTAACAAATGGCAAAAACAGAACTAAATTTATTAAAAGTTTAAAATTTGCCCCCCTCTAGAAATTTTTTTTGAAGTTTGCCCCCTTGGAAAATACTATGGGTGCCCATGCACACGACACTAATTATGGTTTGCCCCGGATGACATAAACTCTAATTGCGTCATCGCCTGTGAAAATGACCTCTTTTTGCTCACTTTTTACAGCAACAGGTCTTTTTTTCTAACGCTGAACAATTGATTTCAGACAAGTTTAAAATCGCTGCCCCTTGATTTTTGCTTTCCTGAGAAATTATCTAGCTTGGTCATTTGGTAGAATCTGCCATCGTTCCTGTTGGGTTGAAAAGCTTCTGTGACTCTATTCTTTTGTTGATTTTTGCAGGGGATTTTTTTTTCTTTTTTTTTTTAGAATCTGATAGTATATTTGGGTTCTAAATGCATGATTTGTGTTCAAAATCATAACTTTGCCCCCTGACTTTTTAGACTAGGGGGGCAACTTTTACAACTGCAGGGGCAATTGCCCCCCCTTGCCCCCCCAGATTACGCCTATGCCTTTTAGAATGTCACTATGCTCTGTCTATCGGTTTTGGAAGTTGTATATGCCACCGGTGAGCTTTGAAATACGGTACAGCGCCATCTATCGGGTAAAAATGACGTGTTTTTTTTTTTTTTTTTTTTGCATATTTGACTTGCGCATGTTCTGAAACGTGTAGATAAAATTTCACTGGAATATTCTCGGTAGTTTTCTCTCTAGCGCACCTTGAACACTTGCAGTTTAATTATGGCCACCCTGTACTTTAAATTTACAGTAAAAAGCAAATGGCAGGTCTTTTCAATAGGATAGTTTAGTTACAAATTTTCTTGGACTAGCCGAAGCCTTTTTCAGTAACTGATATATTACTATAAATAATCTACACAGAGGTGACAACTTTATTAAAGTGTTAATAATCTGGGAATCAAAACGCTACTGAAGCTTAATTTCTTGTATTTATTTACATTCGTCTCATTATATTCATTGTAAGTAACTAGTATCTTGTCTACTATCTAGCATTATTTAAATGTTATTGCAGCTTTTATTCATCGTAACATTCGTTTTTCTTTGCATCTTAGTACTTCTATTATTTGTCACATATACATGTATTTCTTTTATTCTTTTATTTTTTTTTCTTTAAATGAATTTTCAGATTTAAGTATTTGGAAAGAGTTTGGCACTTTTTTCTCTTCTGCATAATTTTTGCCTGTACGTAGAAAGATTCAAGAAATCTGTTATGATAGTATGTGAGACGCTTTCAAATAAGAACTGCACGAAGGGGATTTTCAGGTTTTTAATGAAGCTGAGATAATTTTCTTTGCACACATCTAAGGAAAACTTCAAACCGTTCTGTCGAACGACATAAGTGAAAGTTTAACAAATCTCACTGAGCATTCTTCAATAATCAAAATGCATTTTCAGCTAATAAAACATCACACATTTAAAGCTCACATTCTCATATAATAAAAGTGAACAAAAGAAATGTTTGCTTGAATATTTGAAATAATTCGATTTTGCGTGAACAAAGTCAATTCATTTCTGTATGCTTGCATGAAAGCCACAAATTTAGTATTATTCTTACATTTAAAATAAACTTTTTTTTTCCTTCTGCGTCATGCTGTTAAATAGATAGCAACTTTTACAAAATATCAATTCTCTGACAACTTTCAAGCCAGAAGTATTTTAATATCTGCAGTTGTGAATGTTTAGTTAAGCATACACCATTCCTGCATTGTTTAACTTGAGATTTTTTAAAAATTAATATGATACTACAATACTCCATCTAATGTGATATATGCTGACGAAGTTCACGAATTTAACGACAGCCATTTTTCAATTCTCATGCATTGAAAATCTTCCCATTCAATAATTCGATTTGTCTATAAGCGCAGCAGTGTTTGCATTCTAATTCACTTTCTGCATGCTTAAAGAATAAAGGCACAGTCCTGCAAATTACGACTAAAATGCGATATCGTATCAGCAGAAAGCTGTTCTGAGAACTTTCCTTCTCCTGTTTGAATTAAATGTATTGAAATCAAAGGGCCGTATGCAACTTGAAAGATATTTTAATACCTTGTGTTGCAACAAGGAACTTGAGAATATATCGTATTAGAAGACTCTAATTACATCTCTAGTGCAGCAGATAATTTAATGTTATGCCGCGCTATTCGGAGGGTTTGTGCAGTTTTAGAAACTGACGAACATAAAGTCAAAATATGAATGCGCATACATAATTCTCATCCCTTTTGTAAGGGAGTAAACATCTGGGCTTTTATAAATGCATTACTCACAAACAGCGCATTGAATTTGACAATAATTAAATCCTCTACGCTCAGAAAATTAAATGTTTTGTGTATCTTAGAATAGCATTTGATATTTTCACTACACTCTTTTGTCTTGATTATTCTTATCAATGATATTAATGTATCAGTGAATTTTTATTCATACAAATAACCAGAGTAATATATTTGTAATAAGATTAACTCTAAAAGTAATTGTTATTTCTACATTTCGAAGTAAAATATGTAGCAAAATTACCCCCATCAACACCTGTTTTTATACCCCAACCATTCATAACTCTTTGGTTGAATCCTCAATCTAAACATACCCTCTATTTTACAGAATTCGAAACTGAGAATCTCATGTATTCGCATTAATGCTTTCATTAATTTATGTAAATATTTATCCTTTTATGAATGTTTAGACTGGATTAAACTCCTTCACGTCATAAGTATAGTTTACCTTATACGAGCTAGTTTTATTGACTTCAAAATTTATTTTTCCTAAACTCAATACGCTAAAAAAAAGAGCTTTCTAAAATATAAAATTCATTAAAATCTTAATCAAGATGAAAGCTATAAATCTGCGTTATTTTGAAATTAAGATTTTTAAAAAAGCATAAGCCAAAACAAGCCATTCATATTTTACAGTTTCATTTTCATCCAAAAATAAGAAATTAATTTCCTCAATACCTGAATGGGATTGAAAACAATGAAGGAAAAAAATTAAATTTAATAATTCTGAAAATAACACACTTAAGAGGAATCAGCAAGGGTATTGCAAAAAGCGTAATTTTTCATTTCCTCCCCGCAAATGAAAATTGATATTAATTACGCTAAATAAGAAAATAATATCCCGGCAAAAGTTTATTAGGGAATATGAGATCAATGAATAAAGCCACACACAACCTCGTCCTTTCTTGAGATGATAGATTCCTAGAAGGAAAGGGAAAAAAACATATCTCGCACTAAATTATGAAAGAAAAAGTAAAATTAATTACATTTCCCGTATCGAAAGGGTATATCTCGCAGTTGCCATTTCTTCCTTTGGCTGCAATAATAAAATCATTTGGGAAATATTTGTAAGGAAACAGCCCAATAAAATAAAAGCAAAAATTGGAAGCTGATTAGTTTGAAAAGAATATTTCAGTGGCATTTTCCCTTTTTGTTGAAGGTGGAAGGGATGAAAGAAGATTTTATTCGATTCGAGAATGAATATATACAACTCTGCATTTCATCACAAAGTTTGGTTCAATTAGTTGTAGTTTAATTTTCTTTTTTCTTCCAAGGTATGTGAAATAAAAATGTTTCTAATTAGAAAAATATTACTGTTTAAAAACTCCGTCAAATGAAGAATTGCCAAAAAATATTTCTTTTATCGAGTATCACATAATTAATATTGACGACATTCCAAATTTTCAAGATTCAGTTCCGATGACTCTCTTGAAATACGCATAAAAATTTTAGATCACTCCGAATATATTTGAGAACAACCACAATAGAGAACAAAAATCTAAGTAAGCTAGTATCTACGGTAAGCTAGAGCAGGCTGCAAATGCAATAAGATCTCTGATTATTTTTCCCTTCTTACATATAAAATCTCTCAAAAAATCTTTCCAGTGTAAGAGACAAACTGGGTGCCTTGTTAAAAATGCCTAGAGAAACAACCTTAAATGATTTTCAAAACGTCTAAATTTTTGCGTGTAAAAATGATGGTAAAGGTGTTAAAGAGATTGCTTGTATACTGTACGTCAGATTCGAAACAGTATCGCACTTTATCGGAAGGCCAGAGAAACGGAAAGAGAAAAACGGCTGATAGGCCTCGCGATAAAAGAAAAATTGTTCACGATCTTAAAAAGAAAAACAGTGAAAGTACTGAAAATGCTAAAATTAAAGCAGATGTCACTCATGTGAAAAAGTAAACAATTTACAATTGCATAAAAAAAACTAAAAAATTCAAATTCAAAGAGCGAAAATAAAGGGGAAATAAACGCATACTGATAATCGTTTACCTTGGACTAAGGAATACATGTCATGGACCACAGAATGCACTTCTATGATATTTTCAAATACTCAATTCAATACAAGAAATTCTACTTACAAGGAGAGGCTCAGACGTTGGGGTCACCGATTTTGATGAAATGCTGATAGGTTATAGGGTACCCATGGTATAGTAAAATGCCAAAAAATTAGCTGCCAACTCTCGTGTATTTTCGAGAAAATTCCATTCAAACATCTGATACATTGTTATATTCGCGTTATTTGGCATTTTGTTTGCCGACGCGGTGGAGTCGTGGTTCCGCACTGCGTTTCTGTTGGAAGTTTGCGGGTTCGTATCCCGCTCAGTCTGCTTTTTCTCCCCTTAAAAACCCACACAAAATGATTATGTAAGAAAATTAATATGATTTATTCTGAAAAACTGGAGTTATAAATTTGATTGTTCTGTGTATATATTTGATACTAATACTTCTAGACGGAAGTCCTAGCGAGGGTTTCTTAAAAATGGACTCGCTTCTGTTCGTTTAAAGAATTTAAGTATCTTCAATGCTAATCATCAGTTTTCGATAGAGTTTCCATAGTAACGGCTTTCGAAAAATCGTCTGTCACGTTTTTATCACATAGCTTAATAAAAAGTCTTCGCGCAAATCAGAAATTATATTTGCCTGAAAACTGCAGCTAAAAAATGTTTTTATTCAAGATGCAAAATGAAGCTATAAACCACACACGTATGAATGTATAGTACACAACAGCTTTAAATGGATGGGGGGAGGGGATTTTTCTAGTCCAAACCAGGCTGCATTATATAAAGATAGAAAATGCAAGAATTTTATTTATAAGTTAAATAAGAATTTTTTCTTAATTTTTGAATGCTTTCGAAACATTACTCTAGGAATTTTTAACCTTTTTATTTAATATTGCCTTAATACACATACAAAATACGGACAGAAGCGAGTCCATTATTAAGAAACCCTCGCTAGGACTTCCGTCTAGAAGTATTAGTATCAAATATATATGCAGAACAATCAAATCTATAACTCCAGTTTTACAGAATAAATCATATTAATTTTCTTACATAATCATTTTGTGTGGATTTTTAAGGGGGAAAAAAAAGCGGACTGAGCGGGATACGAACCGCCAACAGAAACGCAGCGCGAAACCACGACGCCACGGTATCGGCTAACAAAATGCCAAATAACGCGTATGTAACAATGTATCAGATGTTTAAATGGAATTTTCTCGAAAATACACGAGAGTTGGCAGCTAATTTTTTGGCATTTTACTATACCATGGGTACCCTATAACCTATCAACATTTCATCAAAATCGGTGACCCCAACGTCTGAGCCTCTCCTTGTTAGATGATATAGACGTTTACAAATACTGCCATTGTCTGAAGAAGGTAATAGAATTTCGTTCAAGTCAACAAATGGATTTCAGAGGAAGAACCAATCTGGCCTTTCTGAGTCGTAAGCAGAAGCAGATAAAGACTATATTCAATTGCTGAATTCTGATCTTTTTCATATGGCTTCAAATTAAGAGGAGAAAAGTAGATTTTTTATGAAGACGGAGTCTCCATTCACACCCCTAATGGAGTTAAAACTGGTTAGCTGAAAATGTGTTATTATGCCCAACTAAAAGTATTGATCTAAATGTATTAGAAAACATATGGGCAATGCTTGTTTGTCGAGTAGGAATATGCTGGTCGGAACCACTTTGAATTCCTTACTGAGCTTCGATAAGTATTGAATAGCTTATGGGATAATTTTTTCCAAACAGAAATACAATCTTTGTATGATTCACTGAAAAACAGAATATAGAGCTCATAAAGCTACAGTGCCGGCAAAAGAAGTTGACATTTTACTAGATCAATAGATATCGGTTTATTGGCTGTTCAATTTCCACTGATAAACTTGAAAAAATCCCAAATTTTAGCTAAATTTGCGAAATAATACCGAAGTTCATTTTTGGCGATATATCGGTTAGTAACTATTCACAGTTGCATTTTATGGTACTGCTTTTGGTTATACTCACTATAAACATGCATTTTCAGTTTGTCTTGCTGTCTTAAAACTATACCCAAGTTGAAATTCGAAAAAACTTGGTTTTGCATCTCTGAAAGTTTCCCAATGTTTTGATATTTCGTGCCTGTATCCGCTTATTTTGATTCTCGAAGAAACAACATAAATTATATAAATTACTTATTCTTGAATTTAAAAAACGTAAGCTAATTTATTGTTCCTCAAAAGTCCTATCATCAATGAAATAAAAACAAGGAATTGGGCTTGTACACAGGGTTTCCATAAGTAAAGTTCTCCTATTTAGAGCGGTGTACAGCGAAAATGAACGGACAGAATGCTACTAAATTTGCAGGAAACCTTAAGGAAATCAGGAGAAAGAGGTTTGTGTGGAAAAAAATTAGTTCAAAAAATTAATCCTTTGAGGCGCAACCCTTTCCCAATGCTGAAAAAAGGGCAGCCGTTGCCATCGCTCGATTTAACCACCAGCAAGATGGCTGACGATCGAAACGTTCATCGCGTACTATCGCATCTAGAGACCCTTTTTTGACGCAGCTGGCTGTGCAGGTACAGCCAGCTCCGAAAAAAAAAACAGAAAATTGACTGGGCTTTAAAACAAACTATTTTCAATGCTACTGTAGCTACTGTTACTATTTCATTTCCTTGTAAGTAAAATGCGTATCTTTCATTGTTTTATTCATAGTTTAAAAAAAAAATATTCTTCAGATTCCAAAAATGACAGAAATTTGTGTATCACTTTAGGCATCAACACCGATTGGAGAATGTTATGAAAATAATCGGGAGCTAATGGGTTAAAAGAACAATGAGAGTAGGGGGGAGGGGGGATTGTTCGGTAGGGAGGGTGCAAACAACCATCAGAAATGGGCCTGTACTTTGGCAGTACTGCCTTGAGGGAAAAAAAGCGGACTGCCTTGAGGATTGCGGACTGCCTTGAGGAGGCCAATGGGCCTGTCACTGGCACCTCAAGGCAGTACAGTGACAAACAGGGTACTTCGTGAATCTACAGGACTGCAGGAACACTACAGATGGTTTCCATGTCACTGCAAATTTGTAATAACATTACTGAATGAATTAAAGAATGCAATCTAACTCATCCCTCAATGAATGTCGTTACACACATTTCACACTCAACAAAAAAACTAAACGCATTTACGCTCATCAATTTCAAAATTCAAACTGAACAGGAAAATCCTAACTAATATTATAAATGCGAAAGTGAGTTTGTTTGTTTATGACGCTTTCAAGCCTAAACCGCTCAATCGATTAGGATGCATTTTGGTTTAGATATAGAGGGGACCCTGGAGTTGGTTATAGGCTAATTAGAATTTTAGATTTTTAATTACTTTTTTAATTATTAATTAAAAACCGTTTTTACATTGCCATGGTTGGCGAGTTTCGCCCGTATCAAATGATTCATGTTTTGAGCTAACAAGAATGCTATTACTTCAATAAATAAGCGCGCGTGCATCTGAAAAACATTAAATACTACGGAAATTAAGCCAGTTTTATGCCAAATCTATCTATCTGTAATAATAAAAATGAATCATACAAATCTACAGAAAGCAGAGCTTTGAAAATTTGAGCATGATTGAGCCCATAACTTCGGTAAAGTGCACCTGAGGCTCAAAGTTTTGAAATTTTAACTACTTTTCAAACTATTAATTAAAAGCCGTTTTATCGCCCGCACAAAATGATTTATACTTTTGAAATAAAGCAGAAATTCTATTTGCAAAATCACATGCATTTGAAAAACATGGAAATTATATTGATTTTACAACAAATTAAAAAGCATAAGTAAAGAAAGGGGTACTTACGTATTATCCCGGCGGTCCGCCAAGACAAGCGATTTTTTGCCGAAATAAATGCCGAGCACATGAAATTATTAATGGTTTTGAATACGATTGGCAACAGTTTGGCAACCCATTTGACGATAAAACAGTTTGGCGGGAATGACCGCTGGGATAATACGTAAGTACCAAGAAAAGTCCAGATGTGTTTCTTAAAGTTCATAAATTATCAAATCCTACCAATAATATAAATGTGTACGTTTGTGTGTTTGGATGTTTTTGACTGAATCACACAAAAATGGTTGAACGGATTTGAAAAAAATTGTAACGAAAATAGCTTATGCCCTGTATTAACATACAGGCAGCCTTTCAAGCATATAGCATAAATAATTCTTTTACAAAGACACTCAAAATAATTCTAATGCATTGCGCTCTATGGACATTTTGTAGCTACTAAACCGATTCTAAAACTTTTTTCACTGATTAAAAGTTACATTATTCCTGAGTATCATTGTTTGTTTTTGGATTAAGACCGATTGACTGCACTAGGGTCCTAGGCCTATATGGAAAATTCCTCTGTGGGGGATTTTCTAAGGGATCCGTATTTATGCGAGGTTTTTTAGAATACCACGGAAAACTGGGAGTGGCTAGGTCGACAGGCGCGACCAGGGTTTGAATCTGGCACCTTCCCCCTTGCAGTTCTGAGAGCAGAACTTCTTAGACACAGGTGGCATCCTAAGTGTTATAGGCTACCTTTAATGCATATATCACAGATAGTTCTTTTACAGGGATGCTGATAAGAATTACATTACGTTCTATGTGCATCTCTGTAAGTACTGAACCGATTCCTAAACTTTTTTTACTGATAGTAAGCTACACAATTCTTGAGTATTATAGGCTAAAATTCATGCATGTAGCATAAATAGTTCCTTTACAGGAACACTCAAAATAATTCTAATACATTACGCTCTCTGAGTATCTCGGAACAGAGATACTACAGAACCGATTCTCAAACTTTTTCACTAATAGAAAGCTGCTCTATTCCTGATTAACATAGACTAAAATTCATGCATATAGCATAAATATTTCTTTTACAAAACAGTTCGCAAATACTGTCATAACTGTCTGTATTCGCCAAATGCCTGAAAAAAATCTAAATTTAGTAACTCTGTGCATATTCTCTTATTTTAAATGAAGTATACTAACATGCATTATCCTTCATTTGAAACAAGTAAAAAGCAAATAATATTTAAATGCAGTTCCTTTTGTCGCAACAATATTTGTTATTCACACATGCTACATTTCTGTCGGGACCTAATTCTAAAGCCGACGCGGACGAAGTCGCGGGTAGCAGCTAGTGAAATTATATTTTTACTTATGATGTATCAGAATACACTCTAAAAACATTAACCTGGATTCATCTAGTGACAAATAAAACAAGTAAACACAATTTCAAAATGAAAGAAAGCCATGAAGTTAAAATAGGCGAAATGCTGTAGAAGTTAATAAAAAAATTCGAAGAATTTCATTTATTTATTTTAACAGATAAATCCTCCCAGGAGTCAAATTAAATATAAAAGTAACAAATTTGGATATTACGGGTGAAATAAACATCGATTGCTGGTCCAAAAACCATTCATGGCTGTGTTGGTAATGCAAGAAAAATTCAACTTTTTTGTTAAAGTCTGAAGAATTTGCAACAGTATTTTTGCTTTGATACATCTACCTGAATGCTTTTCTAAATATGTTTTTGTGTCCTATTACTCATTGCAGAGAAGCTTGCAATATTATTTCACATTTTGCTTTCATTTCTATTTTAATGCCATACGTTAAAATAAACCTTCTACTATACGATTTTCAAAAGCTTTTTTATTCTTAGTTCCTAGAGTACATATATCTATAATAATATGACCTTAAAGTGTCGAAAGAAAAAAAAAGTTTATTTAGCGAAATAAGTATAACACACCATCATGTACTCTCCGCACTTTACAAGTAAAAACTAAAATAAATACCTGCTTTAGAATGCTGCATAATACAATCATATTTCAAAATAATTAAAAAGCATTGGCAGTCTTTATAAATCAGCAAATTTTCTAATGTGTTGAAAGATAATTAGCAATGTACTTTTTTGCGATTCTCTCCTCAAGTACACAACATTATCGCTTCTGTTTAATTGTGCTCGTGTAAAAACTATTCTCCTCGTAATCAAGTAGCGCGTTTCCGTTTTATCAATTTGTCAAAAGCTGCAAAAAAGGAATGAAATGATTAAATATTTCCATTAACTAAGGAATTCTACTTGACATACCTATTAATAATTTTTATCCAAATGAATCATAAGCTGAAATTAATTTCATTCTTAATAATAATAGCAATAAAAAATATGTTTGGATGAAAAATTAATAAATTTGAATTCATGCATTCGAATATTTTAAATTTTTAATTCCTTCTAGATACGCAAAAAATATAAATGTGAAGATCCTTTTTTCATTATTTTGATTAAAAGTACGTAAATTATCGCATAGCATTTTCAAATTTTCTTCTGAGATGTAAAAACGAAGTTCAACGTAAGATGAAAAATCGAAGCTAAAATTTAAAAAGAAATGGAAGATTTATTTGATACATAAATACATTAATTTCAAGCAATGAAATGTAAATTCACAGAAGTTAGGTCTCCATTTTAGTGTAAAGAAATGGATAGAGTGTCCAGAAAGTGGACTTTCTGGTTTTGAAATTAAATCACTTGAAAATAAAAATCGATAAAAGAATAAAGCAAAAGGTGCGTTTATTTCAAAGCTGTAAAAATTTTATGTAGAAACTAGCTGAAGTATTCGGTCTTGTGAGGCAGGAAGCAGGAATTTTTCTAGCACTTATAACTGAAGTCTATTCTATCGGAGCAGAATTTTCAAAACTGCCTAACTGCTCCACTCCAAACTTTAACATTTGCCTCCGAATTAGCTTACCAAAATTTTAAAGAATATCATTCATTTATCTTTGTAGATCATTGTACTAACTGGCTTCTTGACCTCCTAAGAGCTTCACTGTAGCGAATATAAAGTTTTTTAGAGGGCAGATTCCAATAAAGAAATATAAAATGAGAAATTTTCCGCATTTTATTTCCCGGAGACCATATCTTAAACTGAGGCGAGAACATCTTTTACTGAGCTTATTCCGCCACGAAAAATGGCGGCAGATTTAAAATAAGAATTTGTGGAATTATTTCACCAATTTTTTTCGTTACAGCCTGCGACCATAATTTGATTTCTAATAAATCCAGACATCAAAATGACGTCCTCTAACGATCATTTACGATATCTAACTTTCTTACTCTATCGGGTATTAAAAAAGCTTTATGGAGTGGAAATTTATTAAAAATCCAGAAATGCATGTAATTTCAAATTCTCAAAGTTGACGATACGTTTATTTTGTATTTTTTGAAGTACTTGTTCAAATTTTCAAGCCGATTTTTCAAACGGTGTGGATTTGTATACCAAGCAAAGGAACAAGCCCACACACATACTTTCATTTTTATTTATAAGATGTCGTTACAAATGTTGACAAAAGTGTGTTGCTGTGAGTCTACGCCTTAGTTTCAACATGGAGTCTACATAGACTGGACTAAATAAAAAATACTTAAAAATCCACACAGTTAACCCTTTGAGGCGCAACCCTTTCTGAATGATGGCGTTGCCATCGCTCGACTTAACTACCAGCAAGATGGCAGACGATCGAAACGTTCATCGCGTGCCACAGATCTAGACCTTTTTACGCAGCCAGCTGCGTCTTCACTAAATTATCACACATGTATACATATATATGAGTTGTAGTAGTCGTAACCCCCCCCCCCCATGAAAAATATCTGGATACGCCCCTGCTCGCAAGAACAAAATAAATCATTTGAAATTTAAAATGATATTTTTATTAATGAAAACGCTGGAATTTTCCTTCATAGGTGATCAATCATAGCACTGGGAATCAAAACGCCGGCTTTCTCAAAGATTGCTATAAATTCACAGAAAGTTGCTAATGTTACTATTTGTTTTAGAAAAAAAGGACGCATCATTTGTAATACTGAACTCTTAGAATTGTGAACTAGTGTTCAATCAGAGTTTATTTAGTCAATTCTCTTGCGCGGACTAGAAAAAAGAATATCATTTTTTGAATATCCCAAAAAAATCAATACCATTAATTGAAATTTCAGAAAGATTTGATTAACAAATCAGCATTTGGTTCTTTAGTTAGGTTGAAGCCCCTGAACAGCTCTTTCAAATACCCCATCAGCAGCCTGCCAAACAATCACATACGCCATTTCTGCTACGCATGCTGACCAACAGAACTAAATAATATTCACGCAAACTAAATCATAAGGCAGGAATGGCATGAATCAATCTAGATGCACTAATGCACGATCGTTTCGATGGAACAGTAATACATCTTGAGCTTCCTCCCCCTTCAACCGATGTTAAGGCTCTCGCTTCGTAAGCTCAGATGTTATAATTTAAAGTGGTAATGTTCGCCATTAGCCTCCGATATTGCTAATTGATCCCGAATGACAGGGCGTCTCGCGGTATTAGAGATGATTCTTTGTGCAATCATTCATGTTGTGGCACGCTGAGTAGCTCTTAAAATCTTGTCATACAGCGCACAATGAATTCTTATTAGTATTTATTGTTGCATGCAAAACTTACAGGCAGATCTAAATGTATATAAACCGAATTAATATTCAGAAAATACTTATTAGTACAATATATTGTGTTTTATCCATATCATTGTAACGAATCTTCTGATAAACCGTTTCTTATTTAAATCCTCCAAGGTTCGGCGGAGGAAATTACTTTATTTATTTTTAACCTCGTGAGAATATCAAACTGTGTAATCTCTAGGAACTATTTAGAATCGCTCTAATGGCGAATATTTTATCACACAGTGGAAACGGACCATTCATTAAAAAATATGTCTGTGATACATTTTACTACCAAAAACGGGATCAACTCTGGCAAAAAAATATTTACCTTAATTACTATAAATCTTCAATTTGCAAACAGTCCTTAAAATAATATCTCGCACTGTAGAAAATATACAATATCTACGTAAATAATAATGAAAATGTCTCGAAATTTTTACATTTTTGTTGATTTGGAAGTCTACAGTCATTTAGTAATGTCTTGAAATTAGGCTGCCAGAAAAAAAGTATGAAATTGTTGTGAAGTTATTTATTGAATTGAAGTGATTTATTTTGTGAAGTCATAAAGCTAAAAAACTCTGTGCAGATTGAAAAGTTTTCCACCTTCCCAACTACTAATAATAATTAAAGTTGGTCACCCATCCCTGCCCCACAAAAGGTAGATTCAAAGTAAAATTTAACCTCTCATCTCGGTTATATCCCTGCCTCCTTCTTAGACAATCATGAGATATATCTCAGCATGTGCAATTGCTGACGACGTGGGATCTTAAAAAAAACTACAGTTCAGTGGGCTGTATTCCAAGTTAAAAAATAACGTGCTGGCATATTTTCCACCCTCTAACAACAGGCTTTGCTGGACTGTAAGACTAGAACTTCCGGTGAAACTTTCTTATAGGAATTCATCTACATATTATAGATGCAGTTTCTCTTAACTGCTTTGCGAGGAAAGAAATTTTCATCATTTGCGTACTGTTATTCAAATGATGAGGTTATGATGGAAGCACATTATACCTTTTCTGCAAATATTTCAGGATTTAGCATTATCAAAGGCTATTCTTCAATAACAACGAACCAAAAGAATTTCCCCACTTTCATTTATAGCATTTATCTTATTAGACAATTAATTTATATGATTACTTTGTATTAATGGCCCAATTTATGGTTTTTTAGGTACTAAAAATCGTATAACATATAAATAAGCATCAATTTTAAGTTGCGTCAGAGAAATTTATTACCATAATTTGACGCCTGTCTTTTTAATATAATTATGCTCTTCATAAGCAATGTTAAAGTTAGCTAATAATGTAAATAATGGGAATGCAACGTTACGGAACAATATCAGTTTCGCGCCAAATGTATTAATGTAATTTGCCAAAATTAATTCATTCTCCATTAATAGCTATACACACTAGATTCAATTAGTGTTCATTTACTGTGCCTCTTTGTGGAGGACAAGAAAATAAAACCAATTACTTTTCTGGGAGCAACTGTTAATGAGTTTTGAATCACTTGAGGATCTTTCATAGCAAACGTAATTTTTATTTCGTTAGCATCGTATAGCTTCTAATTTCAATATATTGAATGATTACTTCCAAAAGTCTTGTATCACAAATGTTTATGTGTTAAGAGGATTATTACAAAGAAATATTGAATTTAATGTTCAATTGAAGTACGTATCGAGACAGAAATATATTAATTTGGGATTTCAATATTGATACAACTTTAATGGCTGTATGATTTAATTATTTATAGTAGGTAGTTAAGAGTTAATTAAAATATTTAATTTATATTATGGTTTACCCAAAGTACATTAACTATAAGTAAGAGAAAGGCGCGTAAGAGAGGCGCATATCTCTATCTATGCACTATCTAACTCTTCTATTGGCTTGTTCCTTTTACCTTCCATTTTTTTTAAATATATTATTTTTTAGAGATTGCGTTAAGTATTTTTTTTATTTGAGTAAAAAGTCATGGTTCATTAAAATAACCAGAAATAATTAACTGTTTCCAGCAAAATCTCAGAGTAGTCAAAATCTGTACAGATAAACATATGATCTTTTGAGTCGTAGAGTACTGAATTTGTGTCGTTTTGAATTGATACCGTATTGAATTCGTGTCGTATTACTGAATCCGTGCCGTTTTCTTGTCCTAAGAAAAGAATTTTCATAAATCAGAAATAATCTGAATCATTTTACTCATATTTTATGAAGCACATAATGCGCAACGCAAATACTTAAAAAAAAACTGAATTATTCTTTTATATTAGAGTTGATACCGTCCCAAAATTTTCTTGATATTAATATGAATATTTCTTAAAATTCTTCTGAATAAAGTTTGCTAAAAAAATTGTATTAAAAAAATTTCATAAATTATTTTCTACGAGCAAAATTTAAACATCACTTACCTAGTGTGTCCATATGTCTTTATATGGTGCATCCCCTTAATTTTATATTTTAGTAAAGGTTTTCCATTATTTTTCTACACGTTTTGTAAAAATTTATGTACACGAAAAATATTGAAGAATCAGTCATTTTATTTTTTATGTTATGGAATAAAAATCAAAGTTTGCAAAATTTCTGTGTTTACAAATTGTTACAACTTTCCCTGTGTGACATTTAATTTTACTTTATTTATTTATGTCAAATCTATTTGTTACCATTTCTAAGGCTGTAGCAACAAAAACAATCTAATAAATGAATTCAATGAATTTCAATCCTCAAGTTAGTGTTACCGGATTGTTCAGATTTTTCAGAAGTTCTCCGAGATTCCTCTCCTATTTTGTCAATGTAAGAGTCAAATTGTTTCATTCCTCCTTCATTCACTCAGTTCAAAAATGTATGAAGAGTGACATGACTCAAAAAGTTTAAACGAAATTATTTATTAACAGGTAATTAGTATAACAGGAACACATTCTTTTAATTTAAAAGAAAGCAAAACTTGAAATGCTTAGTTACAGTTACATTGTCCCACGACTGAGACCCATTGACAAAGTGCTGGATAACTTGCAGCTATCCGGATAAAGGAACCTCATAGAGCAGAAGTCGATCCAGATGATGGGAGCTGTAATAGTGGTACTTGTAAACAGTCCGATTTAGAACGTAGGAGGGGGCCCTCAAACTGTTGTTCGTAGAACGTGCTCGGCAACATCATGGCTCTGTTGCGATGAGGATTCTTCAAGATGCATAACGGTGTGTAAAGTCACGCAGGTAGCCCTTCACGTCAGACACTGGCTGCAAGACGACCGACGAAGACGACTCTGACCGTACATTGCAGGTGCTGTAAAACTGCACTACTGAATTTGGCACCCGTTTTTATACAGGATCGTTGTGACATGCGCATATGCATACCGTATGAAAACCAATGCAGTTCTTGATAACCCAACAATTCACACCTGCAAATTGCGATCGCTAACAGTGGCGCCGACTTCCCAAAATTTCTGTGGGTGCTCTAGACGAGGGGGTGGGTGGGGTTTAACCCCCACCCCAACCCCACCCGTCGGCTACGACATTGAGTTAAATGAATTTTCTTTTCCATCAGTTTAAGGGAGTCGATCGGTTGAACAGATCGACCCCCTAGAGTTCCATACATCGCCAAAGTTGTTTTTTTTTTCGGTGAACCAGTATTTTTCATTTATATTTTAAATATTTGAAAAGCTAATATACTAACTAGAACACTTAAAAGATATATTTCGGCACACAACCATGGTCGTCTTCAGCTATACTGATCACAACATCTTCATCTCTCCGAAACGAGAAGGGCGTTTAAGACGTCATCTAGAGACATCTACTGATCACAACATCTTCGAAATGAAGATGGTGTGACCAGTATAGCTGAACCCGCCATGTATTGCGTGCGATAAATATAACTTTAACGGATTTAATTGGAAAATATTTTATACATTTTAACTATGGTTTAAAGGCCTTACTTTTAATTGTTCAGTCTATTTTTATTCATTTCATTACCTTATTTCATCCATTCTTACTTTAACAATGGAATAGAAAAGAACTCAATAATAAGGTACGTTTCAAAATCAGTCATTGTTGACAACAATATAAAGGTATGAAATTTCAACGAATGATTTCAGTCTATATTAGAACTTGTTTTTTGTATTTCTTTATAACTATATGTAATACTATACGTATAACTATGCGTAAAACGCAAGAAAAACTAATATTATAAATTTTTCTTACGTTTTACGTTTGTTTGGTCCTCAGTGAAGACTGGCCCACCAGAGGAAGGTCGACAAGAAAGGGGAGGAGTCGAGAGTAAGTACCCCATATGCAGACACTAGTGACACAACGTCCACATCATCTTACAGTACAGCCAATAGCACCATTAGCACATTAACATGTAGAACAATAGATCAGGATTTGCCAGTCACAGTTTCTCTAGTCTCTTCCGTATACTTAGCAGTCACAGCTTCTCCATCACCAACAATTTCACCTATACTTTCATCGTCACTTGTCACACAAACACCTCCTTCCACACCACTTCTATCATCAATGCCTTCTTCTCCACTCGTTTCATCAATAGCAATAGCCGCACTCAGCAATTCACACTCTCCCTTTCTTACACCACTCCCATCCTCCCCCGCATTTCCCAATATTAGAATCCGTAAAAAGAAATTTAGACGCATCCGCAAATTTTTCTCCCTCCTCTCCTGCCTCCGACCCATTCCGCAATCGCCCACATCACCCAGACCTCTTCAAGTTAAACATTTAAAGCAAGTACATTTTAATGTTTAATAGTCACAATTCACGCACTGCACTACTTAACAACATCCTACACAACAAATTTAAAACTTTACTTGGTAGACTTCCTCCTCAATAGTCACATAGTTCGGAACCAAATCACAATAGCAGCTGTTTATGAAATATTTTCTCATCCAAAACCAGGAGATTTTAAGAACCATCGAAATCCAATCAAGCTTTGGCAGTCCTGAGATACCATCTTCAAATTTCAGTGTTTTTATCCAGGAGACCTAAAGGACGATTTCTGTTCTCATTAATTGCATCAAAGTAATCGAATTTCAGCTTTGTCTATAAAAATATCTCTTGATCATTGTGTATCAATGTGAGAAGGTTTAGACTATATCTAAAATGATGCCATGCTCTTTACATCCCCGAGATCAACGTTTTTCGAATCAGTGCGACAACATGCTAATTGTAAAGAGCAAAAAATTGTAAACAGCCATTGAAAGTTTTTCACGAACAAACCATAAGCATCTGAAAAACTATACTCCACCTACTATCGCACAGTTTTTTGAATCAAATGAAACCTTCGTATTTCAGCCTCTGTATTGAACAGACTTCAAGAACGAGATCTACTTTATAAAGTGCTCCTAAGTAATTGAACTCGAACTTCACGTAAGCAATCGTGTGATCGTTCGTTCAGTTTTGATGCGACGTTTTTCGATCTCTTGAGGATCATTGTCTTTGGAATAAGTGAGACAAACTGCAACAAGTCAGCAGAAATTGTCTTTTAAACCATCCGTTAATGTCTGAAGGAAGAATCACCTCTTCGCAACGTTCCTTCTCTAAGATTGGATAAGGATTATTTACATCATGTTTAAAAACTTGTTCAAACTCTACAAGTGGTTCAAGGTAGTCGAGATGAGAGCAACACTGAATTGTAGACACCAGAGTTCTCTTTAAAACACAATTCATTTGCTAACAGAACAACAATACTGAACAGAACTCTAGTTAAGTGCACAATTGCCATGAATAATCCAGCTATCCATCCATCGAACTAACAGAGACTGAACTATCTCAGTATCAACTCAAACGGTTATCTCAGGCGATAAAGTCGCTCCATCTGCATTTCTCAACTTGAAATAATTTGACAACACATCATGAACTGCCGAGTCTCTGTAAACTTCCTTTTTACTTCAGTGTGCCATCTCAATAATCTGCAATGGTTGTACTTGTCTAGACTCAATTTTTCAATAGCACAAAAATCAAGTGTTGATTCTCATCACTGTACAACAGCTGTCCATTGAAAATAAAAAGCAATAAACATCATTATACCAATTATTTTGCCAGCGTTTATTTTCTTTTTCTGATTCTGTTTACATTTTCTTGCTATTTTTTAACATACGATACTATTTTTTCTGTAAATGTTCAAGATCAGACTTACTCTTCAGACTTACTCAGAAATGACTCAGTTAAAATATCAGAAAATTCATTTCAAATAATCCAAGCGTTCACTATGAATAAAATATTTTGTCCGTACAATAAATCAGAGGCATCCACATAAACAAAGCCCGAGAACAGTTAAAATTTTATTCTCAAATTAAGGAGTTAGGGAGACGTTGAGCACCGATAGAAATTTTTGTATGTGTTTTTGATAACGCCCACACACAGAGAGACTAATTGTTAAATTTTAGTCTTAATTCTCAGAAATGTCTTCTGTGGGTGCTCGAGTTCTGAAGAATTACTCACACGAAAATTCGTTACCTTAGCTCTTCTTCTCCAATTTAACTATGGAAATTATCTGTGTTTACTCAATATCTCAAACATTTGATAGTCACTTTTATGTAATAATCCAAAGAGCACAGCATCCATCGAGTTTATTGATGGAGCATCCACACAGATGACGACCAACACGAAGTAAAATTTTATTTTAGAATCACACAAGCACTAAGCACTCATGAAAAGTTTCCAGCTGTTTATGTCTCGAAGCACCAACGAAAATTTTCCTGAGGTCTCTACGTTTTGAATCAACCCCCCCCCCCCCCACGCACACACACAAGGACAAAACCAAGAAGGGGTGAATTTCGTTACATTTTATAAACAAAAAAGTTTTTATTTTTCAACATTCACGATACCTTCCCCCCGCCCTCGAAAATGATTTTATAAAGCAATAACTGAATCAAAAGATTTTTTAAATGATCCTTTTTCTGAAACCAAAAAACTACTGGTTTTCTGAATTTCATTCTTTTTTTCTACAAAGTAACTAATTCTTCTCGTTATATTTTTGTGGGTGCTCCGCACCCACTATATTTTTCCAGAGGGTGCTTGAGCCCCGGCCATCCACGTAGTCGGCGCCACTGATTGCTAATCTGCACATCTGTATATGTTGAACATGCATTGAATAACTTTCAAGTTCTGCACAACAAATTCTCTGCCACGCTATGATAACCTTCTCTTTCTACTAATTTCGAATACAATCTTACCATTGCCACTTCTGCATCCTTATATTCTCAATAATCTAAAACCATGTGTTCGAAACAGTATACAATAATATAAGAAAATAAAAAATAGTATTTGCATGTGGAGAAACTTTCTCTGTTTAGTAGTTATCGAAACGGGATTTTAAGTTTAATAAACATTATGCTACACCATGTCAATGGATATACGTGATTCACCCTAAATTCAATATATAGTAAAATATTTATTATAACTAACAAATAGTCTATAACTAACATCGATATTAAATATAATAATATTTATTCTGACTAACAGCAAGTATTTTTATTATGTTTAATATTGAATGTAGCTTCAGAAATAATTAATTACTTTTCAGTGTTTTACAAACATTTCAACAATTTCAACGCAATCGTTTGTCAATCAGATAAAATTTACAGGCTTGGAAACATGAAACGCAAAAAAAAAAATTGCATATAAATTGCGAAATATAAAAATTTAAGTATTTTCATATATTGCAGATAATAATGACGTGAGGTTTCTAGGCTTATTACCTTTAATCAATACAGTAATAGGATTCGAAATGGTTAATGCTAGTGCCACATTACCGCTACATCAAGCATAAATAACTTTTCTGATATCTGGCGATACCGACAACGAAATCTATGTGTTTACGTACGCTCTGATGATAACGACTAGGAAAATGTAATGTATATATATATGTGTGTGTGTGTGTATTTATTAATAATGCATAAAATAGGTGCTAAGTAACATGCATGATACGTGCTTCAAATGTACGAGATTCTTGCTACGAATACCGCTCGGGTTATTTAAACCAGCAAAATAAATTAGGCCTAAAGCATCATTTACAAAGCACTTTTCAATGTGATATTATTTACTCTTATACTACTGCTTAATAAATAACTAAAAACACGAAAAGATTCTTAGCAAGACAATTGTTTTGAGAGGTACAAATGATTCGCCTTTCTTCAGCTGTACAGAGTTTCACTGCCCACAGGTGCAGGAAGGTTGTAACTGAAAATAAACAACAGTAAACCTGCATTAAAAGACCATCACTTTGGGAGTACAAATGGTTCACTCTTCTTTAGTTTTAAAAATTCTTTCAGCTCTTCACTTTCAATTTTCAGTTCTAATCTTTCTGCTAGTGTGAAACTACAACTGAAGTAGAGTGGAGTGTTCCGTCTGCTGCATTATTGCTATTATAAAAGTTTATACACTAATTGCACTGTGCTTGAAATTTGAAATGGATAAATATCTCTAAGCTTTCGTGGACATAAATGTATCGAAATTCTTTTGAGAGTACCTGCAGAACAACTATAAATATAAACACTATTTTCAAGGAAGAGCATTATTTTGTAATCCTTAATAATATATATCAATTTTACTCAGTTTGAAATAGATGAATGTCTCCAAAATACGCTCAGAAAAATCACTGCTCACAATGCATAATATATTACACTTCTTTTGGGTTCTCCTAAATTAAAACTATGAATGCTCCATGCACTATTTTCAGTAGTATAAATGATACAATACATAGTAATGATAAACATAAATTTTGCAGTGCATATTTACAGCAGTATATACAGGACAAACAACAAAAATACAGGAAATCCGAGGTCATAAACACTTTTCAACTTTGTTCTAGAGTCTGCTAAAAAAATGACTGCTTATGTACTGCTGCAGGGGGGGGGGATGCAACACTTGCTCTTTATTTGGTCGTCATTCTTCATACAGCAAAGTTATATATACCAGCGGTTCCGAACCTTTTAACATTGCGCCACCCCCAACAAAGGATAACTTACGATGGCGCCCCCCCCACATTTCTCAGCATGCATGCAGTTTTTTATTCTTCAATAATGAGCATTGAGTCGCTTTTTCTGACAAATAATGCAGCTGGTAAAGTTAGAATAAGCATTTTAAGCGAAAATAGATATGTTTTGAAGTAAAATTAATAATAAATAAGGTAATTTTAAAAAAATATATCCTTTATCAATTGCTCTTTGGCTGTTTTCCTCGTGCCCCATTCATTGGAGACCGCTGATACAGAGCATTCGTTCACAAATAACATATTGATTATCAATTGATATATCAATTTGATAGTCTTAAAATTTTCATATGAAGCCGTCATCATATTATGTAATGTGAATATGGGTTAGAACCCCTTGAAAAGTCCTCTGACAAAGGCACTTTTCCCCCGTACACAGATGCCCCTCGTGTAGATTTGCCGTAACTGAAAATTCAACTCAACTCGTTTTCTTAAATAGAAATACCCTATTTTGTCTTTATCAACTTTAAAAAAAAATATCTTCAAATTACCCTAAATATAAATTACCCCTAATTTCGTACGATCATTTCCAGAGATATTAGTAAATTTTTATTGCCAGATTTCAAGAGGTTATCTCTAAATTGTGAGCAGGCTGTAAAGATTTGCTATTAACAAGTTCGTTTTCTTCTAAATAATGTGAAATACACATTATTTACAAGAAAAATAATAATTTCAGGGGTAATGATTTTTGTATTGAGAACGTAAAAATCAGTAATTTTCTTTCTGTCTAATTTTAAATCGATAGTTTAAAATTTGAATTTTCAAAACAATTAAGACAATCGATTGCATAATATTGAATAATTAACAAACTTCCCTTTACTGATAACTTCTGAGAAAATTTTTATTTTTTTGAAAAATTTGATGTTTGAAATAATTCCTTTGATAATTTGCGTAGATTGTTAACTGTAACGCAAATAGAAAATATAAATTTGAAATTGCAGTTTCAATTTAATTAACATAACAGAGTTCGTTACTTAAGGTTTATTTACAATGAATGATGACCGGGAGGTCATAGAGATTGGCTCGTACAAGTGCGATATTTGCTTGTTTTTTGTGACGGACAACGGCCCAGAGTCTATCCGTCACATTACCAATTTCTGACTGCTCTCACGTCCTCGTCGTTCCGGTCGGGCACCCGAGTGGTGGCTAAGCAGAGCGATTACAACAGAGGGTATTGAGACCTGGTAGATACGACGCTAGTGTACCGACTGTAGTGTGCACTATTTGCGCTCACATTGCTTTTGATTGGTGAAAATGTCTCTTGGTAGCGCCGTAGCGGAAGTGGAAAACTTCTGCGACAGTCTCCCCGGCATGCCCGCGCGGTATGTAAAGGAGGAGATTGAGAGGCTAAGGACCAGAGAGTTATTGCTACTTGTAGCAATAGACCTGCAGGGACCCCTGAAGTCCGTTGATCGAAAAGCCGTTATGAGGCGGGTCATGGACATGTATGAGCTGTTCGTTAGGAATAGCCTTACACAGGCGAAACTGCGGGATCAGATTGCGGCTCTCCGTGCTGAGAAACCCACGTACGCACAGGTGGCAAGCGTTGTGGGGCCGCCCATTTCAGTTGCCATCTCCTCACCACCCACAGATGCGCAAGTGGCAAGCGCTAGTGGGTGTAGTCAAAATGCCACAGATCCCCCCCATCCAAACGTCTGAGGCGGACGTGGATGGGACAATCTCAGACGCCCCAACTCAACCCTCCACAGAGGCGCAGGTGACAGGCGCCAGTGGTTGTACATCACATGTCACAACAGCGACCCCGCCTAGGAAGAGCACCGCGTCCGAACACGTCATGTTCGTCGACGCAGCCAAGGAAGGTGTGTGCGTAAGGGACTTAGTATGCAGGGAGGTGAACCCAGTGAAACTGGGCGCCAAAGTCCTGTGGACCCGTAAGGCGAAGAATGGGGGTATGAAAATACGGACTGAGACCGAGGAAGACCTAGATATCTTAATCAGGCAGATCTCGGCCAGCGAAAAGCTGAAAGATAAGGTTACCGTAAGGAAACCGGTCCGCAGAAACCCCCAACTTTGCTTGGTAGATGTTCCATGGGAACTCGACGACCGAGCCGTTGTCGATGCCATTCGGGACCAAGAGGAGGGCTTGGCAAGTGATGAGATTACCATCAGGTACTCCATCAAAAAGAGGGATACACGCCACGTTATAGTGGAGGTACCCCCTAAAGTCTTCCATGCAATACTGAGTCCGGAACGCATAACCATGGACTGGTGTAAGATAAAGGTGGTGGAAAACCTAAGGGCTACTCAGTGTTTCCGTTGTGGAGAGTACGGTCACTTAAGCACTACTTATAAAGCCCGGAAACGCTGTCTGAACTGCGGAGCTAAAGGCCACATGAGCAAGGACTGTATAGCCTGTTCTAGATGCCACATCTGCGAAGCTCGGAACAAGCGGAATGCCGGGAGAAACGTAGTGAGTGTAGACCACTCTGCAAAAGCAGAGAATTGCCCAACAAGGATCTATGAAGTGTCGATGCTTAAAAAGAAGACTAACTATGGGTAGTCTCACCATTGCGCAACAGAATGTCGGGAGAAGTCTCGCGGCTTCTGCCATCCTCCAAGGAGACCTAGATCAATACGATCTAGTCTGTGTCCAAGAACCCTACCTCCTGAAAGACGGGGGAAGAGTGGGCGGGATGCCTAACTCACGTCCGGTGGTTCATAGTCCAAATGGACGAGCAGCGGTAATCGTAAGCAACCCCAGATTGCAATTTATCGTAAAGCTGCTAACCAAGGACATAGTAGCAATAGGTCTGGACACGGACAGCGGCTCATTAACGGTAGCAACATGCTATCTGTCTCCCAACGAGGATGTCACCGAGCAGATGGTTTGTCTGCAAGCTTTGGTCAATGCTAACCCTTCACTGATCCTACTGGGCGACTTCAATGCGAAACATACAGCATGGGGGAACCCATGTAACACCGAGGACACCCGGGGTGACACCATCTTTGAGTTCCTTCTGGCAAATGACTTGAACTTGCTAAACGATCCAGAATCGGACCCGACGTTCCAGAGCGTACGAGGCTCCAGTTGGATAGACCTGTCAATAGCCCGCCTACAGGGTGAACTTCAGGTAGAGAAATGGGAATTGGTCGACCTCGAGTCAGGTACAGAGCATCTCAGAATTGTCACAACCCTTCACATCGGTGAAGAAAGGTTGGAGCAGTCAAAGAGAATAAGGCTTAATAAGCTCTACATTCCCAAAGTAAGACAACTGCTTGACCGCAAGCTCTCTGAATATTCTGTTGACTGGGTTCGAGAGAACAGAGTCGACTACTGCGTGGAAAAGGTGACAGAGGCCATGTGGGCGAGTTGTGCTCTGAGGAGCCGGCCCAATGGCAGCGAAGTCCACCGGCCCAGACGTGCGAATTCGTGGTGGACGCTCGAGCTAGCGATCCACCGGAGGAAGGTGACAGCGAAAAGGAGGAGGTTCCAGCGCTGCACTGATGACCCCGACTGTAGAAAGGTTCTGGAAGTGGCCTATAGGAAGGAAAAAGCTCAATTTAATAGAGCTGTAAGACGAGCAAAATGGGACTACTGGAAACAGTATCTCGATGCCGTCGATCCTAGGCAACCTTTCGGAGCCCACTACGGTTGGATAAAGGGGAAACGAAATTCTCCTTTCCTCCTAGGTGCCATCACAGGGGATGGTACCGCGAACACGCACGCAGAAGCCATAGGCAAGCTACTCAAACACCACTTCCCGCAGGACGTGCCGGAGGACAACACCCCGGAACAGAGGGAAATAAGAGCGTCGAAGCCGGATCTCGGAGACGACGATCCACCGTTCACCATGAAGGAACTCGAAGCAGCTCTGAGCGCCCTTAATAAGGGCAAAGCTCCGGGACTGGACGGTATACCTCTAGAAATTGTTCAGTTGGCCATCGAGACCAACAAGGAACTATTCTTGGAAATCTTTAATAAGTGCCTCGAATTAGGCACATTCCCTCCAGTATGGAAAAGGGCAAGTTTGGTTCTCTTTAACAAGGAAGGAAAAGACAGTTCGGACCCATCGAGCTATCGACCGATTTGTCTCCTGTCGGCATGGAGCAAAATTCTAGACAGGCTTGTGGTAGAACGCCTCCAGCACCACCTCCATACAGGTGGTCACCTGGCGAAGACCCAATACGGGTTCACGCCGGGGACGGGTGCGGAGGAAGCCATCTCTGCCATTTATAAGTCAGTCGAGGTCAACGCGGCTCTGGGGAACGACACATGTCTGATTTCCTTAGACGTTAAAAGTGCCTTCAATAATGTATGGTGGCCTTCCATACTATACCTGTTGGGTCAGACAGGGTGCCCGAAGAATCTGTACAGGATGGTGAGTAGTTTCCTAACAATGAGGGAGGTAGTCTACCGTTCAGGAGGATCGGAGGTTGTCCATAGCTACAACAGAGGATGTCCGCAGGGATCCAACTCTGGGCCCTGCGGACATCCCTAGCGAACTCGGCTCTTAAGCTCAAGCTTCCTGTTGGAGTCTATCTGCAGGCTTATGCGGACGACTTCGTTGTGGTAATTGATGCTCCCAACGCGCATCAGTGCAGCCGCAAGGCGACTGATGCCCTCACTATCCTTCAGAAATGGAGCGAACTCCACAAATTGGAGTTCAGCCCAGCCAAAACGGTCGGGCTTCACGTACGACCCCTGCGTCGAATGGGGCGAGTGCGGCCTCCCCGCACTGCCCCGGTAATCCGTTTCGGGGGTAGTATAGTAAAATTTCAGTCAGAGCTGAAGGTGCTGGGAGTAGTGCTCAATCAAAAGATGAATTCCATGGCACACGTCGCACATCTCAAGCAACTGCTGGCGAGATACGTAGTGAGACTCCACAGCCTAACAAGGCCCGGCAACGGACTTAGCGGGACTGTGTTGAAGAACCTCTATAAACGTGGAATGGAGCGCGTAGCTCTTTATGCCTGCGGAGCCTGGCGGGATGGAGGAACAGAGCGAATGCGGACGCACCTAATGCAGGTGCAAAGGATTATACTGCTGGCGATAACAAAGTGTTACCGCACAACAAGCAGTGCCGCGCTCTGTGTCCTTGCTGGCCTCCTACCACTAGACCTACAGGTGGAGAAAGAAGCGCTCATCTCGAGACTCCGAAAGCAGGGTCAATCGATCCAGTTCGGAGATACGAGAATAGAACCCTCCGAAGTAGAGGGCGAACTTCCGCGATGGGGGACACACCCGAGTAGGAGTCCGTTCATCAGCTAGGACACCCTGGGCCCACGGAGGAAGGGACTAGAGCTCTTCACGGATGGGTCTAGGCTCAATGGCAAAGTGGGATCAGGATACGTCCTGCATGGCGGTCAGAAGAGAATCTCGGACGGCCACTACAGGTTGTCGGACAACGGAAGTGTATTCCAGGCCGAACTCGTCGCGATCCTGAAAGGTCTGCAGGACCCACTCTGTCGAAGCACAGAAACCTTGGACGTCTATACGGACAGCCAGTCCTCACTCCAAGCTCTCTCAAGGCTGAACTGCAGAAATGCAATGGTTGCAGCTATCCACTCCGAAATTGGAGATAGGCGGATCCGCTTCCACTGGGTGAAGGCACATGTCGGAACCTGGGGAAACGAGGAAGCCGATGCTCTGGCGAAGAGTGGAACACAGAAACCATCAGTAGATGAGAGAGTAAAGAGTTCGATAAGGAGCGTGAAGTACTCCATGAGGACTGAAGCCAGGAAACTGTGGCAGAAAAGGTGGGAAGAAGCAGAAGTCGGACGTTTTACACGTACGATCTTTCCAACGGTGAGCGAAAAGAGAATTTGGAAAAGTAGGAAGGTGAACTGGGTCGTGACGGACCATGGTCCCTTCCCGGCCTATTTTCGACGGTTCTCCGTAAAGGAGACAAGGAATTGCAACTTCTGCCCCCTGACAAGTCCCGCCGACAGTCTGCACATCGTAGCCCACTGCCCTGGGTTACAGGAACTGAGAAATCGGTTCTGCCCGAAATTGGATGCCTCGACATTCAATAACTACGTGCGGAGCGAAAAAGGGCGCGAGGCCCTGTCCCGCTTCCTCGACGCGCTAGGAGACTCACTAAGTTAACGGGCAACTTAGAGAAAAGAGTGAGCGCTTCCCCAAACCAGAGATAGCTGGTGGGGGATAGATACTTGGTGGTGCATGTATCGAACAAAGTCAAATACTGGTGGTGCATGTATTTGCTTCTCGAATTTGCTAGGGAATACTGGTGGTGCATGTATCTCCCAAAGATGCCCGGCCAGGCGGCCGGCATCAAATACTGGTGGTGCTTATTTAGAAATACTGGTGGTGCATGTATTTCAAGGAAGGACCAATGAGTCCTTCTATGGTGGTGCATAAAGTTCGAAATACTGGTGGTGCATGTATTTCAGGAAAACTGCGGTTCTCGCGGTATTCCACCCCGCAAAAGGGTTCTTGCAGGCCATGCACAAGCATGGAGCAAAGAACTAACAGGTGAACCATGCCGAACGGAGGGCGAGCCCCTCCGACCGTGGTTGTGACCTCCTTCCTGTCAATGGACAGAGGAAACCTATGGTGTCTATGCTGCACGAGTATCGTGCTCTCTGGTGTCCTGAGATCTCCTATTGGTGCGACGGTCGTTGTAGTGATGACGGGTGGACAGTGGGCCGGGCTCGTCCTGCCCCGCTGGTCTGGGTGCCAGCACTGCCTCCCCTAATGTGGGGAGACGGGCAAGGGTTACCGTTTACCACCCGCTAGGCAAGCCCCGCGCAACCTGATGAGGGCCTCTTTGAGACTCCTTGAGAAGGTTTGCTGTCAATGCGGCGGCCCATTGGTACTCCTTTAGGGGGCTACCAATCGTGTAATGCTCAACATAGAGCGGGTGCACGTATTGAAATAGTCTCCTTACCATGAATGAACTTTAATATTTATATTTCATGTGACGTTGCTTCAACTGCCCTTTATTCTTACCATAGTATAATTTTAGCATTTAAATTGATAAAATAATAATATAACAAAATGAAATCTTGTTGTGATACTGTGATAATAAGCCATTGAATATTTTAGAGTTTGACTAATATATCGAAATTTTTCATCCTAATGTAGCTTTAATTACGGCATTTTTATCTTAGTAGTATCTTTTCTATCTTAGTTCTAGTCTGTAATTTATCAGACAGGGGTATTTCTCTAAATATTCTCACTTTTCTTGTAAGTCTTTCTCATATGAACACTTCTTAATTTATTTTGAAATTGTTATTCAGTATTTTGAAGGTTTTCTTATGGGCAATCTAAATGTTCCAGAAACATTGTTAAGAGTGAGAGGCTGTTCTCATCTCATTTGTCCAATACGAGCACGAAAATTACTTAGAATTAACAGAAGTTGAAAAATGACTTCATGCAAAATAGGGAAATAAGTATAGATAATTTTGGTGTAATAAACATACAATAGAAAACAAAAATTGAATGTTATTTTCTTTAAAAAGGTTATATATATCTGCAAAACGAAATTTTCATAATTAAAGCATCATCAAACTTTACAAATCTATTATTTATTTGCTTCAAAATTAACTTTTATAATACCTCTAACCTTTACTATTTTCTTAAATAAATCTAATTTACATTACATATATAAATAGGCATTTTAAAGATAACTTTCGAAAAATTATCACTTTATAATTTGATAATCGCCCCACTTAACTAATCAAAATAGGACAATTTTATTAATCAACCACTGAATGTAAAAATTTGAAGTTTTTCACTGCAGTGTGAAGTCATTTTCTGCATCGATTTCCGTTAAAATTTGGCTATGCCGCTATTCATATTTTTTTGGATATTAATTTAATAATTCAAAATTCATATTGATATTTTATTAAAAAATTATAATAATAGTAAATTATGCTCTATCCGTTTACAATAGTACGAATAAAAATCAGCTTTTTAATGTCGGCAGATGTGAATCAGATGTGAATTTTAAGCATAAAAATATTTTACCATAAAGGAGGGAAACGAAAATTTTGGAAGCTCTTAACTCATTCATTTTTTGTTCAAATGTACTGAAAATTGGTTAAAATGAGCTAAATTTTTGAAATATAAAGTGACAGCTACATGTTGCCATTGGAAAAAATAAAGTTGATGCGTATTTAAATATGAAGATGGATGCTTATGCAAAATGTATGTGTAGCGATTTAAATTGTACTTTATTCATAAACGACAGGTACATTTCAACTTTGCAATACGACGAACGAATAAAAGCCAAGTGGTTTTTTTCCCGCAGCTGTACCTTAACGAGTTAATGAGTTCAGTATCCACCCTTTAGTACAGACATTAATGGATCAAAGATACAGTACTTGATTAACCGTAGACAACAGTATACAAGTTTGATTTTCGAATAATTTTCCAAACAGGATTACCTTCCTTATCTATTTCATTTTGTTTAGACCCTCTTAACTGTGTAAATGAAGACGTGGGTGAAGTACTTTAAGTCACTAAACGCCACATTTTTCATATCGTACTAAGTATTGATTATACCAATATCGAAATTTTCGTGTTTTCAATATCCTTGCGCAAATTTTCCTAAATATAAATGTAGGGACCTGTATGATATATACACATGTAGATTGTGTATTTATTCACTTATTTTTTAGATTCCTTATATTTTCACTATTAATATCTTCATTCTGCGTGTAATTTTGACCATTTTTGTAATTGGATGTGTGCACTAGGATTAATGACTGTAAAATTAAAGGTCAGTCAACTTAAACGTGGACACGTTGTATACCAAAAGAACGTTTCTTGGATGCTTTCTACAAGCCACATTGGCAAAACCATATTTTTCCCTGAGCATACGAGACTATAAATTGTTGGGTCATATCAAGAACCAAATATTTTCACACAAATGAAGACAGTATTTCATCTTTTCTACGGACTATCGTTACTTGCAGAGTAGATTTTCTGCTACTTTTCTTCTCTCTCTTTAAAGGGTCCGTGTTTCCTTTTCCTGCAGGACAAGCAGAATCTGGAAAAAGTGAACAAGAACAAACAATAAAAGTAAGTATCAATAAGACTTCGTATTATTTTCCCATACGTATCTTTTAAGATCGCTTGAGAAGATTTAACATTAATGTTATGATAATGCTTTGCTTGCTGTGTAAAATTCAGTATATTCGTTGGCAACAAAATAATGAGAAGAGCCCCAAGCATTGGACAGAAACATAACAAATGCAAAAATCCTCAACGCTTCATAAACGAGCATTCGTCTCCCGCCCTCGAAATTTCGATTATTGATGAAATCCACGAAAATTAGAAAATTCTTGAAAGCTCATCAGCTTCCAGGCAGAAATGATGATTAATAGTTCTCTGCTGAAACTTGCAATTAAGAATAATATCCAGAAAAGAGCTTTTCCAGGAGAACTTTCGGGTGGCATGCGAAATTGGGTACTTAATATCGGCAACCAGCTAATTATTTGGTGAGTACCGGGCTCCCACGACTGAGATTTTTGGGAGTGGACCGGTGCGGTCTTTCCACCAGAGATTCAGCGTCAATTATTGAACGTTGCTCGCTTGTGCGTGTCCGGGTTTTTAGCGATGCGTTTCAGCGTGCGTGAATGAAGACAGAAACGGGGTTACGGTTGAATCTCTAGTGGGATGAATTAATCAGCGGCTGCGAGATAGCATTGCATTGAAATTACACTTCTGTGTTAAGTTGTATGTACTAATCTACAATCTGGTTGGTGCAAATTTTGATCAGGCGAAAAATTTGTCCTCCTGGGTGCTTGGTGTATTTTTAATCTTTCTTGCTAGCGCGAATTCGTCAACTGTTCCTTTCGCAGCAATAAGTGCACGAATAAATCTGAGTTATAAAGTAGTTTTGTAATCTATCTTGTTCAACAGTTTTATTGGCCGTCTAATACGACTCATTCAAAGCTCAGTCATTTAAACATCCAAATTTATGCATGATTCTGCAAATAGACAAAGTATAATGTAATTAGTTAAGATCTCATATTTTTTTCCCTCGCATTTCGTCCAATTCATCCATATTTTATTCTTTGTTAGAAAAGACTAACTTATCCTTTACTTAAATCATGCACAATTGGAATGAATACAATGACTACAGAAACAAGAGCCGTATTGAGGAAAATAAGAAACGTGTTATTCGAAGATATGTAGGAACAGCAGGGCTTCTGCTTGAGAGTGAAATGGCTTTCTTCATAAATCACTTTTATTAAAAATGAAATATTGAGGATGAAATAGTATCCTGGAGCTATTCCTCCAAGGAATGTGTTTATTGTTACATTTGTCATTATTACTTTTCTTTTTCTTTTTACAGTTCAAAGTAAATTTACAGAGAAGTAAATAGAAATGAAAAAGTGAAAACTTAATTTTCGGAGCTTTTTTTCTTCATACCTTATTTTCCTTTAAATTCTTTCGGTACGCAGTTTTTATTTTTGGGACTTATAAATAGGGTTTTATAGTTTTTACGAAAGGGTCGTGGTAAATATGTTCATCTTCGGATTATTTAAAATCGGTACGTGGTCACAAAGTCAGGCTTCATTTCTTTAAGTGAAAATTGGCATCAAGAATATCTTAATTTATTATTCTCAATTTAAATTCCAAGCAGGCGATAAACAATTAATATTGGTACCGCTTGTAAGCTGTTGTAATTGGACAATGTAAAATCAATTTCTCGCTACTTCCCAATCTCCAACTGAGATAAAATTTTGCATACTAATATATTTTAACTAGAAATTCAGCATTACGCAAAAAAAATTGGACATAACCAGTTTTAGACTTCATTTTAGCGGTCTTGGGTGAGGCTGTAACTGATAATATGCCATTCCGATGGCTATTCTTTCTAAGTTTTAAGGAGGAAAAGGCAAACGGGAGCAACACGTGGATTATAATACACTTTCAGAGATAATGAAACAAGGAAAAGAAATATTGACGATACACATGTATTATACTTTCCTACACAATGAAACAAGAAAGCCAAATAAGGCTGGTGTATAGTTACTGATACACATACCAAATTAATGAAGCAAAAAAGATGAATGGGGCACCTACGTATGGATTATGATGCACTTTCAAATAGAAACCACAGTAAGAAGGCTGACATGTGGATAATGATGCACTCTCTAACAAAATGAAGCAGGAAAGGCAAGCAGAACTGAAACATTTGCTTAAGATGCGCTTTCCAATATAATGAATCAAAAAAAAGTAGGGCTCAGGTATTAATTATTACACACTGTCCAAAAATATGAAACAAGAAAGACAAATAGGGGCGACGCAAGGAATATAATACACTTCAAACATAATGAAACAAGAAACATATGGGGCAGAAGTATAGTTTATGATACCCTTTTCAGCATAATCAAAAAAAAAAAAGAAACCTAGATAAAGAAATGAGTACAATACATCGCAAATAGGGCTTGTAGAGTAATTAAAAACTTTGTAAAAAACACACATAAGAAGTAAAAGGAAAGAGGATACGCACGTTTCGTTCAAAAATTGTTTTGAACTTCTTCAGTCCAAGCCCTTCGTCGTGTTCTTTACGACGAAGGGCTTGGACTGAAGAAGTTCAAAACAATTTTTGAACAAAACGTGCGTATCCTCTTTCCTTTTACTTCTTATGTGTGTTTTTTACAAAGTTTTTTAATTACTTTATCGTTTAACACCAGTATTTTGAGTGTTTTTTCAGGGCTTGTAGAGGTCTGCGCCGCACGGAAATTCGCGGCGGCGGCGTAAGGTTGGTGGAATTTTTTTTTTTTAAGAGCATAATGAAAATGGCCGTATGCGTACAAACACACACACACCTATGTATAAATTAACGTTAACAGATTTCTTAAGACTATGAAAATTAATCTTGAGCAAACACAGCCTGTCATCTTAGGAATAATGCAATCAGAGAGGTGAAACGATAGGTGGCGTTACTTAGGTTGCCTACTTATCCCGTGAAGTGGCCCATTAAAATTAATATATTTTATATGAAGAACTCTTAACAAATACTGGTGTTAGAATGTAAAATTGATAAAAACTGTATAATAACACACATTGTTGATAAATACCATTTATGGATGTTTCATATGTTTTCCTCCTCTAGATCGTTTTTAAAAAATCTAAAAGAACTAATGACTGTTTTTTAAAAATAGTTTGTTTTCAATTCAAGCCCTCTCCACCTTTCTTTAAAATGAAATATATATACATAAAATAATTTCTCCACTTAAAAAGGTTAAAAGATTTACTTGCAGAACTTTGTTTTTAAGTCTTTATAAATTTTAAATAAGAAAACAAAGCTACTAAGATTAGCTAAAACTCATTATAAATTAACAGCTGATTATGAATACACCAGATTATTTTATACTCTTACCATAAAAATATGGACATTAGCATTTCCAATATATTTTATTTAAAAAGAAATCATTTTTAAGTTTTTCATGCACCTTTATCATGAGTTCTAAATTTAGTAGATTTGGTTTTTCATTTGAAATGTGCTATATTAAATGTGTGTATTATTATACATTGTCAATTTTACATTCCAACGCCAGTATTTGTTAAGAGTTCTTGTTATAAAAAATATTAATTTAAATCGTTCGTATCTTGGGATAGATAGGTAACGTAAGTGGCTCCCTATCGCTTCACCTCTCCCATTGCATTCTTCCAAAGACGACAGGAGGCAGTATTTCTAGAAAGAAGCGGTTTTACTCGTCCATTTAAAAATCTGATTGTCGCCGGTAACTGCATATATCGACCTCTGCTCACTTCTAATTTTACCTTGGCAGTTCAAGCATGAACCGAGTCCATATTTTTAATTTAAAAAAAAATTGTTAAAAAATAGTGGTGGAAAATATTCCAATAAAATGGGAATGGTTGGCAGCTATGATATAGTAATGGGTAAGTAGCTTAAATCTGTGCTCTCCAGCCATTTTATCGCCACGAATCGGTAAACCATCTGGATTCTCCCCTCGTCGCTAATTTTTCGCAGTCGTTAAGTTCGCTCCGCCTTGTGGTCACTTAAGGTGGAGTTTTAAGGAGGAACGTCAAAGGGTTCTTGTGATTGGCTAAAAGACCTCCCGATGTCTTCCGGAATCGTTAGCGCAGTCGATCACCAAACAACTGGTTCTGCCCAGTCGACAGCTAACCACCGACGATTTCGGAAACCACGGCCCGCTGAAGGTGGGAGGGCGAGGGTGTTGAATGTTTCTAATTTAGATTGGTTTGATTTAATAACTTTAATTGTATTTAAACATACCTCCAAATAAAATACAATTATTCCGAAAAAAAATAAGAAGAAGAATATAAAGTGATTTAGCATTTCAACCGGCAGAGTTGTTTTTTGGAAAAGTTTTAAGGAAAGAACATTTATTCTCTATTTTAGGACTACAATTTTAATTCATGATCTTGAAATCTTTAATAAGCAACAAAAAGAAAAGAGAAATGTTCAAAGAATCGCAATATTTCTTCTGTTACAAAGGTATAAATCAACCCAAACACGACAAATGCGCAAAACCCCGAGAGAAATACAAAGTAAATAAAATCCAAAGAATTTAATGTTCCTTGGCTGCCCGGTACTATTTGATCCACGGACCGGTCCGTGGCCCCAAGGGTTGTGGACCAATGGCTTAAATAACACCAGCCTGCAAAAATTTCTTGTTTCAAAAGTAATAGTTGTTTTTTATGTATTTTCGCATGCTTATTTCAGAAATAATATCAGATTTTACATGTAACGTACAGTTTTTTTGAAATTTTTTTTTTTTAAATAAGTAAAAATACACAGATTCTTTGTGATTTGGATAGGATAAATTAATAAAGTATGTATGTTTATTTGTTTAAATAAATTCTGAAAACCTCTTACTTCATTGAAATTAAATAATAACAACACATACGTCGTTTAGTTCGTACAGGAATCGAGAAAAGCAATTTTTATCATTTTTCAAATCTGATAACTTCTCGGTTTATTGTGCTGACATACCTGGTTTGTTACATGAATTAGAAGATATTCCTTATAATCCGAATGATTGGCGACTATTTATAGATTCCTCAAAGAGGAGTCTAAAAGCAGTTTTATTGCATAACGAATCTAAACTTGCATCAGTTCCAGTTGCACATTCCGTTTTCATGAAAGAAACATATGAAAGTATGGAGATGCTTCTCACTAAAATAAAATACACTGAACACAAGTGGGCAATATGTGGTGACTTAAAGGTTATAGGTCTGCTTCTCGGGCAACAAAGTGGATTTACTAAATGTCCGTGCTTTATTTGTGAATGGGATAGCAGGGACAGAGAAAGTCATTGGATAAAAAAGGTATGGCCGAAGAGACAAGAATGGATTCCTGGTAAGAAGAATATTTTAAATGAATATTTAATACATCCACAAAATATTTTATTGCCTTCACTTCACATAAAATTGGGACTCATAAAGCAGTTTGTGAAAGCTTTGGATAAAGGTGGAAAATGTTTTGAGTATCTTATGTCGAAGTTCCCAAAATTGTCTAGCGCTAAAATTAAAGAAGGTGTATTTGATGGAACACAGATAAAGAAATTAGTTAAAGATTCCAATTTTGAACAATGTATGACAAATAGAGAGAAGCAGGCTAGGGTTGCATTTAAAGATGTCGTAGAAGGTTTTTTGGGAAATGAGAGAAAAGAAAATTACAAAGAATTTGTAACTGAGTTATTACGTACTTATCATCTTTTGGTGTGCAATATGAGCATTAAAATTCACTTCCTTCACTCACATTTGGAATACTTCCCAGACAATTTAGGAAAAATGAGTGACGAGCAAGGTGAAAGATTCCACAAAGATATAAAGGAGATGGAACGCAAACGCAGATATCAACGACGGTGGGATGTTAACATGATGGCCGATTACTGTTGGTGTTTAAAAAGAGACAGTGATGTGGACCATAAACGAAAAACCCGAAAAAGAAGCTTCTTGACTTCAAGAAAAACACAAAAGTTATCATAATATTGTAAATGAACAGCATTATTGTGTTTAGTTAATAGAAACTACAGTTGCTATGTATGCATTATATTACATTTTGCTAATTTTTTCATCGTCATTTGTAAAAAAATCCTTACGTGTTACATAAAATTTAGTTTGCATTTTGGAATGACATCATCATTGCTGATATAAATCAATTAAAATTTTACATACAAATTTTTTTTTTCCAGGCTGGTGTAATAAGTGAAATATTAAGAATTAAGCCGACCGAGTTGTATGGTGGCTAAAGCACCGCATTCGGGTTTAACTTCCGGTGGATGGGGTTCGATCCCCGACTGGGCGTGGCTGTCATTGTGTCCCTCCCTACATAGGGGTAATGCTGACCGCCCCCTGGGTGCCCCCATAATAAAATGGCCGCACCTTCGGGAGGTTGTAAATGACAATGCCTAATCGGCAAGTTCTCGCCCGTTATTTATATATATATATAGCGGATAAAAATAAATCATTATTTCTCTCTCTCTCTCTCTCTCTCTCTCTCTCTATATATATATATATATATATATATAAAGAAATAATTCAAGATTTATTTTTAAATAAAGATATGAATTAAGTTTGAAGGGGGGGGGTATCAAGATAGCTCTGTAAAAATTTATGAAAATGGCCATTTTTATGATTCCCAGCTTCCCACTAATGATAGAAATGCAACTTGCGTTTCAAGCAATCTTTTAACATTATCTGCTATTTTTTTCAAGTCAATATTGATAGAATTTCATTTTTCAAAAATTTTTTAATTTGATAGTCTCAATTGGAAAATTGGCCACTAAAAGGCTAAGAAGTATCCAGAAAAAAAAAATAAGCAGTTGAAAGTTTAGTTTTAATATATATATATATCTATATAAATAAAATTAGACTTTTGTCTGTACATTTCTTGAAATTCAAAAATTTGCGATTTCTATCCGTTTCAAGCACCCGGGAATCCGATGCGACCCTCAAAAAAAAGTTTGTCTGTCTGTCATTCTGTCATTCTGTCATTCTGCCATTCTGTCCGTGACGCTTTTTTTGTTTAAGCATCACGTAAAAAGGCTGAAGCGAATGATATGAAATTGGTGTCATGATAGTGGTCACTCAACTTAAACATAGGCGTCGAATTTTAAAAATCTGATTAGATTTCAGATTTGCGAAATCGTTCAACTGCTAATTTGTGTTCAAGCATCACGTAAAACGACTGAAGCGAATGATATGAAATTGGTATCATGATAGGTGGTCACTCAACTTAAAACATAGGCGTCGAATTTTTAAAAAATCTTGATTAGATTTTGAGATTTTGCGAAAATCCTTTCAAGCTGCGTAAATTTGTATTCAAGCATCACGTAAAAACGACTGAAGCGAATGATGTGAAATTGGGTGTCATGATAGGTGGTCACTCAACTTAAAACATAGGCGTCGAATTTAAAAAAAATCTTGATTAGATTTTAAGATTTTGCGAAAATTGTTTCACACTGCGTATTGTGTTCGCACATCACGTAATAACTGCAAAGGTGAAAAAATGGTATTTGGTGAAATGATAGGTGGTCACCTTAAACTATAAGCATCTAAAAAAAAACCGATCAGATTTTGGGATTTTGCGAAAATCGTTTCAAACTGAGTGAATTTTTGTTCACACATTACGTAATAACGACAAAAGCGAATGATATGAAATTTGGTCACATGATAGGTTGTTGTTCAACATAAAGTATAGGTGTCCAATTTTTTAAACTTTTTATTAGATTTTGAGATTTTGTGAAAATTCTCCCAAAATGCGGTTATATTTTTTCAAGCATCGCGTAATAACGACTAATACGAAATTTGGTGATATGATAGGTAGTTGCTAATCTTAATTTATAGGTGTTGAATTTTTAAAATATTTTATTACATTTTGAGATTTTGTGAAAATCGTTTAAAAATGCTAAAATGTTTGTTCCAGCATCACGAAATAAAGACAGCAGGGAATTAAACAAAATTGGGTGACATGATAGGTTGTCACTCAACTTAAATTCTAGGCTTCCGATTTTTCAAAAATGTTGATTAGATTTTGAGATTTTGCGAAAATTATTTGAATATGTGTAAATATTCGTTTGCGCATCCCATGATTACGACTAAAGCGAATGAAATGATATTACTTAGTTACTCTCTAACCTGTAATATTTTAACAATACATAAAAATTATAATTGCGCTTTCTTTACTTTGGCAACATACTACATCCATTCTGTGTACTCCAACAATGCTGACGAAAGTTCTTGCTTTTAGAAATTTGCATTCAGTACTAACCCGTCAACGACGGGTACTTCAGCTAGTATATATATATATATATATATATATATATATACAGGGGCGTAGCCAAGGGGGGGTTAGGGGGGTCATAACCCCCCCATGAGGAATTTTTTGCTTTACAAAATGTATATTCTTCACTACATTATAACACACATGTATACATATATATGAGTTGTAGTAGTCGTAACCCCCCCCCCATGAAAAATTTCTGGCTACGCCCCTGTATATATATATATATTATTTATTTATTTATTTATTTAAGTGTCGATATTAATGTCGATTGTGTGCTGCGGCATACAATCGGCGTTCTTTGTCGGCGCGCCGGCCTAGACCTCGGCGGCGGCGCAGACCTCTAGGCTTGAAGTATGTATTATGATGCACTTCACAACATAAGGAAAGACGAAAGAAAATAGGGCTGACACATGGATTACGATGCACTTTCCATACAATGGAGCAGGAATCAAAAATATTACCCATGCATGGATCATGGTGCCCTATTCAATACAATGAAAAATAATTAGAGAGCTCACAAGCGCGTAGTTATTCTGAAAGAATTTTTTAAATAAAACAGAATGCATGTTGAAACAGTAATAATTTTAAAATATGTTCAAAATATAAATCGACGTTTGGCAACATATCATCTCAGAGCTTTTGGAACACGTTGTTTATATTTGGCTATGCAGAATTTTTCAAACTATTCCTTAAACAAGCCAAATAGTTTTTTAATAAGTCAAAGACGAGACAGCAGAGCTTCAGAAAATTAGGAAGAATCGTTTTTAAGATTATTCAATAAAAATTAGCTCTATTGTGCCATTAATCTAATAAGAATAATCTGAGATATAATTCCAGTGCTTTTTATTTTGAACGTCTGCATGATAAACAAGGTTTAATTAATTTGAAAAATATATCTGCCAACGCAAATTGAGTTTTTGTTTTTTGGCATCGGGTTGATTATGTAGTTATCTTTCATGGATTGCACAAATCAGACAGGAAGTTTGCATGGCGACCAAGCGCAAGAGGTGGTATAATATAGTGATCCTAAAAGAGTTACAAGTGCGATTATCGGGGGGCTGATGAGTACTACCGAGCAGAGAGATGGGGGGGGCTAGTATAATTCAAAATATGTTTTATCTCTTAATTTTTTTTAAGCATGGAGCTGTGATTGGAATTTTATATGCAAACCGCGCGCTCATTATAAATACACATATTTGGATTATTTAGCATAATTGTTATAGGAAATTTATGCTAAGGAAAAATAAATCAATTATGCAGTGCCAACGGCATGTCACTCATATTGTAATACAGAATTACGTTCTTCCATATCAGTAATGTGTAAAGAAAAAAAAATTATTTTTTCATAGTCGTCGTAAAAATGTGTATATTACCCGCTAGAAAACCAACTGATTAAAAAATCCAGGATGAACTAAGAGAATTAAACGGTATTTCTTTCACGGCATTCAAAAACGGGAATTCATAAATTAAAAATTACGGGAGATTGATCGGGGTATAAACTGTAACATAAAAAATATAAGTGAAACCAAAGCAGACTTGAAAATTTCCGAATAGCTTCTCGAGATGACACTTTGGCTTTTTCACGATATTAAACTAAGCTGAACCATGCAGAATTTAAATATTTAAAGGAAATTTCTCGTGACACATGAATTGTTTTCATTTTTAGACTCGATCATGATCTTTTAATTTATTTTTAGCTATGTAACGGTGACGTAAGATTATGAATTTTAAAAACAGACACGGTTAATTGTTACGATAATGTGGATTAAAGCACAGTTTACCGCGTTAAAAAATATTTCGTACCTATTAAATTAAAAACACTTGTTATAGTATTCATCATTTTTCAACGGACGCCTTAACAACTAACAAGGGTAAGTCATCTTATAGAGCAAGAGCCCGCGGCCGCCAGCCCTTCGTCATAGTATAAAAGCTGAAACTTTCTCTGCGCATATTCCCCAATAGAGTTAGAAACAATCGGCCACTATAAAGTTTGGATGATCGTGGCTTTGGCAGGTAACGGGTGGCAAAGGTGTATAAAATTACAGAAAATTTTCATTTCATAAAGCTTAATTTTTTTATATGCTCTTCTTCGCAGTACTAGAAATCACTTTATCCCTTGCCAGACACTTTTCCATCGTGGCAAACCCCCGCCAGACAACCTCAAAGTCATGGAAAACCTAATTCTATTTTCGTCATCTCATTGTTTGCCCAAAATCTTACCATTTGTCCTTGACCTTAACGTGTTTTGCAGAAATATCGCCAAATTTAACGCCAAAAATAACTACGTATTTTGCAGAACTCTAAAACTGTTTACCGTAGAATGTTGAAATTATGTATTTAGAACTATTATAACAGCTAACTGCGCATCTCTTTTTTGATTGCAATCAACCGAGTAATTTCTTTACAGGGTTACCTAAGACATTAAATACATTAAGGTCTATGGACACTTTAAATTCATTATAATGATACTGACGTCTCTAGTTATAGCCGAAATAGTGATTCATCGTGATGAATCACCAATTCGGCTGTGACCAAAATCTCGCAAACTATCTCAAGTCTTCGGGTTTTGGTGAAGTATCAACCAATGAAGTGTCAAAAAGAAATCTTTCAAATTGAATCCAGCTTGGAGATATCGGAAATATTTGGCTAGAAATCGCTAAACCTTATTATTACTGCAGTATTTTATGTCTTTCAAACAAAATAAGTTTTGATGAAATGCACCGAAAATATTTATAATATAACAGACGTACAAGAAAGTCATGTGGTATCCATATCAGATTTCTGATTAATTTATTAAGATAGAAATTATAGTGAATAATTTTTGATTTTTTTAAACTCATAAATAATTCTATATAAAGAAATTATCCGATAAATCCGACTCCATGACTTTGAGATTGTCTGGCGGGGGTTTGCCACGATGCAAAAGTGTCTGGGAAGGGATAAAATGACTTCTAGTACTGCGTCGAAGAACATATAAAATAATCACGCTTTATGAAATGACGAAAATAGAATTACGTTTTTCATGACTTTGAGGTTATCTGGAGGGGGTTGTTGTTGTTGTTGTTGTTAATGGTCCCCAAGGAGGGGATTACATAGGAGCTTTTGGCTGCGGACTCTCAGACCGGCCTTACGCACCGCTAGCGGGGGTCTGCCACGATGCAAAAGTGTCTGACAAGGGATAAAGTGACTTCTAGTACTGCGCTGAAGAACATATAAAAAAATCATGCTTTATGAAATGACGAGCTTATATAAGGTCAGTTGACCCTAGGCTTCTAAATGTACAAGTTGGAACAAGCTGTCATTCTTGTGCCCATACTTTCCCAGAGCTGTTTTCATTTAATTGTTTCTTGTATCCATTTAAGGGTTGTAACCATTTAACTTAGGTGGCGGTATACACCACCGCCACCGCAATAGTGTAAATTCCTTTGAAAAGCGCGTAAATGAAAGTAGCTAAGACAAAGTAGGATGTTGACAAAATATTCCTGTACTCAAAATTTTAACATTAATAACAAAAGTAAACAAAACTGACTTACCAGAAACACTTAAATTTTAGAGGCATTCGCTTTAAAAGAACATTTATTGTTGTGTATCGCTCTTTTTTTCGTAAAAAATATGAAACACATGTTTGAAACAGATGTGATTTCAGTAGAACACGGGCCTTTATCAGAATATTTTATAAATACCACTCAATTGTACTAATCCAAATATTAGTACTATTTGTAGGACGCCAGGCCCAAAAGGGTTAAAATAACGCAAACAAACTTTTGATAAATTCAATTCATCTTTACATTTTAACAAATCAAGTTAAATCATATGATGAAGTTCACCATTTGCGTTCATTTAAAAAGGTAGATTAACTGTCCCAACCAATACTAACCGTTTTCTTATATTTAATTAAATTAGACTGATTTCTAGATATTTTTATGTCAAAAAATATTCAGTTTTTAAAACATCTACAGGTTGTTTCTACGATGGTGGGACAAACTTTAAAGGGTGTTAGGGCAATTAATAATGATTCAGAATCACATAGCAATGTAGTGTCGGAAACGTCATCTTCATGTAACGCGTAATAATTCCTTTAGAACAAGTGCTGCAATAATAGTGAAATTGCCGACCTTTGTTCGTCAAAAACTAATGTATTTTCCCGCAGAAAACACGTGACTAAAATTCATTGTTCAAAAATTCTATTTCATTTCAAGGATGAAATTTTTTGGAGACAAGACTATCTATATGAAACGTGGTTAAGAAATTAGACAAACCCTTCAACTCTTTTCCAAAAGTAATTATAAACCGGTAAGGGAAAGCAGCATTTTCCACCCCATATTTCTATATCCTCTTCCGTCCCGAGGTAACACATATTTGGAGATTTTCCTTTCCATTCCTAAAACGATTCTTTAAGAAATTTTTATAGTTCTGAATGGACGTATATATGCATCGATGCTTTAATTTTGAATAAGTGATGTTATCGCATCTAAATCTGCAAATCCTACACACTGACGCACACATTTTATTTTTGTTTACCGCTACACAAAAGAATATTTAAATGTAAGTGGAATTCGTTAATATTTTTTGCTCATTTGCGAAATTCAAATAGCTGAAAAGAACTTGTAGGGCATCCTTTACTCTTAAAAGTGTCTTTTCAGTCTTCCTTTATCGATGATAACACAACTTTTTACTACTGAAACCTTACCCTTTGAGGCGCAACCTTTTCCCAATGCTGAAAAAAGGGCAGCCGTTGCCATCGGTGGACTTAACTACCAGCAAGATGGCGGACGATCGAAACGTTCATCGCGTGCCACAGATCTAGAGACCCTTTTTCGACGACAGCCGGCTTTGCCGCACACCCAGCTGTCGTCAAAAAAGGGTCTCTAGATCTGTGGCACCCGATGAACGTTTCAATCGTCCGCCATCTTGCTGGTAGTTAAGTCGAGCGATGGCAACGGCTGCCCTTTTTTCAGCATTAGTCAATCTATCCAGCTGTTCTCGCATTCTTCCAATTTTCAGCAGATGTCAGTGCTGTTAAAAAGAATCGTGACCATATTTTACGGGAAATGACGTGCTAAAAAGTAAAGGATTCTCGTGGAGCTATGTCACCGGCAACTATTTTTATAGAAATCAAATCTATTCTTCGTGACTGGCAACAGTCAAAACGCCAGAGTTTGGTGTTCCCAGAGCGGGAACACTGCGCGTTAAAGGGTTAATTCTAAAAATTATTTCAAAATTCACTTTCTACTTGTCATTTTTTAATCTAATAGGTTTTTCTTTTCAAAATAATTATGAGATTACTCTTTAATTTGACATATGAGATTTTTTTCGGGTCTGGAAGAGGTTAAGATTCTGAATCTTTGCGGTGTGCTATGCTATACTTCCTCTGGAAGTTTGTTCCATCATCGTCTCCACCATCACTGTATATGCATCAACTCCAGTTTTAATTCTTAGTATTTTCGAGAATATCTATATCGATAGAAAAATAAGTCAACTTTGATGACCGCAGATCTGACAACGATCAAACAAAGTGTTTATATGTCTAACTACGATTGATCGTGTGTTGCCAGAATTTTTTTTCTTATCTTTTGGGAAGCATACCAATAATAGAATGATTGATGACGAAACTGTACACTACTGCCAACTGTCGTTAGTTAATGTATAAATGGCTGGACAGATTTCAGATATTTTTATTGTATTTTAGCAAATCATTATTAAATGAGTGGACTGGTGTGCTAGGAACTTGCTTTATTTCCATATCTGTAGAATAAATGAAAACTTAAATGAAACTTCAAATTTTAATGTTTAACTTAATATGTAAAAAAAATTAAATTTTTCTTCTTTTTCCAATATCACAAAAAAGAGATATTTTTACTATCTTCAAAAGTGATTTATTTTAGCCATATTAATATGCTTATGCACTCCTGCAAAATTGTAAGTAACTGATAATGGATCAAATCTGCCAGATAAACTCTTGATTTGTTCTAAACAGTATCGAAAACGACATAATTTTGTTTAACTTAACTGAAGTGCTAGATCTCATATACTGCGGATCTCTGTAATTGCTTATGAAAGAAAAATATGTAACACGTCAGATTAAAACCATAGTATCAACCACAATGATAAGAATTTCTTCAAAGCCAACTGTGTAAATCTAGGGAAGTAATCAAACGCATCCATCGAACATGAGGGAATTTCTAATGAGGGGATTTTCCTAATTGAAGGGATTCTAACATGAGGGAATTTTCTGCATTTTCTAAACAGAACTAATTTCAGTGATTTTCCTTGGTAATGATCGATTTTGCAATTTTAATGTCACTTCATACTATAAAAATAAAACACTAATGCCAAAAACACTGTAAGTAAAAACATCATTTTTTATTCCTTATTTTCATAATAAAGTTTTCAATCAGAGACTTATTTAAGGAGGGTGCCAAGGGGTCCCGGGTCCTGTCAAAAAAACTAAGCAATTATTAAAGAACTGCTATTGTAAAACATTTATATTAACTTTAGTAACAGTGACATTTAAAACAAATCAACTTTAGTACGTTTTAATCCGTATTACAATTATTATTACTATTATTATTCAGATAGGATGCTTTATCCGAACTTGAATGAGTCCGGTAAAAATAATTGAGCATCTAATTTTTCTTGATAGTTAAAAAACATTGGAAAGGTCTAATTTTCAAACAATTTTTCTCCACATAATGTGCTCCCCCTTCAAAAATTGGCCCGCTCCGAAAGAAAACTTACGTATACGCCACTGTTTTCAGTAATAGTCCGAAATCAATGTTCGCGCTGGTTCCACTTGTCTCCGATGATTCTGTATAATTGCTGCAATAACGATAATTAAAAAAAAGCACTTATAAATATATCTAGTGAATTTTTCGCAATTCACGCAGAACTACTGAAAACCAGCGCGAATCTAATAACGGAAGGGATTCTAAAACATTCATGCGGCAATTTACCGTATATTCATAAGCACGCCCCCATATGTTATTCCGGGAGAGAGCCGGGCTTTCCCTCCCAACATACTCTCACACAGATTTCGATCTCTCGGATTTGTTTCCGATCAAATTAAGTAACATACATAACCGACACAAATGTCAACAGTAATTGCGTGTCATCTATAATGTACGGCGTGTATGTACTCGGATCTGGAAGTCCCTCGCCTCGTTATACAGAAACGCCGAAATAATCAACCGATGCGGTGTGCTGCCCGGAATGTGAATGCGGAACAAATGTTACATTCCATGATGCTCTCACCCGGAGTTTCCTTCGTACCACTAGTTAGAACTGAATTGGATGAATCAATAAGCAGTAACAAGTAGGGTCGATAATTAGATACTTAACACCTGTGCTTATAGAGGTGGATTCATAAAAGTTTCAACGGATGGACGATATGTAAGTATATAATGAAGTGTTTTATCAGAAATGGGTCATTTTTCTTTACTTTTTTTCCTGTCTATTTCTAATCTTGAACCTATGGTTAACCTGTCCGCTCGCATCATTAACCCTTTGAGCCGCAACCCTTTCCCAATGCTGAAAAAAGGGCAGCCGTTGCCATCGCTCGACTTAACTACCAGCAAGATAGCGGACGATCGAAACGTTCATCGCATGCCACAGATCTAGAGACCCTTTTTTTGACGCAGCTGGCTGTGCCAAAAAAAGGGTCTCTAGATGGTCCAAGAAGGTCCAAGATGAGTCTTTGGATGCTCCGCGGGAACCCAGCAATTGCATGGGCGCCCATTCCTGTGGGCATTCCCCCCACTCCTATATTACTGTTATGATTCACCTACTGGTATAACGTACAAGTTGTTCAACACCAAAATATATACTTTTTTGGGGCAGGACCTCGATTTGCATCCCCCTCCCCTATAAATAATCATAAGGACGCTGATGAGCAAATGTCAAAACGAAAGGTATAGGCGTGGAAATATGAGTTTAATTGTGGATTAAACTCCCAAACAACTCAACATCTTTTTAGATTTAAGTATGCTCAGGAGGATGCGTTCACTGATAAAACTGTTGATAAAAATTAAGCTACTGAATGCTTTTGTTTAGAACATCAGCAAAGTTACTACATAAAAATCACCCCACCCCTTTGTCTCTATCGTTAGGAACTACAACCAAACAAAACTACATTAGCAGAAAATAAAATTTTGAAATCAAGTCTCAAGACTTGTATTCCCAGATAATGCAATTCTAAGAAACTGCTGACTTATTCCGCTCGTAAAGTAGTTTTTACGTGAGAACTTCTTACCTTTGTTGAATTTCATTGAGCGATGCCGCGCTGCCAGCTGTGTCAAAAATATTTTTCAGCTCTGTGTCACGCATTGGGCGATTCGATCGACCGCCATCTGGATGGTAGTTAAATCGTGCGATGGCAACGACTGCTATTATTCGACATTGGGCTGTCTATCTAGATGTACTCCTTAAGTCTTTAACACGCAGTGTTCCCGGTCTGGAAACACCAAACTCTGACGTTTTGACTGTTGCCACTAACGAAGAATAGGTTTGATTTCTATAAAAATAGTTGCGGGGGACATAGCTCCACGAGAATCCTTTACTTTTTAGCACGTCATTTCCCGTAAAAAAATAGTCACGATTCTTTTTAACTGCACTGATATCTGCTGAAAAATGGAGGAATACGAGAACAGCTGGATAGATTGTCCAATGCTGAAAAGAGGACAGCCGTTGCCATCACTCGACTTAACTACCAGCAAGATGGCGGACGATCGAAACGTTCATCGCGTGCCACAGATCTAGAGACCCCTTTTTTGACGACAGCTGGTTGTGCGCGCACAGCCAGCGATGAACGTTTCGATCGTCCGCCATCTTGCTGGTAATTAAGTCGAGTGATGGCAACGGCTGCCCTTTTTTTAGCATTGGGAAAGGGTTGCACCACAAAAAGTTAAACTCTTACTATCGAAATCACTTGCTATTTGAAATGTGAAATATAGGAATGCCTCCCTTCTTCCTCACGCACAAAAGGAGAATGGCCGCCAAAATACGCAAAAGGCATGTTTTAAAGTTTTTTACAGAGATCTGAACTTACAGATTTAGCTAACAAAAATGTCACACTTACTACTGTTTATTTGTAAAAGGGAAACATTTGCAACTTGCAACTATCCAATTAACTACAAATAATGATACCGTGAAATATAGCAAAAACGCCCCCCCACCTGCTTTTCTCGTGCATTTCGTTTGCTCTTAAAATATCGAATAAACGCCCCTTCAAGGTGGATTCATACTGGCCAGAGACTTGCAGAGTTCGATTCCCACTCATGCCCACTTTTTTAAAAATTTCTTTTCTCTGAGTTAGTAAAAACTTTCTTTGTGATACAATAAGATGACACCAATGAAATCACGCCATATGTCAGCGAATATGTGAGAACACGCCATATGCCAGAACAACGCTCTCAGCTTTGCTTCGCTGAGGGGTGTCATCGCGGCGTCTTAGCAGTACGGGACGGACAACATAAATCCAGCTTCACTTGAAGATAGAAGGGTCGCTTGAACGGTATATTTTTACGATTTGTATCGTTTTTCCACCACCACCCCCCGTAGATCGCGATTTTCCTTGAAGATTGGGAGTGGGACGCCTTTCCGTTATTTTACGGTAAGTATAATTAATAATGAGACGATAGGACAAACAGAACAGTTGTCCAACGGAAAACTCAAAGCGCCTATCATAATGAGTATAGTAAAAAAAACAAAAAAAAATTCTTTTCTAAAAAGAAAACCGATTTAGATGTCACCATAACGACAAAACAGTAAGTCATGTATCCACTACGAAATGTTTTAAATTACGAAAATCCTTACAACATGAAAACACAAATCTGCATGACATACACTCCATAGAATAGAATACACATTTTGCATGATAGTCTCTTGAAAGTGAATCGGTGAATCACCACTTGCGAAATAGCGGAGAAAATGTCTATGAGCAAAGGGAGTGTGCATACAATACTGCATGAAGGTTGCCCCATTCCCTAGAGCTTCTTCACCCAGGTATTTGTCATCTAGTTGATTACTTGGAACTTGTGGATTGGAACATTTATTACTATAATTTTTATAGCTTTATTTCCCTGTTGTCTCGTATAATTTGAGTTTTAAAATGTAGATGCTCTTCTACATTTAATTATGCTCAATTTAGATGTAAATATTTTAAGATTTTATGAGAGTTTGTAGATACTTTGATAGTTTTACTTCATTTATGACCTATAAGCGATAAAAAAAAACTACTCCGTTCTCTTTTAAATCCCTGTAACACTATTTTTTAAGAATAAAAAGTATGGTTTCATTTTATAGATTTGTCATATGAAAATACCTATATTCTTTTTTATATAGAACAAAAAATACAGACATAAAACTACTCAGCATTTTTTTATTTTACTCTTTTCCGGGATTTTGTTTCGTAGAACAATATCACGACTTCGGAATTCTTTCTTATAAAGCATATGCTAGTTAAACTTCGCTTATCTTCTCCAATTTTGAAAATAAAAACAAAATGGTTTTTAGATCTTTAAAAAAGTATGTTCCCTTTTGGAACTGCAAGCTTAGAATAATAAAATCTTGATCCTGTGCACGAGAATTTTTCCTTGGGAAAAAGCCTTGGGAATATATGTGTATTTTTTTTTTTTTTTTTTTTTTTGCTTCTTTAAGTTCCAATACAACTTAAGCTCCTTATTTTAAAAGATTCAAGGCACGATTATAGAGCAATTTATTTTTTATAATTTTTTTCAAACATGAATTGTTCGGAACATGTTTCTTCTTCGTTTAAACTCAATAGAGAAAACAGATAATTTTAAAGGATTTATTTGTAAGATCCCCTGTTTATTTTGGGAGCAAGACAGAAGTAGTATTTTTCAGTCAAAATGCTTGAAACTTTTTCTGGAATGGGCAGTGCCTCAGGTCTCTTTTAGCGTGATTCATTATTAAATAACGGAAAGCTATATAATAAATAATGATTTAAAAAACTGTCAAATGTTTTTAAAATCTCATTATGTGCTTGTATGAAATTTGACTTTAAAATTCGGTGCTTACAAGAACCGCATGGAAAAAAAAAAGAAATGTAACAAATTTGTACAAACACCACTACTGTTAGGCCGTTGTGAAAATTAGTTCGGTTGCTAGTAACCGTAACCTATTTATATATACCTAATCTTACTGCATAATTCTTTAATAGACTATTTTAGGAAATTTTTATACTATTCTTCAGTGACAAAGCAACTGTAATGATTTTAAAAAATATTGTATTTCACTGTTCGCTTGCGGTTAATCAAGGCAAAGCTACACGAGGGTATTTGCATAAGGGGTTAATATGCCTTTGGCAGAGAACTTTTTAAGGGGTTCTAACACATATTCACGTTACATCTGGAGAAAGTCGCCCAAAACTCCAGAACCTTAGATTGTCAGCCACGCGACGGAACATAACCCGCACACTTCACTCATCTCCCAATGACCAGTGTCTTTTCCACTCGGCAATGGGTTGGCTGTAGCGGCTTGTGACACAATTTTGAGGGAAGCACACCGACGACCGTTGTAGAACCACTATAGTATCTACTGCCATCTCTTCAACTCTTATGGGAAATACTAATTTCAAAGAAAATCATAAAATTCACTAACTTTTTTATCGCAAAAATTGAACATTCTTTATTTCTAAATATAATATTTGATAATTTCAAATTTTTTGACAAAATTTGGGGTTTTTTTAACATACAGGAAAATTGTTTAGGTACAATATTTCTAAATTTGTTAGTTTCCTTCTAAATAAATGGAAAGTATTAATTACTATTGTAAATAATTGGAAAATATTAATTAATTTTTTAGAAATATATGGAGAGATTTCTTCACAAATATTTAATAAGTTTTAATAATTTATTTCCCCTTTTGCTTGTGGTCGTTCACAAAAGCAGGGAATGCAGAGGATAAACATAACCTATTGTTTCTTTTCGGTTTTTTAACTCTCTCGTCACCGAATTATGAAAAATCAGAGAAAAAAATCTGTCTAGCATTTAATGCATCTGAAATACTATTATAAATCATGCAAAAATATTTTTTCTAATGTCGATTAATATTAGATTTTTCTAATATTAATTTCTGCATTTTCGAAGCATTTTGTTATGCTAAAATTAATTTAAAAGGATGCACGTATTAGGTAAAGGTTGAGGAATAGCAAAAAAAAAAACTATACTTACCTTAAAAAGAAAAAAAATGGTAAAAAAGCAGCGTAAATATTTTCTTAATTTTTCTCCTGAAACAAAAGCGAAAACTGTAAAAAATGACCTAAAATGACTAGTACTGCAATCTAGGCACGATTTATGCATCTAGTTAAGAGCCTCATATACTTTCTACATCAATTAAGGATATTGATATCACTGAAAGAAAAAAATACTAAATTTAATTGTTTTCTCTCTAAATATTGCTATTGAAGTAGGAGCCTCATGTGAGGTTCAGGGTGACGAGAGGGTTAATAATTCATCGTATTCGAGCTACTTCTGCAATGTAGTGTTTCAGGGAACCGTTTGATCATATAAGGGGTGAAGAAAGAAGTTACTTTTATTATAGTAGTATGAATATTCGTTCGTTAATGCTTATGCCGATATGTGGTATGGGATTGGGAATCAAACATTGAGACCGACTGAAAGGTGAAAGACTCTGATTGGTTGACCCAAATGAATAGAGCTTAATTAATTTCGAAGCCTGGCTGATTTATTTATTTATTAGCAAGATATCAAATCATTAATCAGGCCTGACAACTTTTTGGGACTCAGGGTAATTTTAAGGCTTCTACTTAACTGCATGATAAAACTTTGTATTTTATCAGAATTATGTTAAAGTTATGCGCATTTAATTCAACAAGATTAATTTACATTTTTTTTTACAAGTTTCTAGGGACAGGAGAGAGTGTAACCGCGTTAGCCAAAACAGGTGACAGAAATATTTTTTGTGAGACTTGTATATTTTAAAATCCTTTACATACGTCCTCTAGGATCGGGTCCCTGGGTATATAATTGCTCATTTACTTCTCAGCCGGCCTGCATCAATAGCTTTAAATTTCATAAGGGGGCAATTTCAGCCATTTTTACCGAGAAGAAAAATATCTTAGATCATTTAGTATCGATTTATAAACATTCGATATAAGTGATCCAAACTATGTATGAAGAGTCATCTTTTTCTTACACTTGCCAATAACCGACTATTCAAAAAGATCGAAAAACTTTAAGGGAAAATGTATATTCCAGATGAAAAGATGTCAGATGTTTCTATGTCTATTACAGAGGCAGGACAGTTTGTGACTTTTATCATTCAGTGGCTATCCCTTTAGAAGAAGAAATTTTTCATTTTTTGACAATGAGGTTTGACACTTTTGACGTATAGGCTGAAGGGAAATGATAAGAAAAGTTTTTTCCCATATAGCTATCAGTACTAACTCCAGAAGTCGCAACTTCTGTGCTAAGCAGTCCCATTTCCCGTGAGAACGGAGGTATGCCGGAATAGTATTTATTATTTGGTGTCCAGAGAAAAAAAAGGAGAGGCTTTGTGAAGGAAAATAGTTGTCATATTTACTGACAACATAAAATAAGTTTCTATTGGAACAGAGAAAGCATGCATATAGGAGTTTTGGTTATCTCTGGTTAGCAAATGCATATTTACCTTTTGTGTATTGTGCATTATTAAATGCATAGTTTTTTTAATCAAAAGTTAATGCAATTTTACATTAAAAAGTACATTTAAAAACGTACTTAAAAGTAACAGAATAATTATAAGACTGATTTACAAAGACTTTTAAATCGTAAGCGTTTGAATTACTCATGAATAAATAATAACAATGGTGCTAATCAGATTTTTTAGTTATTTTAAGAAAATATATAAATGTTTAACAGCATTCTCATTTTAAAAATCTACCTTCTATAGTTTTTTTTGTTTGTTTCATTTTCTCTCTGAGATTCGTGAAATATTCAAGGTGTTAAATTTATATTTGCGTACTGTCAGCTACACTGCGCAGAAAGTCCGAAACCGGCGCACTTCCTCTTTTCTATTTAGTGTAACTAATGACTCAGACGGGACAGCGCGGATATTTTTTGTGTGTGTGCGTGTTCATTCGACTGATATATTCAAATAAAAAATAAGTGTAATTTGGACAATATTTATAGGTGAAAATAACCAGGAAGTGTAAGAAAAACGATAAAAATTCAATAGGTCGACTTCAGCCCGCGCTGGAACCAACCGGAAATATAAATTACTGCTGCAGATTGGAAAGAGGGTAGAGATGAGACGGGCTCAGCCCGAGCCCGAGCCCGGTTCGGTCTCGGGCTCTGTAATTCACAATAGCGTTCGGGTCCGGCGGGCTCGAGCTCGTGAAAAATTTCTATTTTATTGAACATACTCCTTGAAACATATTTTTAAAAAGCGATTCATATGGAAAATAAAAGTACTTAAAAAAATAGAGGCACCGGTGCCTAGAAGGCGCGTGAAGCTCTTTGGGTATTTCAGAACGGCGGCTTATATTGCTTAGTTAGTCATGAGATCGGACATTATTTCATAAACATAGATAGAAAGAGATAGAAAGTGCATTAAAAATTTGCAACTATATTTGTCTTTAATTTGCACAAACGGCAAAATTCATTGTATTCTATCAAATAATTGCTTCTTTGAATTTTATGGAATTTTATTGAATTTTATTTATCTTTAGCTGAAATTTCGGGCTCGGGCGCGCTCGGGCTCCGACTTAAATAATATTGCTCGGGCGGGCTCGGATTAAAAGTCTTCGGGCTCGGGCTTCAAAAAATGAGCCCGAACTCATCTCTAAAAGAGGGTGTTATGAGCCACGCACAGGTATCCCAATATCCGGCGCCGAGCGAGCGAGACGGATTCTGGAGCGTCTTAAAGCTGCCAACGTACGCTTGGTAAATGACGCCGACGCCTCGAGCACTTCTAGCTCTATTCATTCTAATCTTTAACATTAAAACTGACTTGCTGACATAGATGTTCAAGTTAAATCAACGACCGTGTGACCGGACTCGGGCCCCAACAGATTTTTTTTTTTTTTTTTTTTTTTTTAATTGCTGTAATATCTAGTTTGCCATCGCCCTTTTTGATTGCAAGCGACTGGGTTGTTTGCTTACGGGGTCACTCAAAAGAGTTTCAATGCATTAAGTCTACGGACATCTCCAATATATTAAAATTCTATGCTCAATAATTGTTTGGGCCATGCTTAAAATCTAGCTAATTGTCATCAACGCAATTTTTCGGAAAATATCGCCAAATTTCGCACTAAGTTTTTAAAAATATAGCTTGGTTATATCTCTTATATTTGGCAACAAATTGCCACATCTTAAATTTATTTAATTATGTATCTCAATTTCATTAAATAAGCTTGAATGAAGTGCATCAGAAACTTAATATGATTACAGTCATACACATCATGAGGCGTCTACATCAGAACTAATTTTTTTCGTACAGAGGGGAAGGCTCACAAACCCTTAACGCCTAATCTAGAACGAATATTTCTTCACAATGAAATATTCGTTAATAACATATATTTATGAGACCGGTTTATTGCCGTATGTTTTAAAACTACCATCGCTCCCTTAATATATACTGAGAGATCGATTACATTACTCCGGAATAAAAGTGCAGTACACCACTCCTGAGCGTGGATTTTCTTCAGATGTAAGAAAACACTAAAAGACCTCTAAATCAGATTAGGAAATGAAAATAAATGTCCCAAAACTCATTTCAAACTTCGTGTAAGAGCTCATAACTCAGTTTTAACGTGGACCGCGTTGCTTGTTATATCGAGATATTTATCTCCTGGAAAATGGCGGGCAAGCTGGAAAAAGGGTCTTATGTGTGTTAATTTATGTGTTTAGTAAAAGCGGAGAAACACGTTAACTGCTGAATAGTTTCCTCACATGATGAAAGTAGCACCACTGAGAAACATTTTTATTCAGTACTTATTTCAGAAGTACGCGAATTGGTCGAGTTATTTAAAATATTTTGGTTCTAATATTTAATTAAATAATATATGTTGTTGCTCTTGAAATATATTACCAATAAACATTTTTCTTACACCTACAAATTTACTAAAATTTGCACAACTTATTATAAACATTTTATATACCCTCTCTTACATGGCTCATTTGTTGCTAACTCGGGCCATTGTTTATTTATTAAACGAAATAAAAATCTTCGTAAATGATTTTATATGTTTTAACTAACCCATTTCAAAAAGAGAGAAGACTGGGAAAATAAAGGAATTAACTAATTAACCGGGATTTCTTTTACGCTAGTCAAAAACGTGACGTCATAAATTAAAAATGGCGCGATATTTATAAATATGCAAAGGAATTTATGTCATATTTGTTTTGTGCCACTCTAAATAGCAAGACTGCACAGTTTGACATTTTTCACGCTATTAAAATAATTTTCTTCTGCTGAACCATGGAGGACTTAAATATTTAAGTTGAGCATTCTACATGAATTATTTTTATTTTTAGACATAATCTTTTAATTGTTTTAGCTTTACAAGTGCTACATTGAATTATTAATTATAAAAATAGAAGATTTGTTAGTATAGTGTAAATTAAAGCACAGCATACTATATTAATAAGTATTTCTTGTATATTAAATTATAACTTTTTGTTATATTCATGATTTTTCAATGGTTTCCTTACAACTAACTAAACGATAAGTAATGTTAAGTTAATATACCCAGTTGTAGTTCCAACAGAAGAGCTTACCCAAACTTTTTGTTTCCTTCTCTCTCCACAGATTTCTCGCGAACTGCTTAGCCGATTCGACCTATTTGGATAATTTAAACTGTATTCTATTTCAGGTGGATTCCAAAATGATCCAACATCTTTTTTATGACGTGAAAATCTGTTGAAACCATGTTAACAAGATATCATCGATGTATGCTTTTCGGGGATTTTGTGTTGTTTCTGGGAACCCGATTTCCCTTGTAGTGCCTTTAATATTAGTCATTTGATTTTTTTCTATTTTTCATTTGCATGCTATTTTTCTTTTTGATTTATCTTAAATTTTATTTCTTTATTTTTCCTTTTGGTTTATCTTAAATTTCATTTCTTTATTTTTACTTTCCGAACATGTACCATGCAAGGAAAGTATTGTAATCATGAAAAAATGCGACTTCGAGATTTTGGTGTTTTTACACGTTTTGAGGGCTTCTGAATCCATTTATGCTATTTTTACGAGATGTATGTATGTATGTATGTGTGTGTGTGTGTGTGTGTGTGTTTGTGTGTATGTGAGTGAACACTATAGCTCCTGAACGGAGCATTCGATTGAGCTCAAATTGGATATATATGTCATAAACCACCGTCGCAAGACCGGTATTGATTTTGGTGTGTATAGGACTTATAGTTTTTCTACAGGGCTACGACAAAGATTTCTTTTACATTATGGCCTATGGGGGGAATTTCTTGAAAGTGCGCTAGCGTTTAAACGGTAGATTCGATTGAGCTCAAATTGGGTATATATGTTATAAACCACCGTTGCAAGACCGGTATTGATTTTGGTGTGTATAGGACTTATAGTTTTTCTACAGGGCTACGACAAAGATTTCTTTTACATTATGGCCTATGGGGGGAATTTCTTGAAAGTGCGCTAGCGTTTAAACGGTAGATTCGATTGAGCTCAAATTGGGTATACATGTTATAAACCACCGTTGCAAGACCGGTATTGATTTTGGTGTGTATAGGACTTATAGTTTTTCTACAGGGCTACGACAAAGATTTCTTTTACATTATGGCCTATGGGGGGAATTTCTTGAAAGTGCGCTTAGCGTTTAAACGATACATTCGATTGAGCTCAAATTCGGTATACATGTTATAAACCACCATCCTAAGACCGGTATTGATTTTGGTGTGTATAGGACTTATAGTTCTCCTAAAGGGCTACGACAAAACTTTCTTTTATGTTATGGCATAATGGCATATGGGGAGAAATTCTTGAAAGTGCGCAAGCGTTTAAACGGTGCATTCGATTGAGTTTCAATTTGGTATATATGTTTGAATTATTCATCGATTAAAATTTATTTAATTACTTTGTAATGATCTTAATCGTAAGTGTTCGGAAAGTCGAGTGGAGTCACTCCAGATTTTTCTTTTTGGTTTATCTTAAATTTCATTTCATTATTTTTAATATCTCATGCTATTTAATTTGTGGATATAATTACATGGTTATTTTTAGAAAATAAACTCTTTATTTTTATAAAATCTTTACAAAACTTAATTGATTTTTTAAGTGGATATCAAACAAGATTTAAAAAAAAAATGAAAGTGCCATTTAAAATAAGTTTTTTTTTTCCTCCACTAATAAAGTTAGAATAATAACGGGTTTTTTTTATGTAGCGATGCAGCATTTATTTTCCTTTTGAGATGTATTGCTTGGAGCATCTCCTGGAAAAAAAAAAAAAAAAAAACTCGATTTGCTGAAAAGTGTGCTAAACAAAAAAAAAACTATGTCCTTTATTCATAGAATACTTTTAAAGGTACACTTCAATGCAATTAAACGGAAATTACAGTGCTGTTATAATATAATAAAAGGAAATAAGCTAAATTTGTTTGTTTCGATCGATCATGCACAAAAAAGAAAAAAAAATCATTGCGAGAGAAAAACAAATATTTATCCGTAAATATCGTTACTAAGATTTTAAAGCAAACATCGATTGTGATATGAAAAAATATTGCACATTATCGATTACCTTCGAAGAAGGTGAAGCAGCGCAGACTTCAATTTGTGAAAGGCGTACCACAAATATCGAGGAGACATTGTGTTTGGTCTGAATATTTAAAGAAGCTTTCAAATTACTTTTGTGTGGTTGGGACAGAAAAAAGATGATCAATCGACAAGATTTCCTTCCTCTCTCGAGCAGTCCGATGTTTCATTGTTTTGACCCGTCACACATTATTTTCGATATTGACAAAGTGGCACTACAAGTCAGTGTCCAGAAAAAATAAACACCGATTAACAATTGAAAACTCACTATTAATGTTTAAATCACAATTATTGATTGCAATTTTTTGTCAGTAATCTCACTTAACGACATCGTCAGTTGTGATTACGGACTAAAAATTTACAATCGTCAATCATTTGTCGTGATTAAATATTAATCGTTAGCTGTGTTTATCAAACTGACGTTATCAAACGATAATTTTCACGCATAATGTAAGAACCATGCAGCAATTACAGTGAATGTACAGGGTGTTTCACAAAGAGCCCCTAACTTTGAAAATGAATAACTCAAAAACGGTGATTGATAGAAACAAGTGATGTGCTAATTAAAATAACCTTAAGAATATGATACTGAAGCCACAAAATTTTAGTTACAATTTGCACCGATAGATGACGCCATGAACAGTAATACGGGTGCCAGAAAAAATGTCAGATACCAAGAACAATCACGTCAAAATCTATTTAATATGCGCATCTTCCACACTATACACCAGGGCCGTAGCCAGGAAAATATATCTGGGGTTGGGGAAAATGAGGTTGAGAGAATACGGAAGCCAATTCATGCCTTTTCCCATAACTCTCGAATAATAGTTCAACTCAATAACTGAATTATTCGTCCAGAAAGTTAAACACTTCTTGTGTGCGGTGTTGGTGAACCCGGCCTTGCATAAACCATGCCGCAGCCGTTCGATCATCCAACAGTTGTTGACTGGCGTAAAATGTTTCAAAAGCGTAATATATCGTCGGTCATCATCATTTCTCGAAAGAAAAAAGCTCCAATGACGTCTTTGTAATATTTTGCAGCCCAAATGATATGAATCAGGCAATGGAGTGGTCATGTGTGTGAGGTGTGACGAATGAGGATTTTAATAGATTCGTCTTACCGGTTGCAGCGTCATCTATCGGTGTAATTTGTAACTAAAATTTTATGTCTTCTATTTCAAATCTTAAGATTTTTTGATAAACATACCACTGATTACACGCTTCTATCAATTACCGTTTCTGAATTATATATTTTCAAAGATAGGGAGCTTTCAAGAAACACCCTTTAAAGCTCCCTATCTTTGAAAATAAGCACCCTGTACTAAAATATTACATTAATTTTATACAGGGTTATTCATAACTCCCTCCGGTGTTTTGAAGCGCTGTAGTAAAAAAAATAAGACGATTACAGAAAAAAAAATATTTGGAAGAATACAGAAACAATTCAAGTTTTATTTCCATACTTTAGAAGTGTTCTACGGGTGGTGAACCCTTGGTCATACGTCATTGAGATAGTCTCGTTCGGGCTACATTCTACTCAACATTGTACTGTTTATGCTATTCTCCGCACTTGTTATCCTTTCACGCAGTTCAGCTACATCGTTCTATGATGATAGAAAAAGATCGCACGAGCTGTCAATAACAACATCCAAACTAGCAATTTCAGATCGGGTTACTACCGGCTACGGAGCCTTTGCTAATGAAAAGGAATTGGACAGTACACGGCAAAGTGCACGAGTACATACAGTTGCCAAAGACAATTACATGTCCAAAGTACAATTTGCCAATGGGCAGAGTATTGGCCGATATGCGGATTAATATTTCGTCTCTTATTCACCGTATCATGGTCAAATTTAGGCGTTTAGTCCGATCACGCAGGTCTGATTAAATTCCAAGCATCATTTTATGGGTATTGGCTCACTCAGTGTTTGCAGTTATCATCCGAATCGTCGATTTTGGCATTTGATTTTTGCGCATAGTACTGAATTTCGTTGAACGATGAAATGAAACGTGGTGAAACAACGTGCAAACCGGTCATCGGCGAATGAAAAACCGATAACCAATTGCTAGTGGGGATTGATTTGATAGTACTATGTTGAGTATAGTGTGACAGGAACTGGACTATCGAATTGATCTACGGCGTATGACCAAGGGTTCACACATAGAACTCCCATAAGTAATGTAAATAGACTATTTTCTTTATTCTTTCAAGCGTTCCTTTTTAGAGGTATTCAACTTAGTTTTTTTCTATGGTGCTTCGAGACACTGTAGGGAATTATTAATACCACAGTACATGTAAGTCATGATTTTGAATCAAGAGAATTTCCTGACGTACTCAAGTACGCCATGATACGTAAGGCGTACTTGTGTAAGTCAATATATTAAAATCAATTTGATGATGGTGTTGTTGTTGTTGTGACATAAGGCTTTATTGGAAATCAACCCTTCTGCAAATAAATATTCCTTTACATACAAATGGGAAGACAAATAAAATACAACAAAAAGAGCACGAGAATAGAATCAAGCAATTAGTAAATTCCTCTAATAGTTCAGGGTAAACAAAACAGGGGGGACATCCACCCTGGGGGGATTAGCCAAAGACATTAGAATACTTATGAGTGTTAATACGAGTATTTTAATGTCTTTTGGATTAGCAGGGCCAGACATCCTTTAACAGTCCATAAGATTTCTGGCGTCACAATACATCTTTTAAACACATCTTTGTCGTCGGGCACCTTTATCCACCAGTCCTGAACATCCACCAGTCCTGAGCACCCGCTGCCGTTACTTAATGTATGTTACACTATTATAAATTTGGTGCAACATTTTGCCAAAAATGGTACTAAAAACATTGGCTCCATAGGATGGATAAACTTTTTCCGACATTTGATGCTCAAGTTGGTGCTCATAAAACTCACGATATGTTGTAATATAAAAATGTTATACCGTAAAATGTAAAACACTGAATAATACACTGGTAAAATATTGAACCCTAGGGCCAAATGTGTTAAAAATGGCAATGCCTGTGAAAATCACTTTCCGACAGCAAAAGTTTAACTTGATTACATTTTTAGCAAGCTGCTAAATGTGTGTGGCAACACAAGGAATAGAACCCGGGGTAAAAGGGATACAGAAGTTCTCCGTATGTTGCTCACAAAACCGAAAGACATTGCCGACCTGAAGATCGAGGGAAAATTTTTACAGCTTCGGCACCATCGCTCTGCTTTTTCCTGTAATTAGCTGCAAGGTGAGATACTGTCATATGATGGTGTAAAGTTGAACCATAAATTAAATTTGACTACTTGCAGTAATATTTAGTTGTTGCTTCGCTACCTTTTATGACTCAGTCAAATGATTCAACGCTGTAGAAACATTCTTTTGTAAGTGTATGCTGTTGCTATGTTGCCCAAGTGTTCTATTTCGTTATTCATCAGTAGCAACTTACATGTGATGTCTGCATTGATTCACATGTAAGTTACGATATGGCGTCATAGCGCTGTATCCAATTCTAACACTGCATTCCAGCAGTGTTAGAATTGTATACAGCGCTGGAACAAACTGAAAATTTACCTAGTGTAAAAGCATCCGAAAATAACAGTACAACCACCGTTATATGAAAATCATTACGACATTTTCCCTTCGCCCGTGACAAATTAGTTATTTTCGCAAGGCGCATTTAATCATAGGCACCGGCAATCCATTTAATCGGTACATGGCCCAGTGTATTACCATACCAGAACACTTAAAACGAGGGGACAGAGATGAATTCCGGACGATGTAACAATGAATTTCGGACGATATATAATTAAATGCAAATGGTAAAGACGTGTTAGAAACGACAAACAGTTTGCAGTTTTGTTTGATGTTAACCTAATGATAATACGCTCTCGCAAATCATTAGGAAAATCAGTCGCGGAGAATTTATTAATGCAATTTTATTACGGAGAGGAAAATTTCATTGCTATTGATTTGGCGTGCAACAATTAGTAAAGGGAAAAGGTCTGGTGAAATAGTCTATTGTCGTGATGGAATGCTGCATATTTTAAATGAATTAATTCAGGGTTAACTAAATAGGGAAAGGATTGACGAGTGAAATGGTTATAAAAGAGGAATCCAAAATTAAATATTTGGTCAGTATTGTAATGTGTCTATTATACTTTACATTTTAACAGTAACATCGTATTATTTAGTTTATTACGCTAAGGAAAGTTTGAATTAGTGTTTCTCAAATTTCAGTACGTTGATAAAGCTATGTTTATTGAGTTAAATTAGAGATGCTGGGATGTATCAGGGGCGACCCACTTTGGTTGCGTCCCTGCTGATTTAGTTTTTGACACTTCCCGCGCATCTCCTGCTTCTGCGCATCCAAGTTGTTTATTTTTTCATCGAGGCGAAGTAAATGGAGATCGCCGAATTAGCAGAACTTCAAAAAAATATGAAATACACAGACTTCTGAACGTGATATATAATAATTTCTGGCTTCAGGTGTGTTTTAATTATATAATTGTCTTAGAATACTATTTCGTAATTAATATAGGCAATAATTTCGAAGCGAAGTAATATTATGTATGTAATGTCGTGTTATTATTTTGCCCAAAAGCTGTATTTTAAGAAGTAAATTTAGAAGAATGTTGCATGTGTGAATGCAATATTTAAAAAGTGTTTGTTTATAATGACGATCACACTCAAACAAGCAGTATTTACATTTATTTCATGCTGTGACAAATTTTAACACAGCTTTAAATTGCCGCTAAAAAACTCATGTTAAAATGTTAAATTCATGTTACATTAAGAACTCGCACCATTTTCGGATGTAAATATATACCGCGTCAGACGAAAACTTCTTTTCTGTGTGCCACGATATACACACTCGTTCACAAATATAAACTCAATATTTTAATAATCTTAAGATAGAACATCATTTTTCTTTTTTATTCATTTGTTACTAAGGCAACCATGTAAGCAAAAGCGAAAGAAATATTTTAAATTTAGTGCTCGCGTTAATAATCTCGTTCACATGCTAGGTCGGAAAATTAAAAACAAGTAAAATGAGTTATCAACCAGCACGGGAAATGCTTTATTCTTTTGCCGCTAGTATCGCTGCACGTCACTAGATTTCCAATGTTTACATAAAAACTTATTTGGGGTACCAAAAGTTTAGCATTACAGCTATGGAGTGTGTCCACTCCTATAGTATATCTCCGTGCTCGGGCATAATAAAAAATTAAAAATAAAAACAATAAGTAAATCATGCTGAAATGAATGACGTAAGTAAGTGTTTTTTGCAAGCATTTTGTAGGCATAACATTTTTCCCTTTTACCGTTGGCAACAACGATTTGTGTATTCGGTTTTTAAAAACTTCTGAACGAAATTTTTTCTCCCTCGTGTTCGTGTTCCACTGCTCGTCAGTTGTGTACATTTTTGGAATGTTTTCTTAGGGGTGCCCTGGGGAACAGATGGAATTAAAAAACATCAAAATGGATCATGGATTCAACCCATATAAATCCAGATAAGATATATAATTATTTTTGTTTTTTTTTTTTTTAAACTGTTTTCGTTCTTATGAAAGCTTTTTAAATTTGTATGATTAAGTAGAATTACAGAATATAAATATCGATTTTTTAAAAATCATTCAGTATACTAAGATATTAGGGCACTGGTGTGTAAGGGTGACATATTTCAGATAATTTTAAAATAAATTTGTGAATGTAAATCCATACTGTTTCGTCTGACAACTTTTAGTTAGTTTTTTTTTTTCTTCTGAAAGCCTACGCAATCACGGCCACGCTATAAACTGGTGCCGTGACCAGGTTGTCCACCAAAAATACACGTTGCTTGTCACCAGTTGACTGTAATGCAAAAGAAAGAAACAAGTAGCGTTGACTAAACGTTGGACTTGAGAACGTTGGTGTTGTTATTGCATACACTGAGCAAATGAACATGTATTTTGTTAAGCACTGACGTTTTTTGACGATAAGCAAATCTTAATGGAAAAATGCTAAATATTCATAACGTGCATGCGCTCTGTTTTTCAGTAGAAATATAAAAGCATTGCTGTCGAGTAATTCCACTGACAACCAGTTTTGATGTGCTAACTGGTATGATGCCGCTACAAGAAGCCTTTGTCAGCTCTAGGCAAGGTCCTGTTGTCTTTCACTTGAGGAGCCGCCATCATGAAGGAAGAGGTGAAATTACTGTAGCCTGTTCCCATGCTAGCAGGAAATTCCTGAGCCGGCCTAGTAAGAAAGCCCGAACAGAAGGGAGGATCCTAGCTATAATGCTACATCCGGTGAGCGATAGCCACAACTGGGACATTGAAATTATCGATAACCACTAGATATTATACAAGCATAGCGCCAAAGGAAGAACTACATTAATTAACTTTACAGTTCTTCAGGGGAGACTTGTCTCTTCAGATTTAAAAGGCAGAATATTTTAGCATCTTGTTAGCTTTGATTTGTTCGCTGTCATCGTTGTAGAGAGGCGATGGTAGTGACTCCCCTTTTGGAGTTCAGAATTTTATTTACCGTATATTGTGTTAAATTCACAGACCGACCATGTCGGGAAGGAACGACGAGCAGAAAACGAAAATCCATGTTGTCAAGTCTTTTCAAGGACGAAAGCTAACAGGATAATAAACTAATCTTAACTATTCGTTTCAGAATACCTTGTGAATCGCTTATCGAATACTTCGTATTCCTATTCAAGATATTCGATAATCAATTCGGCATTATGCCTGTCTTGTCATTGCCGAAAAGATATTATCAATTTTATGGAAGTTGGCTAAAGAGTTTACTCGTAGTGAAAATATCAACTCAAAATCTTTTTAATTAACTATGTTTCTCAAAAAATCAACACACGCTTTTGCCACATTACATTTTAAAGTTGAAACAAAAACTTCCGTTGAAAATTATTTTTCTATTTTATCAAGATACATTAAAATTCAATGTATTGGAAAATCCAAGGCGACCCCTTCTGCCATTCTTCAACGTAAATTTATAGGGAAGTGCTGATTGTGAGGAAGCTCTATAAACAAAAAACTTTCCATTGAGAAAACAAATATATTTCTTTCTCAAATTGTTTTGTTACAGTAGGAGAATGTTTCCTTTTGCTGTAAAGTTTTGTACGGTTTTTTCTGCACTTTTTTTCTGTCTTTCTATAATTTTACAAAATTACTCAATGATGCAAGATTGTATTCCATAATAGATAATGTAGCATAAATAATATTGCATAATAAATAAGACCTAATATCTCTTTAGAGAATAATTATACGAGGAAAAAGAGCTTTATTAATTCAGCTGAAGTTTTTTTGCAACTCTATTTCAACTATTTTTTATTGACAGAATATTTGTCGATTCAACGTTACACCCTTCAAATACTACTTCAAAAGCCAATTTAATTATTTGTGTAAAATAGCGCCAACAGAATTTTCATTGATTTAAAAAACACCCTTTCCTTACAGTAAACTTCCCTTCCCCTTTCAATGCATTGTTGTACATTTTGAATTACCTTTTTAAAGAAAAATATTAATGATAAACCAGATGTTTATAAAATAGTGTTTATAAAACCAAAATAGAATATATGCATGCTTTATCTAATATCTTGAATGTGAATCAGGATGAAGCTTACTCAAACCATGCAAAATTTGCAATGCATAAAACACTTTCCAGTAATTACCCATATTGTATATATATGTATATCTATACTGGTGCTCCAAAATATCTGGCACAATTGTAAAAGTTGGTAGAGAGAACCAAGAAACAATTCGAAATCGAATGGCAAAGCAGGGTCATAAATGATGTTTCCACACGACGATTAATAACCACTTCGATAAGAGATACATGGCTTTCAAAAAAAGAAAAGAAAACATTCTGCACCAGCGCCAACAAATTTTCAATTGATATGGTACTGTATTTGTGTTCTGTTCAAAACCAGACAAGTTGTTAATCCGAAAAGGGAGAAGGACATGTATGAAGTTTTAACGAAAATGACAAAGAACGAATATCCAAAAGCTGTTATTTTAGAAATTACAGATGAAACAAGTTCATCATCATTCTAAAAAAGGCACTATTTTGGTCTGACACCAGATGCTGTAATATCAATAGGATGGAAAAAAGTATTTCAGAGAACAAGATGGGGGGAGGGGGAGAATTTAGAAAAGGAGCAGCATAAAACAGAAAGAGAAAATCATTAAATTTTCTAAGGATGCATCCCATAATTAGACCAAGCCAGAAAGAGGAAAAAAATACAAGTACTATAACCTAAGAAAAAATATTTATCTAGATTTTATGCGAAGAAAATACTATTTAGAAATAATAGCTGATTGAGTCTTGCGACGTCAAGTAACCCTAAAGAAGAAAATGACATAGTCATTAATACTAATGACTATGTCTCACCACCTTTATTGAAAATTGTCCGGAAAATGTGTCCCAAAAAAGCAACATAATTTTACATATATTTAAATACTATTAGTTCACAACAGCTTTAACCTATTGTTACACTATTTCGTAAGCTGTAGAATGCGCATCACATGTATTTTTTACATATATTTAAATACTATTAGTTCACAACAGCTTTAATCTATTGTTACAATATTTCGTAAGCTGTAGAATATGCATCTCATGTATTTTTCTATAAAGAGGTTACAATCATAAAACATAGGGTTAACAGGCGAAATACACGAAAGATGAGAGATAAAATGACTTAGTCAATTAATATCGTTTTAATATGACAATAATGAAACTAAAAAACTAGGGGGGTTCAGTGGGTATCCCTCTGACGAGGCTCGAACAGCCGAGTTTTATATATATATATTTGAGATATTAGTCTATTACAGACAAAACAAATTTAATCTGTGTAATTGAAATTACAAACTAATGCACTCCATCGATAACAGTGTATGGAACATTTATAATTCTACAAAAGCACTCAAAAGAATTGCAGTACATTAAGTTCTGTGGCAGTTTAGAGACAATAGTCCATTTCCGCACAATAAATTAGTATATAAACGTTTATACGAATTGTGTCTATTTCAGGAATGGAAGTAACATTTAAAGGGTTTTTTTTTTCATGGTCTCACAAAATTACATTAACAGCTATATAAATCTTGTTTAGTTTATCTCTAAGATATTGTGTAAGTTTGGCAAACGATATATCACCAAATTTGATATAAAAAATAGACTGTCGGATTGGCAAGTCTTTTATAATCGATACGTTTGGCATGCTTTATCCCTCTTGTTTTATATTAAATTCAAAATAATTATATCCGTGAAATGATTTATGGAACAGATAAATTATGTTGAAAAGGGAAAGACCGAAAAAGAATTCATACAACCACGCAACCATGTTCTATTTCTAAAAACAATTTTGGATTATTTATGAAAAAATCTCGAACACAGCGTCATCTATACGGAGGTTTGGCAACGGCTGCGGCTGACGTATTTCAAAACACTTATTCCTTGGCTAATTATTTTCTCCTCCAGTGCATGATATTTCACACAATGAATTTGCTGGGGGAAAAAGAGACCGGTAAGAGAGAAACAATGTAATCATTTAGCAGGCATTGCTTCCATATTAAGCTATATATAATATCTGATGGAAGTGGAATATAATGCAGCTGGACAAGCGAAATTTTCCTTTTATTTCTGCTCTGTAAAGACTTCATTGGGCTGTTAGGCATGTCTGAAAATTGAGCTTGAACGTAAATAAACCAATATGCATAGTGTATGTATTATCATGAAAGGTGCATTTATATTTATCATGCACAATCTCGGTACATGCACTCGACAGTTTGACAATTTTAAAAGTCTCGCTACAGTGAAATAGATATCTGAGTTACAGAATTATGCAAAAAATGTGAAAAAATATAGAAATTTATTATATATCATCATGTAGAACGGCAGTTTCTACTTGTGCCGCAGCCAGCCCAACCAACCAACCGTAAAACTTCGCGGCACTTATATATACAGCTAACTTTTCTATTTTCAAAAGTGTCTCATCTGGATCTCGGAATCTGCTCTAACGAATTTTTACAATTAATATATGATTTTAATCGGTGCCAAATTCGATGAGTGACGTCGCCGGTTAAGCTAGGAAAACTCGTTTTTTTTTTTATTTAATCCAGTTAAAAGAGGGAACTATTTAACCCGCGTAAGGAAATACGGAAAATGATCTTGTTTCAACGGCGGTAAACAAGGCAGGGAGTAGGAATACAGTGCTGTAAATCTGTGACAAGATTTGTACAAGTTACTTTATATCCTAAACCAGTTTGCTCGTAGACAGCTGGTGCGAAGCGCTTCCGCGTTCTGTCCAGAAAACTTAGGTTCTGTACCCGGTATAGCACTTTTGCGAGATGAGCTTTATGTTACTGTCGTTTTTGTTTTATTTCATTTTTAAATAATAACAGATTGTTATATACTTTACTTATTTTTTCTGTAATTTATTTTGCTATAATGAATAATTAAAAATAGTTAAGACTTTGAATTAAAAAAATAATTAATTTAAGTATTTTTTGGTAAAACTCCTTCCTAACATTTTCTTTAAGTATTTCGTTTCCCTAGTATTTTGATAGCTATTTCTAATTAAATTAAGTCTTTATTTTTCTAATATTATTAATTCTATTTGGAAAATTCAATATGTAATTAATATTTCAATGAATTTTTTTTTCTCTTCAGAGACCTCACATAATTAATTAATAATAATTATTTAGTATTCAAAGGAAAATAAATAGTAGTTTTACATACTAACTAGTTTTAATAATAATTCTTTTACTCTTCATGTATATATAAAATTTATTGAAATTATTGAATTATAATTATAAAACCAATATTTTTTCCAAATCTTAGGTTTTTCTCACTTTTATTTTGTATTCCCTTAATTACGAGATTTAAAATTTTGTTCAATACTTTTCAGATAGAAATTTGATTAATCTAAATTTATACATGCACTATATTTTGTATTAGATATTTTAAGGAAGGAGATGGCATCTAAAACAAGATGTTGTGTCCACCCGAGCCGAGTTGATAAGATACTGAAGATGGTAGATAATTGAAGTATAAATGTCCAGGGTTCTGGTCTACCGGATGGCTGATAATCTAAAAATTCGGAGTTTTGGACGGTTTTTCTCACGATGTAACGTAAATACGCTTCAGAAGCACTAAGAAAGTCAACCGCGCAAGACCCTTATTCTTAAACTGGTAGTTCATCTAAACGTTCTCTAAAAAAATGAAATTATCAACTGATAAAAAAACAAACATAGTATGAAGTTAGTTTTCTAAAAAGCGACATAAAACCAATTATAAACAATTGAGTAATTTTCTATTTTATTAATGATTATAGTCATTAATTAATTTAATCAACAATTTTGAGATGTATCATTAACTTAGTTAAAAACTTAGTGTATCATAATATAGTTAAAAATTTAACTTGGAGATAGTTTTAAACTGAAAGCAAACATTGCATTAATAGATTACATTGCATTAAAATAATAGAATGAGTAACTAGATTACATTAATTAAGAACGAGATTATTAAATTAATAATTTTAACGAAACTTAACTTACGGTTATCGTTAAACTGAATGCAAATTAATGAATCACAATGCATTAAAACAATAGAACCAATAGTTATATATTGTTGTTGTTGTTCTAGAATTACGGCCGATTATAGCTACACGTAGGCTCTAAGCCGAGACATGGGGTGCCCTCCGTGGGGTCTTTTTAAGGGGTCCTAACCCGTATTTACGCTGTTTTGGAGGAAATCACGTAAAACTCCAAACGATTAGGTCGGCGGACGCAACTTGGTTTCGAACCAGGCACCTTCCGTCTCCCAGTTCAGAGCGCTATGCCCTCGGCCACTGATGGGGCCCAATAGTTATATAATTATAGTAAAAAATTTAGCTTACGTTTAGCGTTAAACTGAATGCAAATTTATGAAATAAAATCAAAGATGGTGGCAGGGATACTAATCTATACTCGACCCAAATTATAAATAGAAAATTACTCAAAAAATTATTGATTATAATCAGTATTATGTCTCTTATTATAAAATTCTAACAAAAATATGTCAATTTTCTGTTACATGTTACAAAAGAACTTGCTGTGACTTTTTTAATCAAATACTCTGATACTGCATGAAAACAGGTTTGTATATTTATTTACATAACTTAGTGTCAAGCAAACTTCCGAAATTCGCCCTTGAAACTAATTTATTATCTTCTGACCATACCCTTAAAAAGTAATGATATCCACATGCAAAAACCCTTAACTGGTTAAAAATTTGTGACGCAGCATTTTACTTTATAGCTCTATGAATTTTAAATATGGGTCTTAAAAATAATGATATCAACTTTTGAGTGACGCCCTGCTGGGAATTTTAAAGACTTGTTTTTAAATTCCATTACAGTTACTTTCGTTTTATTTTCTAAAGAAGATTTACGCATTTAAGCAATGCTTTTAATTATGAAATACACTGTCAAATATATCACACTTTCACTGAGTCTATATAATGTATTCAAGTGAATTTATTTCAATAATTTAATTTATCTTTTGCGTCACGCTATCCAAAAGGGCAAGCAAAATTTTCATATACATTGCACTTAGTTTGGTTACTATGACACTAACTAAATATTTACGTAAACTTTACTTGCCCTTTTGGATAGCGTGACGCAAAAGATAAATTAAATTATTGAAATAAATTCATTTGAATACATTATATAGACTCAGTGAAAGTGTGATATATTTGACAGTGTATTTCATAATTAAAAGCATTGCTTAAATGCGTAAATCTTCTTTAGAAAATAAAACGAAAGTAACTGTAATGGAATTTAAAAACAAGTCTTTAAAATTCCCAGCAGGGCGTCACTCAAAAGTTGATATCATTATTTTTAAGACCCATATTTAAAATTCATAGAGCTATAAATTAAAATGCTGCGTCACAAATTTTTAACCAGTTAAGGGTTTTTGCATGTGGATATATATATACAGGGTGTCCTTGAATTCACGGGCCAAATTTTAAGGGTGTTTAAAACACATGTAAAGAAGCATTTTTTACATAGCAACGTGGGGTCGGAAATGAAAAGTGTAGATGGTTTCACCACGTTGGCCCTACTACCCATTTCCCAAATATTCTGCGTAATTACCTGATTGCCATCTTTAACAAAAGATGGATTGGAAAAGATGAACTAATCGCTGTGCCAACATGTTCTCTAGATGTATATATACAGTAGAATCTCCCTATAACAAAATTTTTAATCGGAATGTAACTCTAAAGCTTAAATGACATAAAAAATACTCTCCGTATAACGAAGGGCTTGTCTCCCCATAACGAATTTTTCCAGATTCATCTTTGAGATTATTCTTGTCATTTTTGAAGAAATTTCTAATTTTTGAATAGATCTCTTAGTTTACACAGACTGCCTGGTCGATTTCCAGAAGTAACAGTAAGAATAGCCTCGCATACATATGTGAGGCTAAGATTTTTTTTCTGATAGAGAAGCATTTCTACGGGTCAAGATTCCTGGAATGAGGAAGGGAAGGGTGGAATCTAGAAATGAGCAGTGTCTGCCCCAGGCATTCCTGAAAAAAATGACTCAGTGTGTTGTTGTCTCTTCTTTTTTTTTTTTTTTTTTTTTTTTTTTTAATGGTTGTACTAGAATTCAGTGGTTCGTTTTACCTTGTATGTGTCTTCATCATCGCCTGCTTTTCAGTGAAATCCCAAATGATCAGAAAAAGCATTAATATCACTGATAAAATCAAAATTTTAAACGAAATTGATAAGAGTGTTAAAAATAAAAATGCAGCACAAATGTATCAGATTTCAGCAAGTACACTTTTTTAATGACTCTAAAAAATAGTCAAAGGCTAGTCGAAAATGTAGCAAACTTCGATCCGAAGCCAAAAAAAAAAAAAAAAAAAAAAAGTATGACACTGTCAGTACGATGAATTAGATAGAACAAATGGATTCGTGCGATTCAAGATCGCAATTGCTCCATTTCAGAAACACTGATTAAAAAGAAAGCGGTGGAATTTGCAAAAACTCTTGGTTATTCTCATTTTAAAGCAAGTTCCGGGAGCAACTTCGCGCTGGACCAACTTTTCTGACGGACATGAAGGCGTGGTTATCTTTAGGGATTGCAAAAGTAAACAAACTCTCTCCGACGCCAAATAGTCATCGCATCGCTGCTGATTTGGCGTGCAGGTTCTTATTTTACTTATCGTGCGTTGGTATATTTACATCGCATCGGGAACAATTTAGGCAGCATCGGATGGGCAGCAATCTCTAATTCCAAAGTCCACTTGAACGCGGCCATAATTTTATTTACACGTGATTCTGATATCGAGCGAAGCTTCGAACATAGTAGTAGTCGCCATTGCTCGAAATTGCTTATGACGTAGCAGGAAGAAGTACTCTGATTGGCCGAAATTTCGTCCGACTCGGATTTTTTCCTTCGGAAAGGAAAAAATTGGAGTTCGCGGTCGTCAAGGTAACGGCGGAGAAAATCGGCCGGTAACTTGATTTGCAAGGAAAGTTGTTCGGATTTTTCTCAGTGTGATAGCCCTATTAGAAAGAAATCAATTGTGGGGGAAATTGCAGTTGTGTCAGAGGACATTTGTAATTCTTATTCAAAAAGTACCTGAAATCTACAAGAATTTTCACCTCACAACATATTAATTCACATGAAACAGGGCTCTTTTTGAAATGCCTCCCTGCAAAAACGGCAGCTTTTAAAAGAGACAAATGTTTTAGAGGAAAGAAAAGTGAACAAAGAATCACAGTTTTGCAGTGAAATATGAGTTTAATAAAAGTCGTGGATTACGTGAGCAATTTTTGGTAGCTGGTTGAAAGTATTTGACAAGGAAATGGGACAATAACGCCGTAAAATTGCGCTACTATTTAAGAACTGTCCAGCTCATTCCAAAGATTGTGGATTAAAAATTTTTAAAAAAATGTTAGGGTCATTTTCTTTCTTCAAAGCTGCACATCTAAAATGTAACCATTCGATCTCAAAGTAATTAAGATTTTAAAGATGCACTATAGAAAAAGAATTTTGAAAGAAATGATTGGTGCATCTGGAAAAAAATGAAACAGTTGAAGAAAACGACGATCTTCGAAAAGCAATTACAGAACTTCTTAAAGTATGGAAATCTGACATAACTGCTAAAACAATCTGCAATTGCTCCAAAAAAGCAGGCTGTTGATCAGACAGGTGGCATTGATTTTGAGGATAAAGATGTGATCTTGAAAAAAATATGGGAAAAATAAAAGAGAATGGAAGAATAACAGGTGATCTTCGACTTTTTATGTGGAAGCAGAACTCTTAACTGCTTCATATCCTACAGATGAAGAGATTTTGAACATTCTAATAGACAAAATTGAAGACCCGTAAAGTGAAACTGATTCTGAAAATGAAGGCGTTTCAATGTCAAAACCAGATCGTATTGAAATGCTACAAGCATTCAAAACCACTAAAAGAGGTTTACGAATGGAAATTGTGCCTGTCTCTATTTTCAGCACACTTTTACAGTGTGAATTTTTTAATGAAAATTTAACATCACGAAATGCAAAGCAATGTAAAATAACGGATTTTTTCAAGTAAATAAACGCAAATAGCACTACATATTTCATTCTCTAAATTCGTGAGTTGTTTTTGCTTTTGAATATTTCATTCATTCAATGAAAAGTAAGAACATATGTTTAACAAATTTATAATATACACTAATTTATTTTTAATCGAAAGTCATCATAAATACCTTTAAACATCGAATCAACTAAAAAGTTTGTAATATTTGCTGAAATAACTACAAAAAACTCTGTACAATGAAATTTTCTTTATTGCGAATTTTTTTAACTGGAACCAAGCGAGTTCGTTATAGAGAGATTCTACTGTATATATATATATATATATATATATATATATATATATATATATATATATAGTACTTATTAATTATATTGATAGATATATTTATATAAGTAAAACACAAAGAATATTACTGCAAAGATGACATACCCCGTAGGAAAGAAAAAAAAAAGTATATTAGCAGAATCAGAGGGCCAAACAGTATGAAAGTCAAACTATATATATATATATATATATATATAGGAATCGTTTTTTTAATGTTAAGAAATATAAAATGACAGATGACATATTACACTTAATCATTTTTATTCTGTTTAAATTGCATCTTAATTTAACAGTAGGTCATCGTAGAAAATTATTGAATCACAAAATGATGTAATCAAGCTTTTTATCTGAAAATACAATTTTCTTTAGCAGATTATATGCACTGATTATAGTTTTAAGTTCTTCTGTTTGCAATTACGTGGGAGAATGGTGGTGTATTGGAAAGTTACACGTTACCCCGTATCTCTCTTAATAAAGGAATGGGAATTGTCCTTACTAATAAAATCCGAAGGTGAACAAACGCGTGTATGTATGTACCTCTGTATGTGAGCCCATCTCCTCCGGGACGGCGGTGTGTTGAGTTTCAACAAAGGTGTCCACGGATTCGGAAAATTCTGAAGAAGGTCTTCCGCTAACTCGAATTTCGAAAATCAAACTATTTTAGGAGATATTAATAAAAAACATGTCAAAAAGGCTAATTTTTGCTCTCCGTAATTCTGTAATTGTAACCCCTGTAGTGAATAAGTCTGAAATAAGCATCGTGGTTGCCATGTGTGACGATTTTGCTGGATAAAATGTTTTAAATTCTCCAAGTAAAAATAAATGAATAATAAGGATTTTTTAAACGACCTCCTTATTATTCTTTAAAATAAAAGAATAATAAGGACGTCGCTCCTAACATCTAACTTGTCTGTTGATCATAGACATATACAATGAATCACGTATGTAATTCATCGTACATGTCTATGATCAATATTTAAGAAATAAAAGCCTGGATCAGTGTTTTTGGGACCACCCGTGCGTGTGTATCCAGGGTGATTCGAAATTAGTTTGACAAAATTCTGGGAGGGGTAAGATACGCCAAGACCGTTCAGAATCACATAGCAATGTGGGATCGGAAACGTCGTCTTCGTGTACCTGCTAACACTCACTTTAGAAGAAGTGTTCAAGTAATATCGAACTTTCTGACCATAGTTTTTCAAAAAATACTGAATCTTTCACAGAAAGCACTTGACTAAAATTGTTAGTTTACTAATTCTATTTCATTACATTCATGAAATTCCTGGAGAAGAGCTCATTATTTATGAATCTCGGTTAGCCCTTTGAGGCACAACCCTTTCCCAATGCTGAAAAAAGCTGTGCGGCACAGCCAGCTGTCGTCAAAAAAGGGTCTCTAGATCTGTGGCACGCGATGAACGTTTCGATCGTCCGCCATCTTGCGGGTAGTTAAGTTGAGCGATGGCAACAGCTGCCCTTTTTTCAGCACTGGTCAATCTATCCAGCTATTCTCGCATTCTTCCATTTTTCAGCAGATGTCAATGCTGTTAAAAATAATCGTTACCATTTTTTTACGGGAAATGACGTGCTAAAAAGTAAAGGATTCTCGTGGAGCTATGTCACCCGCCACTATTTTTATAGAAATCAAATCTATTCTTCGTGACTGGCAACAGTCAAAACGTCAGAGTTTGGTGTTCCCAGAGCGGGAACACTGAGCGTTAAAGGGTTAAGGAATTAGACGAATACTTCAACACTTCTTCTAAAGTGATTATTAACTGGACATGAAGACGGCGTTTCAGACCCCACATTGCTATGTGTGACTCTAAACTGTCTTGCCGTATCCTACCCCTCCTAGAATTTTGTCCCTCTAATTTTGAATCACCCTGTATACAGGGTGGTCCTAAGCTATATGTCAAAAACATAAAGGCTGGTAGAGGGGACACCAAGACGGTTCAGTATCACACAGCATTGTGGGGGTCGAAAATGTCGTCTTCATGTTCCTTTTAGTGATCACTTCGGAAGAAGTGCTGAAGTAACAGCGAACTTTCCGACCATCGTTTGTCAAAAACGAACTAATTTTTTTACAGAAAGCACTCATCTAAAACCGATAGTTCACCAATTCTGTTTCGTTTCGATGATGAAAGTCTCCGAGGTAAGTGCATTGTTTATGAAACTTGATTAAGAATTTAGACCAACATTTCTTCCAAAGTGATTATTAACAAGTACGTGAAGACCACATTTCCGACCCCGCATTGCTGTGTGATTCTAAACCGTCATGGTCCCCTCCACCACTCTTTACATTTTTCACATATAGCTTAAAACCACCCTGTATATACATTTTTTTTTTCTTCTTTCTTGACAAAGCTCGACGATGGATTGTTAAAAAAAAAAGTTTCACTTTTTTTTTCTGAAAGAAATGATACACTTGAATCAAATCTTTTGTTCTGCCAATCATAAGTATTTTGAATACACTCTAATTAAGTGGACAGTTTATCTTAGATCATCGCATGTCTTTTCTTACTAGTACTTTTCTTAGGGTTTTAAATCAAGACAAAACACAAACAACTGCGAATTTCCTTTATTTTACATTTATCTTTTTAAAAGATTATTCCTCGCCTTTTATTTATTTATTTTTTTGGTATTGATAACTCAAGTACCATTTTCGTGAATGCTTTTAAAAATAAAAGAATGAAAAGGAAAGAAACAAATGCATGTAAAAAATAATGAATGAATGAAATCGCTAATAAAAGAGAAAAAATTAACAAATTCATCCTTTTGTCATCTTTTCAGTTCTAGAGATTCCAGCGCTTCAGAGAAATTCGGCATCTTAAGTTATAGAAAAGAAAAAGAGCTTTTATGTTTTACATTTTACGATTTTGATGTTTTGTTATTCTTCAATCGATACTTTTTGTTGCTCTTTTTTGTCTTCTGTTTTGCTTATTTATTCATTCGTGAAAGGTTTCGCGCCACCTGCTTATGTATTTCCACAGTGCGTGTAAAATTATCCTGAATTGACGCTCCTGTGTTCGCTTTTTGAGTACTATTTTTTTTTAAAAACCTTTGTGTAGTTAATATAAGACTTCGTTCTATAAAAGAATGGAACGTACTATTCCGAGGCAAAGTTTTAAAGTTGTAACGGTCACAATTTTTAATGAACTCCTAAAACAATTTCGAGTAGCATTTTCGTATACTTTGCTTGTGCATCGCTTTTGTACCGATAAAATTCTAAAAGTAATTAGTAAATCAGATGCAACTGACTCAGTATGTTTATATAGTTGTTACCTTGACAGTATATCCAACTTACCAAAATAAATTTTAATAGCTCCGGGATAAGAACATAATATTATGTATGCGTTCGCCGAGAAATATGTTTCAAAATATTCAAAATATTCATTCTTTCTTGACAAAGCTCGACGATGGATTGTTAAAAAAAAAGTTTCACTTTTTTTTTCTGAAAGAAATGATACACTTGAATCAAATCTTTTGTTCTGCCAATCATAAGTATTTTGAATACACTCTAATTAAGTGGACAGTTTATCTTAGATCATCGCATGTCTTTTCTTACTAGTACTTTTCTTAGGGTTTTAAATCAAGACAAAACACAAACAACTGCGAATTTCCTTTATTTTACATTTATCTTTTTAAAAGATTATTCCTCGCCTTTTATTTATTTATTTTTTTGGTATTGATAACTCAAGTACCATTTTCGTGAATGCTTTTAAAAATAAAAGAATGAAAAGGAAAGAAACAAATGCATGTAAAAAATAATGAATGAATGAAATCGCTAATAAAAGAGAAAAAATTAACAAATTCATCCTTTTGTCATCTTTTCAGTTCTAGAGATTCCAGCGCTTCAGAGAAATTCGGCATCTTAAGTTATAGAAAAGAAAAAGAGCTTTTATGTTTTACATTTTACGATTTTGATGTTTTGTTATTCTTCAATCGATACTTTTTGTTGCTCTTTTTTGTCTTCTGTTTTGCTTATTTATTCATTCGTGAAAGGTTTCGCGCCACCTGCTTATGTATTTCCACAGTGCGTGTAAAATTATCCTGAATTGACGCTCCTGTGTTCGCTTTTTGAGTACTATTTTTTTTTTTAAACCTTTGTGTAGTTAATATAAGACTTCGTTCTATAAAAGAATGGAACGTACTATTCCGAGGCAAAGTTTTAAAGTTGTAACGGTCACAATTTTTAATGAACTCCTAAAACAATTTCGAGTAGCATTTTCGTATACTTTGCTTGTGCATCGCTTTTGTACCGATAAAATTCTAAAAGTAATTAGTAAATCAGATGCAACTGACTCAGTATGTTTATATAGTTGTTACCTTGACAGTATATCCAACTTACCAAAATAAATTTTAATAGCTCCGGGATAAGAACATAATATTATGTATGCGTTCGCCGAGAAATATGTTTCAAAATATTCAGATGCTTGTTCAATAGATTTATGTGAGACAGTTAAAGAATTATGTATTTCATGTGAGGTAAAAACATACTGCAGATTAGAAGAGTTTTGCCGTTTTTTTCTGATCCCAATGAGTATCACTCTTTAAATATATAAATATATAGGGATGACTACAAATGAATATCACAACTTTGTAAGGCTAAACCTACAGGATGTACACGGGAAAAAGAAATTACCTAAGATTGTAAAGTTTCTATTAGCATAAATCTATGCATGGTGAATGTGGCCATTACCAGATACTCGAACGATTTTGATTCAGTAAAGAATTCATCCTGCACTTTTTTCTGCATGTCCAAGTTACAGTTTCGATGGCTGCTGTTCTCCTCATTTTCAGTACAACAATGTCAGTTGAGGGGGAAATATATTTTATGTAGCCCAGGAGAAAATTTGTGAAGGGAGTTAAGTCAGTTTTTTTGCAGGAGAAACGAAAAGAATGTCGAAATCTGTTCTTTGACCAATGAAACTTAAAATTCTTGAAACTTTATAACTTCTCAATCAAAACGATGTGTGTAAAATGGAGTGTTACCTGGCATTGCTTAAAGGCTATAGCTTTTTGAATTTGGTATATTCATTTGTTATCACCCTGTAAGTGACATTTCTTTCAAGCTTCAACTATCAAGAAAATATTACGGATTTTTTTTTTCTGAGCGTAATAAGTCGAAGATGCCGATCTTTACAACTGGAATGATACGTCTCCACTTTCTTCTTTTTTGTTGTTGAATCCTACAAGTATAAAGGACTCACCTGTAAGCCTTTGGACGTTAAACAATCCAAGCATTATAGAAGAAAGCAAAAATATGCAGTTGTCCTCACGGCCATTGCTAAGATTCTTTTTTACGGGGAAGAGGTCCTTAAACACTCGAGTGAAATTTTGTTTTCTATCAACTTATTTAAAAACTTTGCCAACTATGTAGTTTTGTCAGGTCTACCGGAACAGAAACGATATCATAGTTATTATTTTAAAATCTTACAACTAAGTATGTAATTTTGCCAGTTTTGATTGAAGTAAAAGGAAGATTTGCGAGTTATTGAACTAGTGTTGAAATTCTTTCTAGTCTTCCACATTTAGAAAACATAATATCGATTTTCTTTTAAGCTTGATAATATTTCGTACTAAGTTAATATTTTGCTAAGTCTACCAGACAAAAAAAGTTATTTTTAATTTATTAAAATTTTTTTTAACAAGTTTGTTAACTACGTACTTAATTTTGCAGGCTAGGGCCCTAGTTGCCCTACTCTGCGATAGAGCATTGCATTTTGGATAAACACAGCAACCATCTTAGAAACTGCGTTTTTGGGACATAAATAAACCTCTCCTAATGCATTTTAGTGGGAAAACTCCGATTTTTAACATCAAAATGGATTTAAGAATAAATTCAAGTTGACGAGTTATGGAAATAGATTGGATTTCTTAAGCAAACTTTAGGTTTTGATTCTCAAACTTCAAGTGGATTTGTCTTCACTTTATTTTAAAGTGGTTCAAGACGAATTTCAGTTGACATTTCAAACACCATTTTCCTGGGTTTACAATACAATAGAAATACCATGGTAGAATCTCTGCAGAGGGATGTGCAGTTGGTCGTCACTTCAGTGACGTAAAAGAAACGTCACAAGTCCAGGCAGTGCCATAGTTGTTTATATGGGAAAGACAGTACTCATTGCTTCCTTGAGATGGTTAGGAGCAGATTAAACTTAGATTCAAGATTAAAAGTGAAAATAAGGAAGTTTACCCCTTCCTTTTAAACCTTAGAAAAGTTTATCTGCATGTTCTATTGAGTTCAGGCAGCTGTAACCGTACACAACATTTAAAACATATACAATGTATTTTAATAAAAGCATTCTAACCACAAAAAATAAGAACTATGTGCTGTTGTCAAGTTTTATAGTAAAAAACTAGAATGAAATAATAATTTTTCTTTCATTAACATAATAGTGTATTGCTTTGAAAACTGATGGTCAATCAATGGATGAGCATGCTATGTTCATTTTTACAATGTGTATTTGAATCTAATGTTTAGACTCTTTATGTATCCTTTTTCTACTAGTTTAGAAACCTCCTGATTACATACATTTTACCAGTAAAGCAAGAGTTCATAAACTACACTGCTCAAAACAATTAAAGGATAATGTAAGTTTTATATAAAATAAAGATGTAAGCGCAATTTTTTGCCAAAAATAGAAGAAGAGAATCACAAATGCAAATTTTTCTGATTTTCAAACTGTGGAGTATGCTAATTTTGAGTTCGACGTCAAAAACGTCGCTTCTGCGGCAGCGAATGAAATTGGACTTTCAACTGAATAAAAGACAATGAAGACAAGGATGGTCGGCATTCAGTGACTGCTTTGTTTCGACGAGTACGATGTCTCGGTGAAGTCATTTAACCGATTCAGAAGCTTGGAGAGTTGTCGGTAGGTTAGAAGGGAGCCAAACTCAAGCCGAAGTAGCGCAAGCCATTGGAGTGTCACAAAGTGTGATTTCTAGAATCTGGAACCGCTTTTTGGCGACTGTAAGTGCAGGTCGAAGACCAGGGCAAGGTCGTAGACAGGCAAAAACGCCCAATGAAGATCGTTATTTAGTGTTAACGGCTCGGAGACACCGGAACATGAATGCTACTCTTCTCCAACAACACCTTCGCTCGGCTACTGGCACCACGGTTTCAACTCAGATTGTCCGAAACCGGCTCCATGGTGTAGGTCTGTATGCTCACCGACCGATGGTATCTGTTAGACTAACATCAAGGCATCGTCGCGACCGCAAGGAGTGGGCAACAGAACATGTGAACTGGAGCATTGTTCTTTTTCCTGACGAGTCCCGTTTTTCAGTCCATCCTGATAATAGGCGTATTTTCATCTGGAGGGACCGTACAGTAGGAATAACCCTGCGTTCGTGCACGAAAGTGTCAGCGTTGGCGGTGGTAGAGTGTTGGTGTATGGTGGCATCTCCATTGACGGGCACAGAGACCTCTAGATGATTCGAGATGGACCTCTGACTGGTCGCCGATATAGGGATGAGATCCTCAGACGTATTGTAGTCCCTTACGCTGCAGCAATCGGAGATGACTTCATTTTAATGGACGATAACTGCAGGCCACATCGTGCTAACCTGGTGGAGGATTTCCTTTTCGGGGAAGGAATCGTACGAATGGAATGGCCAGCGTGTTCTCCAGACATGAATCCAATAGAGCACGTTTGGGACGCTCTAGGAAGACGAGTTGCTGGCCGCCAACGACCCCCACAAACTCGACAAGAACTGGAAAGAGCTCTTCTGGAAGAGTGGGACAGAATACCCCAACTCATGATTTAGCCTCATTGACTCCATGCCTCAAAGGTGTTCAACGTTGCTGGCCGTCCGTGGAAACCATACCCCCTACTGAAAATGATTTCCTTTGAAGAAAACACCTTTTCTTATTCTTTTTTTCTCATATGCACAAATTGTGTTTTTTTCCTTTTCTACATAAATGCGCAATAAAATGCATTTTTTCTGCCAAACATGTGTAATTTATTCTCATATAACCTACTACGTCTGTCGACCATGTATCAATCAGCTAAAAAGTTTCCCAGCCACAAGATCCACCTAAAACCGCAATATCCTTTAATTGTTTTGAGCAGTGTATTTTTCATATTACGTAAGTTTATTATCACATAAATTTGTGCATAACACCTGTGCTCCAGGATGAAAACAGTCGTTTGGAAATACATTTTGAACGATGTTTTGGTTCCCTTTCAGTTGTCCCGTAAGATCATTTTAAAAATGAAATCATACTTAAGAATTTCTGTGTTAAAATAAATATATTTCACTATCTAAAAAAAATATTACTTAATAAATTTTAATTGCTCACCACTTTTAAATTTAATACGATAATTTTTAGTTTTTGAAAAGCTTTAATTTAAAATGCCCGTTCTAGTATTTTTTTATTTTATTTTAGAAGGAAATAAATATTAATCTAAGTTTTTATTAAAAGAGTAATTTCAATAGATGGGCACCGATATTATGAACTTTACCTTCATTATAAATTTACAATTTTAATAGACTTCATCAAGTTTGCTGAAAGAATTTGGATAATTGAAACCATAGACTTGGGGGCATTAAGAACATCAAAATATTTGGTGTTTAAAAGATGAGTTAAAAAAGAATTTTGTAAATAATACACCTCTATAAAAAATGTATTTTTATAAGCATGTTTAAAATATTAAAAATTATAGTTTGGGAAAAAAAAACAGAGACAATATTAATCGATGCATTTTAAGCTTCAATCAGAATTATAATGTATCTAATCTTGTTCAGATACTCCTAAACATAACTGATACTTATAACTAGACAATTACATTATTTTTATGATGTATGCACCATTATACAGGGTGTCCTAAAAAGGTGATAACGGATTTTAATTCTTTATCTATTAGAGGTAAGTGGACAGTGTAAATTGAAAAAATGCTTAAAATACGATCGGAAATAAGACTTCGTTAAGAAAACAATTTCCTCGTTCACTTAAAAAAAGTTACACTTTTTAAATTTGTATACGACCCTTTACAAAAACACTCTTAATTAGTAAAATGTGTCCCATAAACTAATCAGGTAATGTACCAAATTTGGGTTTTTCATGATACAACGTCGCAGAGATATCTTTAAAGAAATATGATCGGGCACTAATATGATTTTGAATGTAAACGTTTATTGCTAGAGTGGAGTAAAATATTTTCTTTTGTAATTTCTGTACGACCCTTGAAATGCGATCATTCGACGTGATTTTTTCCTTCGAAAGCCATGGAAAAGTTGTTTAAGTCAAAGTTATATTTATCTTCATATCTCGGACACATTTTAAGGTATAATTCTCAAATTTTATAAGTCACCTCATGAGTGTATCGGGCACATTTTAGTAACTGGTAATTGTTTTGTATGGGGTTTGTATACAAATTTAAAAAGAATAACTATATGAGAATGAACGAAAGGAATTTTTTCATAACGGATTCTTATTTCCGACCTTATACTGAACAATTTTTTCAATTTACATTGCCCTCTTATCTTTAATTGAAAAGAAAGCCCGTTACCCTCTTTTTGGAGCACCCTGTATACATGGAATACATACGATACATTTACTTCATCGTCACGAATGAAAATAAAGAGTAGATCTCTTATCAAACCGTAAAATACTAAAATACCAAAAAGGAAAAACGCAAAATTCAATTCCTTTTTACATCTCTAAAGTTATATCGCTATAAACGTCAATCTCGTTACACATAAATATCTGACAGAAATATATTTTATACGTTCCTCGCCTTTTTAACTGCTTCCCTTTGATTTCCTTTCAACTCATATAAAAAGATGTATCATTCAAACATATCTAACTGAAAAGAAAATGCTGTTCTGCCCTTGCTTCTTTTTCTTTTCTTTTCTTTTCCCCTTTCCCATGTATTTATAGCTTCTATAACAAGTTATCACCACTAGCGTATTTCAGAACTTACGTGCTTACCATGAAACTTTTTCGGAGATCTCTGCAGGGGAAATCAAATCATAACCATGCCCAATATCATGAAGAAGTAAATAAATGAGACGTGAGCCGAAGATCAAAAGGTTTATGCGAAATCTCGTTTACAAATTTTCGCTTTTACCTTGCAGTGAGTTTTAATCTAAAATTTTCGCTGATGCTAAATGAGACCATGTTGGGATATTCAGATTTCTGAATTTAAGAAGCGTGGATGATTATTTTATGAAGCTGTTCGAATCGAGTAATGATCTATCAAGGGGCATTTCAACGCAGTGTGAGATGGTCTACATTTCGGTGCTATTTGAAAATTTTGAATCCAGTAAACGACTTTAAAATTGTAAGGAGATACTTAGTATCATTATGCGGAAAAAAACTGTTTTGGGGGAATGCAATAAAAATATCGTTTGCGTTATTCTAAGCAAATTATATAGTTGAATCAACAAATAATTTTGTTAATCAGCGGAAATTTATTGAATTAGCAATGTAGTGCGTTGAAACACCGAAAACTTTGTTCATTTAACAAAGTTATGTTGTTGAAATATATCATTCAATTTGAAAAAAATAATGTTTCGTTGAATTAATCAACGAAACACTATTTTTTTCAAGTGCATACTGTTTAAAACATTTATGACTTAATGTAAAAATTACTAAAATGATGCAAAACCAGACGTTTAAAAGCTTTAATGTCCCTCGAGTAAAATGGGAAACTTGACAAATTTGTAGATTAGCGTATGGTGAATTGGACAAATGATCTGAAATTTGAATCTTTATGCTCAACCTAATAAGCTAGCTCATGAAAATCATGCCATTAGTGACTGAACTTTGGTGACTGAGCTGCTTTCAGCATTTTCACTAGAGACCACCACGGGCCTGAAAATTGAGGCTACAAGCCCGAGGTCTCTTGAATTTGTAGGCCCGGCACGGGCCCGTAACACATTTAAAACAAACATCACGGCTCGGCCCGGCCCGTAAGGACTCATAATTGCAGAATAAAAATTCGCAAATTCCAGAAATTTTGAAGTCTAGAGCCACTACTGGTTAGTAGTATACAAAAGAAAAACGGATGGTTATGATATCCTTTTCTAAGTGCAACAAAATTTTCCCACGACAAGGTCTTTCAAAGTAAATAAAGTAACACCCCCACGATTCCACAATTTAATGCCTACAGAAGCCAATTATAAAAACACTTTTTTTCCGCGGGTTACATTAAGGCGAAAAAGAAAAAAAAATTCAAAACACAAGTTTGGCTCGACCCGGTCCGTTGACTATGGATTTATTACAATCTCGTACCCGTACCCGGCCCGTTCAGGTCTCAGTCTCCAATTTTCGGCAGCACTGATACCTGCAGACGGTAGTGTTGATAGTTTTGGTGCTTGCGCTTGAAGTTCCGAATTTGTAATCATTTATTCAATTTCTGATGTTTATCAGCTACTTCAGGCGAAGATATAATTTCAGCTGTTCTCAGATTACTTCAAGAGTAATGCGCTAGACTTTAAAATCACAAAATCTGTTGTAAGTGTTGTTTTTGCTACCCACAGAAGGGAGTAGACCCTTAGAGTTTGCGACTACGTACCCTCCTCAGATAAAGGGTCTTTTAGTCTGTAACTAATTCCAGATGAGAGATTTGTGCCTGGACTCGAACTCTCATGTATTATTTCAATGTGCAAGACATTTGAGCTGCGAACACATTTTACCTTCACCAGCTCCCTTTAGCCTACACGGTCCCACAGTATTCCAGTCTAAAGAGTTCTAAGCATTATAAGCGTAAAATTTTCGTGCGCCAAGATCGAGGATTTCGATTTTTTGCTGTCAGTCTGCAGAAATACTTGAACCCTAACAACCCATCGAGCTGATAAAAAGATTAACCGACCATTAAGCCCATGTTAGCGCAATCACTGGCTGAAGGAGCATTCCAAGACCTGCGTTGAAAAGCAACACTTGTAAATCACAAAAGGGAAGACTCATCCGCAGAGTCTTTTATTAATGAGAGCAAAAAAGTTGAACTTGTGTTCAAGGGTAAAACTGAATAGGAATATTATAAAGCATGATCCATCTCTGATATAATGCTTCGGCACACTTAACGCCTCTCCACTAAGCTTGAAACTATCCTGAATCCTGCTTCAGTGTGGAAATGCGTGACAGACATAAAAAATTTCTGGAGTTGGCAAGGATTGTCATAAAATCTCAAGAAGATCCAGAGTACATGGCAGATTAGTTTACTTCTTTAAAGGGCAAGCATTTCCATTCAATTCTTATAATTTTCATGTAGACGCCAATGGTGTTTAATAAATATGCGACATTAATTTCATAAACAATTTAAAATTTTTCCCTAATATCATTTTAAAAAAGCGAAGGATTCAAAAATATTTGTTACTTGCAAGTATTTTCGGCATTATTATGAACATTTTTTTTCAATTTGCATTGTCCACTTATCTGTAATAGATAAAGAATTATAGCGTGTTACCACTTTTTGGGAACATCCTGTATATTACAAAATTCACATTAAATCGGTAGTTTCTTGGAGTAATAACCTTTTTGTTTCGTTACAAAGTTTGTACAGGCATGATGATTCAATACAACGGAAGTTCTAGTTTTAGTATATGCATGGTCTGAGGTGTATTTATAACTTTTATGGCACGTCTAACCGAATTTCAGGCTTTGTTACACTCATGGTGTTTGCAACATACTAACACACACGCAAACGCACAAAAAGGGGGGGGGGCGGATCTTTGATGAAATATTTTTTTGATAAAATGATTTTATGAACAACTTGCGGAACAAAAAAAGGTTATCTAGACATTTTCCTTTCCTATGCTTTTAAGGTATAACAAAATATCGAATAAAAAAGTTCCATAAAATCATGTTACATGATAGTAACTATGACTTTAGATGTCAAAAACACGTAACTGATTTTTATAGAAAATAATTTAAAACACTGACGAGTATTTCATAAACATATGTTGCAATTTATGCAGAACCAAAGAGCATGGTACAAATTGGATCTCACGAATATTTAAGTTTACAGGAGAAAACTTCTGTTTATATCTTGCATTTGCAATTTTTCTGATGTTTGGATAAAATACCATACTAGAATTACAACGGTTTCTAGAAAAATATTTAACAAAATATGTCTACACTCAATATATTTCTTCTGTCTACTTAAATAACTTCACATTCAATTTTTTTATATACCGAAATAGGGATTGCATTTTCTTCTAAAAACGTGCGAAAATTTTTCTGATTCAAAAGATTTCGTTTCGCTGGAAACAACCTCTCTCATATCAATGTTCCATGCAGACGAAATCGTTTTATTTGTGAAAAAAAGACTGTGTAATATAGAAAAACTATTTTAAGCGAATTAGAACCACAATTTTCCCTGCAAAACCTGATGACCGTAATTTCAGCATGACATAATAGTCACTGACGATAGCTAATTTTGCCAGGCAAATGATTAACTTTTTTTACTCTCGGAAATAAAATGTAGCTCAAAAGAGCGAAAAATCGCTAAAAAATTGGGTAACGCGTCGATTTTCAGATTTTTAAAGCAGCATAGATTGCTCTCTATTTTTTTTATACATATGAAATATTTCAAGCGGATCTTACAAACGGTGTAGATGTTATAGCGCTAACTCTCTAATCTTTTTGGAGTACTGGTGGTAAAAGTTTTATCTTGGAGTTGTTATTCGAAACTGTTAGAGAATCAGTAAATCGGTGAGTCACTGATCAGCGTAACTGTATAGTAGATATAATCTTCTGATAATATTTTTAAATATCTTACTGTATAGCCAAGCTTTATTTCTTTGTATCTTGGCAATACAGTACGAGAACATTTATATGCATACGAGCATCGTAGCATGATATGCATCGTAGGGAGGCTCGCTATAATATGCATCGTAGCGAGGCTTACGAGAACATTTATATGCATATCAAAGCACTGACTGCGCAATTTTTCAAATACAATTTCAACATTCAAAGCTTTATAACAAAAGAGAAATGTAAAATAACATACTGTGGAGGTATCGCGCTAACTGACTGCAGGAATGGCTAGCTATAAATGTAGTGTAGAATAATAAATTGTTATGTTCATGATATATTCCTTTATATACATATACAGGGTGTCCCCGAATGCTGTGCAAAAACTTGGAGGAGAGGTAGAGAGCACCGTGCAGAGACATAATTAGATCGGAAAGCATGGGCGGAAATGTAACCCTAGCGAGAGGAAGGGACACAAAGACAGTGAGAGCACAACACAGAATGTAGTGTAAAACGCATTATTACACCAAAAAAACAACAATAATAAATAGAAAGTATTACATAAAAGCATCACAGGAGGTGTTCGAATTTGCAGCCTTTGGAATGTGTGCACGCACGGCACCGACACGACTTGAATTGAGGGGCATGTTCGAAAATACCCGGCGTTTCACGGATAGCAGAGCGATGGATATTCGTTCCATCAGGTCCATTTCAGAATTCACGGGCGTGTCGTCAATTCTGAAAGGCTCTTCATGGCACCTCAGAGAAAAAGTACAGAGGAGATAAATCAGGGATCTTCCAAACGGGGAAGCGACGGGACCACCAAACCCAATCCACCTCTTTGGAAATGTCCGGTCCAAATGGTCACGACAATGGTCCAAATGGTTCCATAATGACATGGCGCCCCGCCCTGTTGGAACCGCATGCTTCGACGAACAGGTGCAGTAACATCTTCAAGCAGTTCCGGAAGTACCTCCTGTAGAAAGACGAGATTGTCCATTCGAGGTAGTAAGATGTATGGGCTGAGTAAGCTGTCCCCCACGATACCCGCCCACGCATTAACAGTGAAGTGTTGTTTTGCGGCTCGTGGTCGGGCGCTGTGTGGGTTGTTTAAGGCCCGCATGTGCGCACTGTGCGTACTGAAGGTCCCTTTACGTGGAAAGGTTGCTTCATCACAGAACAACACGGAACTGGCAAGCTGTATGTCTGCCGCACTTGTTAACAAACCACAGTGCAAACGCGACGGATGTAAGTCTTCGCCCTACAGTTAACGATGGACAGTTGTTCGAGGTCTTCCCGTTGCAACGCCAAGCGCCCGTACACTAATACTCAGGCGCGCACACAGGATTTTTGGCTGGGGGGGTCCAACTTTTAGGGATGTTTCAGATTGTCAAAAATCAGTGATGAAAGAGCTCGTTTTCATTAGATGGAATTCATCAAAACTCGTCCCATCCAGTTCCCTAAGAATACACTACACAATACAATACGAAGCAAAGTAATAGTTGTACAGGTTTGAGAACGAGACGGTGTTTTATGTTCGCTTTCAGTTCGTTTTTGAAAAGTTGAGGAAAACGAGAAAAAAATTTCTTTTTTTATTTATTAGAACTGAAACTATTGCCACCTTTTTTGGAATTATTTTATTTACTATAGATATAGGATAACAATCAATCAAAAAAAAAAATCAAAGCCGATGGGGGGGGGGGGTCCGAACCCCCTAGACACCCCCCTTGTGTGCGCCACTGCTATTACTGGAATTTTGGTCCACAGCATCCAACACACCCTCTTCGAATATGGGTGTTCCTGCTGTTCGCAGCTATCCATTACCTTCAATCGTGGCTGTGGAGGATCCATGATCCGCCAGGTTTTGATGCGAGCGTCTGATGATTCCGTTGCCGCCTCGTTGGATATCTTTCCCCATGCAACCGAATAGCAGCTCGTCCATTTCCTTCGGCTAGGCCGTAGATGAAGTGGATATCGGCCAACTCGGCGCTCGTATAACGATTCATGTTCATCGCACGCTGCCCGTGTCTGAAATGAGGAAACCATACGTGCCGAATTTGCGAGCTCACGTACACCGCCACCTATTGCTTACGCTTTAATTATAGAATAGAAATGCTCTGAATGTAGGTTATACGTCAGATTCAGAAAATTTCTATGGATCAGTACCTTAAAAGATCGTGTTACTTCAAAGTATATCATCATTTTAAATAGTATTATAGTTTTATCATTCGACCTTTGCTAATTTTTTTCGATTTCGGATATTGGCGGAGAGTCGCAGATGCAGATTTGCGGCTTTGGAAAAAGCTTCACGAATAATGCACAATCTTGCTAAGTGACAACCATTTTCAAGCGGGTAAAACAATGAAGAGATTGTGAAGCAGATGTTTTATACCTCTGCGTGGCAGGAAAATTTTTATATCAAACATTTCAACATCATGAAACTAATGCTAACTTTCGAAGTATATTGCTTTCTACACGGAAATCTTTGTCCAATGGTCTGATTAAGGTTTCTTGTAAATTAGGGAGCATTTTTATCGGTAGTTTTCTCACTCTGAATACAGAAACTTTAACCATAAATACGCTGTGTATACACATGCATGAGTTTGCTACATTTTGTAGTCAATTACAGAAAAGGATGGGCTGTGTCAACACTCATTTTATCTTTCTTTCTACGCATAATTATCTCAAATTGCCAAATTCTTTATCGAGAAGAGTACATTAGCCCATTCCTCTTTTATCCCTATAGCGACAAAATAATTCCCAACCATACATTACGCATGGAGATTCAGATGTCTAAGATTCCCTTGCTTCGTTACCGAAACAATATGAAATACTAATCAGCTCAGTGCCCGCCTAGTTAGCGTGTGGATGCCGGCACAAAAATTCCCAGGCCGTATTTGTTTCATGTGTCAGAACGGAATTTCCGAAATAATTAACTATATATCACGGAAGTATAACTACTGTTCTCTCGAAATGGCTGGAACGGAAAGTTTGGAGAAATTATTAGAGCCGCTCCAGTTTTATCGCCGAGGGAAATCATGATTGAAAAACGGCATTTTTTTATGTGGATGTAGAAATGGATACGGTAATTTAAGTTTGTGCAATATGTATGAAGTAATTACATTTTTTTTTCTATCCTGATCGTTAAAAAGAGCGTTAAGAAAGTTACACTGGCTTGAATATGCTGCTCTTTACTACAAGGAAAAAAATTTTCTAGCTTTTTGAAAAAGAAAAAGACGGATTAATCATGCCTGGTTTAACAATTATGAAAAACTTTCGATTTCCGGTGGGGCGCGGGGCGGGGAGGGGGTGCTGAAAATCGCAAAAGATAATTAATATTTTCCCCCAGAAGGGGGCTAGCATTGGTTGGGTTGAGTTGTGTATTATGGAAAGCTTGTGCGAGGGGCATCTGTTTATGGGTTGGAATGCCTTCGTCGGAGGACTTTCCAAGGAGTTCTAACGCGTATTCACGTTACATCTGGAGAAAACAGACCAAAACTCCAGTCCATTAGATCGACAGCCATCTGATTGGCCCGTACGCGGAACATTCCCACTTCAGCCGTCTGCCATGCTTGTTGTCTCATGCACTTGGTCACGGTGGAGCCATCATTTGTTGGTTGGGCTTTGGCGACTTCTAAGACCGGGACTCTCAAATATTTTATTATAAGCAACTAATTGAGTTATCATCATTGCTTCCTATGAAAGAATGGACGAAATACAAGTTATTGTCGAAACTCAAATTTTGACACAGCTGGCTGTGCACTACATGTTCTTAAGGTCTGTGGCATGTGATGGGCGATTCAATCGACCGCCATGTTGCTGATTGCTAAATCGAACGATAGCAATGGCTGCACTTTTTCTGCATTGGACTATCTATCTATTTTTCCTTCTAGATTGATGTATATTTTCATCACACATTCAGCAGTTTTCAACAAATACCTGTTCTGATAAAAATAATTCTAACACCCATTTTACATATAATTGATAATTTTTAGGGGAAATGATGTGCTAAATAGGAAAGGTTTCTCGTGTATGTCCTCCCTCAGTATTTTATTGAAATCACATTTATTCTTCGGGAATCCAAACAGTCAAAATGTTGGCATGATCACTGCTTATTCCCTATCTCTAGGGTTGCCATAAAATGCAGCGAGTTTTTGGTGAACCCATAATACTTTCTTGCACTCTCACCTCCAATGGTGAAAGATGGCATGCACGCTGTCCCCCCAGCCCCATTTTTTGTTATTACCCTTATTCAATGTAATCGATGTATATATATATATATATATATATATATATATATATATATCGATATATATACATTATATAGATATATATAGATTTAGCCTAAATCCAAATAAATATTCAAGATATCTAATCTATCGCTATACTATTAAACGCGGAATGTATGTACGGATGTATGTATGTTTGTCCGAGCGATCTCGAAAACGGTTCTAAGGATTTTTTTAATTTTTTTTTTAATGCGAGACACGAGAAGATGTATAAAAAAAAATACTGATTATTTTGCGCTTTGCTGATTTTCTAAATCAAATACTGGGTTTTACAAGATCATATACATAGTGAAAATTATTGAACTTTATTCAATAAAAAATTTAATTTTCAAAAACAAATGTGTTCAAAAATTTAGTGCAGGCTTTAACAGTAACTACAGATGTTCAGATTTAGTTTGCGACATTTTTTATATGTTTAGCATCAAGGCTATGACAGCAAGGTGCAAACGAATTACAAAATTCTAACTAGCTCAAGTGTCAAGACATCGATGCTTTTGATGTCTCAACACTTCAATATCATTTTCGTAAACTTCGTCTTCAATATAGCCCCACAAAAATAAGTTCCAAGAGTTTTGACCAGGGGAATAGGGTGGCCAGCGATTTCCATTCGTGTAGCCTGTTGGTATTCCACAAAGTCAAAATGTGTACTCCAGAGTGCTCGTCCAAAATTCAACAAGATTTTTGTTGATTCGACAAAGTAACTTCAACATAATAGTTTCAACCACATTTTTGTTGAATCAACAAACATCATGCTGTATTCAGCTAAACATTTCTTTCTGTGTACCAGTCCCGACTTTGTAAAGTTTCGTTCAATCCTTAAGAACTTGCCAGAAATGTCTCTTTATGCATATAAAAACATGAATGCGGTATGTGAACAGCTATACAGCTTTAACTACGGCTCAAAACTGTCAAACTAATACTTCTTTTTTTATTTTCTTTCCTTCCTTGTTTTTATCAAAAGATTTTCCAAAACAGAGAATAGCGAGAGAGAAAAAAAGGAACAAACACGAGAAATGAAAATCCTAGAGATTTAAACTGCCATTTCATTTGAATATTTAAAAAAAAAAATCCAATTTAAAGGAAAGATCCACACATGCAAGTTAAATACGATAATTTTCTTTCCGCTGGAAATTCACTGATATGTGTCTAATTGAATATCCGGATGGGGTTTTTAACTAACGTTTAATAGGTAAAAATCTCCAATCAGCATTGTCAGGTAGTTTAATCATTTAATTCAGAATTTAATATTTTGTTTCCTTTGGGTTGTCATATTGGAAAAAAAATAGTCATTTATTTATATCATTTGGTTAATGTCACACGTATGTCAACGTTTTTATTTCTGTCGAATGACGGTGCAGAAAAATTAATTTAGAATAATTTTGTTACATGGTTTTAATATTATTATTAAGACTTACGTTAGACAGATTTGTTTGTAGAATTTATAGAGATTTAACGTTGGCGGATTGTAATATGCAGCTGGTGAGTGAATGCGTCATGAGAATTGTGGCCTTAATCTTTTTTTTTTCCACCAAAGACAGTAATTTCCAACTCAAAATGTTTATAAATGGCTATATACTCGTTCTGTAAGATTACAGTATTTCGTGTTAGAAGCAAACCTAGCTTGAAAATGTCAATTAATGTAATGATAATGGGGTTTAACCCTTTAAGCGTCTTAAACAAGAATGATAAATCATGGGGAAACCCATCGATTATAAAACACATTCCACACAAATGTTTTTTCTCACGAATTCAACGATGTATCGGAACGTCAAACCTGACGAGATTTTGGGCGATAACCTAAACAAAGCGGCGCATCACTATCAACGAAGTTTTTCGAGACCCTGTGAAAGAACTTAGAATGTTACTTCCATTTACTTGAAGACTAAACTGTTACAAACGTTTCTATATTTGTAGTACAGTGCTTGAAACGAATGGATGTCTCTAAACTACGACAAACCGTTATGTGCACTCACTTGCAAAAGTTAAGCACGGAGAAGAAAATGCTGATTTCCGGAAGCCAATCAGAATTGAAGAAGATGCAATTCGCTGCAGAGGTAGATGGAAGTATGCAAATATGTCAGGTAACAGCTATAACGCTTTCCTGTCAAGAAATATGCAAAAAGGGCAGTCTTATAAGATGCTAGCTTTATGAAAGGTTACAGAAGTGGGTTGTAAGTGCTGATAGAAGATGTTTAAAACTTTCGTACAATTTGTTTTCAAGACGTACGTATTTCCATGACTTCCAGAAGACGAATGGAAGATTCTGAGCGCTGGCATGCTGTGGGGCGCATTAAATCAGGACAGTCGATCACTCTTTTCTTCGGCGTTCATCATTCTGTAATTTCACGTTTATAGAAACAATTCCAAACCACACTGACAGTTGCCCGAAGGCCCGTATCCGGTCGCCCAAGGATTACAACCCCCGCCGAAGATCGATATATTGCTATTTTAGCAAAGTGGAATCGCAGGGCGACCTCCACACGTGTGACATCTATGGTTACAGCGTCCATTGGTAAGGCGATATCTGCAGCTACCGTACGCCGAAGATTACATATGAGTGGACTGTACGCCCGGGTACCTCGAGTTTGTGTTTTTCTATCCGTCCAATCAAGAGGGGCACGATTAAAGTGGTGCCGGGAACATGTCAATTGGACTGTATCTGACTGGGGCAATGTCATGTTTACTGATGAGTCAAGATTTGCTCTGGAGCCAGATGACAAGCGTGTAAGGATATGGCGTGAACAAGGAACACGAAATCAACCCCAAAACATCACCGAACATCACGCATTCCGAAGCGGAAGCATTATGGTGTGGACAGGATTTCATTAGGATACCGCACCGACCTGCACATCTTTAAACGGGGTTCTGTGACGGCTGTCCGGTATCGAGATGAAGTCCCAGAACCCATGGTGAGATTACGCTGCAGCAGTGGCCCTACTTTTGTTTTAACGGAGGATAACGCACGTCCCCATAGAGCTGACATCGTCGATGACTACCTGAAGAGTGAAGGGATTGCGCGTATAACGTGGCCAGCATATTCGCCCGACCTTAGTCCCATTAAAAAACTTTGCGATGCTCTCGGCCGTGCTGTATCTTCACGTTTCCCACCTACAGCCACTCTTATTGAGCTGGAAACTTCTCTACAAGAAGAATGGCGATTGCTTAATTCTGCGGTGGTTGACCACCTAATTGAAAGCATGGTCACAAGGTGTAAACTTGGTATACAGATGAGGGGGGATCACATACTCTGTTAATGTCCTTTTTTTTCATTTTGTGCTGTTTATTTTCACTTTATACATAATTCTGTTTAAGTCCCTATGTCATTATCTGATAATTTACAAAAATTTAGTATTGTTTTCATTTCTGTCTATAATTATTCATTTTGTTTTATGCATAAATATATATGCTACTTTCCTGCCGAATTTTGTGTCAATCAAAGCAGTATTTGTAGATTTTTTTGCATTTTACATCTTCGTGCTTAACTTTTGGAAGTGAGTGTATTAGAATTATTTTGTGTGGTCCTGTAAAAGAACTATAAATCCTACTGATAAAATTGTCAGTGGAGAGAATTCTTTTGAAATATTTACGAACATCTATTGATTTTGTTTTGTTTGAAAAAGGTGAATATCTCTAAAATACGCTTTTAACGAATAATTAATGCAATGGAATTGTTTTGTTTGCTCCTTTTGAAAGAACTATAAATGATGCATTCATCCTTTTGAATAGTACATAGTACAGTACATATGAATAAAATGCATAAATTTTGCAAATTCCTGTCTGTCAATGCAGTTAAAGCATTGACAGACAGACAGACGAACAGAAACTTCGTGAGAAAATCTTCAATGCATTAAGTCTATTGTTTGAGGTCAAGCCCGAATCTTCGCAAGAAGCTTGGCAACTTTTGGTAAAATATCGTCCAATTTCGAGCCAAAAATAAGTTTCTAAAACTGAACCCAGTTAGGCGATAGATCTTATATTAGGCCTTAAATCACCAAACCTTAAGATTATTGAATTATCGCAACTAAATGTGAAAATAAAAAGTGTGTCAAAAATTTACATAATTTAACAGACGTACAAGATAGTCATGTGGTGTTTTGTTGATAAAAGAAATTGAAAATAAAAGAAAAAGAGCAAGCAAGCACCAACTTCATCGGAAGTAGCTAGACTAAACGAGGCTGCTTTCATTGTAGATGACCGCCAGATATTTCCATCAAATGTTTGTCTCTTATCTACGACGAGCAATCAAGCGGTACGGTAACCCACAAAAGCGGTACGTAATTCTTCTAACGTCAAAACTGTATTTCTGCTGCGATGTGTATTCGCTAAACGGAACCGTGCGAGAGAATATAAATATTTCCTGTAGGTCTTTACAAATTTCAATTCTGTCATAGATATGGAAAACAAGCAGCCCCCATTTCAGGACTTAAGAACATTTTGCCTGGTCATAATTAACATGTGAAGATACACATAGGCGTAAGAAGTTTGTAATTCGCATACAAAAGAAGTATGAGATTCTTCTTAAAAAAAGATAGAAAACAGCCTGTTTTGTTGAAAATAAATGTCACATTATTAGCTTCATGTGTATTAATTAAGTTATAATTAATATTTAATTTCGAATGATTAAGCATCAATTAAAATGAACACTACTTAACGAACTTATTCCATTCGTTGATTATTATCTTGCAAAAATCACTGTGGAGCCATATTTTACTCTTGGAAGGTTACAGTCCCCTCTGCGTTCAACCCCTCCCCTCTCTTAATGTTACAGGGAAAATCGTTTTTTCCTTCAGAAAGCCAACTTTTTTATCTAAAAGTAATTAAACCTTCTTCCTTCCTTACGATAATTGACATAATTAGCATTATTTTCTTTATAACATGATATTGATCCGAGGATTATTTTTGAAATTATACATCATGTTTCAGTTTTCTTGGTTTTTTCGTTTATATTTATTTAGCTAGTTTTATTATTTTTTTCTTTTTCTGATATTTTTACACATCATCGTTCATCCTGATATTCCTCTTCTAGCCCTGGAACAAAACTAATTAAACTGAAAGAAAAATCGAATGTTTTGCGTGTAGTTGTTGTTTTTTTTTTTCTTTTCCTCGCTGTAAAAAGTAATTTATGGTGCGGAAATGCGTCAGAAAATTAATCAGTATTATAATCATCATTTAGCAAAAAAATTAAAAGATTTGTTACTTATCGGAACAATTATTCTTGATGCAAATCAAGTATTAAATCAGGACTGAGAAAAATAAAAATGCGCTGTGTCAGAAATCCTTAATAAATATTCATAACATTATTTCATTGTACGTATTCTCAGTCAGTTTTAATTGAGTATGTTGTCAATGGAACTGTTTGGTAGTAGATTATTTTTCAATCTAAATTACACGAAGTTTATTCGCTTCCGCCCCTCACCACCACCACCATCTATGGAAAAAAATTAAAAGATTAGAAATATCCAAGATAATATGAATCTTGAAATTCCTTAATTATTTCACCTGTGGTATAGCTTTCGCATCATAATTTGCATTTTGTTTAATTGAATTGTCATTTATTTACACATTTAAATCCTACACCTTGATATCAGAGTGATGTCGACCTCACACGCCAATTACAAACAATCATTTTCGAATAATCCTGGTTTTGAACTTATTTTATGCTGGTAATTTTAAAAACCTAAGGACTTCTGCGACACTATCATGGTTTTATAAGTGGGTGTAACTACTTTTTACTGTGATAACACTACTAAATTGTTACGGCCTGAATTTTTCTTCCGAGTATCACTTGTTGTTTGGATTTAAGACCATAAATCTGTTTAACCCAGGGGCTTAGCCAAGGGGGGGTTAGGGGGGTCATAACCCCCCCCATGAGGAATTTTTTGCCATACAAAATGTATATTCTTAACTACATTGTCACACCCACGTATACATATATATGAGTTGTAGTAGTCGTAACCCCCCCCATGAAAAATTTCTGGCTACGCCCCTGGTTTAACCCCTTCCTTCTCGCTCCCGTCAGAATCACAGGGTGAACTTTCCCAACCTATTCGTCTCCACGCAGCACACTATGTACAAATCAGGTCTAATAGATATCCAAACTGATCTATAAAATCCAGGACATTTAAAGGATATTTATATGTGGAGAAAAATATATATCTATAGGAAATCTAAATTACTACCTTTATAAGATATCCTCAGAGGGCTTATAGATATCTAATAGTCATCCGAAGCCATATATCTATTGGAAATGTATTTATGACATTCATAAGAATTCATCAGTAGATATCTTATGTAGCTAATGAAATGGATGTCCAATAGATATTTAATTTCCATCCAAAGATACAAATCTATTAGATATGCATGTATAACATCCATAAGAGATGCATTTTCAGACATCTTTTTATCGTAGAAGATTGAATGGATACTGCAGATTGGAAATGACTGGATGTACATTGTACAACCACAGCTGATTTCAATGACGTTACACTCTCAGTTACACTGCTGCTGAGAACTTCAGAAGTGAAAACTTCTTGTCAAGCTTTCTAAAAATTCTATTTATGCAGTTAAACAGGTTTTCACACATTATTGTATTTTTATTAACAAAAAGTAAACATTTATGAAAGCTTATTCACATTCTTATACATTTGAAATTCTTTGTAAAAAGAAAAATAATGTTTTTTTAAGGCTGTAAGGGTTTTGCACATTAATATATGATATTCTCATAATTTCACATATTTTTGCACACTTCTACACATTTTAACGCAATTTTCACTGGGTTAGTATTGGAAAATTTTGAATTTTGAATTTAATTACCCTTCAAATATCGCACTCGATTTGTGTACACATTTAAAATTTAAAAAGAAAGAGGAAGTACGCGCAAGGCAGCAGCGTCACATAGCTGGTATATGCGTACGGCATACATCAACGATACACATTTTTCTCCACGTGTTGGATTTTGTTCGATTTAATCAATAATTATGTACATGAACTTATTAATTAACAATAATTATGTACTTACATTGTAATAAATAGCATTGCTATTTATTTGTAATGAATGATGGATTTATGATTCAAATTCAAATGCCCTGTAGTATAACAGTTATAATTCAAATAATATACAGTATATAATTATTAACCCTCTCACCATCATCAAATTCCCTTTACTGCACAAAAACTATGTAGCTATCCAAATTAGTTACAGTTTTTTAAATAAATAATCGAAAATTATAGCACCTACCCAACTAGAAAAAGCATGCACTTTTTTTGCAAAAACATATAGATTGTACACAATTTGTACGTAAAACGTATATATTTTTGAATATTTTGAAAGTATACACCTGTTGTACAAATTTATGCAGTTTTAATGCATGCTGAGACAAAAATTTACGCAGTTTAAAAAGATTTTCAGAAAAATCGAAAAATCTAGTAAGAAAATTTTTAAATCCGACGCCTATAGCTTAAGTTGAGTGATCATTTATAATGTCACCAAATTTCATTTAGTCGTTATTACATGATGTACGAACAAAAATTTGCGCAGTTTGAAACAGTTTACGGAAAATCTCAAAATCTAATGATTTTTTTAAAAGTCGACGCCTATAATTAAGTTGCGTGACCATCTATCATGTCACCTAATTTTATTTCATTCTCTTCAGTCAGTTTTACGTGATGTGCAAATAACAAAAGCGTTACTGACATAACGTCAGGGAGACAAACTTTTCATTTTTTTTACATTTGTACTGGTGTCCCAAATGCTTAAAACGAATAGAAATCGCAAAATTTTGTAATACCAAGTAGTGTACAGGCAATTTCTAATTTTATTTATTCAGATACATAAAAGTTTTCATTCCGAAATTGAAACAACAATCACTTCGAACTTTAGTCATCTCATATGGAGTGGAATCTGTCTGGTGGTTAGAACGCTCGCATACCACGCCTTCGTTCCATGGTTCGAAACCAGCCCCGGAAACTAGGTTTCAGTTTAAAAGGAACTTAAAAATTCTTATGTAAGATAATAGATGCAGCACCAAAGTTCACAGAATGGAGAAAGAAAATCATCGGGTAAGAGATGGCGTAGTTATGACGTCACAATTCACTTTTTCCGCATCCCAAAAGAGAGCTATAGCAGATTGTTCGGATATTCTTGATATCCATTTATGGGCTGTTTTAGAAATCTTGGATATTTTGGACCTCCAATTAATATCTATGCTACTTGGATATACATCTCTTACAGACATCCGGGATATTATAGATGTTGTCTAGTCCTGAGAGAGAAAACACCTCAAATCTCTTATAGCGGTCCATTTTATGTTATCTGGAGGATCTTGGACTTCTAATAGATATACACATTATCCAACTCTGATTCCTTATAGATGACCAATGGATATTTTTGTGCTGTGTGGGTCATGCCCGTAATATTTTTGGGCTGGGGTGGACGAAAGTTATGCGCCAGAAAGATTAGAGTATTTCAATTCTTGCATGGAATTATTTTATACTTTATTTTACGGAGCAGAATTCAGTGCCAGACTATTTTTACTTAATTGGACATTGTTTGTTTTAAAAGATAATAGCATTATTAAAATATGTGTATTTGTGGTATGCGTTTTGCAATCTTAGCTCACTTTTTTACTCAATGAAAAATTTACCGATATTTATTTGTATTGTAATTCATAGCAAAAGATAAAAATAATCTGAACTGTAACACATCATACCGTGAATATCGAAAATTTTCGATAGTCGAATTTAGACGGAAAAATCAATTTTGCCGAAATATTAATGTACTTAGACTTTTCTGCGCATTCACACGTATGAATGTGCGTACAACCCATTTTAATAGACTGTAAACCCATTCTGAGTTGTTCCGCTTGACGCCACTTTTGCGAATCTATCTCGCCTATCTCAAAAACCATGAGTCGTAGACAGATGAAGTTTCGTATTTGAGCCTGTTGAAATATTTAGTTGTGCGTTTCTCCTCCTGATTGTAATCAACTGGACGATTTATGGAAAGGGTCACCTAAAAGAACAGTCACTGTTCGGGCCATGCCCAAAATCTCACCAACTATCATCCATCTTGGTGACTTTTAGCGAAATGTTGACAAAAATCTTTTTCCAAACTGAACCTACCTTGGCAATATCTTATGTATGTGGAGAGAAATCGCCGTTACTGTATCTCAATTTCACTTTCAAACGAAATACAGTCATATTTCGTTACTAAGTCACTTAGATTATACACTCCGCATATCCTATTTCAGAAGTTCCAAATTTTTGAATACGCCTTTTCACTTATTGTACTACACTTATTGTGTCGCTATTTTTTCAGCCGCTCGGCTTAAGACGTCAATTTTAAGAGTGCAAATGCAAACTCTGTCCCATTTCCTCTTCAAGGTTATCTACCAAAAGCACTAGATTTTGTTGAGATCGACTCTCGGCATTTTTCCCCAGAAAGATTGTTGCCTTAACCCTTTGAGGCGCAACCCTTTCCCAATGCTGAAAAAAGGGCAGCCGTTGCCATCGATCGATTTAACTACCAGCAAGGTGTCTGACGATCGAAACGTTCATCGCGTGCCACAGATCTAGAGACCCTTTTTTGACGCAGCTGGCTGTGCGCGCACAGCCAGCTGTCGTCAAAAAAGGGGTCTCTAGATCTGTGGCACGCGATGACTGTTTCGATCGTCCGCCATCTTGCTGGTAGTTAAGTCGATCGATGGCAACGGATGCCCTTTTTTCCGCATTGGGCAATCTATCCAGCTGTCCTCGATTTCTTCCATTTTTCAGCAGATGGCAGTGCTGTTTTAAAAAATCGTGACAATTTTTTTACGGGAAATGACGTGCTAAAAAGTAAAGGATTCTCGTGGAGCTATGTCACCAACTATTTTTATAGAAATCCAAATCTATTCTTCGTGACTGGCAACAGTCAAAACGTCAGAGTTTGGTGTTCCCAGAGCGGGAACACTGCGCCTCAAAGGGTTGACAACAAATTTTAGGAATTCATCCAGGATTATTCTTCGTTTTGACTTCCCTACGATGCCAGATTAAATATAGCAGATTGTACAGTTATCGTCTTTGTTTGTAATTGCCTTCTAATTCGTCATACATATTATTAATTTAAATTCTTATTCTACTAATGTATATAAATTATAAAGTAATTTCATTATAGGCACGCTTATATAAACATTTAGATATTTTTTTTTTTTTTTTTTTTTTTTTTGCATTTAATATAAACTCTGCTTAAGAAGTTACTCCTCTTAGTAAGTCATTTTCAAGTGTCCCCAATATTGATGTACTAAACGCGGTTTGACTGTATTTATATGAAGTTTATCAAAAATGCGTATAATTTAATAGACGTAAAAGACGTACGTTGTTTTGTTTTTTAACATGCTCTACTGAGCGAAACGTTTCCACCGTATAAAAAGATAATATGGCAGTAATACTATTGCAAATACATATCCCATAATTACAGTGCCGAATTAAGACAGCGCGGGCCCGTAGCAAATGTTACCAAGGGCCCCCCTGCTCAGTGGCGCACCCATATATATATATATATATATGTTTGTTTTTTTTAGGGGGAAGAGTTCACCCTCACATTAAAGTAGTAGAGATAAATTAAATGAGAAAATAAATAGTGCTAATTATATTACAATTTATGTTTAGTGCTAATTAATGGTGTTACAAATGCTAATTAGATGTAAACAAAACGGAAAGGTCCCACGTGTTATATTCGCGAGAGGTGTATCCCAGTCCTTCCTCCACCTTGGGTGTGCTAATCTGTAGGTTTTGTGTGATAATAAAATAAAACACAACTTTTACGAATTTTCTTGATTCAAAATGAACAAATTTGAGTTAAACCTAGACCAATCAATTTCTCCAAGTAAATTGGTGTGCGGGAAAAAATGCCCGTCAAAATAAAGTTGGGGGGGGGGGGGGCTAAATAGATAGTGAGACTGGCGATGTTTAAAGTTATTTATTCGTACAACTCACGTTTTTTTAATGAATGTTAATGTTCATGGATATATATTTGGAATTTCTAACACTTCCCACCTTTCCCATAACCATTCGCGAGAGGTTTATCCCAGTCCTTCCTCCACCTTCGGTGTGCTAATCTGTAGGTTTTGTGCGATGATAAAATAAAACACAACTTTTACGAATTTTCTTGATTCAAAATGAACAAATTTGAGTTAACACTAGACCAATCAATTTCTCCAAGTAAATTGGTGTGCGGGAAAAAATGCCCGTCAAAATAAAGTTGGGGGGGGGGGGGGAGGGCTAAATAGATAGTGAGACTGGCGATGTTTAAAGTTATTTATTCGTACAACTCAGGTTTTTTAATGAATGTTAATGTTCATGGATATATATTTCGAATTTCTAACACTTCCCACCTTTCCCATATGCAAACATATAACTAGACATGTTTACACACATAAAATAATAATTGTTTCTGTAAAATTTTTAGAACCTTCGAAATCAATATGTATTTTAAACTGTGCCTTTAAACACTATTTTTTCCTCTATAAAAATACATGCTTGTAAAATTATTTCATTATCTGGACGGTCTTTACTAATAATAGGTTACATATTTTTAACTTCTCTTAATTTATTTAATGGGTTAATTCATAAGAAATCAAACTGGGGATAGATAGATCTAGCACAATAATACCTCCGCCATTCAAAATATACTGCATGCACGGAAGGCATTTAAACTGTACATGCTTGTACAGGGGGGCTGTTACTTCCACATACCGCTTGGAACACTTCTAAAGGTCATTTCGTTAGTGTTCTACAAGCATATGTGCACTACTTTTCAACTTATCCTCGCTAAAATGATATAAAATATTTTGTTCAAAAGAATCTTTATAAGAGGATTGTATCTTTTCTAAATAGAATAATCTATATAATAAATAATAAAAAATTCAGATAAAACATTCATTATCGTATTACGTTCAAATGTTTTTGCAAGACATAATAATCTTAAATGTGACAAGTAATTTGCGAGTTTCTTTGTGGATCAAGAGTATCCGAAAATTCTTTTTGTTTTCAGTTTGTCTGGGGTTATGGCTTCTAGGATACCCCGACCGTCTTGTCTTTGTGCGAAGATCCTCTTGGTTCTAATTATTTTATTTGAACGAACGTACTGGCATTCGCACTCTTGACCTGTGGTTTCGACCGGCCAAAAATCAATTCTTTTATATTTAACGTGGTTAATTTCTGAGATTAATAAGATAATTTATGGTAATAGTGGATTCCCCAACTATAAAAAAAAGACTTACATTCTATATATTATTATTGTTTCAAAAAATAGTTCGCCTTTGTTTAAATATTGTAAAATGTAAAATAAATAATTAGGTAAAAACAAAGCAAGCCAACTACTAAAAGCCAAAGATGGTTTACACCCTAGTACACTTTCGAATTTCGCCAAAGCCACCCCCCTTTACTCTAAAACAAAAGAACTTTGGGGCTGCCCAACATCCGTTTAAAATACCATCCTCATATTTACTGCAAAACAAAATAACTTTATGTCCAATATTTGAATAAAAATTATTGTTTCGTGGGGGATTATTATTGATTATAGGGTGCGTTTTTCCTACAATCTTAATCCTATGGATCTCAGCTCTCGGGGAAATGCAGAAGGTCAACTCGCGTTCCAGAGAACATCTTCAGAAATAGACACAAATATTTCCGTTCTATTGAGTCATTTTGAAAAGTTTATTGGACTTGTTACTGAAAAGTCCCTGAAATGATCGGGACAGATAGATTACAGCCTAATGAATAATCCGGCCCACTGACGGATTAATACAATTTTGTGGGTGGAGGCTTGGATGGAATATTCACATACATATAGATAAATTTTATGGAAGTAAGTTGGGATTGTTTACATTAATTTCATTTTTCTCAGGAGGGGCGGTCGCCTCCGCCGACCCCCTCCCTTTAATCCGCCCTAGATCAGACCCTGAGTCTGTTCTTTTGTTTCGGCACTTAGTTTTCTGACTATATTTTGTTTATTTCTTCAAATAAAGACAAAAATGTATAAGATTATTGGTAAGGAATCAATTTTCTAAAGGCCATAAATGGGTTGTGCAAGGATCTGGAGACCCCCTCCTCCATTTGTCCGAGTTTCGCTTTTAGTCAACAAAAATATAATGATACAGCCTTTCTTTCTGTCTTTCTTTTATTTCCGCCCTTTTGGATGCTCTCTGAATTTTTTTTCTCAGAACTGTGTTATTTGTTCCACAGTATTGTTAAATATACTCTTGTGTGTGTCCTTATTGCTGACTTTAAAATACTCATTCAGTTTCGCCTAGGTAATGAGTTGACTAAATAATGCAGGCATGCAACAGCCACATTAAATATATTAATGACTATGTCATTTTATCTCTCACCCCCTTTTGAAAATGTGACATAAAAATGAGACACGAAAATGCGTTACGAAAACGCGACTTAAAAGTAAGAATAAATGTCCGCTGAAAATTGAAAAAACACTCAAAATACTGGTGTTAAACGATAAAGTAATTAAAAAACTTTGTAAAAAACACACATAAGAAGTAAAAGGAAAGAGGATACGCGTTTCGTTCAAAAATTGTTTTGAACTTCTTCAGTCCAAGTCCTTCGACGTAAAGAACACAGGGAACTGAAAAGAGAAAAACAAGCAAGATGTTGCCACAAGGGGCAAAGAAAAGTCGAACAAAACCACGGAGAGGGGAGAAAAAAATTAAAAAGGGGGATAAAAAGGAAAGGAAAGAAGCACAAAAATACAGAAATAAAAAGGAATAAAGAAAATAATAAAAAGGGAACACACAAGTACAAACACACACACAAAAAAGAGAAAACAGAACAAACAAACAAAAAACAAATAGCACACGATTTTTTTTTTTTTTTTTAAATAAAAACCACGAACAGGACAGCACAATAAATATATATATAAATAAATATTTTTTTTTTTAAATAAAAACGAAAAAGAAAGACAGTAACACACGTACATACACATTAAAGAAACAGGGGGGAAAAAAGGGGGGGGTAGACGAAGAAAGTGAAAAGAACCTTACAACAGCAACTTCCAAGCAGAATGAACGAAAGGAACGGAAGAACCATCGTTCACAAGACGATCTAAGTGCTGGGTAATGGAAAAACCTTCCAAAAAATCCAGATGGGACAAAGACTGAGGAGTGCACAAAATCTTAGCCTTAGAAAACTGAAATCGATGATTGGAATTCCAACAATGTGAGGCAATAGAAGATTTGGAAAGTTCGTGCTTAGAGACATATCTCTCATGCTCTTTGAGCCTAAATTTGAGAGCTCTTCTGGTCTGACCAATATAGCCCAAATCACAAGATTCACAAGGAATATAATAAACACCCCAACGGTTCTCAGTAGGAATAGGATCTTTAAGGGAAGAAAATTTAAGTTTATTAACAGGTTTAAAAATGACTTTGAAACCGAAATTTTTGAGAAGTTTAGAAATTTTGTAGCATAAAGGTGAAAAGAAAGGTAGTACAATTAATTCGTTGTGAAAATTAATAGTATTAGTAGAAGTATTAGGCTTATTAAATTTAGAAACAGCTTTATCAATAATAGAGGGGCTAAAACCACGAGAAACAGCTAAGGATTTTAAGTAACTAATTTCATTATTAAGAGAAGAAGAATCAGAGCAAATTTTGATAGCACGAAACACATAAGTGTAAAAAGCAGAAAGTTTTTGCTGGTAAGGATGATTAGATAGGGCATGAGGAGGTAAAGATATAGAAAAGGGCTTGCGGAAAACAGAAGTAGAGAAACCGTCAGGATTCCTAGAAACAAGAACATCCAAAAAAGGTAAAGAATTGTTGCACTCCTCTTCTAGAGTAAATTGGATACACGGATCAACAGAATTAACGATCAAAAGTAAATTAGAAATATCACAATTGGAATCCACTAGAACGAAAGTATCGTCAACATATCTGACCCAGCACGGAAAATTAAAGACCTTGAAGAGCTTCTCTTCAAAATAATGCATATAAATATCACATAAGAGAGGTGAGAGAGAATTACCCATAGCAAGACCCTCGGTTTGTTTATAGAAAGAGCCATTAAAAATGAAAGCAGTTTGTTTAATACAAACGCTTACTAAAGCTATAAACTCTTTAATCTCAATAGAAGAATAATGAAACTCGCGTAAACGCTTTTCCAAACAGTCAATCGCACCTTGGATAGGAACATTAGTGAATAAAGATTTAACATCAAGAGAAAGCATTTTACAATTAGTAGGAGAAAGAAGTTTAACTTTGTTAACGAAATCATAAGAGTTTTTAACAGTGTGGGTATTACTAGCAGTCAAAGGTGAAAGAGTATGCGAGAGGAAACGTGCAAGGTTATAAGAAGCAGTACCAATGTTAGAAACAATGGGGCGAAAGGCAAGAGAAGGTTTATGAATTTTAGGAAGGGCATAGAAACGAGCACAGTTAGCAATAGAAGGAATAACATAACGTTTAGTTTGAGCATTTAACATTACAGAGGACTTCACAGTGTGTTTCGTGTGTGAAAAGAACACGAAGAAGGAAGGAAGAAAAGAGAGAACAAAAGTGAGTGTTAATAGTCCAAATAAACAAAACAACTGAAAAAACACTCAAAATACTGGTGTTAAACGTGCTTTTTCTTGCTTATTTCTTTTCTGTTTTTGTGTTTTCTGTATGGATTCATCTTTGTTTAACCGTTTTTCCCGTTTACGATTGAAACGTTCTCGTTTCTGGAATCATTTAGGTGTTCTTGTTCGATGCAAACGCAGTAATGTCATTCCTAAGTTCATTGACATTAAGTGCAATATTCACGGTTCTTCTCGTGTTTGATAAGGCTCTGAATAGGTCTAAACGGGCGGTTTTACGGGCTTTTATTCAGGATGTTCGTTATAAAGTTTCGATTCTTGAATCTGATCTTTATGATCTCCATTTGCTTTTGAGTAAGTCTTACCCTGCGTTTGCTAACTGGGAAAAACGGAATTTCGATTATGTTGAACAACGTTCTATTTCTCACAGAGCTACTTTGGATAAGAAATTCCAAGCTCTTCTTCCGGTTAGGTCTTCCCTCGGTTCTGTTAGTCCTCTTGTTCAGGACACTGTTGTTAATTTGTCTTCACATGTTTTAACTGATTCTCAGAGAGATGCTCTTAGTTTAGGTTTGAATTTTTCTCGTGTTAGTAACGTTTCGGTTTCCAAACTTATTGCTCCTATGGAAAACTCCTTTAAAAATAGTAAACTCTCTTCTAACCAACTTGATACTTTGCGACATCTTATTGCTAATACTATCTCTTCAAATAATATGCATGCCAAACCTAACCTTTCTCGTTCTCAAAAAACTGCTCTCAAAGAACTTAATTCTAACCCTAATTTACTCATTACTAAAGCTGATAAAGGCGGCCAGACTGTTTTACTTGATAAATCTTCTTATGTTGATTGTATTAATAACATGCTAACCACTGGTCCATACACTAAATTAAATTCTGATCCTACTAACAGTCACCTTTCTGAAATTAAACACACTGTGAAGTCCTCTGTAATCTTCAAAGTGAAGTCATCTGTGCTCAAACTAAACGTTATGTTATTCCTTCTATTGCTAACTGTGCTCGTTTCTATGCCCTTCCTAAAATTCATAAACCTTCTCTTGCCTTTCGCCCCATTGTTTCTAACATTGGTACTGCTTCTTATAACCTTGCACGTTTCCTCTCGCATACTCTTTCACCTTTGACTGCTAGTAATACCCACACTGTTAAAAACTCTTATGATTTCGTTAACAAAGTTAAACTTCTTTCTCCTACTAATTGTAAAATGCTTTCTCTTGATGTTAAATCTTTATTCACTAATGTTCCTATCCAAGGTGCGATTGACTGTTTGGAAAAGCGTTTACGCGAGTTTCATTATTCTTCTATTGAGATTAAAGAGTTTATAGCTTTAGTAAGCGTTTGTATTAAACAAACTGCTTTCATTTTTAATGGCTCTTTCTATAAACAAACCGAGGGTCTTGCTATGGGTAATTCTCTCTCACCTCTCTTATGTGATATTTATATGTAGGGATGGATGCGAGACGACTTTTTTGCGAGACGAGACAGAGATTTACAGCTTTTTTGCGAGACGAGACAAGCTTTTAGGCTATTTTGCAAGACGCGAGACGCTTATTTTTCGTCTCGCGTCCATCCCTATTTATATGCATTATTTTGAAGAGAAGCTCTTCAAGGTCTTTAATTTTCCGTGCTGGGTCAGATATGTTGACGATACTTTCGTTCTAGTGGATTCCAATTGTGATATTTCTAATTTACTTTTGATCGTTAATTCTGTTGATCCGTGTATCCAATTTACTCTAGAAGAGGAGTGCAACAATTCTTTACCTTTTTTGGATGTTCTTGTTTCTAGGAATCCTGACGGTTTCTCTACTTCTGTTTTCCGCAAGCCCTTTTCTATATCTTTACCTGCTCATGCCCTATCTAATCATCCTTACCAGCAAAAACTTTCTGCTTTTTACTTCCTTGTACGTAATATAAGGAAGTAATGTGATCCCGAAAAATTTTGGGGGCCAAATTTCGACAAAAAATCCGATTTTGACTACCTTTAAATTTAATTTAAAGAATTTTTTCGATGCATCTCATCGTAGGCTAGCATGCACGATCATATTAACGCGTCTGCAACTCATTTTGACCAGCGGCGAGTTTATTGTGGTCAGTTTTTCCATGCCGTCTGTACGTACGTACGTATGTATGTAACTCGCATATCTCAAAAACTATTGGTCGTAGAATGTTGAGATTTGATATTTAGGATTGTTCTATGATCTAGTTGTGCACCTCCCCTTTTGGTCGCAATCGATTGGATAGTTTATCTACAGGACCGCCCAAAACATTCGAAATACATTACGCTCAATGGGCCGAAACTCATTAAACTCGCATATCTCAAAAACTATTAGGCGTAGAATGTTGAAACATTATATTTAGGAATGTTGTAACATCTAGTTGTGCACCTCCCCTTTCGGTTCCATTCGACTTGATAGTTTATCTACAGAACCGCCTAAAAGATTCGAAATACATTACGCTCTATGGGCCGAAATTCATCAAAGCGTTTTTTAGAGGTATTGGGCTATTTCAAACGACTCAGAAGTGATATATGCTGTAAAGAGTTAGAAAATGAATTTCTCCATTAAAAAAAGTGTCTTTATCATTTACAGTTCTGCTACAGGAACACTCAAAAGATTTCCAATACATTACGGTCAATGGCAATTTTAGGAGATTCATCCATTTCAAGCACAATACCGTCCTACCACATAAGTTAGGTAATGGTCCGACCACGGTCACGTGCCTCCCTCAAGAACTATGCCAAAAGTCGCCAAGCTTGGCGACTTTTTTGTGTACGTGTGTGCATATTTAACTCTCAAATCTCAAAAACTATTATGAAATTTCATATATAAGATTGTTGTAACATCTAGTTGTGCATCTCGATTTTTGGTTAAAATCTACTCGAGAGTTTATTTACAGGACCACCGAAAAGAATTTCAGTACTTTAATGTCTATGGACATCTTCAATATAATACATTTGTAGACAGTCATTGTTTGGTACATGCCCAAAATCTCGCCGTCTGTCCTCGACCTTGGCGAGTTTTGCCGAAATGTCGCCAAATTTGGCGATAGTCAGTCATTTGGTCCATGCCCAAAGTATCGCCATTTGTCATCGTTCTTGGCGAGTTTTGGCGAAATGTCGCCAAATTTGGCGATAATCTGTCATTGTTGGTCCATGCTTAATATCTCGCCAAATGTCGTCGACATTGACGAGTTTCGCCGAAATATCGCCAAATTTGGCGCCAAAAATTATTTCGTATTTTGTATAACTCTAAAACTAACCCGTAGATTTTTTAACTTTTGTATTTAGAACTATTGTAATATCTAACTGTTTTCAATATCTTTTTTGACAGCAATCGACTGAGAATTTATTTACAGGGTGAGCCAAATGACTTCTAATACATTGAGGTGTATAGATGCATTCAATTCATTGAAAGTCTGTGGTCAATGACTACTTTGGCTATCCCCAAAATCTCGCAAACTATCTCAATTTTGTCGGCTTTTGGTGAAATATCGCCAAATAAAGTGTCAGAAGGAAATCTTTCAAATTGTACTCAGCTTGGCGATATCGAAATATTTGGCTAGAAATCGCTAAATATTACTATTATTGATATTTTATATCTTTCAAACAAATAAGTTTAGAGAAAGTGCGTAAAAAACATTTTTGATTTAATAGACGTGCAAGGAAGTCATGTGTTGGACACATCAGATTTTTACACTTACGTGTTTCGCGCTATCAAAATTTGCTCTGATTCTTCTTCTCTTAATAATGAAATTAGTTACTTAAAATCCTTAGCTGTTTCTCGTGGTTTTAGCCCCTCTATTATTGATAAAGCTGTTTCTAAATTTAATAAGCCTAATACTTCTACTAATACTATTAATTTTCACAACGAATTAATTGTACTACCTTTCTTTTCACCTTTATGCTACAAAATTTCTAAACTTCTCAAAAATTTCGGTTTCAAAGTCATTTTTAAACCTGTTAATAAACTTAAATTTTCTTCCCTTAAAGATCCTATTCCTACTGAGAACCGTTGGGGTGTTTATTATATTCCTTGTGAATCTTGTGATTTGGGCTATATTGGTCAGACCAGAAGAGCTCTCAAATTTAGGCTCAAAGAGCATGAGAGATATGTCTCTAAGCACGAACTTTCCAAATCTTCTATTGCCTCACATTGTTGGAATTCCAATCATCGATTTCAGTTTTCTAAGGCTAAGATTTTGTGCACTCCTCAGTCTTTGTCCCATCTGGATTTTTTGGAAGGTTTTTCCATTACCCAGCACTTAGATCGTCTTGTGAACGATGGTTCTTCCGTTCCTTTCGTTCATTCTGCTTGGAAGTTGCTGTTGTAAGGTTCTTTTCACTTTCTTCGTCTACCCCCCCCTTTTTTCCCCTATTTCTTTAATGTGTATGTACGTGTGTTACTGTCTTTCTTTTTCGTTTTTATTAAAAAAAAAAATATTTATTTATATATATATTTATTGTGCTGTCCTGTTCGTGGTTTTTATTTAAAAAAAAAAAAAAATCGTGTGCTATTTGTTTTTTGTTTGTTTGTTCTGTTTTCTCTTTTTTGTGTGTGTGTTTGTACTTCCTTCCTTTCCTTTTTATCCCCCTTTTTAATTTTTTCTCCCCTCTCCGTGGTTTTGTTCGACTTTTCTTTGCCCCTTGTGGCAACATCTTGCTTGTTTTTCTCTTTTCAGTTCCCTGTGTTCTTTACGTCGAAGGACTTGGACTGAAGAAGTTCAAAACAATTTTTGAACGAAACGCGTATCCTCTTTCCTTTTACTTCTTATGTGTGTTTTTTACAAAGTTTTTTAATTACTTTGTCCGCTGAAAATGTTAGTATGTGCTACGTAAACCACCGATTTCTATAAGTTTCGTAAGGTTGCATTTATTTCATAAAATGATTGTTTAAAAATTTCATCCGTTTATTTAAATACTATTAGTTCACAACAGCTTTAATCTATTGTTACAATATTTACTAAGATGTAGAATGTGCATCACATGTATTTTTCTATAAATAGGTTACAATCCTAAAAATTTCAACATGGGGTTACCAGGTGAAATACACGATGATAAAAGATAAAATGACATAGTCCATTAATATCGTTTTAATATGGCAATCATGAAACTAAAAAATTAGGGGGGTTCAAGGGGGTCTCCCATTGACGAGGCTCGAACAGTCGAGTTATACATATATTCTTTCAATGGGTTGTCTACAACTGATTTACAGTTCCACTATATAGAGATTCAGAAATTGTCTTATCAAAAAAATAAATAAATAAATAAATAAATAATAATAATAAAAATAAAAATAAGTGAAGAAAGAAAGGACGAAAGAAAAAAAATCTGATGTGTCCAACACATGACTTCCTTGCACGTCCATTAGATCAAAAATATTTTCGACGCACTTCCTCTAAATTTATTTGTTAGAAAGAGATAAAATATCAATAATAGTAAGGTTTAGCAATTTCTAGCCAAATATTTCGATATCGCCAAGCTGAGTTCAATTTGAAAGATTTCCTTCTGACACTTTATTTGGCGATATTTCACCAAAAGCCGACCAACTTGAGATAGTCAGCGAGATTTTGGGGATAGCCAAAGTAGTCAGTGAGCACAGACCTTCAATAAATTGAATGCATCTATACACCTAAATGTATTCAAAGTCATTTGGCTCACCATGTAAATAAATTCTCAGTCGAATGCTGTCAAAAAAGATATTGAAAACAGTTAGATATTACAATAGTTCTAAATACAAAGTTAAAAAATCTACGGGTTAAAGTTTTAGAGTTATACAAAATAGGAAATAATTTTTGGCACCAAATTTGGCGATATTTCGGCGAAACTCGTCAATGTCGACGACATTTGGCGAGATTTTAAGCATAAACCAAACAATGACAGATTATCGCCAAATTTGGCGATATTTCGCCAAAACTCGCCAAGAACGATGACAAATGGCGATACTTTGGGCATGGACGAAATGACTGACTATCGCCAAATTTGGCGATATTTCGCCAAAACTCGCCAAGGTCGAGGACAGACGGCGAGATTTTGGGCATGTACCAAACAATGACTGTCTACAGTTGTATTATAATGAAGATGTCCATAGACATTAAGGTACTGAAATTCTTTTCGGTGGTCCTGTAAATAAACTCTCCAGTAGATTGGAACCAAAAATCGAGATGCACAACTAGATGTTACAACATTCTTATATATGAAATTTCATAATAGTTTTTGAGATTTGAGAGTTAAATATGCACACACGTACACCAAAAGTCGCCAAGCTTGGCGACTTTTGGCATAGTTCTTGAGGGAGGCACGTGACCGTGGTCGGACCATTACCTAACTTATGTGGTAGGACGGTATTGTGCTTGAAATGGATGAATGCCCCTAAAATTGCTATTGACCGTAATGTATTGGAAATCTTTTGAGTGTTCCTGTAGCAGAACTATAAATGATAAAGACACTTTTTTTAATAGAGAAATTCATTTTCTAACTCTTTACAGCATATATCACTTCTGAGTCGTTTGAAATAGCCCAATACCTCTAAAAAACGCTTTGATGAATTTCGGCCCATAGAGCGTAATGTATTTCGAATCTTTTGGGCGGTCCTGTAGATAAACTATTCAGTCGAATGGAACCGAAAGGGAAGGTGCACAACTAGATGTTACAACAATCCTAAATATAAAGTTTCAACATTCAACGCCTAACAGTTTTTGAGATATGCGAGTTTAATGAATTTCGGCCCATTGAGTGTAATGTATTTCGAATGTTTTGGGCAGTCCTGTAGATAAACTATCCAGTCGAATGGAACCAAAAGGGGAGGTGCACAACTAGATGTTACAACTATCCAAAATATGAAGTTTCGACATTCTACGCCTAATAGCTTTTGAGTTAGGCGAGTTTAATGAATTTGAGCCCATAGAGCGTAATGTATTTCGAATCTTTTGGGCGGTCCTGTACATAAACTATTCATTCGATTGCCACCAAAAGGGGAGGTGCACAACTAGATCATAGAACAATCCTAAATATCAAATCTCAACATTCTACGACCAATAGTTTTTGAGATATGCGAGTTACATACATACGTACGTACGTACGTACGTACAGACGGCATGGAAAAACTGGCCACAGTAGACTCGCCACTGGTCAAAATGAGTTGCAGACGCATTAATATGATCGTGCATGCTAGCCTACGATGAGATGCATCGAAAAAATTTTTAAAATTCAATTTAGAGGTAGTCAAAATCGGTTTTTATGTCGAAATTTGGCCCCCAAAATTTTTCGGGATCACATTACTTCCTTATACTACGTACAAGGAAGTAAAAGAATTACAAGATTTATCTGTTGCCTTAAAAAATCATGAAAGATAAATCATGCCAAGCTCATAGATTATAAAACACTTTCCAATACAAAATATTTTTGCGCCAAATCTGCTACGTATTTTAGTTAAAACTGGCGAGATTTCGTAGATAAAAAATGTTGTATTTTCACTATAAATGCAATTTTATGAGACCCTCTAAAAGACCTTTAATTTTTTTTAGCGTTTAACTGAAGAATATAAAAATTTTATACTCATTGTCTTGTGCTAGAAATGTATTAGTGTCTCTCAAATGCCACAGACTGCAATGTATGGGAATTCTTTTGAGTGCTCCTGTAGAACTATTAATAATACGGACGTTATTCTCAATGGAGAGCATCATTTTGAGAGCCTTAGTAATATATATGCCATCTTTTTGTTTTCTTTCAAAAACCGAATATCTCTAAAATATGTTTTCAAGAATGACTGTTGATTCAGTCATTCTTGTATCAACAGATACAGGGGGAGACCCCCTTGAACTCCCCCTAATTTTTTAGTTCTGTTTTTTAGATTGTGCTATACATTGGATTTTTTTCTCTTGAAAAAGAACTATAAATACTACATACACCATTTTCAATATGGTACATAGTACTGTACATAGAAAAAACATAAATTTCGCACAAATCGATGTATATCCACAGCAGGCCCAGTAGCACAATTAGTCCAAAAAACGTTTAAAACACGTTTTTTAACGTCAAAAAACATGTTTCCAACGTAATTTAAACGTTTTTTGAACTAGTTGTGCTACTAGGGAGTTAGAACACTGGATGGGTGGACATCAGAACAGACAAATAACCGAAATCATAAGGAACTCTTAAACTTGCTGGTAGGTTAAAAATGTATAAATAATCCTTTTATACAACATAATGGTATCGGACGGACACAGAGAGCGAGAAATTTTTTCTTTTAAGGGTTAACAGTCTCAAATTAATTTTCCAAGCGCTAAAGAATCAAAGTTTGCAATTTTGTTCCGTGTAAATCCATTAACCCGTTTTGGGTTCTAATGCATTAACAGATTTTCGTCGGTCGGAGGCCCCCTCCCACTCCTAGGCAAAAAGCCCTTAACAAAACACAGTACAATAAATCAGTTAATTACAGTGCGAGTAAAGAATTTTCAAAATTCCCAAAGAAATCGTCATAGCTTAATATAATCACATTAGACATTTTTCGAGGTACTTACATATTATCCCGGCGATCCGCCAAGACGAGCAACTTTTTCGCCAAGATAAATGCCGGACACATGAAATTATTGATGGTTCGGAATACTATTGGCGACAGTTTGCCAACAAATTTGAGGAAAAAATAGTTTGGCGTTAATGACCACCGGGATAATACGTAAATACCCTTTCGATTTATCGTAAAATAATAAAAATATGCCCAAGTTCGGTTCATTTTTCAAAGCATTTTTTTCGCACCCTATTTGGCAATTTATAGCAATAGTCGCCAACATTGCCGGCTTTTGGCGCAAATTTTGAAGGAGGCACACGATCGTCGTCGGATTATTAGCTAATGGTATTGTAGGATAGTATTATATGCTTAAAATAGATGCCTGTCTCTAAACTGCCATTGACCGTATTGTATTGAAATTATTTTGAGTGCTCCCGTATAGAAAAACTTTTAACTATACAGACACTATTTTCGATGCAAAGCTTCATTTTGTAATCCTTAATAACATCCAATTTTGTTTCATTTCGAAGAGCAGAATATCTCTAAAACTAAAAGTCAAAACCTTTTGTGGAGGCAATTATACAACGGGCGCAAGAAAAAACAGTTTAAGGAAATTTGTCTTTCATTCAATATATTTAATTTTCATCCACCTAAAATAAATAAGCTCATATTCATTTTTTATTACATACCCAAATCGAATTTCATGCTCATCTGGAAACGCGCGGAATCTTTTCGCAGTCGAAAGCTTTCGTTTTGTATACATAAACATTCGAATATCCAGCAGACGATTTATTTGTGGGGGAAAAAAATAATAATAAACTGTGTAATCGGGAGAAATTATTTTAAACGTATTGGAATCCCCCAATTGTATGACGTCATTTTCACTTAAAATAGGTCATTTTGTCACGCAAATGATTCACTTTTTTTGACTCTCGGAAACGAAATGGTGCTGAAAATAGCGAAAAATCGCTTAAAAATGAGGGAACGGGTGGATTTTCAGATTTTTAAAATTGACAGATTGTTATCTATATTTATTTACAAAGTTGTGGAAAATTTCAAGCGGATCGTACAAACGATGTAGAAGTTGTTAGGCTTTTTGTCCTTGACATTGTAATCTTTTTGCAGTCATGGAGGAAAAAGTTTTATCTTGAAGTCAGGGTTCAGCGCAACTACAAGGGTTGATCAAATGAAAAGGTACGAAACGTTGCAACAACCTAACCGTTATCATATTTGTCCATGCAGTTATGAGAGCACGTAGCGAAACATCTAGGAATGCGATTGGAGCCTTTTGTGTGGATAGGGACATGCAGAGGCCCGGCAGGAGAGAGCAGAAGCTCTTGTAAAAAGCACCCTCCTACGTCCAATTGACGCGGCAGTGTTTGTGAGGACAGGATTGCGTTCACATTGCAAAATTCGACGATTTAGGGGCAGCGAGGCGTTATCCGATTTCTGACAGCGGAAGTTGTTAAACCGGCCACTATTCGTCGGAGGATGAGGACCGTATACTGAGAAGGCTGTGTGTCCCACAAGTCAATGACAAAATGGAATGTCCGTTTTCGCCAAGGAACTGGCCAAGTTCAAGTGGGAGACGTTGGACCATCCGCCCTACAGTCCGGACATGTCGCCCTGCGATTTCCATGTGTTGGGTTCACTGAAGAAACCACCTGAAAGGGAAGCGCTTCCACTCGGACGACGTACTCAAGGACGCTGTGACGGACTGGGTCTCGTCACGGCCACAGGAATTCTGGCAACAAGGAATCCTGCGGCTTGTTCATCAGTGGGATCGTTTTGCTCAGTCCAATGGCGTATATTTTGAATAAAGTCTACATTTTTACCCACCGTGTCGTTTCGTACCTTTTCATTTGATCACCCCTTGTAGTTAGTAGGATGATACGCTTTAAAGAATAACGTCCCATAGAGTGCAATGTATTGGGACTATTTTCAGTGCTCCTGTAAAAAAAATCTATAAATGCTACATAGATCCTATACAATAGGGTACATGGTACTGCAGATAAGAATTACATATATAAATTTCGTAGAAATCGATGTATATTGACGCGAGTTATATCAAGGACGGACAGACACACAAACCGAAATCTTAAACACTTTTCTACCTTGTTGGAAAGTGTCAAAAAAGCTAGATCTTGAGTCCACTTTACCTTGAAAGACGAAAACTTTCAAGGTAAAGGCGCGGGGCCCCCAAAAGCGCGGGGCCCGTAGCATTTGCTACATTTGTTATATTGTTAATCCGGCACTGCATAATTACCTGTTTACCATGTTGTCCTGTGATCTAGTTTTACCATAAAGAAATGCCTCCAATCACCTAACATAAGCATTTTTAGCCACTACCAACCTGACTGAACTTAAACCAATAAAATATTCATCTCCCATTAAAAAAAAATTGTTACAGGAAACTTAAAAGCTTCTTTCATAGTCATCGGTGGATTGTTACGAAAATGCCGAGGCTTAGGTCAGTTCCCGAGGGCCTCATAACGCAGCCTCCTGTAATGAAAGATTTTATCCCTAACCTGCGAAGCTTCTAGAGGTGATCCTATACCGATGCCGGTGCATTTCATCACAGTTGCCAAAAAAAGACGAACGTTCAGATTAAAAATGAATGAGATACTTCTTTTTTTATAGGCCTTTTTCCAAGCGAATAATAACGAAACCCCATAAATTATATGCCACATCAGAAATTTTGGCCCTATTTTGGCAAGTTTAGCGTTCGCCGTTACCTTTACTTTGCTGTGTCCCGAATAAAATTATACTCGTATATTCTCATGCATAGTGTTTATTAGGAGAGTATTTTTATTTAAATTTCAAGCATTTACTTTAGTATCAATATTTATGGGCAGTATTTTGAAGATTTCAAACACTTAATTTGCCAAGCTGCGTTTTAATCACAGATAAACTTGTCATAATAGTGTTTGGAGATGTTTTGAAGAAAAGTTACCCGTCTTTTTTTCCCATCCATATCTGTGCAAACTTTCAAACCGATTGATTGAACTGCAAAAACGCTTTCTTTGAAAGTGAAAAATACCAACAAAAAAATCAGAATAAAAGTATATTTTTAAACTTTTTTTTTCTGTATTTCCTTCAAATTTGAACAAAATACTATCTCTCTCTCTCTCTACATATATACATATAATGAATTCGCCACTCTCCGAAATAAGTGCAGTCGACAGCAGTTTCGAGGTTAATCTGGATCTTTGGCCCTATGTTGGAGAAGGACCGGCGACCTAATTACGCACCGGCTGCATGTTCTTAGGGGCAGTTACTACGGCGAAAAGCCTCGTAATTTTCTTGCTCCTGAAATACATACCTCCTAGTTCCTAAACCTACCGCTAGGGCGCAAGAGGAAGGTCAGGAGAGATAATTGGTTTTTCATCATGATGTCATTTATTTGCGAATTTATAAATTTCGCCCGGGTCTGGATCTCTGCAGGACGGATGCTGACGCTGACTGTAAAAAACTGCAAGATGCGCTTACGCTGCATTCCTCTTTCATAAATGAGCACAAAAATCGTCTTTGAGAGTAATATATGTCTAACAGAGAAACAAACTTCACAGGGAAATCACTCCGTTTCACTGAGTTGAATTTTTGTTTGTGACACAAACAAGTGAAGAGATTTTTTGTTTTCTACAGTAAAACTTGCTCGAAACGGAAAGCTCGCGAACCTGGAGTTTTGTTTGTTTGTTTGTGAGATTACAGCCGATTAGCTATGCGTGGGCTCTAGGTTGATGGGTGGAGGTGCCCTCCGTGTGGGTCTTTCTAAGGGGTGCTAACCCTTATTTAAGCTAAGTTTCGGAGGAAACCTCGGAAAACTCCCGAACGGTTAGGTCGACAAACGCGACCTGGTTTTGAACCAGGCACCTTCCGTATTTCAGTTAAGAGTGTTGTGCGCTATGCCATTGGTGGGGCCACAAAACTAGAGAAAAGTTGGGAACGTAGTATTTTCAATTAAAGATTACTCTGGACTAACCGGATACCTTTTCTATCGGAGAAATAAGAACTGATTATCTTTGAAAATGTACACATAAGCCTACCTAGTATTTAACCCTTTAACGTGCAGTGTTTCCGCTCAGGGAACACCAAACTCTGACGTTTTGACTGTTGCCAGTCCCGAAGAATAGATTGAATTTCTATAAAAGTAGTTGCGGCTGACATAGCTCCACGAGAATCCTTTACTTTTTAGCACGTCATTTCCCGTAAAAAAATGGTCACGATTATTTTTAACAGCACTGACATCTGCTGAAAAATGGATGAATGCGAGAACAGCTGGATAGATTGCCCAATGCTGAAAAAAGGGCAGCTGTTGCCATCGCTCGACTTAACTACCAGCAAGATGGCGGACGATCGAAACGTTCATCGCGTGCCACAGATCTAGAGACCCTTTTTTTGACGCAGCTGGCTGTGTCCCAAAAAAGGGTCTCTAGATCTGTGGCACGCGGTGAAGGTTTCGATCGTCCGCCATCTTGCTGGTAGTTAAGTCGAGCGATGGCAACGGCTGCCCTTTTTTCAGCATTGGGAAAGGGTTGCGCCTCAAAGGGTTAAGGGGCTTAGATTTCCTCTCACAAACCTCCAGTCTCACTGCAATACGCCTACAATATGTAAAGTACGCTTGCCGTTCAATAACGTATTCGTGCACTTCTGAAAATTTATAGTGAAAATACATTTTGCTCTTTTCCAAAATGTTCAGATGCTTTATAGTATTTCCGCCTGAATCTCAAATTTACAAGTACTTTTTAGTTAATTCCACTAAAGGCTTTAACCTTAATTCTTCAACAACATGGAAACTATTTTATACTTGGCTTTTCTGAAAGAGGTATTTATTATTAGATCCCTAATGTGCTATATAAATTCTTCTGGTTTACTTATTACTTCAAGCGAATCCTATAAAACCAAGTTAATCTTATTTTTTTAAAGAATCTTTATGGGTTTTCTTTATAACTAAGATACATATTAATCTAAGGATGAAATCCTTTATTGCACGCAGTATCTTTACGACTGCTGTGGGAATAACTCAAAGCCAATATAGTTAATATACTTTGGGTCATCTACCATTGAAACTGTCTTTAAATTTCTTGCAGCACTGTTTTACGAGAGTGGCGGGAAATTTTAGTTTCCGTGGTATCACTCTATGAATATCAGGCGTTTAATTTTTGATATTGATTGACCCGTAAATATAAATTATGTGAAATACATCTATTATGTATATACTTTCCTGTTATCTGCACTTCACCACTTCTTAACGGGTGGTTAATGTTAATCTATTCGCTCCCATCGTTGCAAAGAGGTGGAGGCAGAAATTTCAATTGCACGTCCTTAGTTTTTTTCACTCTCGAAGCCACACTCTATACGAAACTATTAAAAATTACAATCATTTTTTCTTTTCTCTCTATTCTAAAAAAAAGTAAAGGCCGCTGGCGCTGTCAAAGCGTGTTGGCCTATCTCCTCCTAAACCGTGGGGATTTGAGTTTCGACTAAGGTGCCCACAGATCCGAAAAATTCCGAGGAACTTGCTAAGCTGACTTAAATTTCGAAAATCGAATTATTTTAGAAGATATTAATAAAAAACTGAAAAAATAAACATAATGGTTGCCAGATTTCGCATAAAATCATTCATTCCTTTGCAACAAAGCGTTTCCAAGTATCTAGAATCGCACGAAATTTACAAACATGAGTTAGAATTACGCCCATTTTACGCCAAAATAAAAACTATATGAAATAAGTAGCTCAAGATATGCTACACAAAGTTGACAATTTTCAAATAGTAAGTTCGCTTAGACAACAGGAGTTTAGAATTAGCGATTATTCGTTTTTCCAAAACAGAATAACTAATATCTTGAAAATGAAAAATAATTAAAATGCAGATTATTTTAAAGCCGGTTCGGTCCAGCTGGATTATTTGCTACCAGTAGAAATATTTGGCGGCGTTAACTATGCCATTATAACAGTTATAGTACACTTTGGATATTTGCTAGCGCGACGAGATGGTATAATTCGTGGTGCTAAGTACGCCAATCTGCAAACGATTATGTAAAGGAAAATATGGATAACGGTTTTCCGGTAACCTTAAATGAACAGTAATTATAGGTGGCGAGCGTGTGTAAATCGCCAAATAATGAAAAGTCTCCATTGGTGGCAAGCTATCCTATCTGTTCCGTAGCTTTTATTAACTTTACATGTATGCAAGTGGCCAAATAATGAATAATCGCCATGGGTGGCAAATTCGCAAGGTGTCCAATAGGTTTTATATTATTAAAAATACAGCTGAAACAGATGTTCTGATTTTATTATGCTTTAGCTCCTAATTAATATAACTTTTGAATGGCAACATTAAATATCATTGTGTTTGTGAGGAGTGCAAATAATTTTTCCAGCGATTGTAAGCGGAGTCCGCACTCCAGGTGTAGTATAGCTCAGGACCCGTACAACACGGATTCCCATAACAAAATATCTTCCGTGTTATGAGGGGGAGGGGGGTCTGCTGTAGTGTGAAGTTTAAATTTTTATGTACGGATGAACATGCAAGAACCAAGCAATGTGTAGCTCAGTAACATTCTATCTGATCCAATCTTCGGGTTTTGTCTGTTGAAATTATGTCTTTTTTACGAATAAGCCTTATTAGGGGCCGAATGCCTTATACGAAAAGCGAGCGTAGCGAGTCTGAAGGCCTTGGCCCCTAGATATGAAAAAAAAATGTATTTTACATCATGAAATTAATGTCAAGTTAGGGAAAACTGTTGACATGTCAAGTTAGGGAAAGTAACTGACAACAGCTGGCTGTGGCCGGCACAGCCAGCTGTCGTCAAAAAAGGGTCTCTAGATCTGTGGCACGCGATGAATGTTTCGATCGTCCGCCACCTTGCTGGTAGTTAAGTCGAGCGATGGCAATGGCTGCCCTTTTTTCAGCATTGGGAAAGGGTTGCGCCTCAAAGAGTTAAAGAGACCGAATTGTAGGATCTCGACATGCTGGAGAAAGTTTATTCGAAGCATCCCAGCTTTTAGAAGCTCTAGGGCAGTGATTCCCAGCTCAATTTAACCTACGGACCACTTTTCCAGTTCCTATTTACCCGCGGACCACTTGAAAGAATTCTTTCATGGAGGGGGGGGGAGGGGATAATTTCTTAAAAATAAATAAATAAATAAAAACAAAATAAACTTTTTTAATAAAGTGTAATATAAAATGAAAAATTCAAAAAGCGCAGAAATTGTTATTTCCATTCACTCAATGATGCTGATTATAGTTAAATAAACCTGTTTACAAAGACCTGTAGCCGAAGGCAAAAGCTTGGCTGCAATGCGACAATATTTTACCGAATTGCATTTAGTATTGTTGCGGAATTACTCTGCTACTCCTGGGGTTCGACGTTCTAAAGTCCAGTTGGTGTAAAAAATTCAAGTAAAAAGTCACTTGTCAGGATGGAACACAAACTTTATTGCTTCTAGAACTTCGTAGAACAATCAGCTGTACACAATTCACAAGCACAATCTAGCAGTAACGTGCTTTTAACAATCCGCTTAGATCAGAAGCTCTCACAAATGCTGTATTTCTCACACAAAAATAAGTCACTTTCACAGGCAAAAATTCAGTGGAAATATTCAAGGGATATTGTACACAATCCCTTAAGACAACGCAATGAAGAATTTACACACAGCACTTTAAAAACAGCTTCATAAAGCAAGCTAAAACACAGCTTCTATAGCACTATCAATTCACAATGCAAGCGTACTCTCACTGAGCTCTTCACACATTAAGCGTTCAACTCGCACTGAACTGTCGGGGCAGCGCACCGGTTTATATAGAGGAGGCAGAAACTGCGGGAAGCTTCTAGAGGAGTATATTTCTTGAAGATTCTACATAAAGCGAGAATATTGATTACGTCATAGAAGAGAAATGTTAGGTTATTATGCGTTTTTAATGCAGGAAAAACAACTTCCAGGCCCTTTGGGAAAATCGCGCCAAATGACCAAAAAGTCGCCAAGCTTGGCGACTTTTGGCGAAATATCGCCAAATTTGGCGCCAAAAATAAGTCCTCAAAAGTAAAGAGATCTAAGCTCTAGGACCAATATTTCTCGAGTTTTCTAGAACCTCCATTGAAAAACAATGGAAAACCGAAACCTCCATATCTCCGGTTCTAATTGGCCGATTTTGATGGAACAAAGAGCAAAATTTATGTATTTGAAGCGTAGAATACGAATTTTAAACCATTTTAAGCCCCAGAGCAGCGGGTTGCCCCGAAAATTCGTAACATTGCCCCCTTCCCAAGGACTGCACGTCCCGGGCAGAACAATCCCCAGTTAGGAGGTCACACAAATATACAGTGTCCAACCTTTAACCAAATCTTAACAACATAATTTAAGCAAATAATCAATAAACACAGTAAGCAAATGCACTCTAATTAATAAATAATAGACATAATGAACAATTACACTAATAAGATATAAATGTAATAAACAAATACATATTAATAAAACCAATATATTACAAATATGTACACTAAACATGGCGTAAGTAGTGAGAGAAAGAGAGTTGAAGAAAGAGGAAGAGAAGAGAAAGACAGGAAAGAAATTACAGTTGAAAGAAAGGAGGAATTACGCCTTAGTGACCATGGTCCGGGGCCTGCGCGTGTATTTCGATGAGTCATCCAAAGAGGCCTACGGATGCTCGCGTCTTCACATATACATCAAGCTTTTTTTAAGCTTTCTAAGGCTTTGAAGCGTTATTTAATGTAGCTTTATGCCATAATTGTGCTACTAATTTTATTAGTTTCTTTACTATGATACATGTGGACATTAAAGCAAGTAGATGTGTGTAATTTGAAGGAAAAACAAAGCAGTGCTTACTTTCATGATTCATTATTTTGGCTTGATTTTTAATATACATTAAACAAATTAAGCTAATTTTTATTATACATTAAGGTAAACATGTTCATAAATGATAAACAGTTTATTTATACAGATATTTTTATGAATTTCTTTATACTGAATATTTAAGTTTCACATTTTAAAAGCAGTTACAACCATAACCACTTTTTAAATAAAATTAACTAATAGTTATTAAATTTGCGTTCATTAAATTTTGTCCAGTTAATATATTAACAGAATATATGACGAGGTGCTGGAATAGAAATGAAGATATTTGATATTTACAATTCGCATATACATCATTTAAGTACTACTACAATATTTAATTTTTAATCTTTTGTAAGACGTGGATATTTGGCGAATGTTTACTATAGTTAGAAGTACAACCTGGTGTAATGCATTCCTTTGGCATCTAACTTAAAAATAATGTAAATTAACTTAACGAGAAACATTTAGAATAAATTACTCAAAAAAATGTGTCCCATAAATAGTAGTACGAACTTTAAGGGAAGATGAAAGAAATCAAAAGGATTAAGAATCACGTAACATAGCATGGCCAAACACGTTGTTTTCATGCTAAGCTTATGCATTGCAAATTTTACCATTCCCGATATTAAAAGGATTTATAATTTTCGTTTATAATTCCATATATTTGTTTTCATCCAAGGAAAAGTATTAAATTTTAGAAAACCATAGTAGGAAATACCACGAATATTCTAATATCTTTTTTTTTAAGTGATTACTAACTGGTGCTTGAAGACAATGTTTTCGTCCTTGCATTGCTGTATACAGTGAAACTTCTATGAGCGACCACTTCTATTTAGTGACCCCCTCCTGCAACGACACATTTTTTAAGGCACCGACTTTTTACCCTATCTAGTTAATGTTTAAAGAGCCTCTAGAAGACACCATACAACCCTCTATAAGTGACCGGTCCCAGTTACCAGTCCGAAAATTTTCTTGTATTTTACTGGAAGTAAAGTAAATAAAAACCACATTCTAAACCTGTCGCTCTACTACAAATCGACAGCAGTGCAAGTACAGGTACACATTGCGTACAAATCTTGTACGTTAGAGAAGAGACATGTCTAAGAAACGAGTGATTTTACTACTGGAAGCGCACTGATGTGATCGAATCACACGAAAAAGGAAAACCTAAAAAGCAAATAGATTTTATTATGACAAATTGAGAATGCATGAAGATATCGGAATAAATGCTCTTTTGGCAAATGTAAATATATATATATATATATATATATATATGCAGAAGACAGTGAAGTACACTCGAAGCGAGAATAAAGAATGAAACAATCTGAAATTCCTAAATATTTGATCAAAATTTAAAATTTGTTTACATAATTACTCATGCAATTTATTATGAAACTACATAAATAACAAAACAAACAATACATTTAGCACTTTGAATACAAAGTGAGATAAACCAACAGCTCAAGGACTCGAAACATTTCAGGATACCTCTTCAAAAGCTGCACTAAACACTGTAGCAAACCAAAAATAAACGCTTTCTTATTTAATTAATCTTTATTATAGCAATTCCAAGTATTATATAAAAGTTATACTTTTGTCGCTATCTCAATCGAACTTTGGAATTGAACATAATGAACTCTTGTACAAAATATTAACTGCATTTGAAGTTTCTACGTATACATATACAAAATTAAAAATGTATAATTTACTGTATTTCTACACTGAAAGCTGGCTACACATGTCTAAATCATACAATCAATGCACATATCTAACTGATAAATAACATTTTCAACTGAAAAATTAAATAGACAACATCGTCTAACTAGTATTACAAAGACACGCTTATTTACTGTATAATAAACTACTCAAGTAGTACGATTTCAGATGAAAATGAATTAAAAACAGCACATGAATATTAATTCGCTAAATTTGATTTACATACATATTTTTAGAACTTAAATAAATTATACAAGTTTACACTTCCTTTACATTCAGAGCAAAATGTTCGAATTTTATGATAAATTACCATTTAAAAAATGGCTCAATCTTCACAAAATGATTATCTACATCTAAAGTTCTTTAGTACGACAAAACTACAAAAAAAACTGTTTTAAAATAATAAAATAATATAATATTTATAATACTTATAATAATAAAATAGAACAGTACTAATCGCGAAAACAGGCCTCAATGATAAACACAATTTTCGTGCTGGCAACGAGCAAGCAGGCCCGGTTGCTAATAGCGACGGCCCCGCATGGTCTGATATTCAAATAACTAATTACAACCGTGGTAGATGGCTAGCCGATCGTAATGTACAACTCTTGGCTTCGAGTTTGGTGACTTACGAATCCGTACGATGACGTCATTCAGCCGGTTTAGGACTGTGTAAGGACCGTCCCACGGCGATTGCAGCTTGGGAGACAAGCCTTTCCGTCGAGTAGGATTCCATAGCCAAACTTTGTCACCTACGTTGAAGTCATGTCCTGTAGCTTTCGTGTCGTAGCGATTCTTCATCCTCTCCGTGTTCAGGTTGATCCGCTCCCGAGCAAAATGATGCACGTCTTCAAACCGTGCCCGAAGATTTTCCACGTACTCCTCTGGCGATGAAGGCGCATCTGGAGGGCGGCCGAACACTAGATCGGCGGGAAGACGAAGATCTCTTCCGAACAGCATCTGGGAAGGTGTGAATCCGGTAGTCTCGTGGACGGCACTCCTATAGGCCAGCAGGAAGAGGGGCAGTTTCTTGTCCCAGTCCTCTTGATTCCTAGATACCAGGAGCGTGAGGTTGTTCAAAATTGTGCGATTGAACCTCTCCACCATGCCGTCGGATTGTGGGTGTAAAGGCGTTGTCTGGGTTTTGTCTATTCCAAGAAGTTGACATAGTCCTTTAAAGACTGCAGAGGTAAAGTTCGTTCCTTGGTCGGAATGAAGTTGCAGAGGGGTTCCATATCTGGAAATCCATCCTTGCACCAGTACCTCCTGCTACGGTCATAGCCTCTTGATCGGGAATAGGAAACGCTTCGGGCCATTTAGAGAAATAGTCAATGACAACTAGGATGTATTTGTTGCCATCCGAAGTACGCGGAAGAGGTCCCAAGATGTCGAGGGCAATTCTCTCGAAAGGCGCTCCTACATTGTAACGATGTAGTTTTCCACGGCTTCGTTCCTTCGGGCCTTTACGGGCAGCACAGGCGTCACAAGCTTGACACCACTTTCCTACATCACTTCGAGCCCTAGCCCAGTAGAAGCGCTCGCGAACTTTCTGCAGAGTCTTCATTATGCCGAAATGGCCCCCAGTTAAGCCATTATGCAGCTCTTCTAGAACCTTCGGAATCATCGAACGAGGGAGTACTAACTGCCATCGGAGCATCTTGCCGTCGTCCGACTCCCATTTACGATACAGGACTCCATTTCTCAGGCGAAGCGAATCCCATAAAGCCCAGTACTGTTTTGTCACCGGACTGTAAGATGATATTTCTTGCCAACTGGGCTTAGCGCTGGATTTTTCCATAAATTCCACAATAGTTTTGATGTCGCTGTCTCCTAATTGGTCCGCCCGAACATTTTCGTCACTCCAGGGATCATGGGATGGTGCCGATGATGTAACATAGCGAACAACGGGATGTTTCAGATGGTAATTTTTCTCTGCCTTGGAGCAATAGCGACAGCTGTCTATACAGGATCTTTTTGACAAAGCATCTGCATTTCCATGAGATGCCCCTTTCCGATGACGTATCTCGATGTCATATTCTTGTAATCGCTGTATCCACCTGGCTATTTGGCCCTCTGGATTCTTGAAATTTAGAAGCCAGGTTAAAGAGGCATGGTCCGTTCGGAGCAGGAACTTTCGGCCGTACAGGAAATGATGGAAGTGCTCCACGGCCTTAATGATAGCAAGAAGTTCCTTTCTCGTAACACAATAGTTACGTTCTGCCTTTGAAAGCATTTGCTCCAGTAGGCAATGGCATGTTCTTGAGCATCTATCTCCTGGGACAAAACTGCTCCGACACTCTCCTTACTCGCATTTGTGTCCAATATAAATGGCTTGTCAGGGTGAGGATACGACAAGATCGGTGCAGATGTTAAAGCCGTCTTTAGTTTGTTGAATGCGTCCTCACATTCGTCAGTCCATTGAAATTTTTGTCCTGTCTCGGTCAATTTGTGAAGAGGTCTTGCAATTTGAGAAAAACCCTTCACGAATTTTCGATAGTAAGTACATAGACCGAGAAAACTTCGTAAGTCATGGATATTCTCCGGACGACTCCAGTTCTTGACTGCGGACGTCTTTTCGGGATCGGTTCGGACTCCGTGGGCGGATATTATGTGCCCGAGGTAACGTACTTCCCGACGAAACAAATTGCACTTCGATGGACTTAGTTTCAAGTTTGCCTCTTTTAATTTCTGCAGTACCTTTCGAATGTTCTCGAGATGCTCTTCGGAAGTCTTTCCGACGATGATAATATCGTCCAAATAAACGAGACATGCTTCGTAGGAAAGTCCTCTCAACACTGTCTCCATCAGACGCTCGAATGTAGCCGGTGCGTTGCAGAGTCCAAAAGGCATAACTTTGAACTGCCACAATCCTTGTCCCGTGGTGAACGCAGTCTTTTCACGGTCATCGGGATGGATTTCTACTTGCCAGTAGCCACTCTTGAGATCCAGAGTGGAGAACCATTCATTCTCCTCTAAAAGTCTGTTCACCTCTTCTTGCTTAGCAAACGGCAGCCGCCTAGGATGTTGCTTGATGGGAGAATGGCTGCTTGTGTCTATTCTATGCTGCGTTAACCTCGTACGGCCAAAGTCACCGGAAGTACGAGAGAAGAGGTCTTCAAATTCAGCTATTACCTTCTCCGCAGCGCTTCTCTGTTCTGCCGTTAACACCACGTCTTGTATTAATTCCTACGTCAGGCACTCGGAAGATTTAGCTGTCGTTTGGCTGATGTTCTTATTAATGCAGGTAACAGGAGTGCATGTCGCCAACACTTCATTTTCCTTTATCACCTTCGACTTGTCCGTCACATTTGCTACTCTAACTGGAATTTCTGTTCTCGACAAGTCCACAAGTGTTGCTCCCACAAGTACTCCTCTGACGGAATCACTATTGTTTGGGTGTTCGATTAATCCAAAACGGAATTTATTGCTTTCTTTTACTGTTCCAGAAATTATTCAATCAGTTCTGGGGGTAGAGTGATATCAGTCTGGGCTATTATTTGCTGAACAGGTAAAATAGTTTCATTTTTAATTTCGAACGCAGCTATTTCTTCTGTGTCAGAACGAAGCTCATTATTCTTAAAGTCCAAATTAAATTTGTGTGATTTTAAAAAGTCCAGTCCGAGAATAAAAGAGTCTGTAATATTGCCGACATATACCACATGGTCGTATCTGGCATTTCCAAACGTGATTTCTACTTGCGCTTTTCCGCCCACTTCGATCTTGTCACCTGTCACAGTCTGGAGGGTCAGCGAGGGCGGAGTCCAGATAATTTTCAAATTTAATTTCTTGGCCAGATCCGTCCTTATGATGGTTACGTTCGCTCCAGTATCAATCACCATGTGGCATGGGGAACCATTAACGTATCCCAGAACGAAGAGTCCATTACTGCCACCATTCACTGATGAAATCTGTAAGACTTTCAAACGAGGCTTTTGAAAATCCCTCAGCCTCTGTTCCTGAAAGTCGTCTCTTTTCTGTCTTCCTTCAAGGGCTTCTCTGGTGCATTGATAACTGCGATCTTTACGACGAGAGTTCTTTTGTGCGTCACAGTATTTTCGTAAATGCCCCTCGCTGTTGCACCTCCAACATTTCACTTTTCTTGGCTCTGACTGTTCTTGTCGTTCCACCAGATTTTCCAGGGTCTTTAATTTATTCTCTAATCTCTCCATTTCTCCATCCGTAGGCTCCTGGAATGACACAGCTCTAACATTATGGCGCTCTTTTCTTACGGCCAGCTGAGCTGCCTCTAGCTTCATGGCGAATACGAGGGCTGACCTGAGTTATTTATAATCCGCCAAGATCAATGATTTCTGAATTTCAGAGTCCAAGAGGCCTTCAATAAAATTTTGCACTGCAACTTCATCTCGAACGTTATCTGGATAACTGCCATAGGCTAGATGACACAGCCTATCTATGTCGGAAGCCAGCTCTTGGAGGGTCTCGCCAGGTCTTGTCATCCTTGACTTAAGTTGTATTCTACTATATTCTTTCTGGCACTTCTCTCCGAATTTCATCTCCAGGGCACATGCAAGTGCGTCAAAATCTCCTATCTTTGTCGCCCCGATGGTTCGTAGTACATTAATTGCGTCTCCGCTAAGGGAAGCGGCCAGTTAGTCCGTTTTCTCGGACTCGCTCCAACCATTGGCTTTGGCGACGAACAAGAATTGGGTCTTGTAAGCTTCCCAGGGAGTCTTTCCATCATAGGTCGTTAATTTCACTGTTGGGCGGCGTGACGACAACTTGATGTTTTCAGGTAATTTTCCCATCTTCACTAGAGAGTCCAGTTTTTCCTCAATTTTATTCTCAAATTCTTCGCGCAACTCTTTCACGTTTCTCGCTTGGCTTTCTTCTAGTATCGACATTCTCTTCTCCATATTTTCTTGATTTGTCTGTATTTTTTCCTCCAGTCCGGATTTCATTTCTTCCAGCCAAGCTTCTATTTTCTGCTCCAGTCCGGATTTCATCTCGTCGTGTGCGGCTCTTAATTCTTCCAGTCCAGTCTTCACATCGTCGTGTGCGGCTCATAACTCCTCCATACGGGTTTTCACTTCATTGTGTGCTGTCTTTAACTCGTCCAATCCGGATTTCATCTCTTTTTTTATCTCATATTGTCCGGATTTCATTTCCTGCATCATAGTCATGAGCTTTTGAAGTTGTTCGTCCATTTTTTGTCTAGTCAAAACCATAAACTGGAAAATTAAAGTCTTTCTTTAGAACACCGATTCTGACACCAAATGTTGCGGAATTACTCTGCTACTCCTGTGGTTCGACGTTCTAAAGTCCAGTTGGTGTAAAAAATTCAAGTAAAAAGTCACTTGTCAGGATGGAACACAAACTTTATTGCTTCTAGAACTTCGTAGAACAATCAGCTGTACACAATTCACAAGCACAATCTAGCAGTAACGTGCTTTTAACAATCCGCTTAGATCAGAAGCTCTCACAAATGCTGTATTTCTCACACAAAAATAAGTCACTTTCACAGGCAAAAATTCAGTGGAAATATTCAAGGGATATTGTACACAATCCCTTAAGACAACGCAATGAAGAATTTACACACAGCACTTTAAAAACAGCTTCATAAAGCAAGCTAAAACACAGCTTCTATAGCACTATCAATTCACAATGCAAGCGTACTCTCACTGAGCTCTTCACATATTGAGCGTTCAACTCGCACTGAACTGTCGGGTCAGCGCGCCGGTTTATATAGAGGAGGCAGAAACTGCGGGAAGCTTCTAGAGGAGTATATTTCTTGAAGATTCTACATAAAGCGAGAATATTGATTACGTCATAGAAGAGAAATGTTAGGTTATTATGCGTTTTTAATGCAGGAAAAACAACTTCCAGGCCCCATTGGGAAAATCGCGCCAAATGACCAAAAAGTCTCCAAGCTTGGCGACTTTTGGCGAAATATCGCCAAATTTGACGCCAAAAATAAGTCCTCAAAAGTGAAGAGATCTAAGCTCTAGGACCAATATTTCTCGAGTTTTCTAGAACCTCCATTGAAAAACTATGGAAAACCGAAACCTCCATATCTCCGGTTCTAATTGGCCGATTTTTATGCAACAAAAAGCAAAATCTATGTATTTGAAGCGTAGAATACGAATTTTAAACCATTTTAAGCCCCAGAGCAGCGGGTTGCCCCGAAAATTCGTAACAGTATTGTGCCCGACCATATTTTCCCTCTTTTGCAAGGATTATGAAACATCTTTTAATTCTCTAAAAAAAACTGTAAACACATCTTCCGACCACCAGTTGGAAACCACTTCTCTAGAGGTACTATGTCTCAATTCAAGACAGCGCACACACAGCGTGGTAAGAAAACAGTGAACGGAAATAGACTGGCAGGTATTGAAGCGGATTGTAATCTCTCTATTCTAAAAAAAGCAGCACTGGCTGCAGCTATCAAAAGCTATCACGCTAACTCCTCCGATATCGTTGGGAGTTGAGTTTCGACAAAGGTTTCCACGTAATCGAAAAAATCGGAGAAAGCCATTCCGCTGATTTAAATTTCGAAATTAAGTGTTTTAGAAGATATTAATAAGAAACTGAAAAAAATGAGCTGAGCATCATAGTTGCCAAGTTTGGCCATTTTCACCAGCATAAAATCATTCCGACATTTGCAACAACGTAAAAAAGCTACTCCAAGTATGCAGAATCGCGCGACATAGAGAAACATGAAGTAAAATTACTCCAATTTTTCTCAAAATTAAAAAGTATAAGAAATAAATAAGTCAAAGTGTGTTACACAAAGCTCACAATTTTCAAACAGAAAGTAAATTCTCTTAGATAACAGAAGTTTATAATTACAGATTATTCATTTTTTCAATACAAAAAAAAAATCTAATTGTAACTGATTTGAAAAGCGACATTTTTGCATCAGGTACGACCTGTAAAAAGGCTTTCACTCCAAGCAGGGTGAAAGTGAAAAATAATTCAGATGCAGATTATAGTAATACTGGTTAGGTTCAGCTTAGGTATTTCCCACCCCTTACCGAGTAGAAATATTTGGTGTCGTTAACTATGCCATTATAGCAGTTTTAGTACAACTTGGATATTTGCCAGCATGACGAGAAGAAATGTTTGGCATTTCTAAATGCACCAATCTGCAAAGGATTATCTAACGAATGTATGGAGAACTGTTTTCTTGGCAACCTTACATGGGAAATGATTATCGATTATGCGCATGTGTAAATCGCCAAAATAAAGTCGCCATTGGTGGAAATACAGGGTGATTAGAAAATGAATATGCATTTGAAAAATAATATTTTGCGGAATAATGTAGGTAGAGAGGTAAAAATTGGCAGGCATGCTTGGAATGACATGGGGGTTTATTACAACCTCAAAAAGGCAGAAGTTCTGAAAATGGCCAACAGATGGCGCTGGACAGCAAAGTCTCAGTGACGCTGCATGAGAATTGTGCAGCGTCGCTGACATTAATAAAGGGAATAAAATTAAGAAAAGGAGCTGTAATGAGAGAAGGAATCGGATACATCAGCAATCGCAGCAAGTTGATTTTACCAAAAAAGGCACTGTTACTGAAGCTGTTTTATCAGAATGGAGAATATGCTATTGCAGCTTTACGATCCTATCCACTAAGAAGCGTATCCGAATGGGTAAAGGTCCTATGACAGCATAGGCGTAATCTGGGGGGGGCAAGGGGGGGCAATTGCCCCTGCAGTTGTAAAAGTTGCCCCCCTAGTCTAAAAAGTCAGGGGGCAAAGTTATGATTTTGAACACAAATCATGCATTTAGAACCCAAATATACTATCAGATTCTAAAAAAAAAAAAAAAAAAAAAAAAAAAAATCCCCTGCAAAAATCAGCAAAAGAATAGAGTCACAGAAGCTTTTCAACCCAACAGGAACGATGGCAGATTCTACCAAATGACCAAGCTAGATAATTTCTCAGGAAAGCAAAAATCAAGGGCAGCGATTTTAAACTTGACTAAAATCAATTGTTCAGCGTTAGAAAAAAAGACCTGTTGCTGTAAAAAGTGAGCAAAAAGAGGTCATTTTCACAGGCGATGACGCAATTAGAGTTTATGACATCCGGGGCAAATTAGTGTCGTGTGCATGGGCGCCCATAGTATTTTCCAAGGGGGCAAACTTCAAAAAATTTTTCTAGAGGGGGGCAAATTTTAAACTTTTAACAAATTTAGTTCTGTTTTTGCCATTTGTTAACATCATGTGACATTAACCTAGAACTTTAGGGGGGGGCAAGTTCCCTACCTTGCCCCCCCCCTTATGGGCGTCCATGGTCGTGTGCCCCCTCGCATGGAGCCGCGCCCCATCCCAAGAAACTATAAATGATTTTGGCATTCCTTTTAGAATGTCTCCCGGTGCTTGTCTCCGCTTATCCCCCCTTTAGTTGCCGCCCTGTCACAGATTGGGGCCAGTTTCTCATTTATATTTTAGTGAACCTAATTTTGGTGTTTGAAGGTCAGTAGCAGAGAGACAATAACGTGATCGTGTGATCGTGCACAACTTACTTGACAGACGACTGATTGCGTATTCAAATGCGACTCAGTTTAAGAGAACAAGAAACGGTCTGCGATTTTATTATTTATATCTGCTGCCAGGGGAAACTAGGGGCACGTGCCCCAGACTTGGTAGAGGGCTCCAAAATAAGTTATACGGTTCCATGGGAGGAGGCCGTTCTATTTGGTTCGTCGTGAGAGATAAACTCTAGTTGCAGTACTATCTAAGTCAGTATTTCGATACCTTTAACCCTTTTAGATTTTCATGCATTAGAAAAATATAGCAACAAATCACCTCATTACTTCCTGCTAACAGCGTTGCTCCCAGCAATACTGAGAAGCAATGTTCGACACAGAAGGGGAATCTTCACAGCTATAGTTTATAACGATCTGCTGATGTGCATACATGGGCACCCATAGTAATTTTCCTAGAGGGGGGGGGCAAACTTCAAAAAAAATTTCTAGAGGGGGGGGGGCAAATTTCAAACTTTTTTAGTTCTGTTTTTGCCATTGTTAACATCATGAGATATTAACCTAGAACTTTAGGGGGGGGCAAGTTCCCTACCTTGCCCCCCTTATGGGCGCCCATGTGGGCATATAATTCTATTTTCTAGCATTTCAAAAAAGTCTAGCTAAGATAATATCTCAGAATATTAGTTTCTTTAGTACATAGTATATGTGCATTCACCTAATTTATATACCCCCTCCCTTTTTTTTTTTTCGTAAAAACGTCTTCAACTCAAAACCTTACATAATTTATCAGGGGTCGGTCCAGGAATATTTTCCAGGGTCCCATTTTTGTAAAAACTGCATATTTTTGTGAATTTCAATGCTTAATTTTGTGAATTTCAGCACTTATTTTTGTGAATTTTCAAACCAAATTTTAATAAAAGTCACTTTTTCTTTTTGTTAATTGATGAAACACATTAAAATGTAGGGTAAAATGCCAATGAAGGACATTTTTAATCGACTGTATTTTTGTGACGGGGTTCCATTTAAATCGATTGTAATTTTGTGAAAGAGCCACAAAACGGACCCAATTTTTGTTTGTATCGACCCCTGTCTCCCGCATATGCCGAGCTTTTGGTTAATGAAATCACGCTAAAAGTCGTTCCAGCTCCTCAAATTATTAAATATCTTTTTCCACATTACTTTTCTAAGCATATTTACAATACCACCCGCCCCCCCAAATAAATAAATAAATAAATAAATAAAGATAAAATAAAAAAAAATAAATAAAAATAACGTACTGGACTCTTAAAAATTTAAAATTTTCTGTCCGAGTCGAGGAAAAACACGAACATTGAGCTCAGAATGCTGTAAATTTAACAGGCTGCTAACATTAAATAAAGTGCCACGGGAAGAGAGGTTACAGAAAATAGAAAATGTGCAGTGCAATCAGTTAGTTTCATTGTAATGTATTTCAAACCTCGCAAGAGAAGAGGCTTTTTAACAAGGCATAAAATGATCTTTTTTTTTTTTTTTTTTTTTTTTTTTTTTTACCTACAAACTAAACTTAAGAACATGTCATCACTAAATGACCATTAAGATTCTGTGAAAAATTGGAGTGATTTAAATGTCGAACGCGGCCCTTTTATCTCCCGTTAACTCAAAAATCAGCCACATCTGTGTTCACTTAAATAGACTAGGACCAGTTTTTCCCGCAAGCATATATCGACTTTGTGAGAGAAGGGAGCTTTAAAAATTTTTGTATGTAACATCATGTTTTATATTTCAAGTCTGTTGTTAATCTTTCGCTACCTGGTTGGGGGGGAAAATACCATGAGCTGCAAAGAATGGATTACAAAGAGCTAAGCTAAATAGGTAAATGATGTCTGTGTGTCAAGTTTGGTTAAGTTAAATGAATTTTACCAACCGAATATCTGTATCTTGCAGTGAAATATTAACTTGTTTTGTGTATGAGTACAGGTAAGTAGTTTTCGTAATTTTTGTGTCAAATCGGTAAATTTTAAATAAAGATTGAGTATTAGTCTGGAGAAAATACTACAATGTACTGATCATTTGGTTTTTTTTTGTCAGGAATTCGTTAAGGAGAAGACATCCATTATAGTTGCGTTTTGAGGGGGAAAATGTAGTTTTGTTTAAATTAAAAATGATGCCTCTTCTTACTTATTGGAAAAACCCTTTGAAAATCAAAGTCGGCCGCTTCAGTTTTTGACCGTCAAATGTTTCTTGACAGTCAAGTCCTGCTAATGTCCAGTGGCTGTGGAGTTTTTTTTTTTATTACACACATAGATTTGCAATTTCCAATCCTTCCAATGAACTTTGTTTTGGACGTACACACAGACTCTACCGCTAAAAGCTGATTCGGTCCCCAGTGGTACCAGTGGCTGTGGAGTTGGTTTTATAAAAGGGGAAAAAAAGTAATCCCTTTTATCTATTTTATTAATTATATTTTTGCACTATTTACTTTTTGTTTTCAAGAGTTAAAAATAACTGATCTCAAATTTCATCCGTTTAAGTACAGTATTTTTCCCATTGTTATAGAAGAAATATTTTATGATTTATTAATGACTATGCCATTTTATCTCTCGCCCCCTTTATTGAAAATTGTCCCAAAAATGTGTCCCGAAAATGCGACATAAAAGTAAGAATAAATTGTTGAGTAATGAATTGATTATTTTTTTATATATGTCTTATCCTCCTGAATTCTGTATCCCTCAATAAACACTTATATATTTAACTGTAACTGTGCTTGCGCACGCATTCTTTTTACTTCTTCTATACCTTTTTCACTTAGCGTAAATACGGGTTAAGAGCCCTTAGAAAGACCTCCACGGAGGGCACCCCACCCATAGGCCTAGAGCCCACGCGTAGCTAATCTGCCGTAATCCCACAAACACAAGCAAATATACTTTTTCCCTTCTTGATGTTACCTTGTTATGTGATGTGCCTGTTTCTTCCGTTCTAATAATGTTATGTTAAAATCCCACGTTTACTATGTTTGTGCCATAACTCTGCTAACATTTCTAAAAGGTTATGGACACTAGATGGATTAATTTATTTATCTGCTGATTTTTAACGTTCGTTTCAAGGCTGCATCATTCATCCTCAAAATGGCGACTGGAACTTGGCGAATTGAAACCCTGAATAAAGATAATTACGAAACATGGAAAATGCAAATGAAAGCGCTTTTAATAAAGAATGATGCCTGGATTTATGCATCAGGTTCAAAGCCTAAACCTGAAGTTTTGGAAAATGACGAAAAATCGCAAGAAGAGTTCGATACGTGGGTCTCCAAATGGACGAAAAAGCAAAAGCAGATATAATTCTCTGTAAATCGCCATCTGAACTCGAACAAATAAAAAATTGTGACACTTCATCAGATGTCTTGAAAAAACTGGGAGAAATCTATCAGTCTAAAGGACCTGCTCGTAAAGCTGCGTGATGAAATCTTTAATTCAATATAAAATAGCCGACTCGTCTAATGGAATTCACGACCATTTGAGAAAATTCTTCGACATAGTGGACAGACTTTCAGAAATGAATATCTAAATAGACGACGACTTGCTGACTGTAATGCTGTTATATAGCCTCCCTTCTACTTTCGAGAATTTCCGATGTGCTATGGAATCAAGAGATGAGCTTCCGAAGCCAGAAATACTCAGAATCAAATGCCAGGCGTAACGATGATAGACAAGTGGAAGACTCAGGTGCTTTCGTGGCTGCTCCTAGAAAACATGCGTCTAAAAATAAAAATTATGGAAAATACTCGGGCCAGCCGACTCATAAAATTAAGGATGAATAACTTGTAAAAGGTATAAACGCATCGAGCACTGGGCTACCGAATGTGAAAGTGGAAAAAGAATAATTTTAAACATAAGCCTAACAGCATGGATTCTTATCCACTCGGATGACTCGCCAATAGAGTTACCATGCGAAATACAGCAACCCTACGCGCCTAAAGCTCTCTCAACAATATCCAATAACGAAAAGCAAAATTTTTGGTGTGTTAAGATAGATACTAAAAATTATATAAGTTACTTCAGTTATCATCGACCCACTTTTGCATTTGCAAGGAAAGACCAGGAAACCCTCCTACTTCCAGTCGATGAAATAAATGTAAAGGAAGAATATAAGAAAAAGAAAAAAGGAGCGAGAGATAAAATGACATAGTCCATTAATATCGTTTTAATATGGCAATAATGAAACTAAAAAATTAGGGGGGTTCATGGGGGTCGCCCTTGACGGAAGCTCAAAGACCGAATTTATAGTTATATATATATATATATATATATATATATATATATATATATATATATATATATAAGTGAAACCTCTCTGAGCGGCCACCCACCGTACCGAGAATATTTGGCGCTCGGAGGGGGGTGGCCGCTTTCAAGAGTTTTATTTACTGTTATAAGATAATTGCTATAATGCGTAATATAAACAAGTCTGGCACATATTCCTTATTTAAAATGAAATATAAAACTTATCTAAGGAGAAAATAGTACTTTATTGAATGCTTTCTTACATTTTTTTGAAAAAATCTGGAGTGACTCCACTTGACTTTCCGAACACTTACGATTAAGATCATTACCAAGCACTCAAATAAATTTTAATCGATGAATAATTCAAACATATATACCAAATTGAAACTCAATCGAATGCACCTTTTAAACGCTTGTGCACTTTCAAGAATTTCTCCCCATATGCCATTATGCCATAACGTAAAAGAAAGTTTTGTCGTAGCCCTTTAGGAGAACTATAAGTCCTATACACACCAAAATCAATACCGGTCTTAGGATGGTGGTTTATAACATGTATACCGAATTTGAGCTCAATCGAATGTATCGTTTAAACGCTAGCGCACTTTCAAGAAATTCCCTCCATAGGCCATAATGTAAAAGAAATCTTTGTCGTAGCCCTGTAGAAAAACTATAAGTCCTATACACACCAAAATCAATACCGGTCTTGCAACGGTGGTTTATAACATGTATACGCAATTTGAGCTCAATCGAATCTACCGTTTAAACGCTAGCGCACTTTCAAGAAATTCCCCCCATAGGCTATAATGTAAAAGAAATCTTTGTCGTAGCCCTGTAGAAAAACTATAAGTTCTATACACACCAAAATCAATACCGGTCTTGCAACGGTGGTTTATAACATATATACCCAATTTGAGCTCAATCGAATCTACCGTTTAAACGCTAGCGCACTTTCAAGAAATTCCCCCCATAGGCCATAATGTAAAAGAAATCTTTGTCGTAGCCCTGTAGAAAAACTATAAGTCCTATACACACCAAAATCAATACCGGTCTTGCGACGGTGGTTTATGACATATATATCCAATTTGAGCTCAATCGAATGCTCCGTTCAGGAGCTATCGTGTTCACTCACATACACACACACACACATACACACACACACACACACACACACACACACACACACACACACACACATACACACATACATACATACATCTCGTAAAAATAGCATAAATGGATTCAGAAGCCCTCAAAACGTGTCAATACACCAAAATCTCGAAGTCGAATTTTTTCATGATTACAATACTTTCCTTACATGGTACATGCTCGGAAAGTAAAAATGATACAATTTGTGTCCGTTTTAAGTTTTTACTTTTCTTTGAAACAACCATTTTTTCTAGTTTGTTTTTTACTTTAAAAATCGGATCTCTAACTGGTTAGTTTGTAAGCGCTTCGGAATTTTCGATAATTTCATCGATTTTCCCTAAAGTCGCTTGTGTTGAAAGTTTAGCTTGCTCGCCATTACAAACATCGAGAAATTCCTCGTCAGACACGGAATTAGCCCCTGAAAGGGGGACAAAAATTCATTTGTAGGACAATTTCAATACCTGATTGTCCAAGTGATTACCCATCTTAAGGGTGTGGGGAGAATACAAAAGAGATATAACAGATTCAATTCCATGTTTTCCTGGGACTTATATTCGACATAAACCCGACCTTGAGTTTTTCCGCTCAAAATTACAGCATGGAGTGAGTAAAATTTCCTGAAAAATGAGATGGGCGATGAGGTGGCCGTTTAAGGGGGTCGGGTGGACGCTGATAGAGGTTATTTTAACATCAAGTCTATGAGTCAAAAAATCCGTGCCATGAAAAATTGGCCGTTTAGAGGCGTGACCGCTCGGAGAGGTTTCACTATATATATATATATATATATGCATGTGTGTGTACGGGCACGCATACATGGACTTTCATTTAAAATGACTTTTGCCCCCCCAGTTTCGAAGCCCAAGTTACGCCCATGTATGACAGGTTCATCTGTGAAGAAGAATGATTTCGAAGATCGAAGCCACGAGTTGTTTAGTGATGGATCCCGTATCAGCCGACTGAGCACAAGTGCTAATGCTGCTCAGACAGTTCAGGAAGAAATGGAACATCGTCCCTCGACTACAGCTATTGTTCAGGAATGACGGTCGGCATGTTGAGCATTTGTTCTGAAAACATCGTCTTTGCTTTGTCATAATGTTTTATGCGAATTATTACTTTTCTTATCGCATGAAGCGCCATCTGTCGGCTATTTTTCAACCTTTTTTGTGGTTTGCAATAAAACCCTATGCCATTCCAAGCATGTATGTCAATTTTTACATCTCTACCCACATTATTTTATGAATTATTAATTTTTCAAATGTATACTCATTTTCTCATCACAATGTATATCCTAGCCGTTCCGTATCTATCAGCGAAGGAAACATATAAAGCACTGTTTTTTTTTTTTTTTTTTTTTTACAAATTAATGAGAAATGATGATTAACTATAAGCATACGTAAGTCGTTAAATTATGAAAAACCGCCGTGGTTGGCAAATAGCAAGATGTTTCAGAGATTTGGCATACTTAGATATACTGTGAAGTTTAAATTTTTGTGCAAGCATGTAAGAACCAAGCAATATGTAGCTCGGTAACATTCTATCTGATCGAATCTTCGGGTTTTGACTGTAAAAATTATGCCTTTTTACCAGTAAGTCTTATTGGGGGCCAAATTCCCCGTACGAAAAGCGAGCGTAGCAAGTCTAGGAGGCTTGGCCCCTAGAGTATAAAAAGAAAACATCTGCAGCCAAAGTGACCATAGAGCTCAATTCGTGTAAATAGTTTCGTGTAAATATTCATGTTGAAGAGAGAATTTCTGAAATTACTTTTAACTTCAATACAAAACGATTTACTTTATACTGATATATCAGTAGAATAAATATTTTAGTAGAAAACAAGTGATTGCTGATAATGAAGTATTAGTACATAATTCATCCCCCCCCCGCAAAAAAAACTCCTTAAGATTTCAAATTTCCAATCAACATATGAAATATAAAATAAACTAAAGAATTGAAGCGTGTTACCTCCTTTTTGGGGCACCCTGTACACAGGTATATACATTTCCAAGTTTTTCCTCATTCACTCATTTTCAGCACGCTTTTATAAAGGATTTCTTTTTCAATGCATTAAAGCCGTGTTAGAAAAAATGGCTTTAGATAAAGATTTAAGAGAACGGTTGCCCAAAATTACTGCACGTACCCTGAAACTTGCACCACGTATGACTATAAGCTTCTTCATAAAATTTTAAGAAAGCCCCATAAATTTATTCAGCCCTTTCGGTTTACAATGCTCCAAAAGTGTGACGTGAATTCACAAGAATCACTAACCCGTGAAAGTACCAAACCACACAGCTGCCATTTTATTTTTATTCTTTATTTTTCATCCCCCCAAAAATATATATCAACTATCACCCAAAGATAACACACACTCGCACACAATAAAAAAAGAGGCGCAATAAATTTTAAATCTATTTTGTCCCACATCTTCGGTACATTCTTTAAGGGCTGGAATTTATACTCCCCGACAAACTCCGGCGGTTTTTCCGGGAGGAGTTAAACTCCTAGAAGCACAGATAATCTTCTTTAAAGAAGCAGAATAAATTTCCGCTGGAAGGTGTCGCGGTCTCTAATGATGCGTCCGACTTTTCCAACCCCTGGAAAAAGTCACGCTGTGGTTGTCACAGAGCCGATCCTTGAAATCTCTTTACCTTTTAGCCTTTTCGAAAACACTTTCTTCGAAACGCTCCACGGAGTTTTCCTGGAAATTTCCCCAAAGATATCGGTTTCTCTCTCTCTCTCTCTCTCGAAGAGTTGGCGATAAAATTTGAGAAACACGCCGTCGCCCTTTTGCTTCCGATCTTCTCCTCTCCCCCAGGCTTAAGTAACAGAAAACTTCCACGGTCCCATTATTGATTCGTGCTTACGTATCGCACTTCGGTAATTATTGCCTAATGAACCCGTTTCAGTCATTAACACGGTAAATGATTGTTTGTTTAGCAGGTAACTTGGTATGGCAAGCCCGAGGATTTCGGTAAGTTGATATTATAGTAGTTTTTGGACGAGGAGAGTTCCACCCTCATAATGAAAGTTAACGCCCACGGTGAAATAATTTGATTAAATAGAGTGACCGCAGTTTAATGAAATTAAAAGTAGAAAAAATGTAGAAAAATGACAATTCAAACAACTGATATTAAGAATAGGAAGTTTATACTAAAACGTGTTTTATTGCAGAGGCGGAGCTCATTAGAGATAAAAGCATATGTAACTTCAATTCTGGCTACTTTTTGGATGAAATCGTCGGCACGTAATGTGTTAATACTATTACTCTCAAAGGCTTCCAATTTTTTTAAAAGAACCTAAACTTACAGCTGTACTTTGCTTGTGTGTATGTGTGTTTGTTTTAACTTTCGATTGCTTTTAACAAATAAACTTATCTATTCACACTAAGGATGAACATGAGACTGGAAATATTCCTGTCTCGTCTAGCAAAAAAGCTTTAAATTTCTGTCTCGTCTCCTCTTGCATCATTCCCCTATGTACATAGTTTTATTATATGGCTTGAGGTGTTATTGCCAGCAAAACATTATGAAATCGCAAGTGGAATCGACATCATTTTGATTTCACGAGATTGAAATTGCTTAAGAAACTTCACCGTTTAAATTTCGTGCAATCAAAATGCAGGAGACGTTTCGGATTCCAATCTGCTGGTAATACCCCCTCTCCCTCTTAATCATTAAAATTGCTGCATTATTGTAGTACAAGGTACGTCCGAAAAGTTCGGTAAATGGTTCCATATTTTAAAAACCGCACTATGTAGGATGTTGCGCTCATGCAAACGCAGTGAAAGACAAAGTAACTAATGCCCCGTTAGAGCCCAAATGGCGACAGTTAAACAGAAGTGCGTGCTGTGATTAATTTAACGCAGTTGGAGTAAAAAAGTATGTCACTGCGAAATGGAGCTATGCCTGAACATCAAGTTTGCATTGAAATTAGGCGAAACGGTGACGAAGACACATAAATGGTAATGAAAGTGTATTGTGTGGTAGCAATGCGTAAAGGTTTGTTTTTGAGGGCTTTAAAAACTTTACAGACGAAAGGGAAACTGTCTTGAGCCGATTCTTGTACATCGTCTATATTCTCCAGATCTGGTACCTGAAGACTTCTTGTCCCCTCCCCCACAGAGAAATCTTGAAAAGCCTCCGTTTTGCTCACAACGTGTGACAACATGTGTCAACGACAATAGATCCAATAATATGTGACAACGATGGTTTGGGCGATTTCAAAAGATTCATTTTGTAACAGTTTCCAGCAGCTGTACAACTGATGTCAAAATTGTGTTGTAGCTAATGGTGATTACTTTGAAATATAGTAAAGGCATTTTGTTTACTTTTTTTTACTATACCATTCAACAAACTTTTCGGACACACCTTGTATAATGCTAGTCAAAATCTATCTAAACGAGATTTTTCCTTAATCAGAAACCTCTCTTAATCGGACATATTTCCTGATACAGCAAATCCCTGGTCCGTCAAACATAGCCATTATTCAAAATAAAACGGTCTTCCAAAGACGAAATTGTGATTTTAAGATGAATTTGACTTCAGAATATTGCTGGTTATTTTCTAAATACTTTTTTGTCATGTATCAATAGATTCATATTGGCAGTAAAATATATGATGCGTAAATATCTTACAACTCATCTTCGTACTGCTTTGGTGAAAGTACCACACAAGAATATACAAGCTCGATGAAATGTTCTTCATTTCTGTTTCGGTTTTCTCGAATTAACTTTTATGTATTTTTAGTTAGCTGTGTGTTTAATTTAAACATAAAAATTATTCTTTGCGTCTTTTGAAAAAACTCAGACTCGTGTTTGTTATTTCTGTCTTTTATTTTAAATCATTATACATGATCTACTTTTTAATTATTTTTCAGTATTTTTTAACATTTTGTAAAATTAATAAGCAGTTCTCATTTTTCCCATTTCGAAATTTTTGTCCCTAAATCCTTTGAAAATATACTTGAAATTATACAGTAATGTGCAAGGTGTCCCGATAAGGTGATAACACGCTTTAATTCTTTAACTATTACAGATAACTGAGCAATCGAAATTTTTAAAATGTTCAAAATAAGATAGGAAAAAAAGACTACGTTAAGAAAAAAAAATCCTCTCGTTAATTTTCAAAAAGTTACACTTATTAAATTTGTATACAACCCATACAAAAAAAAATTAACATGTGCCCCATGCACTAATGAGATTCCCCTGCGGTGGCAGAGTGTCGGGCAAATTTCCTGCCTGGCCGCCGATTGCGAAAGCCACAGCAGAATGCGCGCGTGGTGACGTTGGCGTGGTGACGATGGTCAGGATCTGAAGAGACAACTCAACCGTGCTCGCGCTATATAACCGTGGTATATAAGCAAGTGCTGCTGCGACAGCAAATATACCTGTTCTTAGTTAATAAAGTTTCCTAGTTTTTGAATGCGTACTCATTTTTAAGTCCCTGCTCTAAGTTATCTGGATTAAGTTTAGACGGCGTGCTGGTTGTAAGATAAGTAAAACTCCAGCGCCCGTAGTGGTGACCCGTCGTTTCTACAAAGTTTCTACAAGTTCCTTGAAAAGTGCCGAACTGGCTGTACGTCTGTGTTTGTCGGATGAATGAAATAGTGACTCCCAGTCGTACATTTTGAAGCAACTTACATTGAAAAAAACTACTAAGTGCCACGTGCTGAAAACTCTCAAGGTGAATGCTGCTGATGTTCTGGAGGTTTGATTTCTGCTAACTACCGGGGACTGTCATCTTTTAGTAAAGGTTCTACCTGCTGTTTGATCAAGTTTAGAAGGTGAGCTGAATTTCAAAATTTTCCTACTATGCCAGGTGGGAACAGGCGGTGGCTGAAACACATAAGGTCGGCTTAAAACTACCCCCCCTTTTGGGAAAAACACCCAGAATTATGGTTCGCAAACATTGAGGCACAGTTTATTGTTTCGGGTATTACACAAGATAATACCAAGTACTACTCAATTATATCTGCATTAAATTCAGATGTGCTGTCATATGTTAGCGACATAGTTTTACAACCACCGGAGGGTGATAAATACGAAACACTTAAAAAAAGGTTAATTACAGACTTTTGTTTTGGGGGACGATAAGCCGTCTCAGTTACTCCGGCGAATGAGACAATTGAGAGGCACAGGTTTTGATGACAAATGTCTTAAAACTCTGTGGTTACAACGTCTACCATTACAAATGCAGACAATTTTGTCCATATCCGACGATACTTTGGAGAAATTAGCCATAATGGCGGACAAAATCCATGAAACCACTGCAGGCACTGTTGGCTTACTGCAAACTGATAAGGCAACTGTTTCCCCTGAAATCAGTCAGCTACAAACCCAAATCTCTGAGTTAACCAAGAAAGTCGAACGTCTTTCGCGCCCCCGCCACAGATACAGTTCTCAGCATAGGAGCCCTTCCCGTAGACAACACTCAAACAGCCGACAGAAATTCCATGATAGATGTTGGTATCACTTTAAGTTCGGCAGCGCGGCTGAACGTTGCAAATCCCCTTGTTTATTTAAAAAATCGGGAAACGAGCAGTGAAATCGCATTACCTGGCGCAATGCGATTTCAAAGTCGGCAACAAAAGCCGCCTCTTTGTGTTCGACCCTATGACAAACTTAACATACCTAGTTGACAGTGGTAGCGATATTTGTGTCGTGCCACGATCGAGTTTTTCGTCGTTGAGAAATGCCACTGGCAATATTACCTTGTATTCGGCTAGTGGATCTCCGATCAAAACGTACGGGGTCAAATTGCTCACTTTAAGTTTGAGCTTTCGCAGAAAGTTTTTATAGCATTTTGTAATTGCCGATGTAACCAAACCAATCATAGGTGCTGATTTTCTTAAGCATTTTCGCCTGCTGATAGACTTAAAACATGCTCGTCTTCGTGATAGCCTCACCAACTTGACTACTACAGGTAAACCGTGACTGATAAATCTCGTGTAACTTTAATTGCTAGTAACTCTTCATACAGAGAAATCCTAGAAAAGTACAATGAGGTGATTCGCCCATACCCTTCCACGAGGGTTATTAAACATAATACAGTTCACAGAATTATTACAAACGGGCAACCTGTTTTTGCTAGGCCGCGAAGGTTACACCCTTTAAAATTAAAAATCACAAAAAAAGAGTTCGAATACATGTTGGAACAGGGTATATGCAGACCTAGTACGTCAAACTGGTCTTGCCCACTACATTTAGTACCCAAAGCATCAGGTACAGAATTCCGCCCAACAGGAGATTATAAAGCTCTTAACAGAATCACTGTACCAGACAGGTACCCGCTGCCACATATTCAGGATTTCTCAAGTAAGATACATAATAAAATTTTTTTTTCAAAAATTGTCTTAGTGAGGGCCTATCATCAAATTCCCGTCCACCCAGACGACATACACAAGACAGCAATCACTACACCCTTCGGGATGTATGAATTTTTATTTACCCCTTTCGGTTTGGCTAATGCGGCACAAACTTTCCAGAGGTTTATAGACGAGGTCTTGCGAGGTCTCGATTTCACATTCGCATATTTAGACGATATCCTAATAGCAAGCAGTTCCGAGGCGGAACACAAACTGCACCTCGAAAAGGTATTTGAGCGCTTGACGAACTACGGAATTCGTATATAGATAAGTGCGTTTTCGGAGTTCCTGAACTCCCTTTTCTCGGATAAAAGTGGTATTAGACCCCTTCCCGACAAAGTCAAACCTATTGTCCGTTGCCGCAAACTGTAAAGCAACTCCAACGTTTCTTGGGTTTACTTAATTATTATAGGCGTAGCGTAAAGCAGGCCGCACACATGCAAGCTCCGCTAAATGAAATGCTTAAAGGTGTTAAAAACAAAAAATCCACCGCACTTGAGTGGAACGAGACACAAATAGCAACATTCGAGCACTGCAAACAACAGTTGGCTAATGCTGCGCTGCTGGCACATCCCGACCCCGAGGCCCAATTACTGCTCTTTTGTGACGCAAGCGATGTAGCAGTGGGCGCAACCCTGAACCAGTACAAAAAAGGGTCAAAGGCTCTTGAATGCGAGCCCCTTGCATTCTTCTCAGCAAAACTCTCCCCAGCTCAACAAAAATGGTCCACTTTTGATCGGGAGCTTTATGCGATCTATTCTGCCATAAAACATTTTAAACACATGTTAGAAGGTCGCCATTTTGTGATTTTCCCAGATCACAGGCCTCTAACATTTGCATTTAGGCAGAAACCAGACAAATGCACGCCCCGTCAATTGAGACATTTAGACCTAATTGGTCAGTTTAGTACTGACATACAGTACGTAAAGGGGTTAGAGAACACACCCGCTGATATGCTGTCTAGAATCGAGGCGATCCAAATGCCTAGCGTTTTGAACTACGCTGAAATTGCAAGGGCACAGGAAACTGATACTGAATTGCGAAACTTGCTAAATTCAGAGACTGGGTTAAATCTAAAAAAAATTACCCTACCAGACTCTGATATTCAGTTAATGTGCAATGTATCGGGCAAAACTGCGCGCCCTTAGATCCCTTCTCAATTCAGGCAAACTGCTTTTGAGATCATCCATTAAATTAGTAACAGCACGATTTGTCTGGAATTCCATTAAAGCGGATGTAACGCGGTGGACGCGTGCTTGTATACCCTGTCAAAGAGCTAAAATCCGCAAACACATTACTAGCCCCGCGGGTAAAATCGAAGTACCCGACAGGAGATTTGACCATGTGCACATCGATCTGGTCGGCCCACTTCCGCCTTCTCGTGGTTATACATATTGTGTAACAATGATTGATAGGTACACTCGTTGGGTTGAAGCTTGTCCAGTTTCCGATATTTCCGCTGAGACAGTGGCTAGGAATTTTTACACACTGGATTGCTCGTTTCGGTGTACCCAGTAGAGTTACTTCCGATCAGGGAAGACAGTTTGAGTCCCGCCTATTTCACTCATTTACACAATTATTGGGTGCAAAACACATTCATACCACCGCCTATCATCCCCAGTCTAATGGTCTTGTGGAAAACTGGCATAGGACCTGGAAGGCTTCTCTTCAAGCCCATCTTACGGATCCTAGATTCGCCGATCGTTGGACGGACGTCCTTCCTACAACTTTGCTTGGACTGCGTGCTGCGTTCCGAGAGTCGATCAAGGCTTCTACTGCGGAACTGGTGTATGGCGTTCCCTTACGGTTGCCAGGGGAATTTTTCACACCCACCAGCGTCGACGTCAACGCTGCAGACTTCGTCCGTCAGCTGAAAGAGGTTATGAGTGCCATTTCGCCTTCTAAGACAAGCAACCATGGTACTCGAAGTAGAACTTTCATTCCGCAAGATTTGCATAACTGCACTCATGTTTTCGTGCGACATGATGCTGTGCAACCTCCACTAAAGCCACCGTATGATGGACCGTACCCGGTATTGGACAGGTCAGAAAAGGTTTTTACTGTCCGAAAAGATAACAAGGACATTTTCGTCTCTATCGACAGGTTGAAACCAGCGTATATTGTGCAAGAACAGCAGCCACCGTTGCTCAGCAGCAAGCTGTCTGAGCCGAAACAGGAATCAAACACAAAAGCTTTGCCTCTCCCAGCAACGCCTGTACGACTTTCCCGATCAGGCCGCAGAGTTCATTTCAGGTACACTAAGTAGACCTGAAGCAGTAACGTTCCCACTGGGAAAGGGGTACTGCGGTGGCAGAGTGTCGGGCAAATTTCCTGCCTGGCCGCCGATTGCGAAAGCCACAGCAGAATGCGCGCGTGGTGACGTTGGCGTGATGACGATGGTCAGGATCTGAAGAGACAACTCAACCGTGCTCGCGCTATATAACCGTGGTATATAAGCAAGTGCTGCTGCGGCAGCAAATATACCTGTTCTTAGTTAATAAAGTTTCCTAGTTTTTGAATGCGTACTCATTTTTAAGTCCCTGTTCTAAGTTATCTGGATTAAGTTTAGACGGCGTGCTGGTTGTAAGATAAGTAAAACTCCAGCGCCCGTACCCCCATAAATATGCGCCATTCACTAATAAAATTCAATCTTTCATCATAAAATGTCTCTGATATATCTTTAAACAGAGACAATCAGGAGCTGTACATTAATTTAAATGAAACTTTCATTGCTAGAGTGCAAAATGTTACTTTCGTAATTTCTGCAGGACCCCTGAAACGCAATCATCCGATGTAATTTTTTTCCCTTCGGGGGAAATTGTAAAGTGGTTTAAGTCAGCATTTATTTTCATATGCCTGACACATTTTAGGATATAATTCTCAAATTTTGTTCATCACCTCAATACTGTATGGCTCACATTTTACTGAATGGAAATTTTTGTGTACGGGATCGTATAAAAATTTGAAAAGTGTAACTCTTTAAAAAATTATCGAGAGAGAACTTTTCTTAAAATAGTATTTTCGCCTACCTTAGTTTGAACATTGTTTTCAAATACTTTTAAATTTATTTTTCGGTGTTATCTTACTCGGTGAAAACGTTCTTTGCGTTGATATCACGGATCTATTTTATTTGTTTTCAAATCACATTGACAAGATCTTGCAGATTTTTTTAATGAGTTCTTTTGTTAGAAATGTTACCTAATTCACCTATAATTTCGCATAGATTAATGCATAGAATTCGCATAGATAAACGCATCGCTCTGAAGGCATAAAATATGTCTTTCATATCTAAGGAGACATTTGTAAACTAATATTAACATACAAGAAAAAATAGCAATTTTTTTTTCGTTTTAGGTGGGGATTTTTTTTTTACTTTAAGAATGATCTACAGTGTTTTTTAATGCACATGCATCAAAGTCATTTGAAGATATGTTTTGTAGCATTTCAGTTTAATTTTTAAAATAAAATTTGGGTTTGAGTTACTGTTTAAATAAAATTCGAAGTCTTTAAAATTTTCCAATAGTATGACAGTATCGAAAAAAAAACATTATAATAAAATCATCAGTACATATTATTAAATCACTATCTCTGAAAGCAATATTATTTGCCAGCAACAATAAAATCATACTATGTATAGCAGGAAAATTAGAAGTTTTTCTTACACAGAAAGAATCGCTTATTTTACAAAAAAGTTTAAAATACACATGAAGGGAAAAAATTTAACAAGCCATTTTTTATGCTTTGAGTTTCCCAGTTATTACAAGAAAACATGCATAAAGTTTCCTGCAAATTTCAGAATACATGTAAGTTTTATTTTCTTTCTCCAAGTAGAATATAAAACATTTTTATATCGCAAAAAAATATTTATTGGCAAAGATTTTGTTGCCGTTAAGCTAAGTAATTTGTGAAAGTTAACAGCAACTTGTATTCAAGCTTTGAAACTTACTTTCTACACAAAGTCATGTAGGCCTAGAGAGAAAAAAACTTTTGAAATGTATATTATACGTAAAAACTTTTTATAGAAACTTTCGAAATTTTAGTAATGCTTGGCATTTACTCCTTTGTATAAAAATGAACAATTGTTTACATAACTATGATTCAGTTTGGAATGAAGTAGCTCTTGTTTTACCGTCAAAATTCTGATGCCAAATTTTTTCGCGATCACAGTACTTCTTTTACTTCCTTAAAGGGATTAAAAAGCATTTGCTTTAAACATTCTAAATACTTTTCATTTTGAGAGAATATTTGAAATCGTTAATAATATTAAAACAAAGTAACTACACGTAACTTACTAGAAGGTGAAAAAAAAATTTGCTTATTCTAAAATACTTGCCGCGTGCTCGTTCTTCGCATGATAGGAAACAAAAAATTTTCTTACTTGTGTAATTCGAATTATTTACAGAGATGTTGAATCTAAAAAAAAAGCAAAATTATTTGACTGTTGACCTAAAGTTTGCGTCATGAGTACTAATCTGAGATCATTGCAACATCATGACACAAAAGCTACGTCAGTAGCACTCGCGATCAAAAGATAAAAAGCCTGACGGTTGTGTAGAAACTACTGCGGGCTATATTAACGCAAAGAAGAATTACTTATCATTTAGTTAGTTGTATTACAACCGTTGAAAAAGCATGAACATGTCACGCAGTAGCTAGATTAGAAAATAACAATAATGGATACACAAAAAAGAAAGATCTTTCGGGCTATTTCACACTTTAAAATATCGAATTTACAATATTTGGCGCATTAATCGCCTATCTAAAAAATGTCACCCTGCATTGAGCTAAAGTACATTTAGCCCTTTGATGTGTCAATATCGGCTTTTATGATGACACCAAAATGTGTAGCAACCCTAACCTAAATAAATTTAATGACAAATACTGTTGAAAGGAAGAAACATGATTTTCGTTGTAAATAAAGTATAGAGCGGCGAAGCTGGCCGCCTTGGCTGATAGTACATTTAATGGATGTAGAGTTTTGTCAGATTTACGTATTCAGCACCGCAAAACATTTCATCTCGCCGTGATCGAAAATATCCAAGCGGTACAATTTAAATATCCATGTATCCAATATAGCGGTACCTTATTAATCCTCCATGGTTCTGTCTCGTGGAAAACATCAAACTGTGTAATCTCGAGTAGCTATTTAGAATCAAGTTAATGGAGAATGGTAAATTAGTGTTGCACAGTTTACAAATTTCATGCATTTTTTTATTTGTGACGTCACGATTTAACTGCCGTAAAAGATACTCCGGGTAGTTGAGGCCCGGCAGGGAATCTTTTCTGTGGATACTCGTTATTTAGCAAAGTAGTTTTCAAACGATATTGTATTGGAACTTACAACGACATTGGAAAATATTTTGCTTTATATAGGATTGCTATAGAGGAACGTAATCCCGTGTTAAAATATAACTATACTTGCAACATGCATATGTTAGAAAACATATATAGCTGCGGCGTAATTAAATGCCAAAAATAAAATAGTAAATAGAAAAATGTTAATGTATCGCGCTTTTTAAAACGAATTTTGTAACTTCTAAAATGAAGAACATTTTCCGCTGCGTTAGATCTGGTCAAAACATTTCAACTTTTAAATCTAAATAATGCGTTAAAATACAACTTATAATAGCATTCGTGAATTTCTTCTAGTATTTTCCTATGGTAAGTTTTAATCAAAATGTCATCGCCTTGTGTTAAAGAAAGACGGAAATAAATTTCGTTAAGATCGTGGCTTAATTTTTACGTATTTACAGTATGGGAATTTTTTCAAAACATTTTTTTCTAACGTTTCTTAAGCACTTGACGTCACAGAAGCATTTAGCGATTGAAAATCCCGTGCCCCATTTAAAACTCTATCGACAGGTTAAAAAAAACAGTTTTTCTAATCCTTTCTGTGGCAACGGAAAGTAAATCTCTTACCGTGAATGATATAACGGCAACTGTGCACACTGATGCGATTAAATTCTAAACATTACGCTACATTAAAATTCGTAAAAAATTACCCAATTTTTATAATTTTTTCGTTTTCATTTTAAAAGAGGGCGAAATGAATGTTTTATCATTTGACAAAATATCAAAAGGTTATGACGGATAGAATTCATAATGCGACAGTTTAAAAATTATTTTACGAAAATTTTTGCCAAAAGTGATCTTTAGTTAAGAAATTCTTTAAAAATTCTGCAAATTATGTTGCATATTCAGAAAACAAAATTTAAGTACATTTTCTCCTCTATCGGGTGGTAGCAATGCCATTTTGCTGCAAGCGTAATTACCGCCGTTATGACGCATTAAGTGAGAAAAATACGAAAAATCGCATAAAACATCTTTTTTTAAAGTCTAATTCGAATTTTGAAAAAATCGCTTTGAGTTGCATAACTTCATGTTTAGAACTTCCTGCGTAGCGAATTTGGTAATTCTACGTGTAGTCGTTTGTCCGTAACGCCGCCGACAGGTAGACAAACAGACATCTTTTTTAATAAGTAGAGAAGAAGATAGAGCCATAAATTCTTGTGTGTAAATCTTTACTTTGAACTCCAAGACTTGGCAAATTGCTCAGTTACTTTTCAGTAGAGTTTGATAAGCTCTGATCAGTAAGTTCAACGAAGATTTTGCGGAAGGTTTTGAGGTGTACTTTTAATCTAATGAAAATTACATGACAATATACTGGGATTCAATTTTTTTGAAATAGTCCCAAAAAACCTCATTGCAAAAAAGCAAAGCTGCAACCGACAGAACAAGTTAATGGAGCTGCCTTTTGCACTATGGGTCCTGCTTTATAACCAAAAGAAGTACTACAACATTTTTTTCCTCTTCAAAGACAGGCTATCGTGATTGAAAGTCATCCATCTTAACTCCTTTCTCGTCAAATGACTTCCATTTCGGAGTGAGTTAATTCACCTAAGGAAGTAAAAAAAAAAGAAGTAACAAGTGTCAAACTGACAGAGAGCGACGGGTAGCCTTCAATCAGCTACACTGAAGTCGACGCATCTGATAAATAATTGACTACTTCACGATGGAATGGAAAGTGAATATATTGATTTTGATCACATTATACACTTTTGAGGAGAAAAATGAAAAAAAAAAGAAATCTAATGTGGGCACCGCATAACTTTTTTCTACGTCTATTATGTGTTATGTTTTGTTGTTTGATTACGGCCAATTAGCTACGCGTGGGCTCTACGCCGAAGGGCGGGGTGCTCTCATTGAAGGGTCCTTCTAAGGGGACTAACAGGTATTTAGAAGTTTCGGAGGAAACCAAGGAAAACTACGAATGGTTAGGTCAGCGGGCTTGACCTGGTTTTGAACCAGGCAACTTCCGTCTCCCGATTCAGAGCACTATGAGCTCGACCACTGGTCGAGCTCTACGTCTATTAAATCATAAATGCTATTTCCGGCACACTTCATCAAGCTTATTGCACTTAAAATAGATACAATGCTGCAATAATACTAAGGTTTAGCAATTTTTAGTCAAACATTTGGAATATCGCCAACCTGGGTTCAGTTTTAAAAAATTATTTTGGGCACTTGAGTTGGCGATATTTCGCCAAAATCAGCAGAGATAGTTTGTGTCATTTTGGGCATAGCCGAAATAGTGATTGACTAAAGACTTTTAATGAATTGAAGGTATACTTGGTGTATTGAAAATGTTTTGGGTGAGCCTGTAAATAAATTACCTAGTCGATTGCAATCAAAAAGAGGTGCACAGTTAGATGTTACAATAGTTCTAAATACAAATTCGCAACATTCTATGGTTAAAAGTTTCAGAAGTACGCAGAATACGTAATTATTTTTGGCACAAATTTTGGCACAAAACTTGTCCTGGTCGATGACGGTTGGCAAGATTTTGTGCATTGCCCAACAATGACTGACTACAGACATAATATATTCAAGATGTCCATAGACCTTAATGTATTGAAATTCTTTTTTGGTAACCCTGTAAATAAACCATCCAGTAGATTTTAACCAAAAATGCAGGTGCTCGACAAAATCTTACAAGAATCGTAAAATAAAATTTGAACATTCTACGAGAAATAGTTTTTGAGCTATGTAAGTTATGTGCATACATACATACAGATGTACAGACATCAGAAAAAACGAGACGAAATATACTGGCGGTTGATCAAAATGGATTGTACATGTACATGCATATATGCGAACATTCCAGTGGTGTAGTTGAGCGGTTAAGTGGGGATTGGCGTCCCCCTACATTTTTATTCAGTTTATGCGTCCCCCCCCCTCATTTTTTATTTTCAAGGGGGACGCCCAAACATTCCTGTAATTGATTAAGATTATCGTTTTGTAACTCTGCGACAGAAAAGCAACCAAAAGGAGCTCTTTGAATCACCAGAGAAAACTTTTATTTACAATCCCTTTGTAAATCTTCTATATAAATAAAATTAGACTTTTGTCTGTACATTTCTTGGAATTCAAAAATTTTACAATTTCTATCCGTTTCAAGCACCCGGGATTCCGATGCGACCCTCAAAAAAAAGTTTGTCTGTCTGTCATTCTGTCATTCTGTCCGTGACGCTTTTTTTGTTTAAGCATCACGTAAAAACGACTGAAGAGAATGATATGAAATTTTGTGTCATGATAGGTGGTCACTCAACTTAAAACATAGGCGTCGAATTCTTAAAAAATCTTGATTAGATTTTCCGATTTTGCGAAAATCGTTTCAAACTGCGTAAATTTGTGTTCAAGCATCACGTAAAAACGACTGTAGCGAATGATATGAAATTGGGTGTCATGATAAGTGGTCACTCAACTTAAAACATAGGCGTCGAATTTTAAAAAAATCTTGATTGGATTTTCCAATTTTGCGAAAATCGTTTCAAACTGCGTAAATTTGTGCTCAAGCATCACGCAAAAACGACTGAAGCGAATGATATGAAATTGGGTGTCATGATAGGTGGTCACTCAACTTAAACTATAAGCATCTAATTAAAAAAAATCGATCAGATTTCGAGATTTTGTGAAAATCGTTTAAAACTGAGTGAATCTTTGTTCCCGCATTACGTAATAACGACTAAAGCGAATGATATGAAATTTGGTCAAACGATAGATGGTTGCTCAACATAAACTATAGGAGTCCAATTTTTTAAACATTTTTATTAGATTTTGAGATTTTGTGAAAATTCTCTTAAAATGCGTTTATATTTCTTCAAACATCACGTAATAACGACTAATACGAATGATACGAAATTTAGTGATATGATAGGTAGTTGCTAATCTTAATTTATAGGCGTTGAATTTTTAAAATATTTTGATTACATTTTGAGATTTTGCGAAAATCGTTTTAAAATGCTGAAAATTTGTTCCAGCATCACGAAATAAAGATTGCAGGGAATGAAACGAATTTGGTTGACAGGATAGGTTGTCACTCAACTTAAATTCTAGGCTTCCATTTTTTCAAAAATTTTGATTGAATTTTTAGATTTTGCGAAAATTATTTCAATATGCGTCAATATTCGTTCGCGCATCACATAATTACGACTAATGCGAATGAAATGATATTACTTAGTTACTCTCTAACCTGTAATATTTTAACAATACATAAAAATTATAACTTCGCTTTCTTTACTTTGGCAACATACTACATCCATTCTGTGTACTCATACAATGCTGACGAAAGATCTTGCTTTTTTGGAAATTTGCATTCACTAACCCGTCGAGGACGGGTACTTCAGCTAGTCTATCTATATAAATAAAATTAGACTTTTGTCTGTACATTTCTTGGAATTCAAAAATTTTGCGATTTCTATCCGTTTCAAGCACCTGGTAATCCGATGTGACCCTCAAAAAAAAGTTTGTCTGTCTGTCATTCTGTCATTCTGTCATTCTGCCATTCTGTCCGTGACGCTTTTTTTGTTTAAGCATCACGTAAAAACGACTGAAGCGAATGATATGAAATTCGGTGTCATGATAGGGGGTCACTCAACTTAAAACATAGGCGTCGAATTTTAAAAAAATCTTGATTAGATTTTCAGATTTTGCGAAAATCGTTTCAAACTGCGTAAATTTGTGTTCAAGCATCACGTAAAAACGACTGAAGCGAATGATATGAAATTGGGTGTCATGATAGGTGGTCACTCAACTTAAAACATAGGCGTCGAATTTTTAAAAAATCTTGATTGGATTTTGAGATTTTGCGAAAATCCTTTCAAACTGCGTAAATTTGTGTTCAAGCATCACGTAAAAACGACTGAAGCGAATGATATAAAATTGGGTGTCATGATAGGTGGTCACTCAACTTAAAACATAGGAGTCGAATTTTTTAAAAATCTTGATTGTATTTTGAGATTTTGCGAAAATCCTTTCAAAGTGCGTAAATTTGTGTTCAAGCATCACGTAAAAACGACTGAAGCGAATAATATGAAATTAGGTGTTATGATAGGTGGTCACTCAACTTAAAACATAGGCGTCGAATAAAAAAAAAAATCTTGATTAGATTTTGAGATTTTGCGAAAATTGTTTCACACTGCGTATTGTGTTCGCACATCACGTAATAACTGCAAAGGTGAAAAAATGATATTTGGTGAAATGATAGGTGGTCACCTTAAACTATAAGCATCTAAAAAAAACCGATCAGATTTTGGGATTTTGCGAAAATCGTTTCAAACTGAGTGAATTTTTGTTCACACATTACTTAATAACGACTGAAGCGAATGATATGAAATTTAGTCACGTGATAGGTTGTTGTTCAACATAAAGTATAGGTGTCCAATTTTTCAAACTTTTTATTAGATTTTGAGATTTTGTGAAAATTCTCCCAAAATGCGGTTATATTTTTTCACGCATCGCGTAATAACGACTAATACGAAATTTGGTGATATGATAGGTAGTTGCTAATCTTAATTTATAGGTGTTGAATTTTTCAAATTTTTTGATTACATTTTGAGATTTTGTGAAAATCGTTTAAAAATGCTAAAATGTTTGTTCCAGCATCACGAAATAAAGACAGCAGGGAATTAAACAAAATTGGGTGACATGATAGGTTGTCACTCAACTTAAATTTTAGGCTTCCAATTTTTCAAAAATGTGGATTAAATTTTGAGATTTTGCAAAAATTATTTGAATATGTGTAAATATTCGTTCGCTTCGCGCATCCCATAATTACGACTAAAGCGAATGAAATGATATTACTTAGTTACTCTCTAACCTGTAATATTTTAACAATACATAAAAATTATAATTGCGCTTTCTTTACTTTGGCAACATACTACATCCATTCTGTGTACTCCAACAATGCTGACGAAAGTTCTTGCTTTTAGTAATTTGCATTCAGTACTAACCCGTCAACGACGGGTACTTCAGCTAGTGTTAAATATGTAGATAAGTAGAAACAGAAGACATACATACCATCTTCTCAAAAGCATTCTTGGTCAGAGAGTGCCTTCCCAGATTGTTGAAAGAGAAGAGAAAAAACTCGATTAACAAAGGGTGCAGTACAAAACAAGTCATTGTGTCATTAGAGTGGTTTAAAATTGGTAGAAAGAAAAATTTAAGTTTTTCTGAAGAAAACAATTGATCAAAATTTAATTGTTTTTACAATCACACAAAAGTAATAATAATAATTAATAATTAAAATAAATGATTTAGTTTTGTTATTTTAGAACTTAATAACACAAAAGTAATAATAATCAATGAATTAAAAAAAAATCAATGAATGTCAAAAATGCTTTCAGTTTTTACAAGAAAAGTAAGTCAGAACGAAAGCATGGATTATAAAAATGAAACTTTCTAAAATAGTGTTCCTTTATACAGGATTTCGTGTAAAACACTTTCCGTTCTTTCTAAAATTACGCTGGACCACAACGGAATATTCCAAAACCCATTCCAAGAAGCCAAAAGAGAGCCTCGTTTATGAGAGGTGTTTTGATAGACCCTGTAAATACACTATTTTGACAGAGAGTTGTGTTTGAAACAGATGCACCCTTTAAAATGCACATTAAAAAATGACTGTCTATATTGTGTATTGTAATCGAATTCTTTTTGGTGCCACTGTACAAAAAACTAGCTAAGCCGTATACTCAATTTTTCAATAGAGTACATGTATCAGAACATAGAAATAACATAGGTAAATTTAATAGCAATATATTGAAATTTGCAGCAGTTAGATCAGGGACACACGGACAGGTAGATAGACAGACAATCAAAATTATAAATATTAGAGGGACCAGAAAAGGGATTTTTTTTTTACATTAAATTCAAACAAATGATTTTTTAACATTTTTTAATGACAAACAAGCTAAGCCTAAACATGGAATTCCTACTTGTAGCATTTTGAAGCACGAATTTTATAGACAATTTTTTTCTTCAAGAGAAATGGCCATCCTCCCCCTTTTACACATCTTCCCACCTCTGAGGACGATATCAAAATCGATTTTTGTTGATTGTCATGAAATCGATTTTTAGATATTCGTGAGTGTTGTATTTTACAACAAGAATTTTACAGATATCTCTTTTTTCCTTTGCGATAACGCAGGATATGTTTAAAGAAAGTTTTAGCAATCCCCCCCCCCCCCCCAGCTTACAAATTTCATAAAATGCTGTCTAATCTAGCGCCTAAATTCAGAAACTCTACTTGCCGAATTTCATATCATTCGTTTCAACAGGTTTGGCTGAGCGAAATACTAGCATACCAAAAATGGACATTATTTTCCGGTCCCCCAGATACCTTTCAGCTTTGCTGGAAAGTGTTAAAAATGAAGGTGGTAATAAAGCTTCCTGTTTGTTCACTATAACAAGAACTCATCAGTTTTATTTCCACACTGCATTTAACCCTTTGAGGCGCAACCCTTTCCCAATGCTGAAAAAAGGGCAGCCGTTGCCATCGCTCGACTTAACTACCAGCAAGATGACGGACGATCGAAACGTTCATCACGTGCCACAGCGCTAGAGACCCTTTTTATGACGCAGCTGGCTGTGCCCGCACAGCCAGCTGCGTCAAAAAAAGAGTCTCTAGCGCTGTGGCACGTGATGAACGTTTCGATCGTCCGTCATCTTGCTGGTAGTTAAGTCGAGCGATGGCAACGGCTGCCCTTTTTTCAGCATTGGGCAATCTATCCAGCTGTTCTCGCATTCATCCATTTTTCATCAGATGTCAGTGCTGTTAAAAATAATCGTGACAATTGTTTTTACGGGAAATGACGTGCTAAAAAGGAAAGGATTCTCGTGGAGCTATGTCACCCGCAACGATTTTTATAGAAATCAAATCTATTATTCGTGACTGGCAACAGTCAAAACGTCAGAGTTTGGTGTTCCCAGAGCGGGAACACTGCGCGTTAAAGGGTTAATCTTATATAATAAAATCCGAGAGTAAACATTGTATGTAACTATGTAAGTAGGTAGGTAGGTTTGCAGCCACCGATCTTCTTGCGCGCGTCTCTCGATCGCATTACGCCGAGAAGGTTGGTCGCAGACCTACCGAATTTTGCATACGGCTTCGCTAGGACAGATCCTAACACGCCTCGGAGCGATTTTTTCGAAATTTGAATTAGAAAACGTTTTATTTTATGTTTTGTATTTTATGTATTATTTTATGTATTTTTAGCAATTTTTCTCGCATAATACATAATAACGCCGGTAATTGCACTCGCAATAAAACGATATTTGCATCTTCGGATAGAGGAAAAAATTTTCTTTCGAAACAGTTTGTTTTGACTATGTCACATATTTTGCCGATTTTGGGGAATTTTTAAAAAGAATTTATCTTTTGACGACATTTGCGTAAAATAAATTTAAAACTGTTCCATCTTTAATTCTATCTGTCATAACTTTTTTTATGGACATTAAATGGACATTAATTTTTGGATGGAAAATTCGGCTTTTTGGATGCCTAAAATGGAAATTTCGGCAAAAGACGGAGCATACAATTCGCCCACTTTTAAAAGAAGAACGGAGGAAAAATATAAATTAGGAGATTTTTTACGAATTTTTATGTAAAGAAGGATTTTGAATTCAATAACAGCTGCTTCAAGCTTTCGTTCGATATTAAGCTTGCAAATTTAGCTGTCATGGTAACTAAAACTGAATAGCTGCCAGCTGAAAAAAATAAATAAAATTACTTTAAAATAACTGAATTGTGCATGCGAAATCTACGTCATTTTGATGTAAGGAGTTTAAAACCCCTTTTGAAACTCAATCAGAATAACGGAGTCACAAGCAAAACATACGGCACGTACGAAATAATTCCATGTTTTATATTACGTTGCCAGAAAAAGAATTGAATGCTGTTCTTTCAACAATGAATTAACCAGCATTATTTCCGATTGAGTTTTTAAACGGGACACGTTTTCGAATCGCAAGAAATATTTTGCGGTGCTAAATACGCCAATCTGACAAGAAATATGCATAAAAATGTATGGAGAGCTGTTTTAATGACAACGATAAAGTGAAAGGATTATCGTTTTTGCTAATGTCTAAATTGTAAAGAATCGCCAAACAGTAAAAGACTACATTCGTAGCACAGAGTTGCCAACTCTCCTGATTTAGACAGAAGACTCCTGATTTTTCATTGATCTACTGCCAACCTGATTTAGGATACATTTCTCCTGATTTTTGATTATTTGCTCATTTTCTCCTGATTTTTATCATTCATCACATGAATAATGCGATTTTTTGATTTGAAATCTTTTTCTAAGTCTTGTTGTGGCAAGGAACCCTTCTCAGCATTTCCGCCTTTCCTGCAATCAAACTAGTTCCAGGAACCCACACATGTGTGACATCAAAAAGTTCGGACTTCACTGACAAATGTATAATAGTGAAAGTGCAGCTTCATGTTCTAAAGCATTGAAATTTCTATCTTTTTCCATCACTCTTAAAAATGATTATTTTTCTTTTGGCATTTTTTTGTTTAATCCTCCAATGCCTTAATAGTAAAAAAATGACCCCAATTTTTAACTTAACATTTTTCATGTTGCTAAATTTTTTTACAAGCTACTGAGTACCTAATAGAAGACATGACCCAATATTATTATTTTTTTTTTGTGGGGGGGGGGGGGTCCAAAAATATCTATCTGGCAACAAACAGCAAAAGATACTTTTCTCTCTCTCCAAAATGTAGTAATAGCTGATACGACCCTGATCTTTTAAAATTTAGTTTTTTCATCGAAAACAAGTCTCCTGATTTTTAGAATAAAATCTCCTGATTTTTCACCTTGCCAGGTTGGCAACTCTGGTAGCAAATATCTAAACCGTTTCTTTAAATTAAGCATTAAAGAGGAAAAAACGAAAATATATTGTCCTGGTATCAGTAAAAGTTAGTATAAGTAATAATTAGTAGATATACTAGGCTGTAATAGTTAGTAGATATTCTGATAAAAGCACAATATACCGCATTAATAAATATTTCGTTTAGCATACCTCCTCAAATTCCGTGAAACTAAAAGTGTTATATTCGTTTTTTCAACAGCCGTCTTACAGCACAACTAACTAAGCATTAAGTAATTCTACGTCGCGTTAATATATCCCGCGGTAGTTTCAACAAAAAAGACTGTACCTGAACGTTTTTTTTTTTTTTTCCTTGGAGAATCTGTTTCGTCACAAGTAGTTATGATCACATTTTAGGAAAATGTTCTTTCTTGCCTTGCGAAGAGCGGGTACACAGCTATATAATTATAAAATAATACGGTTCTCCACATCATGTTGTATCTAAGGTATTAATGGTATAACTTTAACCTAAAAAAGAGTATGATGTAGAAATGTGACATTTTGAAAGTTAGACATTTTTGCTGTAAACCGACAAGCTTTTCTTTTTCTAATCGCGAATGACACCAACATAGTTTTTTGTGTCATAATATTACAATGGTCTCAGGTCAGTACTTATACTAACTTAACTAATAACTAATGAGTAACTTTACGCCAAGAGTCTTAATTATTTTGCTTCTTTTTAGATTCCACATCGCTGGAATCAATTCGAATTATACATGCAAGAAAAAGTTTCGTTCCCTACTGTGCGGAGAACGGGTACGCAGCTAGTACTAATATATTTCTTGTCAGCCAATGTGTGAGTCAATATTTAATTATGAATTTTAAAATTCAGAGATGCCCAAGATTTCTTATCTCACCCTTTACTTTTGTTAAACTGAGTGGATAAAATTTATGCAATTCAAATTTATGACCGTATGATCCAGCGGTTCCCAACGCGACTCAAAGCTCATTATTGAATAAAAACCTGTATATATTCTGAAAACTGTGAGAGGGAGGGCGTCATAGTCAGTTATCCTTTGTATGTTAATAGGTTGGGAACCACTGTTATACTCTATGTGTTCACTAAAGATAAGCGATATAAAGAAATACACAAAGTTAAAAAAAATCAGCATCAAAAGAGAAGGGTAAACAAAAAGTTTGAACGAGATAAACGAAAACATTTCAAACAATAAACACTTGGTCTTAACGAACGCCTTAACTAAGTTGTTTCTGTTTTCGAATTCTTTTTGCCGGTCGCAAGACCATTCGAAAGAGGAATTTTAAAAGACAAGGATCTCAATTACGGACGCTTTGCCACAGTCTAGACTCACAAAGAATTCGAAAAGCTGTTTCTATTTACTTTACTAGTGGTTTCCTTTTTTTTATAAAAGTTCTTTTAAGGGTTTTGTTGTTTCTCTTTTTCCACAAAAGCTCTCTTTGGTAATGGAGCTGACAAGCATATAAGACGCTCTTTTTCCTTTTAAATACAACTTTTTTAGCTTCATTTACAGAGAATTCCTTCCAACGGAAAACTGTTCAATCTACATTCCTTTTTTTATATACTCTTTCGTTCTTCTGGTTTTACTATTGTTTGACGTGGTGTATTTGGAGGAATATAAGTAATGCGAAAAATTTCCGGAGCCAGATTTCCATGAAAAAACCGATTTTGACTAACTCTAAATTTACTTTTAAGAATATTTTAGATACATCTCATCGTACGCTAGCATGCACGTTCATATAAATGTGTATGCATCCCATTTTGACCGACCGCGAGTCTATATTTTGACCAATTTTTCCATGCCGTCTGTACGTACGTACGTATGTAACTCGCATATCTCAAAAACTATTCTTTGTAGAATCTTGAAACTTTATATTTAGGATTGCTGTAACATCTAGTTGCGCACCTCCCCAGTTGGTCCGAAGCGACAGGGTAGTTTATCTGCAGGGCCGCCCAAAAGATTTTAAATACATTATATTCTATAGGCAGATATAGAGGCATTCTATAGGCAGAAATTCATTAAAGTGTATTTTAGAGGTATTAGGCCACTTCAAGCGACTCCGAAGTGATGTATGTTGTTAAGGAATTTCTCCATCGAAAATAGTGTCTTTATCATTTGTAGTTCTGCTATAGGAACACTCAAAAGATTTCCAATATATTATGGTCATTGGCAGTTTTAGAGACATTCATCGGTTTCAAGCACAATACCGTTCTACCATATTGTTATGTGATGGTCTGACCACGGTCACGTGCCTCCCTCAAAAATTACGCCAAAAGTCGCCAAGCATGGCGGCCTTTTGGTGTACATGTGTATGTATTTAACTTTCATATCTCAAAAATTATTAGTCGTAGAATGATGAAATTTCATAAGATTGTTGTAGCATCTAGTTTTGCATCTCGAATTTTGGTTCCAATCTGCTGGAGAGTTAATTTACTGGACCACCCAAAAGAATGTCAATACATTAATGTCTACGGATATCTTCAATATATTACGTCTCTAGTCAGTCACTGTTTGGTCCGTGGCCAAAATCTCGCCATCCGTCATGAACCAAAATAAATTCGTATTTCGCATAACTCCAAAAACTCTTAACCGTATAATGTTGAAATTTTGTATTTAGAACTATTGTAATATCTAAGTGTGCATCTCTTTTTTGTGTGCAATCGAATTGGTAATTTATTTACAGGGTTACAGAAATGATTTGAAATTGATTAAGGTGTATGGATACATTCAATTCATTGAAATTCTGGTCAATTACTACTTTGGCTATCCCCAAAATCTCGCAAACTATCTCAAGCTTGTCAGCGTTTGGCAAAATATCGCCAGATTAAGTGTCAAAAGCAAATCTTTCAAATTGAACCCAGCTAAGCGATATCAGGAATATTTGGCCAGAAATCTCTAAACCTTAGTATTTTATCTCTTTCCAACAAAATAAGTTAAGATGAAGTGTGCCGAAAATATTTTTGATTTAATAGACGTGCAAACAAGTCATGTGTTGTCCATATCAGATTTTTCATAAAGTAGGAAAATATTACTTATCATAGTGTTTAACTAATAAACTTATAAATAATAAATAATAATTTCTCAACTGTAATTGTTTCAAAAGACATTATTGGTCGTAATCCCACAAACAAATGAACAATTCAAAAGTAATATTCTAAAGTTTTGTTGTAAGTTAGATATATTGATTAACAAACAAATTCCCAAAAAGAAACTTGTGTTAAAAAAATGAGATAAATAAAACTGTATAATAACACACATGAAAAGTCTACCTATATGATCGTTACGGCCAAAAAAACATTTCAGCCTTCTTCAGCAGTCAACATACAATGTCGCAGAATAGTGGGAACTAAAGAATTCTTTACTCACTATTCTGCTAAAATAAAATATTATTTTGTTGTAAGATCTGAGAAATCTGAATAATGAGAATATGTCTGTATAGTCTAAAGCGCATATTTACTAAATGTTTGAGTGTGAAAAGGGTTCAAAGACAAAATTCAAAAATATCGGATACCGAAGGAAATATTTATTTTATTTTTTTTCTGTGTATAGAGCTCAAGTCAAATTTAGGTGTTTTTTTTTATACTTTTTCTGGAACTAGAAATACATAAATGAGGTAACACCAAATTATAATATTTTTATTATCGATTAAATAGCATCTTCAAACATGGTTTCCTTAATTTCAGAAACGCAGTGCTTAAAAAACTTACACCCAAATTCCCTTGTATATTTTAATGCAATGTTTTTAAGTATGTATTTCTTTCCTACATGTTGAGAAATAACAGCTGCAATTTTGTTAGTACAATGCATAACATCCCAAACTTTCACCCTTTATTTTTTAATTATTAACATCTTACGATTACATAACCTTAATAAAACACAATTCGTATTCATAAGATGAAATAGCATTTAAATTTCTTTACTTAACAATATTTTATTTATATATTTTTTAATCCATTAATGCGTTAACATACACTAAAAACAAAACAAAAATCTAAGAAAAATATGTTTATTTTGCTAGATACATTTAACTTTGATTAATATGAAGATATTTAAAAATTCACATTGCACAGGGCCGAATATTTCAGAAACGGGGCGCTGAAACTTCCAAGACAATCTGAATTTTTAATACATTAACAGAATAATTAAATTACATTTAGCAAACCATGCCAGACACGTTCTTCATATTTGCGGAAGTTTTGCCCCCGTGGCACCCTGCCAGACAGAAAAGAGGAAAACGGGGAGAACATTTCAGATTGCAAGTTTTAATTAATTGCAGCTCACGAAAAATGCTTAATTTGAAATATCGCTCAACAGAATTTCGCCCCCATTCGTGTCATTGTTGGGGAAACTTAAATTTCATAAATCTTCGGCATCATTTAATTTTTGCTAAATATTGTGCGGAAAAGCGCGTATATCTACAATAAATACGAGGGCTTCGGGGGGGGTTTTTGGATAGTATGTTTTGGTAGTATGTTTTTGGATAATAATTTTTGTTTTGTTTAGGATATTTGATGCGCATGTGTGTGTATTGCGTATTCGCAAGAGCGGACTGCCTGACTCAGTGAAAATGACTGTTGAAATACTTCAAGATGAATAGGAACTAATAAAAAGGAATGAAAAGAAAAGGGAATTAATCAAGTCAAAAACATTGATTGTGAACACTTTCCGACAAAAAAGGTTTGTTTATATGCATTCTAAAATGTAGGACAAATAAATAATGCAAATATAACATAAAATATATCAATTTTAATATTTTAGAAATATAATAACCTTACAAAACCATTTCATTCTGGGACAAGCATTTCATTTCACACCGTGAATAAAAGAAAAATTGAGAAAGACCCCCTTAGATATTTATTCTTATGAACATTCTTAGAAAATCATTTTGTTCAGATTAAAGCATATTAAAATAAATGTTTAAAAAATATATTAAATTTCAACAACTGTTCAAAAACTTATTTAAAGTTTAATATTACTCTACAACATTAGACTGCTGATCTTACAAAGCTGTGCAATTCATTGGTTATTCGTTTAAAAATTCTGAAAATTTGACATATGTTATGTATTCGGCCTACTGATTTCAAACGTCAAAAAAATATGGCAAGGTCTCTAACGAATTTTTGGAACATATATTCTGTTTTAATATATGTGCAATCTACTCGGATAAATTTAGTAGATTCAATAACCGAAAACACATTCGCGGAATATATAAGATAACTTTTATTTTATTCCATTTATATTTTTTTTCATTAATGTTTTAGGTAAGTTAAAACAAAAGCTAATTTTTAGAGGGTTTTTTTTACTTCCTAATGTCATCGCAAAAAATTTCAGTTTGCAGATTTTAACGAAAAAAATCGATTTTGACTACCTATAATTTTACTTTAAGAATTTTTGCGAGACATCTTACCGTACACATTTGTGTATGTTCATATAAATGCATGTACAATCCATTTGACCAACCACAAGTCCGTTTTGAACAGTTTTTCCGTGACGTCTGTACATCCATCCGTACATATTTACAGCTTCTGAAAAAAACGTCCACTTGCTCCTTATTCGGCCGTCGTTCGTCGTATGTACAGCAAAGTTATATATACCATTCGCTTGAAAATGACGTAATATTTTAATTTACTATTAATTTAATTTGCAGAAGGGGCATTTTTCATGTTTAATTCTGCATCAACTTCGTTTTTGTCAATGGCAACACAATTTTGATTTTATTAAACGAAAGAAAACAAAGAAAACCTTCAAATTACCCTAAATATAAATTTTCACCAATTTTCTACGATAATTTTCGGCGATACTGCAAATTCTTTTTTGCGCGATTTTAAGGGACTTTCTGCAAATTGTAAAACGCTGTTTGTAGATTCCGAACTTTACGCTTTTCATTAATTTCGCCTGTGATAGTTAGAAGAAATAAATATTATTTACAGGGAAAACACTGTTTCTAGTCTTAAAGTTTTTTGTACTGAAAATATCAGGTGTAGAAATTAGAATATTTAATTAGTGGTCCAAATGAACCATGATTCTAAAACTCCCTTGGTCCGTGTACATGATTTAAAGAATGATGATAAAGACAAAATTCAAAACGACTGCTAACGATTTTGAAAATCTTTCTAACTTTGAAATTGTTATTGAGAATTTGAAGGTTCTCTTAGACAGGTGAAATGTTGCCAAGACTGAGAATCTGTTCTCTGCTCTTCCGACTACAAGCATGAATGTTATTCAGCTACGGTAGAACTTGAAGAATGGCTTCATGATTGAAAATTTATTTGTTTGCATTTCATGTAAAAAAAACGCAAGTACTTTTTTGCCGATTCAATATTATCACTGAGTTTGTTATTTCACTTTCTATCTATATAAATAAAGCAATGTGTAAACTGTCCGTTAGTTTGTCTGTCTGTCTGTCTGCACCTCGCGTAGCTCCAAAACGGGTGATCGTAGACCTACCAAATTTTGGACGAAAATTCTCCAAGACGGGTCTCGACACACCTCGAAGCGATTTTTTCGAAATTCAAATTAGAAAATGTTTTACTTTATGTTTTGTCCGATTTTTAGGGATTTTTCTTGCGTAATACATAATAACGCCAGTAATTGCACTCGCAAGAAAACGATATTTACATCATCGTATAGAGTAGAAAATTTTCTTTTAAAAACTGTTTGTTCGGACTGTGTAACATAATTTGCAGATTTTGGGGAATTTTTCAAATAAAATTAAATTTGACGCTGACTTTCGTAAAATATTTTTAAAACTGCTGCATCTTGAATTCTATCAGTCATAACTTTTTTATATTTCGGCAAAAGACGGAGCACACAATTCGCCCACTTTTAAAAGAAGAACGGAGGGAAAATATAAATTAGGAGAATTTTTACGAATTTTTAAGTAAAGAAGGATTTTCATTTCAGTAGCAGCTGCTTACAAATTTCGGTTTGATATCTTGCGGTTTGGTTGTCCTGGAAACAGTAACAATGATTAAAATTGCCAGTTGAAAAAAATAAATAAAAACGGGTCCCGCGCCATATCTCGAAGCGATTTTTTGCGAAATTCGAATTAAAACATCTGTTGTTTATTGCCTTAATGCGCCAAATACTACTGTTATTGTACAACTAAAAGTCAAACCCCGTTGTGAAGCAATTATAACGAGCGCTCTTCTGAAAACGTGAAAAAAGTTTCTCATTCCAAAGATTTCGTTTTGTGTACATAGTTATTCTTGTGTCCAAGCAGACGATTTATTTGCTTGGCTCGATTTCCTTTTATAAATACTGGATTTATTTGTGAGAAGAAAAATTAAACTGCATAATCTAAAAAAACAATTTTAAAGCCTTTATAAATAGCGCAGTCTTATCTCTTATCTCTTTTCTTTTTGTAAAGGGTTGCAAGAGAGGGTGACGTATTTTTAAAATAAAAAAAATGTCCATTTCATGTAGTGTCTGAGGTATTTAACGCTAAAACGTGAACCTAAAAGACAGCATGTCTGCGGAAATAAGACATTTTGAAAGTGAGTTCACTGCAAACGGTCCATTTTCGCTTTTTTGATACCGAATGACGCTGACATAGTTTTTTTTTTTTTTTTTTTGGTGTGTGTCATTATATTGCAATGATCTCAGGTTATTACATATATGACGCAAATTTTAAGTCAAGAGTGAAATAATTTTGCTTTTTCTAGATTCCACATCACTGGAATTAATTCGAATGACACATGTGAGGAAATTTTTCGTTTCCTACCGTGCGAAGAACGGGCACGCAGCTAGTATTTAATATTATCGTCTGCCATATGAAATATTTTTATGAGAATTTTGGCGGTGCTTTAATTTATAGTCATATGAATATTTAGACAGAAAAATGTGATATTGAATGCTTGTTGAATGCTTGATAAAGAATGGAGAAATCCATAAACTTGATGTTTCAGATATTAAAGAAGGTCAAATTTATACCTGGAATGTTCAGCAGGTTAGTTTTTCAGAACTAGGACGTTGTATACGAAGACATACATTTACTGCATCTAATTCTATACATGGATACTTTATTTGCGAGAAATAGTCGCTTTATAGGATCACCATCAAACTGTACAAACCTCCAATTTATTCGCTTCAAAATTTGTATACCGCTAACTTTTACTATTTTTTTGCAAAAGAAATCTAATTTCCGTTTATTTTACGCAACTTTCAAGAAATTGTCTCTTAATAGATTTATATATGGTGCCTTAACTCGCGATAATAACACATTTATTTAATATAAACTTCTAGACTTAAAAATTTCAAATTTTGCCATGTAATATTACTTTCGACATCTATTTCCATCGAAATTGGGTATGTCACTATTCATATTTTTTTAATATTAATTTAATAATCCATAACTCATATTAATATTTTATTAAAAATTATAATAATCGAAAATTATGTTTGGGTCGTTTAATTCTAATAGTACGGATAAAAATCTGGAGTAACTTCACTTGACTTTCCGAACACTTACGATTAAGATCATTAGCAAGCATTTAATAAACGCTAACGCACTTTCAAGAATTTCTCCCGATATGCCATAATGTAAAAGAAATCTTTGTCATAACCCTGTAGAAAAACTATACGTCCTATAGACATCAAAATCAATACCGATCTTACGATGGTGGTTTATAACATAAAAATCCAATTTGAACTCAATCGAATGCCCCGTTTAGGAGCTATCATGTTCACTCACACACACATACATACATACATCTCGTAAAAATAGCATAAATGAATTCAGAAGACCTCAAAACGTGTACATCCGCCAAAATCTCGAAGCCGAATTTTTTCATGATTACTATACTTTCCTTACATGGTACATGTTCGGAAAGTAAAAATCAGTTTCTTATTATCAATATTATATGAGGTATTAATTAAAGTATGAAAAAACATTTCAACATAGGGAAAGGGGATTTTGCAAGCTCATAACTCACTCATTTTCAGTTAAAATTTATTGAAAATTGGTATCTGGGATTAAACTGAGCTAATTTTTTTAAATATGAAGTAAAATCTAGGGATTACTATTTGGGGGGGAAAAGTTGGTGCGAATTTCAATATGTAGATGGCCCCTTGTGCAATTTTTATGCAAATTAAAGTGTACGTCAATAGTAAAAGACTGGTATATGTAACTTTGCTGTAGGACGAACGACGTCAGTACAAGTTTGCGTACAAGTTTATATAATCCCAAGTAAAATGTTAATTGATAGCACTTGATAACAAATATAATACGTAACCATGAAATTATAATTGAAAATCCAGAGGCTATAAATATTTTAAAACAGGGTCATCAAAGCCAAAAAGAAGTGGGGAAACAAGCCAGGTGAGATCACGTGGGCTTAAGCCTAACTTGATAAACCCATGCAATAAAGTATAGATGGAGTGGAGAAATGAAATGGGGTACTCCATTATCAAGTACCACCGTACTCACATTTCAATTTTTAAAAAAATAGCTAGGTTTCTGCAAGTTACCTGACAAAAGAAGTCGCTTTACGTAACCCGGGGGTACAACCATAGCTATAAGGGAAAAGCAGCATGGATACTAACTAAACATGAAGGTGGAAGCACAGACAAGACTAGAAATCGATGCCAACCGAGAAAATTAATCGACAAAAATAGAAACAGCTAGAGCCAAGGAGGAAAAAGTAGGAGAAAGAAAAATAGACAACCATGCCTAAACCATGTTAAAATGGAAGGGAAAAAAGTTTAAAAAATATATTAGCTATTTCGATAATAATTTAAATGAACTATCATTATTTAAATAATAAACAATACTGTAGAATAAACAAAATAAGGGAATAGGAAAAATGGGGATAGAATACATATACGTAAAAGCCATTATATGGATGTAATAAAATACTGATATGCATATATATATATATATATATATATATATATATATATATGTGTGTGTAACGGGCATATCTCAAAAACTATTAGTCGTAGATTATTAAAATATTTTATAGATAAGATTGTTGTGACATCTAGTTGTGCCCTTCGATTTTCTGTTCCAAACTTCTGGAGAGTTTAAGTACTTCACTATCCAAAAGAATTTCAATACATAATGTCTATAAACATCTTCAATATATTATATCTGTAGTCAGCCATTGTTTGGCCCATGCCTAAAATCTCGAAATTTTTCTTGCACCTTGGCGAGTTTTTCTGAAATATTTCAATTTAACACCAAAAATATTTACGTATTTCCCATAACTCTAAAACTTTTAACCGCAGAATGTTGAAATTTTCAGTGTTTCAATTACACGTTAAAATTCAATTCAAATGTTTGATGGCTTTTATTTTCTTAACACTTTCCAACGAAGTTGAAAAGTATTTATGATTTTGGTTTGTCTGTCTCTCCATTCGAACTCTTAACTGATGCTAATCCCCATCAACTATGTATGTTATTGACTATATGTACCTTATTAAAACTAGTGTATGTTGCATTTACATTTCTTTTAGAGGATCACCCCCAAAAATTCCAATACGCTACTATCTATGGGCAATCATTGTTCTAAGCGTTATTTAGAAATATTGGTGTACTTCAAACAAATCAAAATTAAAGTATTTTGTTAAGGATTACAAAATGATGCTCACCATCGAAAATAGTGTATGCAACATTGATGGTTATTTTTCTGGATTATTCACGAGAATTGCAGTGCATTACAGTTGAGAGACATTTATCCAATTCAAGTGCAAATTATATAAGCGATTATAGCTCTTCATTTTAAAGGATGCAAATAATATTAAAAAGTTCATTTACAAAGTCTTGAAAAATTACAGCAATAGTGATGAGGTTATACTCAAAATCTTGTCAAGCTTCCCAACGATACATTGCCACAAATCTATGCCAAATTTGGCGCAAAAAAGTACAGTTGTGCAGGAATGTGTTTTATAATAGATGCGTCTCGCATGATTTATCTTTCTTGGTTTTAAGCTGTAGTACAAACACGTATTAATACACATTTTGAAGAAATTTTTCTTTTATAATGATTACTTTATTCTAAATTTGAAGCAACTTTTTAATATTTTTTTCTGTACCAGTTTCCAATTTTCCATCGTTCGAAATTATCCAGTTTCGAAAGTAGGCTCATTATCAATAAAGATTATTTTTCCTTTAATTCTAATCAATGTTTTGATTATAACTTTTAAACTTTGGGAAGATTTTTATGCTCGAATTTAATTAGTTGTTAGCAATTACAAACCTTGTTAAATTTTTATCCAGTTTGAAGGATGATGAAAATTTTCCGCATTAAATAACTTCAAGAGACGTTTTTAATGTTCTCTCTTCATGAATAAAAAATAAAGCTTTTATATGGCAAGAAAATGATTTATACCAGTGACATTTTCTACTTTTTATTTCATTTTTCTTCACTATTTCTTTCTAATGTTTTCTGTTAATTTTTTTTTTAATTACGAATTGTTTCATCATCTTAGTAGTTAAAAAACGAAGTTTAATATTTTTTATCTAATCGTATTTTAAAGCATTTTCCTTTTTCTTATACGTTAAAAATAGCATACAAGGTGTTTTAGCCCATGGATTACATCCATTTAATATCGACAGTGGGATGTACACCTACATGACTTAAAGTCATACAGCAATATGGGGTGGCAATCTTTATCCTTATCCATAAGTTAATAATTACTTTAGAAAAAAGTGTTAAAATAATTGTCAACTTCCTAACCGTATTATTTTGAAAAATTCTATCGTTCACAAAAAAGTATTGGAATAATCAGAATCTTTTGAATGGTCCTGTAAAAGAACTATAAATGATACGTAAATTACTTACTGTGAAGAGCATTATTTTTTTAATCCTTAATAACACATATCCATTTTGCTTTGATTTTATATTCCTACGCTTTCAAGAATGACTGTTCTGCCCATAGAAAGCAATATGCTGGAATTCTTTTGAGTGCTCCTGTGAAAGAACTATAAATGCTAAATTCACAATTTTCAATAGGATTCTTGGTAGAATACATAGGAATAATTATATGTAAATTTTGTAGTAGTCGATGCCTATTTACGTCATTTAGAACACGGACGGGCAGACAGACAAACCGATATCATAGACATTTTTGAACTTTGTTTGAAAGAGTTAAAAAAAACTATTAGCGATAATAACCTTAGCTTTGACAAACGGAATATTAACCCTTTGAGGCACAACCCTTTCCCAATGCTGAAAAAAGGGCAGCCGTTGCCATCCCTCAACTTAACTACGAGCAAGATGGCGGACGATCTTGCTGGTAGTTAAGTCGAGCGGTGGCAACGGCTGCCCTTTTTTCAGCATTGAGCAATCTGTCCAGCTGTTCTTGCATTCTTCCATTTTTCAGCGGATGTCAGTGCTGTTAAAAATAATCGGGACAATTTTTTTACGGGAAATGACGTGCTAAAAAGTAAAGGATTCTCGTGGAGCTATGTCACCCGCAACTATTTTCATAGAAATCCAATCTATTCTTCGTGACTGGCAACAGTCAAAACGTCAGAGTTTGGGGTTCCCAGAGTGGGAACACTGCGCGTTAAAGGGTTAAAGTTACGGAGCAACGAAACTGAAATTCGAAAATACATCACCTATTTTTGTCAAAATCCCGTACTTACTAAAAGCAAGATCTTATTTGTCGCACTGTCAAGTTCAGTTCTTATCAGGTATTTAATAAAATACGTCTTAATCCTCGTCTAAGTGGACAATTCCTTTCCTAATTTTAAATCTAGTTCCAATTTGTCAGGAGTCTCTCCCGATCAATCTTATATCTCTCGCAGTATCCGACAAAAAGGGAGCAGTTTCTTTCATTGTCAATTTCAACAGTCTCCCTGACAAAGAGCAAATTGTCAAGGACGGATAAAAACAACTTGAAAGGAAATAAAATTAATAGTTTTCTTTGGTGAGAGTAGAAATTAGTTTTGTAAGAAGTATAATCAATCATTATTACATTACTGGCGTATTAGTCTTTTCATTTACGCGTTTGTTCGATTCGCTTAAAGGGGGGGGGGGGGGAGTTACAGAAATAAATTTTATATAATTTTTTTTTTCATACAATTTCTTGGATAATTATTTCCTCATATTTTCGTTTAGAAGTTGAGAATTTCTGAATTTTTTTTCTTAATAAATTTCTTTAATCTACTGTCGTCGGCTTATACAATAGAAAGGCAATACTATGTTGCTCGCGGGCAGATTTAAAAGAGAATTGATAGGACTCCTCCCCTCCCCCCTCTTGAGCACATTCAAACCCAACATTGAAACCAAGTTTAACCTCTCATCATTGAAAAAACGCAAACGAGAACACTCTCCTTCTTTGACAAATGTTCCTTCCCAGCCCAAGTCTTGGAATGCTCCGCTGTATTTTGCTGAACAAATTTAGTTCATTAAAATGGTGCTAAACAAATTCAGTTTATTTAAAATTGCCCATCAACTTAGTTTTAACTGCTTTTCCTGTTTGAAATTAGGTTTCTCTATCTTCAAATAGAGCATTGCGAAAGGTTTTTAGGTCAGTCGTGGCTACTAGGTTCGTAGTAGTGCTGTAAAAGTAACGACAAAATGAGTATCCGTATGTATTTGTTACTTAGATGTTCGCTATTCGTTACTAAGTATTCGTTACTCGTTACTTTCGTTACTACTAATAGAATCGGTAATAGGGTGTTATATGTGCCCCATAACAACACATCCGGGACAGTGTTGTTATGGGTATATGCCGCCCATACATAAACCCATAACAAAACCTAACCAAAAAGAATTTTTTTTAGCGAAGTTGTATAAAGTTGTATTTAGAGCTTATTTTCTCTGATTTACAGATTGTTTTTATACACTTTATGGTTTTATACAATGCTAAATTATCCGAATTACTGAGTACACATAGAAATCTTCCAAAGACATATGCCATTCTTTTTTTTCTCAACCCCCCCTTTTTTAAATTCTGAACGCTGGTTTAACCTGTTCACTCTTATCATAAAAAGTGTAAAGGAAAGCTTGTGACTCGTGTTTTTTTCTGGGAGCGGGTTCTCGAATACTGAGATCCAGGGATTGGGCCATATATATTAAATTCACAGGGCAGGGGATCTCAGTATGATATCAACTACTTTGCGTCTCTACAAGCATAATATCTTTATTATTTGTGAGTTCTTATTTCATATCAAAAACTTCTTTTGCTGGACGATTTTTCGAAGTAAATTAAAAATTACCATATTTTAAATTAAAATTGTTTAATTCAGTGAGAATTATCTATTTTTAAGATATTTCCAGTTCTATTTCTGCACTTTTGGGATGAAAGGGGTTAGCCCCTTCTGTGGGTGCATATATGAGAGCATTCTTTAAACAAAAATTATCACTCCTTTCATACAGAAAGAATGGTTGCACCGGACTATGCGTATTCCATGAGTTCATGGAATAAAATGTACCATAAAATAGGGCAGATGGCCCCCTAAACGCCGACATTTTAGAAACATACTGAACTTTATTGAATTATTTTAATACCAGTGGCTTACGCAGGAGTGGGCATAGAAATCCCGGGTAGCTCCCAATTTTTTATATATTTTTTAAACAATTACTTAAAAAATGTGTTTAGGTTTCCATGCTAAATATTTTTTTTAGTTCCAAATAATATTTTAAATAATAAAAATGTGTGAATTCGTTTACTTTATAAAAAAATATTTTTTTTAAAGGTGTATTTAAATAATTTGTTATTTATTACTCATATTTCGATTCTAGCTAAAAAAAAAAGAAAAAGTTAAGTTCGCAATCCTGCTTCGGAACCACCCTGAAAGAAAGAATTCTGATTGCACCACTATTTAGTACTAAAATGTTAGAAAGCCCGAAATTAGCACCCCTTACTAACATGCTTCTCTTATATGTATTGCTCCTCTACAATTATAAGAACACCCCCTTCCCCCCCCTGCAAAAAAAAGTTCAACTGCGCATAAGAACGCACTATACACCGGATCCTATCCCCCCATTGTACGACCCATATCAATAGAGCAGCAGATAGTATATCCATCTCCATAACTGTAACGAAACATACGGATTCTTCCAAACCTCATCAAAACGATACCATTCGGCTCGGCACAAACGAATTGCAACCAGAACATACTACTACTCAAATACCGAAACTGATTTTTCCCTTCAAACAGCGAGAATCCATAATACTTCCGGTATCTAGTAACGGAACGGAACATACTATTACTCAAATACCGAAATTCATTTTCTCCCTCCGGCAGTCTTGTATTCGAAGTTCGAACCTGGTCGATCCGAAATGCACACTCAAAAGTCATTTTCCCCCTTGAAACCGCGATCCGATATCCAGTAACAAACAGAAGATATTAGTACTCGATTACTGGAACCCGTTTCCCCCTAGTTCGCCTCGCCTGGAAGTCTGTATTCGAAGTTCGAAGCTGCTCGATCCGAAACATCTTCGGATCGAGTAACGAGTAACGATATCAACCGAAAAGTAACAATTCGTTACTTCGAGTCTGAGTGATTATCCGTATCTTAGTACCGAATACATGCGGTTTGCTTCAGCTCTAGTTCGTAGGAATGCACCTTATCAGGTAGATGAGTTTTGCTCACGAGTTTTGAATTGTAGATAAATATTGAAGAAAACAACGCACTCTCGATATATTCATAGATTTGCTTACATTTGAAAATATACATAGTATAAAATTAATTAAGAATTTTGTTAAATAGCACATATATAAAAATGTTATAGTGTGAACATTTGGTGAGGTACAAAATGTCCACCTTTCCTCAGCTGCAAAAAGTTCTGCCATCCACAAAAATAGGAAAGTAAGAACTTTTGAAAAAGTGAAAAGTTCTCACTTTTCTACCTGGTATCCTAAGTTTAGCGAGAGATCAACAACCTTAGTTTTACTGAAGCACCTTATCACATTCAAATGAAATTAGTTTAAATGAAGTGCATCAAAAATATACATAATTTATTGGGCGTGCGAAGAAGTCATGAGGTGTCTGCACCAGATATGTTTTTTTTTCAATTACCTACGAGTAGCAACTGATTTAATGTAATGGTAACTGCCGCATCAATTATTCTTTTGAAGAAAGAAACCCTCATTTATATTCTTTTATGGAAATGTTTGAATAATCAAACAAATGTTCGAAGCGAGATCGTCTCTCAAAAATCAAAATGCAGAAACTAACATTTATTGATTTGTGATGAAGGGGAAACCGATAAAAAATTGCTCAGGGAGAAAAAATAAAATAAATAAATAAAATGAATAAACGAGGAGGAAAAAATATTTATAAAGCATTAAAAAAGTGCTTTAAAAAATACCCAATATTTAAGTACTTAAGGAAAATTTTAAATGTTTCCCGCTCAATGGGCATTTTAATCAATTTAAAAGCAGAAAATGTTAGCTTATTGCTTATGAAAGAATAAAGTATTTTTTAAAATCAAGTTTTGCTTTTATTTTTTTCACATGACTTGAAATGTTACTTTTTTTCCTTCCATCTTAATCCGATGGAATGGAGCAATATAAAGATGCAAATTTCAGTATGAAATTTCAATTAACTGATTAGCTGGGGGACTGAGGAAAAAAAAAATATTCAATTTCAGGCTAATGGTTCTTAGAACTGAAAATAAGCTAAAATATTGTCATTATAGATATCGACAGCTAGAACACTAATTTATTTATCTAGTGTTTTTATATTTTAAAATTTTAAACTGCTTGTTCAATAAAGTTATCTGTTTTTCGTGCGAATTATGCTGTGTAAATCGGTACCACGCTTGCAAAATTGAGGAGGAATAACTAGAATAAAGATAAGTTGGTATTACATAACAATCGGGAATCATTAACGGTGTCTCCGTGTGCTGAGTAATTGTCACTTTCAAATAAAGTGTTGACGTGTTCGTTAAGATATTTACTTTTTTTCGAAAATATTGAATAAGTTAAATGAAGTCAGATTTCTAAACCATCAAGTGTTTTTTGCGAAATATAAATTAATTTTTCTTAAAGCTTGGAGGGATCCATAAGTTAAAAAACATTTTTCGGTTTGATTATTTGTTATACCAAAAGGAAAGACGTTTTCGACCTTTCACTGATATGTATTTTCAGCTCATCAGTACCTTACCTTCTCATCCCTAGCGTTTGTCAACGGGATGCTGATGCTTCTGTATCATAACAACTTTGCACTTATCAAAACAGGATGCTGAAATATGTAGTTATACAAATACGAATTGGGAAATGTTGCAGTGGTAAAATATTGGTTTATGCATATCTTACAGAGGAATCAGTATGTCGAGCTTATATCACATGTTAGTAGGACTAAGCTGTAAATCGATGCCTTGAAATATTGACTTTTTAACATTATGGTTTCTATTTATTAGTTTTCTTTTCAGCGATATATCGATTTGCGATATTCAAAATTGTTTTATTGCAAGACTAGACTTTTTTCTAATGTAACACCCCTATCGCGTGTCCCAAAAACAAGCGACGATTTGAAAAATCAATTTTTTTTTTTTTTAATCGGAAGGTGATAAACATGTTAGTTTTGCTGGGTTCTGCTTAGAAAACAGAGAATTCATTCTCATTGTATTTCAAAATTAGTTACAAAAGTCCCTTCTAGAGGTGCTTCTCAGTGAGAAAATGGGCTAAAAACGGAATGAAAATTCTGCAATGACGCTTAAAAATATAATGAACGGTGTTTCCAAAATTAGTTACCATTTTCGCTTGTTCAATCAGTGACAAGTATTGAGTCAAAAGCGCCATCTGTTGGCGAACTTCTACCTGATTTTGAAATTTAGCGAAACTCCGCTTCCTGTTTCTCAGCAGAACGCAGCAAACCCTACATTTCTATCTGCATACGTTTTTCTTCAACTGATTTTTCAAATTGTCTCACATCCTTGTACATACGGGGTAGCTGTAATTAAACTCCCCCTACAATCAGCATTCTTCAGCTGAAACAGATGAGCAGATTGCCATCCAATTTGGCGTATGGACTGTACTCGAGATGAGCTCAAGGAAGTTTTATAAAAAGTTTAGTTCAAAATATTTCCACTAAGGAGCATTTCACAAGGTGAAATCAGCTCAAAAAATTACCCAAATTAGTTAATAAATGCTCAAAAACTATTGAATAAATATTGTAATAGTTCGTACATTTCCAGTTATCCATTTCCATTTTTAATTCGGTGTTTTCTTTGTAAAGCGATACCTAAGTAAAGCGAAGTGGACATTTTTGAACTATTTTTTTAATTTTTTGGTCCGCATATCATGTATAGCCTATAACCAAATTGGATTGGTTGACAATTCGTTCACCTATTCCAGCTGTAGAACCCTATTTGTAGGGGAAATCAGCCTGCATGTATATGTATTACAAAGAAAGAACAAGTCATTCTTAAATAATCAAACCCATGTACTACATACATAGGTATGGTTGCAAGACGTGATAGTGATTTCTTCCCGCTCTGGGAACACCCAACTCTGACGTTCTGACTGTTGCCAGTCACGAAGAATAGATTTGATTTCTATAAAAATAGTTGCGGGTGACATGGATCCACGAGAATCCTTTACTTTTTAGCACGTCATTTCCCGTAAAAACAATGGTCACGATCATTTTTAACAGCACTGACATCTGCTGAAAAATGGAAGAATACGAGGCAAGACAAATCTTTCCAGCTGTTTTGCGAGACAAGACAAAGCTTTTTCAACTGTTTGCGAGACGAAACAGGCTTATTTCTCGTCTCGCCTTCTCCTCTACAAATATAACACCAAGCGCATCCATCTGCACGCGGACTAGGAATATCCATTAGGTGGGAGTACTTTCTGGGAGTCATTTTCACTACTGAGATACGATTATATATTTCATAATGTTCACATACTTGATTAAAATGCTTTATAAAAGAAATATTTTTTAACGAAAATCTGTGAGTGTCAAATCAAATATGATCCATTATTGCTTACGTTTCGTGTCATCACACTACCATTATCTCTAAAATTCATGGCCAAAAAAATCTGGAGTGATTCCACTCGACTGTCCGCACATTTGACACTTACCAAGGGTATAAAAAACTCGGCTGTTCGAGACTCGTCAGGGGCAGACCCCCCTGAACCTCCCTAATTTTTTAGTTTCATTATTACCATATTAAAACGATATGAATTGACTATGTCATTTTATCTCTCTTCTTTCGTGTATTTCGTCTGGCAACCCAAGGTTGAAATTTTTATGATTGTAACCTATTATAGAAAAATACATGCGATGCATATTCTACAGCTTACGAAATATTGTAACAATAGATTAAAGCTGTTGTGAACTAATAGTATTTAAGTATATTTAAAATTATGTCGCATTTTTATGTCACTTTTTTGGGATACATTTTTCGGACAATTTTCAATAAAGGGGGTGAGAGAGAAAATGGCATAGTCATTAATAAATTTCATTCAACAGAATCGGATGTAGCGTTCAGGCACTAGTTCACTTCAAATGATTTGAGTGTGTAGGCTGCAATGTATGAGAATACAATTTTGTAGCCCTCTAAAAACCTGCAGTGGATAAGACAGCTACCTATAATAGCCGTACCTAATTTGATGTCAATCGAATACATCGTTTAGACACTACCTCACTTTAAATGATTTGCACTCTTAGGCAGTAATACATAAAAATTACTTTCTGCAAGCCTGCGAACAAACTATCAGCTCTGCACTCAACAAAATCTATGCAAGTCATGAAACCCCATGACCTATAAAATGCATACCCCATTCGAGCTCAATCGAATGCACCCTATAATCACTTGCGCACGTTGAAGAATTTTCGCCCATTGGCTCATTTGTTGCAGAGTCAAAAAACTATCCTATGCACATCAAAATCTATGCATGTTGTGTAACGGTAACCTGTAATATACACACCCAATTTGGATTTCTTCGAATGTATCATTTAGATACTAGCTCGTTTTAAATTATTTGCTTCCATAGGCCGAAATGAATAAGAATTATTTTAGAACAAATCCCTTGAACAAACTATCAACTCTGCACGCACCAGATCCTATGACCTTTAAGCAGATCCTATGACCGTCACATTTTGTGTACATGTCCAATCTGCGAGAAATCGAATGCACCGTTTAGACTCTACAGCACTTTCAAGAATTCCCGTCCATTGGCCGTAATGTAAACGAAATCTTTTACATAACCCCCTAAAAAAAACTACAACTCCTATACACACCAAAATCAATACCGGTCTTGCGATGGTTTCTATAACATAAATACCAAATTTGAGCTCCCTGCTGAACAGGGCTAGGAAAAAGATTCCTTCTACATTATGGCCTACGGACGGAAATTCTTGAAAGTACGCTAGCATTTAAATTGTGTATTTGATTAACGCTAGCCTACTTTCAAGAATTTTAGTCCGTAGGCCATAATGTAGAAGGAATCTTTTTCGTAGCCCTGTAAAAAAAAAAAAAAAAAAAAAAAACCTATGTCCTAAACATACCGAAACCTATATCGGTCTTGCGACAGTGGTCCATAACATATATCAAAATTGAGCTCAATCGAAAACACCGTTTAGGAGCTATCGTGTTCACTCACATACACACACACACACACACACACATCTCGTAAAAATAGAAGATTAATTCTGAAGACCTCAAAACGTGTATATATACCAATATCTCGAAGTCTAATTTTTCTAATTACAATACTTTACTTTCAGGGTACATGTTCGGAAAGTAAAAATAAAATAAGAAAGTAATTTAACAGGAAGAAAACAATCAAATATGATCTTGGGTTGTGCCGGCACAGCCAGCTGTCGTCAAAAAAGGGTCTCTAGATCTGTGGCACGCGATGAACGTTTCGATCGTCCGCCATCTTGCTGCTAGTTAAGTCGATCGATGGCAACGGCTGCCCTTTTTTCAGCATTGGGCAATCTATCCAGCTGTTTTCGCATTCTTCCATTTTTCAGCAGATGTCAGTGCTTCTGAAAATAATAGTGACAATTTTTTGACGGGAAATGACGTGCTAAAAAGTAAAGGATTCTCGTGGAGCTATGTCACCCGCAACTATTTTTATAGAAATCAAATCTATTCTTCGTGACTGGCAACAGTCAAAACGTCAGAGTTTGGTGTTCCCAGAGCGGGAACACTGCGCGTTAAAGGGTTAAGGTTTTCGTATTACAGTAAGCGTAGATTGAAAATTTCAAAAAAATAAGATGTTAATATTCGAAGTACGTCATATATTGTTCGACATCATTTAAATGTTTTAATTGCACAACTTTAAACTGGAAAATAAATTAGCTCAAGTCCAGCAGTGACCCAGCTGGTTGAAGCTTGGTTCCCATAAGAATATCGAAAGTGAAGCAGCGCCGAACTGAGTCCGGGCTCGGGAGGGAGAAATCCTTTCTAGACTGGACTGTTGTGGGACCGTGTACGATAAAGGGAACTGATGCACGTACTCTTTGTCCTGCCTCCAATGGCTGTGCCAGGTACAGCCAGCTTCGTCAAAAAAGGGTATCTAGAACTGTGGCACACGATGAATGTTTCGATCGTCCGCCATCTTGCTGGTAGTTAAGTCGAGCGATGGCAACGACTGCCCTTTTATCAGCGTTGTGCAATCTAACCAGCTGTTCTCGCATTCTTCTATTTTTCAGCAGATGTCGGTGCTGTTAAAAATAATCAAGACTTTTTTTTTTTTTTTTTTTAACGGGAAATGACGTGCTAAAAAGTAAAGGATTCTGTTGGATCTATGTCATCCGCAACGATTTTTATAGAAATCAAATCTATTCTTCATGACTGGCAATAGTCAAAACGCCAGAGTTTGGTGCTCCCAGAGCGGGAACACTGCGCGTTAAAGGGTTAAATGCACTAGTGCTTGAACTCTGGATCAAATTGAGTTGGATGAAATGTAAATGCTTGGTAAATATCAAGTGTTCGGAAAGTCGAGTGGAATCATTCCAGATTTTTTAAAAATGCTATTGTTGTCAAACATGTTACATATGTTTTATGTGTATATTAAACAGCATTTAGTATGCCCTTTTTTTTTAATCTAAAAACACCGTCTGTACTAGCTCAATTTTCATCGCTACTTTCTTTTAAAAAGCACATTAGCTGATTTCTCTATAATCATTAATTTATTTATCATGCTTACTGGGATAAGCATTGATATATCTATAAATGCAATAAGTCGTTGAATAAAATGCAAATATATAATAATCAAATGCAAGAAAACAAGCATATTTTAATAGGCATAATATCCGAGACTTTATCAGAGCGCTAATCTTTTATTCATGTTTAATGGAACATAAATTATTAAAAATTATCAAAAAGCACACTAATTTGTCTTAAGTATTAAAAATGCATTTATTGTTATTTTCCTAGAATAAAACTATAAATGCTAATCATACCAGTATCTAAATCTCTTTTAAGTAGCGCGTAATTGCTTCAGAAAAAAAAAATTTTAAAGGTATTTATGAAAACCTTAATTAATGAAATATATTTTTCATTTGTTGTTTATGAATCAAAAACTTTTCTAATTAGAACGCTAAAGAGTTTTTAAAATATCATTTTTGTTATAGCTCTAGCAAAAGGAGAAGTTGTTAAGTATTGGTTTGGTAGTAAGAAAAAATGAACATACATTAAAATAAGCATCTTAAAACATAAATATTTTAAGAAAATAACAATTAATAAATACATTATGCAAACATAAAATGCTTCAAGTCCCTCTCCTTTCTTTTCAAGACTCTCGAAGGGGGGGGGGGTGTTAACCCTTTGAGGCGCAACCCTTTCCCAATGCTGAAAAAAGGGCAGCCGTTGCCATCGCTCGACTTAACTACCAGCAAGATGTCCGCGATCGTCCGCCATTTTGCTGGTAGTTAAGTCGAGCGATGGCAACGGCTGCCCTTTTTTCAACATTGGCAATTTATCCAACTGTTCTCGCATTCTTCCATTTTTCAGCAGATGTCAGTGCTGTTAAAAGTAATCGTGACAATTTTTTTTTTTTTTGACGGGAAATGACGTGCTAAAAAGTAAAGGATTCTCGTGAAGCTATGTCACCCGCAACTATTTTTATAGAAATCAAATCTTTCTTCGTGACTGGCAACAGTCAAAATGTCAGAGTTTGGTGTTCCCAGAGCGGGAACACTGCGCGTTAAAGGGTTAAAATGATTGTTGTAAATATAGAATGTAAAAGTAAAATGCATTCATCTCTTCTGTATTTCAAACAATTAACTCATAAGTTGAGACACTCGTAGTAATTTATTACTATCAGATATTTTACGAAATCTACAATTTTAAAAGTAATTAATAAAACTCCTGGTGGTCTCTATTTTTTATAGTGCGTGGGGGAAATTCTCGCGAAACTTTTCGTCCAGTTGGGCTTGAAGGGATAGTGAATTAAAAAACGGAGGGAGAGAACTATAGTTCGTCCATTAACTCGAATAAATAATGCGTCTGACAAAAACAACTTGGTATACCACTGCGACCTCATAAACCCGGAGATACTTTGGCAAGTAATTTCACTGTTAAAAAAAAATTATTATTTTTTTTAAAAAATGAAGCATCTGATAAAGATGCAGCCCCCAAGATGACTCAACTTTATCTTGTGTTAAATTGAAAAAGGAAGGGGACGGGATACGGGATAATTTTTCGATACTTGGAGGATTGTGGGGGGGGGGGGAGAAACTGACTCATCAAGAGACATGGAGGGATCATATTTTATTATTTTTAGAGCCATTAATAGACTCATTACACAGAAATTGAATAAAACAATTCATGATTTTAATATCTCTATAATTACGGGATAAACGCAATTCATGTCGTGTTAAGAGCGATGTGATAACAGTGTTTCCAAAGAAGAAGAATGAAGTGTAATTTATAAATAGACTCGAAGAGTAATTTATTTTCTTAAGTGAATGAAAAAATGTTTTTTTTTCCCCTAGAAACCTATGAAAACTTTCCCAGAAAAGGTTATTATAGTATTGAAATAATACTCGAATATGTGCAACATGAATGATGAATATTATGCTTATGAATGTTCAATATTATTATAAAATGTTAAAAACGAACAGTATATTCACTCACTTCTTTCAGATTCTTTTTCCTCGAAGAAGCCATCTTAGCTTTCAATTGAATATGTGGAGAGGATTCCCTAAATCAAAGCTTTCAAAATAATGAAATACGAATCTTAAATCACAAATCAAATTAAATTAACAAAATGGTAAAACTTTTTCTCCGTTTCACAAATTTCACACTGCATAACGTTTTTAACATTTTACAAGGTTGAAAAGTGTTTATTATTTCGGTTTGTCCGTCCGTGCTCTAGTAGTCGTAATAATATAGTTGTAAGTATGCATCGATTACTACGAAATTTATTTATGTTTATGTTATTTCTACGTACGCTACAATGTGACCTATTGAAAATGATGTATGTAGCATTTACAAATGTTTTACAGGGGTACTCAGAAGAATTTCAATACATTACGTTCTATGGGTAGTCATTTTGTAATGCGGAATTTAGAAATATTTGGGTATTTCAAACGAAACTGTATTGATATATTCTATTAAGGATTACAACATAAATCTATCCATCAAAAACAGTGCATCTATCATTTATAGTTCTTCTACAGGAGCACTCAAAAAAAAAAAATCCAAAACATTACTGTCAATGGCAGTTTTACAGACATTCACCCATTTCAAGCACAATATTATCCTACTTTATGATTAGCTAATGGTCCAAACTGTCTCTCCCTAAAAAATTAAGCCAAATGTCACCGAGTTTGGCGACTTTTAAAGTCAAATTGTCAAATATGATACGAAAAAAAATGTTTCGAAAAATAAGCCCCAGCTTGGCAATATTTCGATTTTTGTGCGGGAATTTAAAAAAATTCTATTCTGGTTGATAACATTAAGGTATGAAAATTTCAATGGGGATATTGAAAATCCGTTACTCGCCCTCTAATTAACCGGTTTACACGTCCTTTTTGGGGGCCAAACTTGGTGATAAATCATCAAAAATTGCAAACCTTGGCGACTTTCAACATTTTATACCCCCTCCGCACTATCTGCCACTTTTAGGTATTTCTCTCCATAGGCCGTAATGTATAAGAAATATTAGCCCTGTAAAAAACGTATAAGTTCTATACACACCAAAATCAACGACGGTGGTCTATAATATCTATACCAAATTTGAGCTCAATCGAATACAACGTATATCAATCGAATACCGTGTTGCAAAATGCAACGAAAATGTGTTCACAAATTATGTTGGCAGAAAATACCGGAGTGAACAAAATAGCGCTGTACTTCTAACAATGCATACACAAAAACCGAAATTAACAGTTCAGTGACGTCAAATGGAGCAAGCATATCCGTCTTTTACCAACGTATGTCATGTGGTACAAGCCTAAACGAAATGGAATAGCTAAATTACAAAATAATGATAACGCATGCGTGAAAATGAAACATAAATCTTTCCACAGCTTTAAAATACCGAATTTACTACTTGGCGCTCTTATCACGCATCTAAAAAATGTCGCCAAGCAGTGGACTAAAGCACACTTTAGCCAGATGCTGTACCACAATGGAAGCAGCAAATTCGATTTTAGAAATAAAAAAGAGTAAAATTATAAAATAAATTTTATTTTCTAAACATAATTTTTATAGCTGTGATAGCTATCTCAAGTAACAAATTTTTTTCTTTCTTTTTCTCATTTTTTTTCAAATATGATTATAAATTTATGTATTATTTTTCATAAATAATAAAATTTCAAATTTAAATAGATTTCGATGTGTATAATTTCAAACACAAGATTTATTTAGATCAATTTCTCTATTACTCTATTTTAAAGATTATATTTTCTTTGCAATCAAGGTAGTTCTACTCTGACTCGGTGCTATTCCAACCACACTTTTCTGCCTTTCTTTTAAAATTTTCCATCACTTCCTTTTGTTTCTCCGATTTCTTCTCTGCCCTGTCTGCATATAAACATCTTCCGTTAAAAACTTTATTGTTGAGATATTTCACCGCTTCTTTTGCGCTAACTGGATCTTTGAAACAGGCGAATCCGAAGCCTCTGGAGTTACCTTCGTCGTCCAGCATCACTTTGGCGCTGACGATCTCGCCAAACTTTTCGCACATCTCGATCAGGTCTTTGTCCGAAACATCGGGACCGAAATTTTTTATGTACACATTCTGGAAGGGGATGGTGTGCTTTGCGCGCGTTCCTTTCTTGGCAAAGACTTGGTGACGTGGACAATTTAGCCGCAAATCATTTTCTGGTTCAGGTACTTGATAGCTTCCTTTGCGGATTCTTCATCTTCGTACTGAACAAAGGCAAACCCTTTGGAAGTTCCGTCTTCATTCTTCTCCAATTTTAAGGATAATATAGTTCCATAATTGGCAAATATGTCGTGAAGTGATTTTTCGTCTATGCTGAAGTTCAAGTTTTTCACGAAGACATTCGCATTAGGCGGTAACATTTTTTTTAATGTTTTTGTGAGCCCACATCAGCCGTATGGTGCGGCCTTTCAGAGACGTATAATTTAAAGTGTTTATAGCAGTTTGTGCCTCTGAATTGGAAGCGAAATGGACAAAGCCGTAACCCAAGCAACGTCCAGATTTCTTGTCTCTGCAAATACGAATGTTATAGTCCGGGAGCCAGCGACAGATTTTGGTCAGTTATTTCTTCCCGGCCGATAATTCGTGAGATGATTAAGATAGTTGTGTGTTGAAGCCTGGTGATCGTCAGCTGCCGCACCATGGGTGGGTTGGGCGGCGGCCGCCTTCCAGACACGTAAAAAAAAAATAAAAAATTCAGTCATTTCCTCCCGGTTGAAAATTTCTGAAATAATAGTTGGCATAGTACTTGTTTGAAAAAAAACCGTCAGCTGGCCAAGCGGCGGTGGATTATACGTCAGCTGCTCATACGAACATGTAAAAAAAAATTTTTTTTCAATGATTTCCTCCCGGTTGAAAATTTGACAGATGTTAGTTTACATTCTACTTTAAATAAAAAAAACAAGTCAGCTGGCTGTATGCCGGTGGAAAACCCGTCAGCTGGCACAGTGAAAGTGTGACGCGGAAAGGTAGTGTGGCCGCCGCTAGCCTATTTCAATGCACCAGCTGACGGGTTTCCCCCGGCATACGGCCAGCTGAATTTTTTTTATTATGGCAAGAATTATGTCAACTATTATTTGACAAATTTTCAACCGGGAGGAAATAACGCACTTTATTTTATTGGACACAACGCGCCCTGCAGGTGAGTTGCAAACATAATCAGGAAATAATCAAGCGACCGAATAACAAAATATCTCCAATTCCAAAATATTAATTTTTACATTCCCAAAACGATCAAATTATGCTATTCTGAAAACATGAAAAATTTTCGCATTCGAAAGATTTCATTTTGTATACATAGCCATTCTTATATACAGGCAGACGATTTCTTTGCTTGGCTCGAAGTCCGCTTATAAATCCTCGATTTATTTTTGAGAAGAAAAATTAAACTGTGTAATCTAGAAAAGCAATTTAAAAGGAAGGAATCACAATTTTTCCTTCAAAGCCGGATATAACGTCAATATAACGTCCTTTTCCGCTTGCAGAGCCGAATTTTGTCACACAAATGATAAACTTTTTTGACTCTGAGAAATAAAATGGAGCTGAAAATGCCAAAAAATCGCTTAAAAATGAGGAAACCGGTGGTTTTCTTGTTTTTAAAGTAGCACAGATTGTTTCTTTTTTATATTTCTATACATAATTATGAAAAATAGTAGGATTATTGAGGATATCAGCGCGTTGTGTCCAATAAAATAAAGTGTGTTATTTCCTCCCGGTTGAAAATTTGTCAAATAATAGTTGACATAATTCTTGCCATAATAAAAAAATTCAGCTGGCCGTATGCCGGGGAAAAACCCGTCAGCTGGTGCATTGAAATAGGCTAGCGGCGGCCACACTACCTTTCCGCGTCACACTTTCACTGTGCCAGCTGACGGGTTTTCCACCGGCATACAGCCAGCTGACTTGTTTTTTTATTTAAAGTAGAATGTAAACTAACATCTGTCAAATTTTCAACCGGGAGGAAATCATTGAAAAAAAAATTTTTTTTTACATGTTCGTATGAGCAGCTGACGTATAATCCACCGCCGCTTGGCCAGCTGACGGTTTTTTTTCAAACAAGTACTATGCCAACTATTATTTCAGAAATTTTCAACCGGGAGGAAATGACTGAATTTTTTATTTTTTTTTACGTGTCTGGAAGGCGGCCGCCGCCCAACCCACCCATGGTGCGGCAGCTGACGATCACCAGGCTTCAACACACAACTGTCTTAATCATCTGAGAAATTATGGGCTGAGAGGATTTTGGTCCCAAAAATCTGTCGCTGGCTCCCGGACTATTAAGTAGGTTTCCAACGGGTGCAAACTTCCTATAGAGAAAAGCCTCTGTGCACTCTGAATCTAAATTCCCAACGTAGAGGGCCGCCATGTTTTATTAAATTTATCGATTATACAAAGATTTATACAATGTGCAAGGTTTTTAGTTAAAATACAAACAATTTTACTACAAATCATGACATCTGAATAAAAATTTGAACGTTCATAACAGCTCGAAATAGTTGAAGTTAACATTTAATATTGTTTGATGAATTCCACGTGACGTAATGATAATTTTCAGTGTCTCAGCTAATTAAAATGAGAGTCCTATTTACCGTGTATCGGAATTTTAGAATTTCCGAAAATATTTCGCTTGTGACATAATTTTAATGACCAGATGAACCCTGTTAGTCTAGTCTTTAATATCGCAGTTCCTAATGCAATTGAAACTTCTGATATCGAAATGATGCTGACTTCACATGAGATTTGAAAACTATGCACTGAAAAGACCAGGAACAACCTTTACCATATAAAAAATTTTAGTATTGTATCTGATAATACACTTCATCTGTGTGACGTCATTTTTTTAGGTACTTGCGTATTATCCAGGTGGTCTGCCAAGACGAGCGATTTTTTGCTGAGATAAATGCCGGACCCATGAAATTACTAATGGTTTGGAATACGATTGGCAACAGTTTGCCAGCACATTTGACGAAAAAATAGTTTGGCGAGAATAGCCGCCGGGATAATACGTAAGTACCTTTTCTTCTGACACGTGACCGCTGATTCACCAATTAACGCACAATGCAGATCCCCCACAGTCAAGTCTAAACTTGATCCCTGCGCGTTGCACGTTATCAAGACTAAAAATTCGAAAATTTTTAGTGGACGAATTTCTCCCCATATTAAAAGTACAGATTTCTAAAAATCTACCCAAGCAGAGCTTCAAACGAAAAAAATTATCTTACGAGTGTAAGCAAATCATACGTGGTTTATAATCTTTTTGGTTAGAGCCATCTAACTAGTTTTGGAGCTTACGTATTATCCCGGCGGTCATTCCCGCCAAACTATTTTTTTTGTCAAATGTTCTCGCAAATTGCTGTCTATCATATTCGAGAACATCAATGATTTCATGTGTCTGGTATTTATCTTGGTGTAAAACCACCGGGATAATACGTAAGTACCCTAGTTTTTTTCACCCAAATCCGTCCTTTGAAATCGTATGCTATTCCTAAAACTGTTAAAGCCTGGATAACAGAAAACACCACACTAAAGATATCACATAAAGGGCCACATTCATGTACCAACCGATCGTACGACAAATCGTGAAAGCTATTAGTGGTGGGGGGATTTTCGTCACCGGAGCAGTGGATATTTAGCCATAAATCTCAATTTGTGGCTAAAGTGGGAATGTTTTGGGTCAAGGGGTCAGATCGGATGTTTGACGATTTTGCGTTCGACCAGTCGGACACTTCAAAGGCACCCGCTCTAAAAGGTTGCTAGTTTAGCCAGATATAGCAATTCATCGACTTAGTGGCGATTTTTTTTTTTTTTAACGTGGCCTATTTTGTCAGTAGTTGTACAATAATTGATCAAATTAATTTTAAATCAAAGGCAAATCCGCTTGTAGGGAGGGGGAGGCACCCCCTCTGAAAAAATGTCTGGATTGCACTCTTATTAAATGTATGGACGCCCGTATTATTACTTTTGGTAAAAAGCGGGAACTTACCTTGGTCTTTCATTTCTGTAATTAATAGAGTTCGTTATGTTGTAAAAAATATTCACTACACCGACGACTTAACGAGAGGGTTCTTTGAGTCTCTACCCCACCTTTTATGGGTATCCACTATTAAATGTACCCACACAAATACATGCATACATATAATTTTAAAAAATGCTGGAATATAAATCTTAAGTTTTATTTCATATAAATGAGTAATTATTATAAATAGTTCACTGGATAAAATAAAAAAATAAAACATTAAATCTTTGTTTCTTGGGATGTCTTACAGAATCATTTACGATTCGGTGGCTAAAGGTGCAATTATATAATTATTTATTCTATTTATTTAAGAGTATACTATGCTTTTTCATCACTGTGTGGTTTTATTATCTTATTTTTTAAAGTTTATAAAATAATGTAACTTAAAAGCAGACTTTCAAATTATATGCAGCAAGCATTAAAATTTATTGCCTATACTAATGTTAATCGGTAAATGTAGAATAAAAAACTAATCGGAAAAAAATTGTACGTGAATATTCTTATAAATAAATAAATTGTAAGGACTGAAAGTTTCTCTTCAGGATTTTGTGTGCAATAAAATAAATTTTTCTATGCTGTTCACTGCTATTCATAAAATGTTAAGTTAAAATGATGCCATAATTTTACTTATGTATCTGTATATAATATGCATTTACAAAAGAAAAAAAAAAAAAAAGCCTTTCCAATTACCGAACAGTTTGAGTAGAATGTTTGCGTTCTTAATTTTTTAATTTATCTTTATATGAAAGTGCACAGTTTTACAGCTCTCCAATTTGGAAGAAATAGAGATCCACACATGTCACAAATAATATTCAAGTTTTGGTGATCTACCTGTTGAGGATCACCAAATCATTAGATCAAATAAAGAACTTACATAGTGACTTCAAATTTACTGGATCAGCGTGAAATGTATACAGTGTATTTTCCTCCCCCACCCCCAATTTAGCTTTCTTATTCTAGCAATTAATATTCGGTCAATATCCCTTTAGATTAAAAAAGTATGGTAAATTTAGATTAAGGAAGTCTTAGATTTTTAAGAAAGATAAAGCTAAAGTCAGTTTTGCAGATATATCCAAAATAAATTTTTGTTTGCTTTTGCCAGAAATCTTAGTGTGGCTGAAAGTCTTTCATGAGGAGAAATTGCTTTTCTCATCAGGGTGTTGCTCCTTTTAATAATGGGCGCAACAAGTTTCAAGAGCTCCATATATGTCTCCTCGTTCATTCGCAGATAATTGTGAAAATCTTCTGGCGAAAATCGTAAATTTTCTAATAATTTTATATGGGATAAATTCTCTCTTTCTTTTAGCCATTTTTTTTCTAGCTTTTCGCTTTTTCTCGCTATTTTTTTCAGAAAGCACGATGCCAACTAACGCAATCGCTGTATCCATCGCCATTCCGTGCCAAGTCTGAACGCAAACTGTGAAATGTTTGATCGTGTGGGCAAATGATGAAGGCGTGGAAAGTCAGTTATTTATTGCTATCCCGGTGATAAAAAACTCCCACCCCGGTCATAAAAATTGCCCGTAACTAATTGTTTGACAGACGAATTGGTATGTGAATGGTGGCTTTAACTGATCGAGACGACAGCCCCCTGGCTAAAGGTTTCAATACCAACCAACCTCCATCACATAACTGTGACTTGAGCTAATTGCTTGAAAACCCAACGTGAATCACTGAGCGTCATTTCCTGTAGAGAGTTCTTTCATCCCCATTTCCCTATTTTGAAATTTTGATTTAATTCCATGTTTTCCCCATTTACATATTTTGGAACAAACTATTAATCCAAGAAGCATACAAATTTTCTTTTAGTATAATAATACATTGTATACTGTATTTTGTATACAAATATCCTTTTTTTTTCTTTTTGTATACTGAATAACATTTTCGGCTTTGTTTGGGGTAACAACGACGTTTTAAAAGTAGTCTTTTAACGTCGCCAATCTATCTAAATAAAACGAACTGTAAAATGTCAGTTAGTTAGTTAGTTTGCCTGTGTCTCGCGTAGCTCCCGGCGCATAGACGGGTGATCGTAGATCTACCAAATTTTGTATGGAAATTCTCCACGACGGGACCCGACACATCTCGAAGCGATTTTTTTCGAAATTCAAATTATTTCAGGAGATATCGATAAAAAACGTGTCGAAAAAGGCTAATTTTTACTGTCTGTCAATTCGCAATTGTAACCCCCGCAGTGGAAAAGGTGAAGATTAAGCATATCTAGGTTGCCTTATTTGGCAAGTTTATTAAATGATTCAGACTCTTGAAGTAAAAATAAAAGAATAACGAATTTTTTTGTTTAGATTATTTGTAAGGTTATTCTTTAATTATGTGCAACTTTTTTATTTGGAGAAAAATAAAATTGTTGATATGCGATTTTGAGAAGATGATTCTAGCGCTTGGCGCAATTTAATGTGAGTGTATTTTTAATCTATGTATATATAAATACGCTAAGGAAAACATTTGTGGTCCTTTTGCAGAACATTGCGCCAACGAAAGACGGTGAAATTCGGCACAGTTAAAGCTCGTATGGAGGTGGTTGTGCGAATGTTAAAATTTTTGTGTAATACGATAATGCACCGTAAAAAATTCGAGAAGTAATTTAGCTTGCAGTATTTCACTCCGAGACGAGCGATGGTTCCATTGTTGAGTCAATTTTGAAATAAGACTCAACAAATTGAAATATATAAGTTTCAACAGTACCATACTGTTACGAAAATCGTCAAGTGGGTGTATTTTGAAACAGTCCAATCAGCACAGTAAACGAAAATAACACTTTATTCACGGCTCGCAGCTCAATAGCTCAAAATAATACAAGAAACTTTAAAATGCGCTAACAAAATTCATAAATAAGCACGACAATAATACTATTCATTTCACATAATCAACCGTGCGCTTCAAAGTCTACCACTCAACTGAACTCCCCGGAGAGAAATCCTAGCGCTTTTATAAAGATGATGACGACACCAGAATTGCCGAGGACTTTCTGGAACAATCTTATCAATTTGAAATATGGTCTCGAGACATGAATTTTCTAGAAGCCACCATTTGTCGCCAAGGTCGCCAAATACGTCGCCAAGACTACAGGGTTACCATTATCGGAGAACTCCGCTATTATGCCTGAAAAACTAGCTTCACGGCGGCGCATGCAATACGGGAGCAAATTAAGTTATTTCGCAACAATACTGATATACTATTAGAACAAAATTTGCAAAAAGTTAAATTATTCCTCAGTTTGGTGAAACGCTGAAACGCCAATGACTGAAATGTGCTATACCCTGTGCTTGGCGACTTTTTTTAGATTGATAAGTGCACGAAGAGTTGCAATAATAACTATGCAGTAGAGTTCTTGAATTCGTAGACTATGGGGGTGTCGTTTTATTTATTTATTTATTTATTTATTTTTAGCACTAGGGTGCTATTTCGCTTAGTACGAGAATTTTGTGTACGCGATCTTGGCAACAAGTGGCACAAGATATGAACTGTCACGGTGAAGATATTTTCAAATGTGTTTGCCAGATGACGTGGAGGGGGGGGGGGCGTTAATAAAATGTTGAAAGTTGCACAAGATTTGCAATTTTTGAAAACTGATCGCTAAATTGGGTGCCAAAACGCGACAATTTATTATAAATATATTTCTAGTATAGTTAGAAAACGCCTGGCGAATATTGTAAAATAGTTTTAGTAGGCGATTTTAATTCCGAAGAAGTGTTTTATAGAACAGAGAATACAAATATGGTACACTCATACATTATGATACACTTTCCAAATGGTATTTATAAAGGTGAAGTATAGTTTGATTTTTCCTCGCGAAAATTGTTAAACAGTTTTGGTAGGCGATTTTAATACAGATTTCTATTCCGAAGAAGTGTTTTATGGAACAAGGAAGGAAAACACGGTACACTCATGGATTTTGATGCCCGTTCCAAACAGTATTTAAAATGTCTACGCGATATAGTTTGAATATGCCTGTAGTTCAAATACGTATGGCGAAGATTGTAAAACAGCTTTAGTAGGCAATTTTAAGATAGATTTTGATTCCAAAGATGTGTTTTATGGTACAAGAAAGAGTTGATTCTTAATTTAACGCCCCCACTCTCGCCAACCTAAAAAAATCCCCGCACTTTGGCGAGTTTTGCAGTCATGGGTCTCTAAGGAGTTATCCACGAGTTTCAACGCTCCCAAAACAACTAGATGAAATCTAAAGTGAACAAATTAGCGATAAACGTACTAGTTTAGGAATTTGAAGACGCTTAATTATTAAAACTACATTAATTGGCAATCCAAAATAAATAAAAATGTAACGGATTACTGTACTTACATGTTGTTCCAAATCGCCATTTTAATTCTAAATTACAGTTGCAACATAAATACAAAAAATTGTCATGGTAACTGCATATGTTTAATTATGGCGAGAGTCGGGGCGTTAAAGAAGAAATCAACCCAAAAAAGACAAACATGGCACACTCATGGATTATGATGCACATTCGAAACAATATTTAAAACGAAGAAGTATAGTTCGAATACACTTGGCGAAGATTGCAAAATAATTTTAGTGGATTATTTTTAAATTTCGATTCCAAAGATGGGTTTTATGGAACACGGAAGAAAAATACGGCACACTCATGAATAATGATACGTTCCAACTTGATGGAATAAAGAAAAAAAATAGGGACGACGCATAAATTATGATACGATTTTATTATATAGCACTTTAGTGCGTATTTGAAATCTGAAATGTTTCAGATTTTCTTCCTTTTTTTTCAGTTAGCCGGAAGCAAGTGAAAATTGCAGAATAATTTTGACCAGAGCCAAATGCTTACAAACCTAAAGGGATTTTCCCGAGCACAGTTGTTTCGCCCTTTCCATATTTTGGAAGTTTAATTTTAATTTCGTATTTTAATTTAATTACACACGTTTCCTACCACATTATGCAACCAATAGCCATACACATTTCCTTTTAGCATATTGATATTTTTGTATATATTGAATTCTGCATATAAACACTATTTTGTATACGGATTAAAATTTCCGACTTTGTCTTGGGGAACGACAATGTTTCAGAAGTAGCCTTTAAACGTTTCCCAGAAAAAACAGTTCGAGGGATTTGCACCTGGCTAACCGAAAAATACCGTAGTTTTCCACCACGTAAGTTAGTATTGAAAGTTAATTGCATCGTTAGACTATTCGGAAACTTAAATACAAAGGAAGAATTAGTCAATGGAACGAGAATGCGCATTACGTTTATATATCTAATGCTTTTGATTGCGAAGTTTGAAATGGAAATTCAAACAATAAACGCATTTTAATGCTACTTATAAAATATTCTGGTACTATTTTACCATATCCTTTCGCAATTTCCAAATATACCTCCAATTTCGATGACAGTAAATAAATCTCAAGCACAATCATTCGAAAAAAGTGCAAATTTATTGAGGCAGCAAGTTTTTATACATGATCAGTGGTAGGTCTCAGCAAGTAGAGTTCAATCATTCGATGGTTTAAGATTTTATAACTCCGAACATAATGGGCCTTTAGCCGAGGCGGCTCCGGGCTGAATTTTCGGAGGGAGCCACTAGACTTTTTAGAGTAGCCTAAGTAGGGAAGAAAGGAGAGTTCACACCATGCGGTGCCATGTTAATTCTGCGGTGCTGCCTGGATGAGTGCGTTCCCTATGCTGAGCGGGGAAGGGAGGCGTGGTCGGACCGGATGTGGGGAGAGGATGTTCGAAGGGTTGATAAGAATTTTTTTCCTTTTTTTCAGATAAGGGGACTTGGAAAAAATTTTTCAAATTTGAACGCGCAACCTACAAAAGAATTCATAGGCTAACGATTGTTGGCTTAAACCATTAGGCCGAGAATCCTTCAGGTATAAGATTGTAGGTGTATTGTGTTATACTTTAGTTTTGAAAATGAATTGGTACTTTGATTAATTTTTCGAAGTTTATTTTTTTATTTATTTAGTTTTCTTTACCATTTAGTAATAGAACCAATGCAAATTGAATAAATGCTGCTTAATACATACTTCTAATGTTTAACTAATTTTTGTATACTGATTATAGCATATATTTAATAAGTAACAGTTTACTAGAATATTAAAGTAGGGTTTAGGATACCCATACATTTTCTAAAAATTTCTTGTACTGTTAGGGAAGTGAGAAAATTATACCATAGAACGATTTTAGTACCTATAGTTTTTACAAATAATGATTTAGATAGTGTATGAACTTTTTTATCTAAACATTTTTTTTTCTTAAGAGATTTTTACCCAAGTTTTAATTTTAAGTTAAATAATGTTACAACAAATATTTTTTTAATCAAGAATTAATTTATTTTTTAACCAACAGTTTTAATTTTAAGTTAAATAATTTTACAACAAATATTTTTTTAATCAAGAGTTAATTAATTTTTATTTTATTTTTTTAACCATGAGTTTTAATTTTAAGTGAAATAATTTTACAACAAATATTTTTCTAAATTTATTTTTTAACCAAGTTTTAATTTTAAGTTACTAATTAATTTTACAACAAATATTTTTTACCAAGTTTTAATTTTAAGTTATATAATTTTACAACAAATATTTTTTTAATCAAATGTTTTTAATTTATCAAGAAAAAATTTTAATCAAGTGTTTTTAATTTATCAAGAAAAAAAAATTTTAATCAAGAGTTTTAATTTTTTGTATACCGTATTTTTGTTAAGTAGCCGTTTAACATTAAAGTAGGATTTAGGATACCCATACATTTTCTACAAATTTAATCTACTGTTAGGGAAGTGAGAAAATTATACCATAGAAAGATTTTTACAAATAATGATATAGTCTTATTTTCTATTGCGAGAAAATCACTTTAGCCATATATCCCCCAAAACTCAAGTTTTTGTAGACGAAATGCATGAATACGCGTTAGATCCCCTTAGAAAGTCCTCCTACCTAGGCACCCCTCATCCTAGGCAGATACCCCGCGTGCAGGTTTGCCTTAAAACACAAACAAATAAACAAAGTACTTATCTAAACATTTTTGATAAATTTTAGGCAGCGATTATACTAGTTTATATTTTCTATAGATCAATTAGAGGGAAAAATTGCACTTTTAGTAATCCTACAAAAATTTTTAATGTATATCCCAAGTAGAGTAACTTGATTTATAGAATTTCAATACGATACGAGTTAGATTGTTTATGTGCAACACTCATTTCAGTTTGACTATGAAAGCATAATTTTATACATGCATTAATATTTTTAGAGGTATGTACTTAACCTATTTTATAGAAAGGTGAGCATAACCAGCACAAACTTTTAGACTAGATAGTACTATTGTTATAAAGTTGAACTATTGGAAATAAAAATTGAAGATCCGTTTTAGCACAATTGCATGTACATAAAATATCTTTCAACTACTTAGATAGTTTAAATCGCAAATCATTACTTGAACTAAAAAATACAAGGTGTTTACTTACGTGAAGCCACATCTTCTAGTCTCTGGACAAAGTACCAACATCTATACGGCTAGCAAGACCGGAACATTGAGAAATGATTTAAAATACATTATCCCTAATTCCCGGTCCAACTAGCACATTTTCATTAATCGCAAATCATTACTTGAACTAAAAAATACAAGGTGTTTACTTACGTGAAGCCACATCTTCTAGTCTCTGGACAAAGTACCAACATCTATACGGCTAGCAAGACCGGAACATTGAGAAATGATTTAAAATACATTATCCCTAATTCCCGGTCCAACTAGCACATTTTCATTAATTTTTGTCTTCATATGCTGAAATAGGTATATTATTTTGACACTAAAAACAAAATAACACATTTGAAGATATTAAACGCTTTAAAAGTAATTTTTTTTTTCTTATAACAATTTACCAGATTCACAATGCTATTTTATGTAGGATAAAATTAGTTAGCAAGCGAAAATGTAATCTTAATTAGAGTTTACTGAAATACAAATACCATACATGCCTTATTTTCTATTAGGAGAAAGCCCTCAAACCCCAGTTTTTGTATACAAACTGCATAAAGTACTTCTACCGATAATGCCTATTGCTATTAATTACACTGGATTACCCACTTAAAATTTTGCAAAACACCAAAATACAGAAAAACATGCATTAACAATAACCAAAAAAATCACACTTAAAAGTACAACACATCAAAAGTGCAACTATAAGAACCGCATAATTATTTTCAATTAGAATTACGGTATCAACTTATATGTAACTAAAATAATAGAAAATATTACACTTAACCTATACTTGTACACGCGAAATAATAATAATAATAAAAATACATAATAATTCACAAAAGAATGATTGAAGTAAAATCCACGTGCACGCCATTTTGCAAACTCATTCGGCACATTGCTGATAACAGAAATTGAGAGAGATAAGAAAGTGCCTTGAGGCTCTACAGAGCCGGTACAATAAGAGTTGGCCAGTTTGCCGATAAGATAAAACCAGGGAGGGTGCTAGGGGAATACCGAATTGTGGGGACACGTGTTTCATTCTGCGTTCAAAAATGGGGACTTATGGATTAAGATCATGTTAGATTAAAGCCATTTCAATAAAAATCTATCCTTTTTGTAAACATGGGCATTATATCCTAAATTAAAATATCAAAGTTAAGCTACAACGATTAATATATTTTACGTAGTTTAGGAAACTAAGGAATCATTAAATTAATTTCTGTGAAACAATTAGCAAAGAGCATTATACTAAAGCATTAAAGCAAATTATTTTTATTAAGTTTTGATAAATAACAGTAATAAATTATAGGTATTGCAGATGAATGAGTATTCACGTATAAAATAGGTATTAAAATTATTGTTTAAAACAATTTTTAGAATAATAAACTAAAATTTTTATTTAATAAAGTCATAAACTAAAATTATTAATGAAAACTTGTTAATAAATTAAACATATCAAAATTTTTACACTCAGTTTTTTTTATATACTTAAATTTTACAAAGATATCCTTTTAATAAAGTCATAAACTGAAATTATTAATAAAAACCTGTTAATAAATTAAACTGATTACTCTAAAAGATAGCTAATCACAACATATATCGGAAAAAATATAAGCAATTATAATATCTGAAAAATACCGGACAACACTCTTGTTACATGCGGACAAAACATCTGTTTGCTCGGCTAAAGAATTCTTAGGTACCCGTTGCAGGAGACCTTACCTACGCCCAACCTACAAACTCTACAAATTTAACGGCAACTGGTTTTCTCTTATCAGGTATCACAGATCAGATAAGAGATAAGGAAGTGACATGCGCAGAAGACACGTGATAGTGACGTGTGCAAATCTGTGTTGATTGAATATCCGCTAGGTTCGTTGGCAGGATGTACATTGAGTGGCAACTCTCTGTAACAGGCTAAGACAAGTTAGATGATGCAATATCTACTGGGTTGAGGAAGGTAGAGGGCGCTTGGGTAATCACGGGATTTTTTAAAGAACCAGTATAGAGACATTTTAGTTAGATAAAGTGGTCAGGTGTGTGTTGCGAGACTCCCTTTACACTGTGTGCGCCTATACTTAAGACGTGTGTTTTAATTGATTTTTCGCCAAGTTTCAAAAATGTCTTTGCTTGAATCAATTGAAAATAACTTTAACATTCAATACACCCCCGAGTTTTATACTCAAAGTGATGCGGATGTGTTGCTGCAAGAAATAATACAATTGCCTTTAGATGTAAAGCCTTTGCAAAGTAGTGAAAAGAAAATTTCCCCCGAGTTTTATACTCAAAGTGATGCGGATGTGTTGCTGCAAGAAATAATACAATTGCCTTTAGATGTAAAGCCTTTGCAAAGTAGTGAAAAGAAAATTTCCCCCGAGTTTTGTACTGAAAGTGATGTTGATGTGCTACAGCAAGAATTGTTTCAATTACCCCTGCAAAGTAGTGAAAAGAAAATTTCCTCGACCCGTAAAGTAATTACTTTTGCTGATGAAGGAATCAATTACAGTTTACCTGGAGCAACAGTCTCTGTGTACTCTTGGATACCCATTTTGCAAAAAATACGTGAAGATCTACAGAAAGTGAAAAATTATGAATTTAATATGATGCAAGTGAACTTTGGCTCTGAAGAACAACCTAAAATGGAAGACGGCAACTACGAAGATTTTAATCTAGACCTATCATCAGGTGTATGCATTCTAAGTTTTGGATCTAAACGAACTTTGGATTTTAAACCAGCGAACTGTGAAACCGCTACCATTAAATTAGAACATGGCTCAATGTGTAAGATATATCCCCCAACCAACAAACTTTTAGCGCATGGTATTCCTTCTGAACCTTATGTGACAGACCCGCACATTAACCTTACATTTGCCAAAATGTACATTTATGAACCTTCCCCGAAAAGGGTAAAGTTGGACAATTGGACGGACGATCTTTACCATAGCTTATATGCTTCTGTAAATAGTACATGGCACTTGGAAAGACTTATCTACGTTTCACTTCACGATGAAAGAACTGACTTGAAGATTCATATTAGACAATTTATTCAGAACACCCAATTAGACTATATACCAACCGGTCAGGGAGTCGTGATGAACCCTTCCACATGGATCGAATTTATTGTAAAACTATTAGATTTTAATATAGGGCATAGCAATAGCTCTTTTATTTGTAATAACCAATTATCTGTATTTAATGATGATGGAAAATGCATCTTACAACAAATTTACAAAACCGGAGATTCATTCACGTTAAATCCAATTTCCTTAATTCTTTTAAATGATCAAGTATTAAAACTTTGTGAAATAAGAAATGAAATATTGGAATGCATTTTAAAAACGCTATATACGACGACCCTACCCCATTTAATTTTAAAATTAAAGCCGCGAAAATGTAACTGTGAACCCCATTGTAATTATGAGGAGGCGAAACAACAATTAATGGATATAGTACATCAGGAAATTTTTAAAAACATAGGCCGGGTTCAGGATCATTCTTCGCAAAGGATACATGCCTGTTCGAATAGAACACATATTGATGAGCGAGAGGGTCTTATAAGTAGTAAAGCATGGTTTACGGTTGACATGCCGTATATTGCAAGAGAGATATGCGAGAACAAATGCACTTGTCATTATGACGGAGAATTTTTTTCAAACATTTTCATTGAAGACTATATGAAGTATCTTCAAAATGAGCTATTTAATACATTTTTTCAACCGTTTTCATATTTTGCTAATTCCAAGGATGACAAAACATGTGTAATTATGTGATGTATAACTAGTATTGCGATTGTAAAAAATATATTAAAACCATTGTAGAAAAGGTATGCTTCCTTCTACAACAGTAAGATTTTACTGACTTATGCATGCTTAGTTATAGAATACTCATTGAAAAGTTATTATTTTCTTAATTGTGTAAATAGTTTGTGTAATTTAAAATATATTTTTTGTAAATAAATAAGTTTAAATACGAAAACTTTTCTGTGTTTTCTTTATGTGTGTGTGTGTTGATTACTTGCAAAATAAAAATCTATGAAATTTTACTGAAGCAAAAAGTGGTAAAGTTAGACATGTTTTAAGATTCTCATGTTATACTTATCTTTTTTATACACTACAAGGCAAAAAATTACAAATTTAACAAAATTTATTGAAGCATGTATTATGGATCATGAATCTAACTACACAGAAATAAAATGTTCTGATTAAAATCATAAACTTAAGTGTGATAGGTAAAACTGCGTTACCTGAGAATTCACAATGTACTAATTTTTTATAAAATGAACTTAGCTAAAAAAGTTTGTCTGCATAATTTTATAACTTAATCGATTTTACAGGTTTTTAAAAAAAAAGTTAAGTGAGATAAAGAAACTTAGTATTTTTAAATAAAGATTTTTTGAGGTGTTCTTTAATGTAAAGATCTTACCACATTTTACTTGAAGTAACAGAATATGTTAAATCAGACACTATGTTTTTAAATCATTAGAGTATTAACTTAGCATATTTTTGTAATTTTTATTAAGTAATGGGCTTGAATATTTTTATAAGAAATATCAACTAAGTGCACATGTTACACATTTTACTGATTAAGATGGTTATGCTTACAAATTTTAAATAAATATGCTCTTACTTTTATACATGTTACTTGTTCAAACTAAGTATACTTTTGATTTGTATACGTTTATGAGTTCTCATAAGTTATGAAATTATTTCTCGAAAGGAACTTAGCTATTAGAACTTTGTAAATTTTGTAGAATTAGTATGCTTAACATGTTTTTGATGAAATGGATTTAAATGTTGTATAGAAATAATCAGTTATTTTCGCATAGATGTATAAACTTATCTTTATGTAAACCATAACTAATTAAAAGTAATATAATTTATGTCTATACAAAGTGAGGGACTTAGACTATTTTTCAGAATTATCAAGTAAAGGATTTTACAAAATACTTAGTAAACTGCATTAATAGATTGTAAGTTGTATTTTTTTTTCTTTTAGAAGTTTTGCACATTGGTATATTTTATGTTCTGATAAGTCGCTGAATATGTTCTTTAAATAAACTAACAGATCTGTACTTTGAAAATTTTATTGAAGTGTTGAACTTTGGTATTTTTCGAATGTTACGAACTTGATACATTTTTTCTGAAGTGCTAGATATGTGAAATTGTCTTTTTAAAAACATTGAATTATTCAACTTAGTACATTTTAGTTACTCTTTCAAGATAACGGACTTAGAATTTTTTACAAATAGCAAGCTAGTAACTTGCTAAACATGCTTGGAAATATTTTTAAATACCGTTCTTAAAAATTATCAAATATTTTTAAATAATATATTAATTTGTTTATTTATTTTTAGTAGTTACAACTTTGATAATTTTATTAAAGTTGTATAAGTTGTATAAAGTTGTATAAGTTGTATAAAGTTGTATAAGTTGTATAAAGTTGTAAAGTTGTAAAGTATAAAAATTATCAAAGTTGTAACTACTAAAAATAAATAAACAAATTAATATATTATTTAAAAATATTTGATAATTTTTAAGAACGGTATTTAAAAATATTTCCAAGCATGTTTAGCAAGTTACTAGCTTGCTATTTGTAAAAAATTCTAAGTCCGTTATCTTGAAAGAGTAACTAAAATGTACTAAGTTGAATAATTCAATGTTTTTAAAAAGACAATTTCACATATCTAGCACTTCAGAAAAAATGTATCAAGTTCGTAACATTCGAAAAATACCAAAGTTCAACACTTCAATAAAATTTTCAAAGTACAGATCTGTTAGTTTATTTAAAGAACATATTCAGCGACTTATCAGAACATAAAATATACCAATGTGCAAAACTTCTAAAAGAAAAAAAATACAACTTACAATCTATTAATGCAGTTTACTAAGTATTTTGTAAAATCCTTTACTTGATAATTCTGAAAAATAGTCTAAGTCCCTCACTTTGTATAGACATAAATTATATTACTTTTAATTATTTATGGTTTACATAAAGATAAGTTTATACATCTATGCGAAAATAACTGATTATTTCTATACAACATTTAAATCCATTTCATCAAAAACATGTTAAGCATACTAATTCTACAAAATTTACAAAGTTCTAATAGCTAAGTTCCTTTCGAGAAATAATTTCATAACTTATGAGAACTCATAAACGTATACAAATCAAAAGTATACTTAGTTTGAACAAGTAACATGTATAAAAGTAAGAGCATATTTATTTAAAATTTGTAAGCATAACCATCTTAATCAGTAAAATGTGTAACATGTGCACTTAGTTGATATTTCTTATAAAAATATTCAAGCCCATTACTTAATAAAAATTACAAAAATATGCTAAGTTAATACTCTAATGTTTTAAAAACATAGTGTCTGATTTAACATATTCTGTTACTTCAAGTAAAATGTGGTAAGATCTTTACATTAAAGAACACCTCAAAAAATCTTTATTTAAAAATACTAAGTTTCTTTATCTCACTTAACTTTTTTTTAAAAACCTGTAAAATCGATTAAGTTATAAAATTATGCAGACAAACTTTTTTAGCTAAGTTCATTTTATAAAAAATTAGTACATTGTGAATTCTCAGGTAACGCAGTTTTACCTATCACACTTAAGTTTATGATTTTAATCAGAACATTTTATTTCTGTGTAGTTAGATTCATGATCCATAATACATGCTTCAATAAATTTTGTTAAATTTGTAATTTTTTGCCTTGTAGTGTATAAAAAAGATAAGTATAACATGAGAATCTTAAAACATGTCTAACTTTACCACTTTTTGCTTCAGTAAAATTTCATAGATTTTTATTTTGCAAGTAATCAACACACACACACATAAAGAAAACACAGAAAAGTTTTCGTATTTAAACTTATTTATTTACAAAAAATATATTTTAAATTACACAAACTATTTACACAATTAAGAAAATAATAACTTTTCAATGAGTATTCTATAACTAAGCATGCATAAGTCAGTAAAATCTTACTGTTGTAGAAGGAAGCATACCTTTTCTACAATGGTTTTAATATATTTTTTACAATCGCAATACTAGTTATACATCACATAATTACACATGTTTTGTCATCCTTGGAATTAGCAAAATATGAAAACGGTTGAAAAAATGTATTAAATAGCTCATTTTGAAGATACTTCATATAGTCTTCAATGAAAATGTTTGAAAAAAATTCTCCGTCATAATGACAAGTGCATTTGTTCTCGCATATCTCTCTTGCAATATACGGCATGTCAACCGTAAACCATGCTTTACTACTTATAAGACCCTCTCGCTCATCAATATGTGTTCTATTCGAACAGGCATGTATCCTTTGCGAAGAATGATCCTGAACCCGGCCTATGTTTTTAAAAATTTCCTGATGTACTATATCCATTAATTGTTGTTTCGCCTCCTCATAATTACAATGGGGTTCACAGTTACATTTTCGCGGCTTTAATTTTAAAATTAAATGGGGTAGGGTCGTCGTATATAGCGTTTTTAAAATGCATTCCAATATTTCATTTCTTATTTCACAAAGTTTTAATACTTGATCATTTAAAAGAATTAAGGAAATTGGATTTAACGTGAATGAATCTCCGGTTTTGTAAATTTGTTGTAAGATGCATTTTCCATCATCATTAAATACAGATAATTGGTTATTACAAATAAAAGAGCTATTGCTATGCCCTATATTAAAATCTAATAGTTTTACAATAAATTCGATCCATGTGGAAGGGTTCATCACGACTCCCTGACCGGTTGGTATATAGTCTAATTGGGTGTTCTGAATAAATTGTCTAATATGAATCTTCAAGTCAGTTCTTTCATCGTGAAGTGAAACGTAGATAAGTCTTTCCAAGTGCCATGTACTATTTACAGAAGCATATAAGCTATGGTAAAGATCGTCCGTCCAATTGTCCAACTTTACCCTTTTCGGGGAAGGTTCATAAATGTACATTTTGGCAAATGTAAGGTTAATGTGCGGGTCTGTCACATAAGGTTCAGAAGGAATACCATGCGTTAAAAGTTTGTTGGTTGGGGGATATATCTTACACATTGAGCCATGTTCTAATTTAATGGTAGCGGTTTCACAGTTCGCTGGTTTAAAATCCAAAGTTCGTTTAGATCCAAAACTTAGAATGCATACACCTGATGATAGGTCTAGATTAAAATCTTCGTAGTTGCCGTCTTCCATTTTAGGTTGTTCTTCAGAGCCAAAGTTCACTTGCATCATATTAAATTCATAATTTTTCACTTTCTGTAGATCTTCACGTATTTTTTGCAAAATGGGTATCCAAGAGTAAACAGAGACTGTTGCTCCAGGTAAACTGTAATTGATTCCTTCATCAGCAAAAGTAATTACTTTACGGGTCGAGGAAATTTTCTTTTCACTACTTTGCAGGGGTAATTGAAACAATTCTTGCTGTAGCACATCAACATCACTTTCAGTACAAAACTCGGGGGAAATTTTCTTTTCACTACTTTGCAAAGGCTTTACATCTAAAGGCAATTGTATTATTTCTTGCAGCAACACATCCGCATCACTTTGAGTATAAAACTCGGGGGAAATTTTCTTTTCACTACTTTGCAAAGGCTTTACATCTAAAGGCAATTGTATTATTTCTTGCAGCAACACATCCGCATCACTTTGAGTATAAAACTCGGGGGTGTATTGAATGTTAAAGTTATTTTCAATTGATTCAAGCAAAGACATTTTTGAAACTCGGCGAAAAATCAATTAAAACACACGTCTTAAGTATAGGCGCACACAGTGTAAAGGGAGTCTCGCAACACACACCTGACCACTTTATCTAACTAAAATGTCTCTATACTGGTTCTTTAAAAAATCCCGTGATTACCCAAGCGCCCTCTACCTTCCTCAACCCAGTAGATATTGCATCATCTAACTTGTCTTAGCCTGTTACAGAGAGTTGCCACTCAATGTACATCCTGCCAACGAACCTAGCGGATATTCAATCAACACAGATTTGCACACGTCACTATCACGTGTCTTCTGCGCATGTCACTTCCTTATCTCTTATCTGATCTGTGATACCTGATAAGAGAAAACCAGTTGCCGTTAAATTTGTAGAGTTTGTAGGTTGGGCGTAGGTAAGGTCTCCTGCAACGGGTACCTAAGAATTCTTTAGCCGAGCAAACAGATGTTTTGTCCGCATGTAACAAGAGTGTTGTCCGGTATTTTTCAGGTATTATAATTGCTTATATTTTTTCCGATATATGTTGTGATTAGCTATCTTTTAGAGTAATCAGTTTAATTTATTAACAGGTTTTCATTAATAATTTCAGTTTATGACTTTATTAAAAGGATATCTTTGTAAAATTTAAGTATATAAAAAAACTGAGTGTAAAAATTTTGATATGTTTAATTTATTAACAAGTTTTCATTAATAATTTTAGTTTATGACTTTATTAAATAAAAATTTTAGTTTATTATTGTATAAATTGTTTTAAACAATAAGTTTAGTTTATGAATTTATTAAAAGGATGTCTATGTAAAATTTAAGTATATAAAAAATTGAGTGTAAAAATTTTGATATGTTTAATTTATTAACAAGTTTTAATTAATAATTTTAGTTTATGACTTTATTAAATAAAAATTTTAGTTTATTATTCTAAAAATTGTTTTAAACAATAATTTTAATACCTATTTTATACGTGAATACTCATTCATCTGCAATACCTATAATTTATTACTGTTATTTATCAAAACTTAATAAAAATAATTTGCTTTAATGCTTTAGTATAATGCTCTTTGCTAATTGTTTCACAGAAATTAATTTAATGATTCATTAGTTTCCTAAACTACGTAAAATATATTAATCGTTGTAGCTTAACTTTGATATTTTAATTTAGGATATAATGCCCATGTTTACAAAAAGGATAGATTTTTATTGAAATGGCTTTAATCTAACATGATCTTAATCCATAAGTCCCCATTTTTGAACGCAGAATGAAACACGTGTCCCCACAATTCGGTATTCCCCTAGCACCCTCCCTGGTTTTATCTTATCGGCAAACTGGCCAACTCTTATTGTACCGGCTCTGTAGAGCCTCAAGGCACTTTCTTATCTCTCTCAATTTCTGTTATCAGCAATGTGCCGAATGAGTTTGCAAAATGGCGTGCACGTGGATTTTACTTCAATCATTCTTTTGTGAATTATTATGTATTTTTATTATTATTATTATTTCGCGTGTGCAAGTATAGGTTAAGTGTAATATTTTCTATTGTTTTAGTTACATATAAGTTGATACCGTAATTCTAATTGAAAATAATTATGCGGTTCTTATAGTTGCACTTTTGATGTGTTGTACTTTTAAGTGTGATTTTTTTGGTTATTGTTAATGCATGTTTTTCTGTATTTTGGTGTTTTGCAAAATTTTAAGTGGGTAATCCAGTGTAATTAATAGCAATAGGCATTATCGGTAGAAGTACTTTATGCAGTTTGTATACAAAAACTGGGGTTTGAGGGCTTTCTCCTAATAGAAAATAAGGCATGTATGGTATTTGTATTTCAGTAAATTCTAATTAAGATTACATTTTCGCTTGCTAACTAATTTTATCCTACATAAAATAGCATTGTGAATCTGGTAAATTGTTATAAGAAAAAAAATTACTTTTAAAGCGTTTAATATCTTCAAATGTGTTATTTTGTTTTTAGTGTCAAAATAATATACCTATTTCAGCATATGAAGACAAAAATTAATGAAAATGTGCTAGTTGGACCGGGAATTAGGGATAATGTATTTTAAATCATTTCTCAATGTTCCGGTCTTGCTAGCCGTATAGATGTTGGTACTTTGTCCAGAGACTAGAAGATGTGGCTTCACGTAAGTAAACACCTTGTATTTTTTAGTTCAAGTAATGATTTGCGATTAATGAAAATGTGCTAGTTGGACCGGGAATTAGGGATAATGTATTTTAAATCATTTCTCAATGTTCCGGTCTTGCTAGCCGTATAGATGTTGGTACTTTGTCCAGAGACTAGAAGATGTGGCTTCACGTAAGTAAACACCTTGTATTTTTTAGTTCAAGTAATGATTTGCGATTTAAACTATCTAAGTAGTTGAAAGATATTTTATGTACATGCAATTGTGCTAAAACGGATCTTCAATTTTTATTTCCAATAGTTCAACTTTATAACAATAGTACTATCTAGTCTAAAAGTTTGTGCTAGTTATGCTCACCTTTCTATAAAATAGGTTAAGTACATACCTCTAAAAATATTAATGCATGTATAAAATTATGCTTTCATAGTCAAACTGAAATGAGTGTTGCACATAAACAATCTAACTCGTATCGTATTGAAATTCTATAAATCAAGTTACTCTACTTGGGATATACATTAAAAATTTTTGTAGGATTACTAAAAGTGCAATTTTTCCCTCTAATTGATCTATAGAAAATATAAACTAGTATAATCGCTGCCTAAAATTTATCAAAAATGTTTAGATAAGTACTTTGTTTATTTGTTTGTGTTTTAAGGCAAACCTGCACGCGGGGTATCTGCCTAGGATGAGGGGTGCCTAGGTAGGAGGACTTTCTAAGGGGATCTAACGCGTATTCATGCATTTCGTCTACAAAAACTTGAGTTTTGGGGGATATATGGCTAAAGTGATTTTCTCGCAATAGAAAATAAGACTATATCATTATTTGTAAAAATCTTTCTATGGTATAATTTTCTCACTTCCCTAACAGTAGATTAAATTTGTAGAAAATGTATGGGTATCCTAAATCCTACTTTAATGTTAAACGGCTACTTAACAAAAATACGGTATACAAAAAATTAAAACTCTTGATTAAAATTTTTTTTTCTTGATAAATTAAAAACACTTGATTAAAATTTTTTCTTGATAAATTAAAAACATTTGATTAAAAAAATATTTGTTGTAAAATTATATAACTTAAAATTAAAACTTGGTAAAAAATATTTGTTGTAAAATTAATTAGTAACTTAAAATTAAAACTTGGTTAAAAAATAAATTTAGAAAAATATTTGTTGTAAAATTATTTCACTTAAAATTAAAACTCATGGTTAAAAAAATAAAATAAAAATTAATTAACTCTTGATTAAAAAAAATATTTGTTGTAAAATTATTTAACTTAAAATTAAAACTGTTGGTTAAAAAATAAATTAATTCTTGATTAAAAAAATATTTGTTGTAACATTATTTAACTTAAAATTAAAACTTGGGTAAAAATCTCTTAAGAAAAAAAAATGTTTAGATAAAAAAGTTCATACACTATCTAAATCATTATTTGTAAAAACTATAGGTACTAAAATCGTTCTATGGTATAATTTTCTCACTTCCCTAACAGTACAAGAAATTTTTAGAAAATGTATGGGTATCCTAAACCCTACTTTAATATTCTAGTAAACTGTTACTTATTAAATATATGCTATAATCAGTATACAAAAATTAGTTAAACATTAGAAGTATGTATTAAGCAGCATTTATTCAATTTGCATTGGTTCTATTACTAAATGGTAAAGAAAACTAAATAAATAAAAAAATAAACTTCGAAAAATTAATCAAAGTACCAATTCATTTTCAAAACTAAAGTATAACACAATACACCTACAATTTTATACCTGAAGGATTCTCGGCCTAATGGTTTAAGCCAACAATCGTTAGCCTATGAATTCTTTTGTAGGTTGCGCGTTCAAATTTGAAAAATTTTTTCCAAGTCCCCTTATCTGAAAAAAAGGAAAAAAATTCTTATCAACCCTTCGAACATCCTCTCAACCACATCCGGTCCGACCACGCCCCCCTTCCCCGCTCAGCATAGGGAACGCACTCATCCAGGCAGCACCGCAGAATTAACATGGCACCGCATGGGGTGAACTCTCCTTTCTTCCCTACTAGCCTAAATTGTTCAAAACGCAAACTGAATGTCTGAAACCGTGCGGGACCGTGTCCAAGGTCGGTAGAGGGAGATGGACCTTATGACCCCCTCACTGGAGCTGCCTTTGCATTTAGCAAAATACGATAGAGTTTTTACAAAAATACCATCTTCACAGAAAAGTTTGTTGGTTGTAAAGTGAAATATTGTACAAAAGTGGTCACTATAGACAGATGGTCTCTTAGCCAAGGTGATCACTTTAGTAGGTTCCACTGTATATGTAATCTTGAGACAGACTCTTTGACAGAAGAACTTCATTCGCGCCCAATTTAAAAAATTCAATGCTGTATGGTCGAATTTCGACTACTAGCAGACAACTAGTTTATATAATACCTCTTAATTTATGTTTTTATTTCATTTAAAAGAGAGTTGAATGTGTATTTTATAATCTAACAAAACTAAATGCATTCTGGATGATAGATTTAAAAATGGGTCTTTTTAAAATTCGTTTACCAAAAATTTTCAATTTCATTATTTACATATTTTTATTTTCTTTGAAAAAAAAAATCTCAAAAAATCAATAAATTGTGTTTAACATTCAGAACAAACTGATTTTGAAAGAAAATCTTTTTTCTATCTGGTTTATAGCCACCGTTTTCTAGTAGGCATTGTTTCCTGTATTGTTCTTGATTATCCGTGAAATATCGCTCAAAAATCCATAAAATATTGAAAAATAAAAATTTCGAAGCAGAATATTGAGAAAAGTCGCTTCGAGATGCATAACTTCGTGTTTAGAACTTCCTTTGTGCCAAACTTGTTATATCGACGTCCATAATGCCATCGACTCATCTTTTTTATAACTAGAAATATGCTTTTATTCCACACGATACTACAAAATAAATAAGTCGTAGTAGGTTGACGGTATGCCAATACTCTTATAAAGCAATATGAAATGACTATATATTCTACTGAAAAATATGAAATAAACATGATGAACGTAAGCAGTAGATCCAGCTGCATCTCAGAATACACGAAAGCCATAGCCTAAATTTATCAGTAGTATCATTTCGCTTGGGGGTCAATATATTCCGTGCCTTCCTCCAAAATGCGCCTCTCACAAGAATTCTTGATAGTATCCATGCACGCATAGAGTAGAAAAATGCATCAGGCATCAAAATGAAATTGAAAGAAATCAAGCGTATATTTTTCGCAAAATTCAAACAGAATGCTTACATTCATATTTTTCAAGAAACTTGTCTTTATTTATTAGATACTGGAAAGAACTTTCTTTAGCCGTTATATTCAGTATGTCTGATGATCTATGTACTCACAGCTTTTGACTAGTACTTCGGAAATAAACATTACTGCGTGTTCTAGGTGATTTGATCAACAAATAATTTCTTCAATAAGATTAAACATACAATGGAAACGCTATCTTTCAAGATAGAATGCAAATTTGGAATATTTTTCAAATTTTTGTTCAAAACATCAAAAATGTTTTTTCAAAATTTCACGATAAATAAGAAATTGCTCCAGACTCGAAAATTTTCAGGTAGTCTTATCGAAATCTGCACTGAATTGTCTTACAAAGGGTAAATACTCCGAGATGTACAGGGTGTCCATAATTTAAGTCCCACTTTCAAAAGGCCGCAAAAGAAGAACCACTGGTCAGAATGACTTCAAATTTGAACTGAATATACTGGAAGAAGGGGGGGGGACGATTTGGCATAGTAAAAAAAGAAGTTCCAAAATGTATCAATAGATGGCGCTGTAAGCGGCATAACGAAAGTGGATGCGGCTACAAGTTACATTTTGAATCGAAATAAGACGGCTTTGGCATGAGTTGCACAGTAAACCAACTGCAGTGTTCAATGTGCATGTGTGCCGACCCGTTATCCGCAGGGTCGGTTAACGGAAAAAATGAGTTCCAAGTCAGTGAACAGTTGTGGCACTGTTAGTTGAAAGCCCACCCACCACGGCAAGGTCGTACCACATTGGATGGGAAAAATTGGTTTTTAATTATCCTTGGGCCAAAAACCGCACAAAAAGCACATAATGATTCGGTTTTTAACTGTCCTTGGTCCAAAAACCGCATAAAAAGCAACAATGAAAACGCCTGTTAATTATCGCTAGACGTGCAGCAGACAGGTTCAATATGCTTTCCACCATTTTTCGCCACAAGCTGAAAGCGATAAACAGCATGTTCCACAACAGATCGGAGTGTCTCGGGGGTGACAATGCTAACGTGTTGCGTAATCCATGTCTTCCATTCAGCTAAATTTACAGTTGGGCCACTGTACACAACATTTTTAAGATAACGCCACAGCCAGAAGTCACGAGGATTGGGGTCTGGTGATCTTGGAGACCAGGGTGTTGAACAATGGCGGCTGATAAATCAATTATTTCCGAAATGCTTCTTGAGCAGTTGCATGACTGGCTTTGCGATTTGCAGAGGAGCCCTATCTTGCATGAAAAGGATGCTATCCAGACATGCACGCTGTTGAAGTGTTGGAATGACCTGGCTGCGCAAAAGACTCGCATACAGTTTACCACATTCACGGTACAGGTAACAAGACCTGCAGGGCCAATCTCCTTGAAAAAAAATGGCCCTACCATACACGATGCCGTGAACCCGCACCACACAGTTACCTTTGGCGAATGCATCGGTTTTGATACAGTTGCGAATGGTTTTTCTTTTGCCCATATCCTGTAATTTTGTGTGTTGACAAACCCGTGGAGGTGGAAATGGGCTTCATCTGTCCACAAAATGCTCCATGGTCATTCATTGTCCACTTCCATGCGAGCCAGAAGTTCCAAAGCAAACGCCTCTCTTCTTGGCAAGTCAGCAGGAAGCAACTCTTGAACATGTGTCATTTTGTATGGATAGCAATGCAGGATATTGCGTATAATTTGTGCACTGTACTCGTAGGCATGTCTAAACCTCGGGCAATACCACGTGCACTGCGTGTTTGCACACTACTGCTCTTCCCTTCCTCTAATGGTGTGGCCACATCGTCAACTGCTGATGTCGAAGCAATTAATTTCCTTCCTCTGCCAGATTTCACTTCAAAAGGACCTGTTTCTTCAAATTTCTGAATCATAATCTTTAGACCCTTTGCAGAAATTAGACCACGGCCTTTTTTCATTCCCTTTAATGACCGTAATTTCTTTAAAGCTGCAAGCGCACAGTCGTCGTTCTTGTAAAAGAGCTTCACCAGCGCGATCCTTCATTGAGAGACAACTCGTGACAAGCTACTCAGATACGATATGATGGGAACGCCACATACCCCGCGCATGTGTCGGGCGCATGCGTGTCTTTTTATTAATTTGAATAGTATACCGCTTACAGCGCCATCTATTGATACATTTTGGAACTTTTTTTATTATGCCAAATCCTTTCCCCCTTCTTCCAGTATATTCAGTTCAAATTTGAAGTCATTCTGACTAGTGGTTCTTTTTTGCGGCCTTTTGAAAGTGGGACTTTAATTATGGACACCTTGTATAATGCGTTTAAGAAACAAATCTGAAACATACTTACTCCATTCTTCAACATTGTCTAGAGTAAATTACGTGCAGGCCAATTTTGGCGATAGGTTTTCTGTGTTTGAAAATTGCTTTTTGAACGTACACAGGTTTACTGCTGTTTATAGGAAGACATTGTACAGTTTATAAATAAATATTCTGCATTCTTTCAAATGCCTTACCTAATTAGATTGCTAATAAAACTGCTCAAAAGCCATGTGACGAGTGTTACATTTTTCAAGAACAGACTTAAAAACGATAATTGTGGGCGTATTAACTGCAGACTGATTTAATTAACATCTGTAGGCATAATGCTACGCCAGAATAGAGGCCTTCTATTACAAATATTTTGAATCGCCGATTAATGACAAATACTTTTTTTCAGATCCAAGGTCTGATATTTTATGTGTAATAAATGACATCGCCGGTATAATTAGAACGAATGGGCTAATCAATTCGTTAGTTTCGAACGTGTAACTAAGCTTATCTGCGGTATTTCAGATCCGCAGTTTGAGGTTACTAAAATTGATGAGTGAATCACGAAAAATCTAGATTTTATGTATGTTAGCTATCACTGTCAATAAGAACAACTCCTAAAAATTGGATTAGTGATGTAGATTAGAAAGTGAAGCACGCCTACACAAGCTAAAGAGGAGAGACAAAGGGGTGTGGGTAAGAGCACAAAGATGGCATATTGAATATTGACTGGAAGGAAGTATGAGAAAATAATATATCGGAAGATTACTTGTTAGCCGAAGAATAGATAAATGACGTTGTAATGGATTGTAATGATTGTAATGAATTTAATTTTGTATAACAGTGCATACTAAAGCCACGTGATTTCCAAGTTCAAAAGATATAAGCTTTAAATAAAATTAGTTTGGGTCATTTATGACAATTAAAATGTTATTTATGAATCATTATTTACACGGTCTATCTATTTTAAGACAATTATTGAGTAATTTGCTAACTTCATGCCCACTATGGCCAAGTGGATAAGAAACTCCAAAGACGGCTGAAAAGTGGGTTCGGGATCCATCGCGCGGATGTCAATCTAACGGTCTGGAATTTGGGTCGGTTTCCTCCAGATGTAACGTGGATACGCGCTAAAGTCCAAGGCACCCCCAAGAGCCTTGAGCCCAAGGCACGCTCCGACCAAGGCACCCCTCATCCTATGTCGATTGCCCATTCGTAGCGTTGCCAAAACAACACAGACAAATAAGAATTGCTAACTTCATAGTCAAATGTAATAGAGTGGATGACTTGGTTCTTTTCAGGATCTTAAAACTTATATTGCGAAAGAAGATTTTGATGGCATGCCATTTTTTTAAAGGGTATGGCTCATTGCAATAATATCTCAGCTATAAACGTTTTGGACGCAGAATCCTACTATGTAGTTCGCTCATCCCTGACTCACTTTGTAACCATTTCGGGCAACTCCTCCAAGATATAAAACTTTTACCATACCGCCATTACTCCAAAAAGATTAAAAATTTAAGTACGAAAAACGCAATAACATCTACACCGTTCGTACGATCCTCTTGAAATTTTTCATAACTACGCATACTAATATAGAAAACAAGCTACGCTACTTTAAAAATCTGAAGATCCACCCGTTCCCTCATTTTAAAGCGATTTTTTGCTATTTTCACCTCCATTTCAACCGGGAAGGAATTACAGCTCTGGTGGCCTTCTCCCACTCGGGAGATGCTTGGCATCTGGACTATTTGAGGTAAAGCTGACCCGTGTGGTTGTAGCACTCACCTCACAACACTGTAAATGTAATGTAATGTAATGTAAGCTCCATTTTCAATCCTAAAGTAAAGAAAATTAATCATTTGAGTGACAAAATTAGCTATTTCAAGTGAAAATGACGTCATATTTGAAGTCACGGTCATCAAGCTTTGAACGGAAGTCAGTTCGTTTAAAGGTTTTTTCAGATAACATACTTTAATTTTTTTTTCATTAAAATAATTGTCTGCTAGAAGCATTGGTATAAGAGGGGCTACACAAAACGAAATCGTTCGAATGCGAAAAGTTTTCACGCGCTTCCAGAAGGCTTATTTATTATAGACCCAAATTCGATTTGGGTCTATAATAAATAATAATAGTTTCTAAATAGTGATGTAGAAAAAAATTGATTAGTCTTATTATTGTTTCAATATTGATGAGTAAATCTTTGGTGAGTGAAAATTCTATTTCATTTATTTCTCTGGTATTTGTGGTATGTCAATTATCATTCTCATTTCTTGTCCCGTTTAGAATCCTACAGTTAACTGAATTCCAAGAAATTTGTATTGACAGGTTAACGATATTTTTATTCCCACTTCTGCCTCTCTTGTGTTGGCTCCATATTTCTGAAGGATAATAATGGCACAAAAAATAAGGAAAAATAATTCTCTGAAGCATATCTTTGTCAACATGACTTTACACAATTGTATTCTTTGTTTTATGTATGCACACAATGAAGTTTGGTCCAAATATGTAAAGGTTATTTTTGTAAACATTGAAATTTACTAGTGTATTTATACGAATGCATAACCGCGCGTTTAGAGAGCTTTAGAAGCGCGTTTAGAAGTTTTTTGTCTTTTATGATGGAAAAAAAATACACTTAGATATATTTCACTGACTTAAAAAACTTTCAGTTAAACCTTCAAGATAAGCACTTTTGCAAAAATTAATTTAGCCATAAATCTGCCATGAGCATTCTAAAACAACAACAACAAAAAAATTCTTCTTGTTTCCATTCAGTTGTCGAACTCTAGAAAACATTTTCCACGTGTTGACTGAAAACCTTATCTTCCATCGAATATAATTTTTGGATTGTTTGTTTCAATAGAATGTGTCCATATGCATTTCGGCAACTGCCAAATCGTGGTTTTAAATTACTTTACTTGGTATTACCTATTGGCGGAAGACCTTCCTCCGAAAGGCAGACTTACAACTTCTGAACATTTTAAGGGTCATAACGGCTTCTTTTTTTTATTCGCAATTTTTTTAGACCTCATATTACAATTTTGTTTTACCTGTTAGTACCTAACTTAGTACTTTTGTTAGTACTTAGTTAGTACTTTTGTTTTACCTAAGTTAGTTCTCTTTTCATAAATTTAATAAATATTTTGAGGCAAAATTTTATTCAAACAGTTTCGTTTCATGACCTATTGCGAAAAAAATAAAGAAAAGATGAAATCAATAAGAAAGTGGAAATAAAAAACAAAATTCGAACCATTTCTTTTGTCCAAAAACGTTCTCACCCTCTGTTGAAAAGCCGTATTCCCCCATTAGATAAAGAAGAACATAAGTGAGAAATGCCCATTCAAAGTGATATGGGAGATAACAGGTGGCCGGCATGTCCATTTTGTCCCCTCATCGTCCGGGACGTAATCTAATATTTATGACTCAGTCTATTACGTATTATCACGTGTTATTGACTTTTACTCAAAGCTATTCATTCGGGACATCCCATCATACAAGGGAAGGATCTTAATGTTGAATTTTCTTGCAGCTCTTCTGTCGTCGTGTATTGATTTCGCCATTCAAAAACTTCGCAACCCAATGAGACAGTGTCGTACACGGGCGTACATAGGGGTGGGGTGTCTGGGTACCCCTTACCCTTGTCTAGTAATAAACAAGGATTTTAAGCAAATATCCACTTTGGTATATATCCGTGCCTCGGAACAGTATACAGTAAAATATTTTTAAATTTCACATGTTTTGAAAACTTTATAATAATTTTTTTAAAATTATATTAATTTCGTAAACTCTCCAATTTAAAATGTAATAAAGAAAATTTACTGTAAAGAAGATTAAAAATTTGTATTGTAATTGAAGTTTTTTACAAAATATTTATAGTGAAATTTTTTTTCAATCAAATTTGATAGTAAAAATGGACCCCCACCCACCGATAGAGAGACCCCTCCCATGAGAAAGCCATATCTTCACCCGTGGTGTCATAGAAAAGGGTTTAATTTTTAGGACCTATATGACTGACTGCTATATTTCTAAAGACTGAATTTAAATTAATCCTTTAAATTTTTTTACGATTGCCATTCTTTTTTTAGGGCCGGGCTGCTTCACAAATCACCTCATTGTACTTTTCCAAACTACTTTTACTTCCTCATGAAGAAAATAAATAATCACTAACAGAAATCAATTGATTTACTTCGTTAATCTAGCCAATTACTCCAATGACACATATAAATGACATTGGGATAATATGACATCGCCCTTTAATGTTACAAAAATGATCAAGGATTTCAAAATAGAAAAATTTATTTGTTCCATCTATAATAGTTTTATTATACCGGATGATTCAAAATAGATGTTAAGGCGATTATTTTTTAAAGCGTAAGTGATCGAAACATACTTCCAATTAGAAAAGTTCGCCAAATTAAGAGTAGCTTTCAGATATGGCATTTTTTTTACTGGGGGTTGTATACATATTGAAATACGAAATTTGATTTTTATAAGGTCACTCCTTTCCTACCCTTTATATTTAGAAGAATGTTGATATTTCCCTAAGAAAATTAATGAAACAAATCCCGTGTCTCTACGTGGAACAGTTAGCGAGATATTGCAATTTGAAAATTTTGGCATTTGTTGCCAAGCACTAAGGGGATGTCTCAAAAGTAAGAAAAATATTATTACTTTTCAACTGACGTTAATTTATGTTAATAGTCACTCGAGAGACACAGTTGACTCCTCAAATCTTAATTTAGCTTGTATCTTCCTGTAAAGCATGTTTGGCAGTTTTTAGTGAAAGTTACCACACCATACTAACCTACTCCATTATTTTGTTACTCTTTAACAATTTAAAATTCCTTCTCCTGAAGAGTGATGTAATGAGTGGATGACCCCCTTAAAAGACTAAATTATCGCTAATTTCATAAAGCAGTATTGATTATTTTAGGTAAAACGGTACCTATTAATTTCAGACATTTGAACGCGTTTCATTACTTTTCCCAACAATGGGATCTTTATTTATCCGTATCAACTCATAGTGGTCCCCTAAAGTAAATATTTTTTCGCCTGAAAACTGGCGCCAACATAGTAGGTAAAGTGGTGTAAATCATCATTTTAAAAATTATTTTTCTCGTTAATTATCTCATTTAGAGACACGGGATTTGTTTTATTAATTTTCTTAGGCAAGGAGCAACATTCTTCTAAATATAAAGGGTAGGAAAGGAGAGACCGTATAAAAATGAAACTTCGTATTTTAATATCTATACAACCCCTAGTAAAAAAAATGCCATATCTGAAAGCTACTCTTAATTTCACGAACGTTTCTAATTGGAAATATGTTTCGATCACTTACGATTTAAAAAATAATCGCCTTAACATCTATTTTGAATCACCCGGTATATACTATATAGGAATAATAATTTGAAAACTCGGAGGTGTTCAACGGGGTGATAAATCGAATCGACTGGGTTGACCGTTCAGTCATAATCTCTCTTATCAATCTCATGATTTTTTCAGGAATAATCCATGGTATTCATCATCGCTGCTTACAAAGCATTTAATTCTTTAGCCAGATGGGCAAATCTGTATATGAATTGCTTTTCGTGACTCAATAAGAACTAAAGCAGTGTAATTCATTTCCGACTACTTGTACAGCTTTAAAACATATCGTTACTTTAAACTGTCTATATATTACGCAGACGACGCTCATTTTTATGAACCTCTTTTATTACGAACACTTGCGGTTTTACGAACCAGCGAGTGGTTTCGAATGCACTCCCATGGACGATTTTACGAATTTCCGATGTTATGAACTGCTTGAGTGGTCCCTACGGGTTCGTAAAAACGAGCGTCGAGAGAAACAAAACAAGATGTAAAGTGTGCGTGTGTGTGTTCGTAATGCAACGCCGAAACGGGTAGTCCTAGATCTATCAAATTAAATAGGAGGGTTCACTAGGTCAGGTTCTGAACCCCCCCCCCCCCCGAAGCAATTTTCAAGTTCGAATTAGAAAAAAATGATTTCTTTTTTTTTTTTTTTTTTTTTTAGGCAATTTATCTCCTATGCCTGGCTCAAAGTTACCAAATGGTAATGTTATCCAATGGAATTTTTAATAATTATTAGCTACCTCTCTAATACACCGTTTTGCATGCAGCAAAATTCAAACACGTAGAGCATTAATTTTAAACTTAAATTAAACCAGATCCCCTAAAATTCTTAACACCAACTTAAGAATATGACTATTTTCCAAGTATTCCGCAATTTAGAGTTGGTCCGACGGCGGTCGTGTGATAAATATCGCCAAATTTAGCACCCAAAATGAGTCCCCAGCAAAGCTTGGTGATATCTCTTAAATTTAGTAAGAAATTGCCAAACCCTAATGCCAAGCAACAGGAATTTTAAAGATTCATAAACTATTGCTTTTATTAACCGAATTGCATATTGCATTCAACAAAATGCAAAATTTGATAAATTTACCCTTAGAACATTCACATTAAAATTAAAGTTTAGAAGAGAGCAGATCCCCACTCCTCCATATTCGTAACACCAACGTTTGAGTATCACTGAGCTTCAGATATTTAGAGGCTGAGAGTTGAGAAAACTTTTGATTCTTTTTGAATGGCTCATAAATGTTTTTGCCTTTTTCATTTATCCTACTAATATTATAAATGTCAATGTTTGTATGTATGTTTATTACTCTTTCACGCTGAAACGGTTCGACAGATTAGGATGAAATTTGGAATAAAGACAGTTAAAATCCTGAATTAACATATAGGCTACTTTTTATCCCGCGAAAAAAAAAACACTGTTCCTATAATATACAAAAAAAACCTATCTTTTATCCAAAAAAAAGAGAATTGAGTTTTTATTTTACAGAGCAGTCGACAGATGGCGCAAACTTATAGAATACGTAGTTATTAATAAATAAAATCATTTTATTGTTTGCCACGCCTTTATAACGAATACACTTTAATAAGTTTTTCCTTCTGACGTGGATTTATAAGCGGGTTTCGCGCCAAGCTCACAAATCCGAAATACTTGTTACACAAACAAACAAACAAAAAATAAGTTTTTGAAACTTTCATTCAGTTCGGATTGTGCATTTTTTTGCGCATCTTTTCCCCATTTTATTTCTATTGTATTACATCCAGAAAAAGGATGTTAGAAATATCAATTTTAATTTTGTTTATTCACACACTTGAATAATCATACACTTTCCAACTTAATGGAATAAAGGAAGAAAATAGGGAAGACGCATGGATTATGATACGCTTTTAATATACAGCACTTTAGTTCGTATTTAAAATCTGAAAGTATTTCAGATTTTCTTACTTTTTTCCGTTCCGTTTTTTGATAACGGCCAATATATCTGGAAGCTCTTCAGAATTAATATAGGCCGAAAATGATTTGTACCTTTTTGTAGGTTTTTATCCCTAAACCATCTTACTTTTGTAGCTAGGTGGCGGGCCAACACGGTAAGCAAGGCAAGCATCGCATCGGGGCACCGGCTTCGAAGGGGCATCATTTCGAGCCCAAAAACTAAGTAGAGCATAAAAGGGAGCGTCTTTTTTACGTTAGCAGGGGTGCCACTTACCCTAGGGCGGACCCTGTTTGTAACCATCTTAATTTTAAATTCCATTCAGAATCTGAGAGATTTCAGTGCCAAGGAAGCCGGTGAGAAACAGGATTCTCTCAGAACAAGATTTATTAAGATGGCGAGCCAACTGATCGTCGGAGGCGACTAGTTTATTATAAATCTTTGTGTAAAGAATGGTCAGTCATCCAGTAAGACAAACTGATATACATGAACAAATTCTCCAAACACAAACTAAAACGTTTCACAAATTTCTCATAATGTTAAAATCGAAAATTCTACTATTATTTGAACACAGCTGTAGAATCCTTAGAAAATTTTTGCTTTACAGTAATACATGATACGGACAAACCAAGTCTCTGTAATAATTTTATCACTATATGCATAACCCCAGAAAAAAAGAAAATCTTCTTTTGTACGGAAAAGTATTTCTGCATCGTTGACTTACATTTAAGTGCACAAAATATCCATAGGCCTATATTTGCCCATGTACATACACCCAACATTCTACATAACCCCCACAGAAACATGAATAAATGTAGTCCTTTTTTCACGCATATTTTCATCCTTATCTCGCGGAAATGCAAACAGTATAGGTTTTGAACTATTGCAACTAGTTTCTTTTTTTTTTTTTTTTTTTTTCGAAAAATGATTCGGAACGAAGAATGAAAGAAAAAAGAAAAGAAATACAAATCACACATGCAAAAAACCCAATATTTTCCCCTTTTCTTGTGCATCGAGTTTCGACGACTTCTTTTCTGTCTCAAAACTAGAGATAGCATCTTATTTTATTGCTCATGGGTTGAGGGGTTGGAGGGGATATGTCCCAGAATATTTCATTTTATCTAAGTTGTATTAAATAGATGGAATCTTTAACGTATTTTGTTAATGCAAGGTTTTACAGAATATGTGAGAGATAGAGTGCTGATATCTTATGTTTGAATTTACTTTATTTTCGAAGTTACAAGTATTGGATTAAATATGACATGCATACCTATCTCGTGCTGCATTTGAATACATTCTTATTATTGATGCGAAGGACTATAATATTAATATGCAAAAAAATCTAATGTCATATGACTTCCTTGTACATATAGTAAATTATGCACAGTTTTGAAGCACTTCATTTAACCTTATTTTATATGTATGTGAGATACCATACTTCAATAACATCAAGGTTTGGCGATTTCTCACAAAATTTAATAAATATCGCCAAACTGGATTCAGTTCCGGAAGCTTATTTCTGAACGCAAAAGAAATACGCCAAAACTGCACGAGTTGGCAAGATTTTGAGCACAGTCCAAACAACGATTGGACTTAATGTATTGAAAGTGACATAAACCTTAATATATTGAAAGTCTTTGGAGTGGCCGTGTAAATAAATTACCCAATCGGTTGAAATCCAAAAAGAGAGGTGATCTACTACTGCTACGATCAACTGAAGCCGCGGTAGAATAGAATACAAAATTTCAATATTGTATGACATACTTCAGCGTACACACCGACGTTAAGCCGAAACTAGTAAAAATCGCTACAGGAATGGTCAAAATGGATTGTAAAAAACACGTACACGCAGAATTTCTCGCAGAAACTTGTCACAGTAAATCCAATTATTATGTCAAAATCTGCCTGCCAGTTTTCTGTTATTACAATACTTTCTTTACTTCAAAAGACAAAAATATGTCTTGAAGTAAAAATATGTCTTGCACAAAACGTGACGGCATATTCCTTATATTTTAGTGTGCATTTTTCTCGAAATGAATGAGTGAGAGTTTCTCGAGTGATTTTCTCTAAATGAATGAAGTGATAAGTCACTTAAGTGGGCGACGGTGGCTTAGAGGTTAAGGGCCTGTCCAAGTCTACGCTAACCGTTTAATCGTACGCTCGAGGGTTCAATTCCAACTCATCCCCTGATTGTTTAAATTTCCTTTTCTCCGTGCAAGTAAAAACTGCCATTATGTTGTTCGCTTTTTCGACGAGGATTTATAAGAGGATTCTTGAAAGCAAACACACAAATCCAAAAATAATGGTTCCAAATACAACAAGAGCAACAAATCACTAATCATATCTTACCTGTTCGGTTTGAGAAGTAAAATTTTAACGAAACAACTTTTAATCCAGGAGCAAAAAGAAAAACACGTTATCCACAATAGCACGCAGTTACGTCAACTTATTTCATTGCATTTTCTCTCCTTTAATTAATAGTAGATACTGCACATATATTGTCGTCACTTCACTCTTGAAAAAATTCCCGGATGCGAAAGTCAGTAGACCTTTTAACCCTTTAACGCGCAGTGTTCCCGCTCTGGGAACACCAAACTCTAACGTTTTGACTGTTGCGAGTCACGAAGAATAGATTTGACTTCTATAAAAATAGTTGCGTGTGACATAGCTCCACGAGAATCCTTTACTTTTTAGCACGTCATTTCCCGTAAAAAAAATTGTCACGATTATTTTTAACAGCACTGACATCTGCTAAAAAATGAAAGATTGCGAGAACAGCTGGATAGATTTGCCCAATGCTGAAAAAAGGGCAGCCGTTGCCATCGATCGACTTAACTACCAGCAAGATGGCGGACGATCGAAGCGTTCATCGCGTGCCACAGATCTAGAGACCCTTTTTTGACGCAGCTGGCTGTGCGGCACAGCTTTGCGTCAAAAAAGGATCTCTAGATCTGTGGCACGCGATGAACGTTTCGATCATCCCCCATCTTGCTGGTAGTTAAGTCGAGCGATGGCAACGGCTGTACTTTTTTCAGCATTGGGAAAGGGTTGCAGCCTTGTAATTATTGTACTATTTAGAATAAAACGGTTAGAATTGTATTGAAATTCTCATAAGAAAGGGGATTTTTTTTAATAATGAAAACCATTTATTTTATATTAGTTACATTTTTTATCAAAAGCTATTGTTTTATGTAGAATACAGTCTTATCATGTATGAACTAAGCAGATGAGTTAGTTGCACATTATCTTGGCTTTAAAGGTGTTATTTTGATGTTGCTTTAAGAAACCATCCGACACAAGCAATTTTCAGAGATTCAAAAAACTAATTTTAATAAACTTCGATAAAATTTTATTTTCAAATTCTGTGTTTATACATGCTGTCTTTGCGTGATAAAGCTTTATTAGTAAAACTGTTCTATGAAAATTAAGAATTCGCAAGTTTTGCTTTACGTTCGTATTCGGGGTATGAAAAAGAGAAAAGGGCCGAAGACTGGGACAGGACTAAAGACTGTGACATTTAAAAATTCAAAGAAACTGTCTCATTGGAAGATCGTACAAGAAGTTTGAGCCTATTTACGCGGTTGCAGGCTGTGGAATAAGATGCAGCCAGACAATCGCCATCTTCAGCTCATGGTGAATGCAGTGCACGTACAACTATACTGGATGTATTGGAATTTCTTACGTGTGGCGATCTCTAGATTCTTCTGAAAAGGTATGCCCATAAAATTCGATTTGTTTAAGAACTTAAACCAACTGATTTAACAAAATGCTAAGATTTTGCTGTTCTTGTGAAAATAGAGGATGATCCAGATTGGCTTATTTAAGGGCCAATTTGTGGACAAGGCACACTTTTCACTAAGTGGAAGTGTTAAACCTTTCCGGCGCAAGAACGTTTATTGTATTTTCTCGTCTATGCAGATGCCTGGAGTAATAGTTAAATTTCTGATGTCAATTTAATGAAGCATGGATAATTTTTCTGTAAAATATCTATAACATTTTTAAAAATATGCATGACACTTTACCTCCTAATATCATTTTATGCAAATTTCATTATTATCTGGTAAATAGACATAGGAAAATTGACTAATGCTTCTGAAATTTGTCATGTACACCATAAGTAGGTGGCTAGAACGTCTAGCCACCGCCCGAGAAAGGGTTAACACATACAACTGCTGCATATGGGCAAGCGAAAATCCACACAGTATGGTTTAAGAACCACTTCACGAGTTAAAGGTGACTCTGTAGTGCGGTTTTACCGCGTCACTCATCGCTGTACTTTTTTCTACGAGGAATTGTACGGTGACACATTTCAAACAGTTTCTGTCGCAGGTGACCGATATCAATCCCTGTTAAAAAAAATAACTACACCCTTTACTTGCAGGAGAGGCATGCACTCCATTCAATAACACTAATACATGATGGAGAGCCTCCGCACATAGTTACTCTGGTCACGACATTTTCTGACGTCAACATTTGGAGACAACCATCAACCATGTCCTAAATCGATCTTCCCCGAGAGAATAGCTCCCAAGAGCTCTAGATTCTGCTGGTCTTTCTCGTTGTGATGCTATTTGAAGTCACGTGTGGACAGAAATAGGCTTACGACTTTTGCCGACTGGTGCAGTTAAAAGAAGCTGTAAGCCACCTTGTGTCAGTTATAACTTCTGAAATGTTTTTTAGCAATGTACAGTGTGTTTTTCATCGTCTGACGGCTGTAAACCACAGTAACAGACAATACATGAATAGCTGTAATATTGAAACACTTTTTATTGATCAAAATGAAACGTATTATAATTTTACAATTCCATTACTTCAAATTCAACGCCACCTTTTCGTCAAAAATGTAACTAATATAAATTAAATATTTTTCATTATAAACAAAAATCAACAATATTTCTGAGCATTTCTGTGCAAACCGCATCGGTTTTCTTTTTTTTTTTTTTTTTTTTTTTTTTTTGGTAAACAGTTTAATAAATGTAAGGTTATAAAATGTCTACTGAATTTTGGATCACCCGTTATATCAAGCGTTAAATATGAGATGTTACAATTGGCCCGTGTTACTTTTGACCCCAGTCTTCTCTACCGAGAAAACAATTCAATCATCTACAGTAGATTATGAATTTATGAAGTAATACCTTTATACTGCGAATATTAATCCTTTTTAAAATAATTTGGTTAAAAGAAATCATTTTCACCCTGTCAGAAATTTAATATATTTACACCTCGAACAGTAGAACGCAAACATTTCACTCCTAAAGTGACTCTTTAATCTATCACTGTTTTGTTGTAGAATGATAATTTTGAAATGATTCCTTACTTTGAAGAAAAAAGTAAATCTAAATAGGGTACGTTTCCATAAACGTTTTATTTTGTTTTAAAATATCTTTGAAAATTCAGTATAGTATATTTCCCTGTTTTACTCTCCTCGTTAGATATTTCAGATGATTATAATGTGATGAGCATATTTAATGCATGGCAATAATGAATCCCCTTTCAAAAAAAAACAGTAGCAAAATCTCACATTCAAATTACTGAAATAAAAAATTACTTCATAAATAAATAATCAATGGTCAATGTTGTTTCCAAAATGAAAGAATATTACTGAATATTAACTGTACTTGCAAAAATAATTCATGTTTATTAACTACCAAAAATAGTAATGGGATATTTCTCTTTGGTGAATTAGAAAAAAAAATCATCATGCTTCCTTTATAACTTTACATATTTTCAGAAAACTTTAGACTAAATTTTAGAGAATTGAAATTATTATTTTGAGAATTTTTACCACTTATTTCGTATTATTAAAACTAAAATGTACTTTCTATTTACAATAAAATCAAGCAACATTCTTATTAAGGATGCTTTTATAAATTATTATATGCTTACAAAAAACTTATTTGTGTATACATTGAAAATACTTCCAGAAATGTTACAATCAGACAGATATATGACGTAATTTTTAAATATAACTATTTTTGCAATAATGAATTTAGCTCTCATAAGAAAGTATGACAATCCCTTTATTAAAATAATAAGACCAATCTTGAAAGAAACTTGACGCTTTCCCAATTACGGTAAATTCCTTTTTCGTGTATTTCTAGTCACTTCTTCTCAATATGCATTTTTTTCTGTTACAAATTCGTTTACGTTATTCCAAAATAATCTCCCATATATAAATGTTTAGAATTTTCTATCTGCTTAGTACCTTGTATCAATTAGTTTAATTACGTATAAAATACCCTGTAAAAGGAATATATCTCTGAAATGGAAATAAGCTTAAGATACGGCTTTTGCTCATTATTCGAAATTATTCGTTAAAAAATAAATTATTATAAATAAATAAGCCGAGAATATTGTCTATGTTCTCAAAAATGTAGGAATTTTCGTTTCACATGATTAGTCTAAACGGAAAAGAAAATCGAAACGTAATATTTTGCGACTAATTAAGCGAAAACATACTAATTAAAAACATTAACAAAATTAAACTTTTATCTGTCTCTATTCTGTACGCGAATTCATATTTCAGCGGACCTTCGTGTGATATTCATATAAATTTTTCTCGCAGCATGAAAGTATTGAGTATATCCGAATAATATTTCAGTATGAGCAGCTTGAAGTTTTTTAAGAAAAAAATTATCAAATATTAAACAGTGTCTTACAGATAAATGCTCTTACAATGAAATTCAAACTATTGATTAGGGTATGATGGGGTAAAATGGGTAGGTATTTATTTTTGGGTCAAAAATATAATTAAATATTTTTTGAGTTATATTTATTTTTTAGCCTATATTTTCAGACATTAGTTGACAAAATTTGTCTTCATTAAAAAGTTTATTAAGTTCATTTGGAAATAAATTGTTTGATTTTATGTGCTTATTGAATCTGTGTAGTTTTCTTGTCTCCAAAACACTTCCAGGAAACTATATATTCTTAAAAATTTGAGAATTTCTTCTATTATTTTTAATTCAGAAAGATCTAAACAGCTTATTATTAAAAAAGCAAGATTTTTAAAATATATATATTTCTTTTCATTTATGTTCTATTGTGGTGGGGTAAAATGGATATACACAGTTATTCCTAGTTAATATCATGTTTCCAAATGTTCTTAGTAAAATTTTCAATGAACATGAAGTTGCTTGCTGAATAAAGTGCCTAGTAATGCTTAAAAGAACAGGCTAAAAAAGAAAAATCGTTTAAGATAAGACTACTTATATTTTCTATCAAAAAAGAATACTTACTCATTTTATACTGCAACATTGGTGATGTCGGAATACAATGTATGTCCTTATCCTAAGTCTAACAGTCCAGACCATAATACTTTTAAATTTTAATAATTTGTAAGCCAAAATAGGAAATAAGCAAAATTTGATTAATTTTTTTAACTTTATTCTCAGCTCTTACAAACGCTCAAACACTCAGCTCTTACAAACATTTAGCATTTTTTACTTAAAATTAATACAGTCATATAAAATCCTTTCAGGGGTGAAGGAGATGAATGCGTTGCATAAAGTACCACAGAAAAATTGCATGTTTAACATTATTGGTAGCTGAAAACAGCCAATGAATTTTTTTTAAATGCCTTTTTTTTTTATCCATTTCACCTGACTTTACATTATTATGGCTTTCCAGCATTGTTATAAAACATGGAAACGGCATCACAGTATTTTTTTAATGTCACATGAACCTTAAAAAAGGGAATTAATGGTATCGTTTGTCAGAAAAGATCATTGTTTACATTTCACTGCATTATAACTTTTCATGCTGAAAAAGTACTTTTACAGGCAAAGATCGCCATTAGAAACTGAAATCTGTGTGAGTTCTGTAATTATGGCCAATTATCTCCACGTGGGATCTAGGCCGATGGGAGGTGTGCCCTCCGTGAGGGTTTTTCTAAGGGATCCTAATCCGTATTTACGCTAATTTTCGAAGGAAACCACAGAAAACTCCGAAAGGTTAGTTTGGCAGACGCAACCTGGTTTTGAACCAGGCACCTTCTGTCTGACAGTTCAGAGCACTATACGCTCGGCCACTGGTCGGGTGAAACAGAAATGTGATGGCTAATTACACAAGTAATGTCAAAGCTACTAGTAAAGCATTTATTAACATATAGATTTAACTACAATGGAAAAAAAGTTACGACGAACAAAATTTGTCTTTATGACAGACAGCAAACTTGAATATCATTCGTTCGATTAGCCGCATTTTAGGTTACCTGGGATTCATTCCACCTACTCAATATAAGGCGAAAAAAGATTATGCGTACTTTGCGACAAAATTCTGCTTTTAAAAATATTCAACTACTAATAAAATATGATAATAATCTAAATAATAAAAGCAGTTGGCTGTCAGAATTCCGGGATCGACCCATCGCTCCCGGTGCATCTGCAGCCATGTTTAAATTTTGAAAAAAACGACATTTTTATCTCTAATTAAAAGTAAAAACTTTTTATACAGTTCGAAAGATCTCTAAAAAATTTACCTTTTTTAACTTGCAGCTACTTGAAATTCTAAATATCTAGCGAGATATCACCCCTTGAAAAAGTAAAAAGAGAAGCGAAGCGACACGATTCATTCCTTGATTCTTTAAAAAAAATCTCGGAACATAATCTCTCCCCTAGATCGATTAGATGACGTCATTGAGACGTCATACTCTTTTTGCGTGACAAACAATGAAAGTTTTATTTAATATTTAAGTTCTATTTAACTGAAAATATTTGATAGATTTTGGGCAAATTTATTCAGAATGTGTGAAATTTTGTTTGCATAACACTTAAACACCTATTTGTAGGAATTCTTTTTTATAAATTGGCAACACTCTTTGAGATGAGAACGTAAATGTATATTGTTATTGTTTTTGGAAGTCACTTTTTTTTTTTTTTTTTTCATTGCTCTCACCGGAGTGTTTTTAAAATATTAACGGCGTGACATTGGTGAAATCGTATTTTTAAAGTGTTTGAGTGTTTTAGATTGTTTTGGTGGCATTTATTTTGTTTTTGTTGTAATCTTTTATTTTGAATTCGTTTAACCGGATGGATTTTGATTTTAACATTGTTGGATCGTAACTTTTATTTCGATTGTTTTGGGACATTTGTTTTATTTTTGTCATAAATCCATAAGCGTATTGTTTAGTTTTGAAGCGTTTAATCGAGTGTTTTAGATTGTTTTGATGACATTTGTTTTTGTCTTAAGCGTTTGTTTAATTTTGAATTCGTTTAACAGGATGAATTTTGATTTCAACGTTGTTGGATCGTAACTTTTATTCAGATTGTTTTTGGAGATTTCTTTTGTTCGCTTAATTTTGAATTCATTGTTGGGGGAAGTTTTTTTTTAACTTTTTAAAAAGTTGCCATTGCTCTCTTCAGTTGAAACACCGCAGTGTTTTTAAACGTTAAAGGTGTTTAAATGTAGTGTTTTGTGAAAACTTATTTTAATGGATTTTGATTTCAACGTTGTTGGATCATAGCTTTTATTTAGGTTAATTGTGTCGTTTATTTTGTTTTTGTCGTAAATGTATAATTACTAGCTGGCAAGCCGTCCAGCATCCCAGCGCCCGTATATGCACCGCTGGCCCGTGAAAATTCGCTTAAAAAAATTACACACCAGTAAGGTAGACTTCGTGCCTCTGCTAACTGTGTCAGTCAGTCTAAGTACGTCTATGATTTTATTTTTCAAAAATTGGAGTATTGCTTCAGCAACTCAACTCTGAACTTTAAAATTTCTTTCTATTGAATCCAATATCTTAAGAAAACAGAAAGAAATTCTAGAGTTCAGAGTTGAGTTGTTGAAACACGACTCCAATTTTTTAAAAATAAAATCATAGACGAATTTGTTAGACTGACACAGTTAACATCCCCCTTCTTCACTTCTGTGTCCACGTTGCAGCAGGAAGGCTGGTTATCATGCCGACGACTGGACTCTATTTTTTATTTTATTTTTTTTTTTGAAACGGGTGAAAGCCGCCCGTACGTTGCATAGGCTGGACGTGAACTGGTCGGACCAGCTGATTTCCGAAGGCGGACGGCCCGTAGATCGAATTTCGGTCGCGAAGAGGCCCGTGTATTCTAGTTTCCACATTTTGGCCACGAAGCGGCCATCGACGGCCAAAACTGGTCACCGAAGGCGGCTAGTATAATATAAAATAAAAGATAATTGATCGAATTTTCTTGAAAAACTAAACAAACTTGAAAGCACAAATAACTGTTTATTCATACAAAACCTTTCGTATTTTGTGTAAAATCAAATTAACAATAAAAAAATAATAACTGTAAAATAAAATTTTTAATTATTAACGCTGGAATTTTAATTTTTAATATCAAATAGAATTATTTGTTTGTAATTTATTCTCATGAGAAAATCATTGTATAAACAGGTTATTATGATTTATAGTTTAAAAAAATTAATTGCTTTAAGTGGCTGGGAAACTTTACTGTTTGGGTTCATTCAAAATAATGTTCATTCAAAAAAAATTTGTATTGATATGAGCATTTTTACGGCCATTTTGCAGATTTTAGGTGAAATTTCGTTATACGAGATTACCATGCCACCTAAATCCCTCGATAATTGGTAGTATCACTGTATCGTACTAATAAGGCCCAAATAATTGAAAAGAGTTTAAGTATTTTCTTATGAATCTGTTCTGCTCAAATAAATCTTCATTATTTACATTTCACATTATAACTCTTTATGCAGAAAAAGTACTTTTACAGGCAATGAAAAACTGCACGAAATAATGCCCAAAGGATATATGTACCAGAAACTGAAATTTGATTACTGATTATTAAACTGTTATTAAGAATACAAGTAAGCATTTATGATTATTTAGATGTAACTATAGTCTGCAAAAGTGTACAAAGAGTAAAATTCATGTTTATGACAAACAGAAAACTTGTTAATTGGCAACTGGTATCAATTAATAAATTAATACTAAAATAAATATTATTATTAAATTGATACTAAAATTAGTGTCCATTGTTCGAAGATTTAATTAAGTCAGTGTCGCTTACGACAAATTGAGAATTACATAGAAAATAGAAATTCTTTAAATTAAATAATTCTTATCTATTCCAGTTGAATGAAACACTTCAGGGACGTATTCTAATTTGCGTAAAATATTCGAAAGCCCCTCATTCTATACGTAAACGTGCAAAGATGCTTGTTGCTCTATATTCAGTGTCCTTAAAAAGTCAATTAATCCTTCTAGTAATTACAGCACACAAATTGCTGTTGCAATACTAGAACAATATGAATAATCTTTGAAGATATTTTTTTTAAGAATCTTCGCCCTTGCGCGTGTAAATACGACAGATCTCCAACTCGCGCTTTTCGCCTTTCTGTAAAGATATTTATGAATAAATCTGCTGCAAAATGAAATACTTATCCCAAAATATGAAAATACGCTAAGTATTATGCAACTCTTGTTCAATATCAGAAAATGCTCACTAGAAAAATGTAAGCCTAAAATACCCTCTGTGCTTTACAAAAAATGCTAATAGCTTGTTTAAACAGATAGAAAGTAGAACGTGATGTTTTGTGACTAATTACCTGAAAATGGTACATTTCCAGTTATATAATATAGCAGAGATATAAAAAAGATAGATAAACTTTTGCTGTATTTCGTGAATTGAGTATAAAGATTCATATTTTAATAAAGCTTTTTTATTACTATTTATTTACTATTATTTTTTATATAATTTTCATTCAGGCGAGAAATTGCTAAGATAGATATTTTTAATTATTTATATGATAAATTTCGATATATGGGTAAATATACAGGTTGAATCTAAACTCTTGGTCAAAACGTTAAGGGGTGATAGATAGGGCACATAATAAGGAATCAGAATCACATTGCAATGTGGGGTCAAAAACGCAGTTTTGACTTACCTGGTAATAATCACTTTGTGAAAAGTATTGAAGTGTTCGTCTAATTTCTTAACCAAGTTTCATAAACAACAGGCTCGTCTCCAAAAATTTCATCCGTGAAATAAAATAGAATTTTTAAACTACGAATTTTAGTCTTCTGTTTTCGGAGAAAAATACATTAGTTTCTGAGGAACAATGCTCGAAAAGTGCAGTGTTGTTTCAACACTTTTTCCAAAGTGATTATTAACAGCTACATGAAGACGATGTTGCCGACTCCACATTGCTATGTGATTCTGATTCCTTATTATGTGCCCTATCACCTCTTAAAGTTTTGTCCAGGAGTTTAGATTCACCCTGTATAGTTGCACAGATTCTTTTTTCAGTATTGTTTCATTTGATAAAGGCAATACGACGAAAAATTATTAAGAATCGAACATCTTTTTCACAGACTGTAAAATGAGACATTTTCTAGGGTAAATTATTTTTATTTTATTCAACGAACTAATCTCGTATAATTATTTGCTTAACAATTTTATTAATAATTAACTACAAATATTAGGGCAACTGAATAAAAGTGTAAAGCCTCTGATCCAACGTTTTTTATATAAGTATTATTACATATGTATTACCCGTTATAAAAATAATTATCTATTAAAACTCTATTAAGAAAAAGAGCACGAACTCACGTCTGACATTTATGGTCGTGAAAGTTTTTGGTAATTTGGTAGGATTTAACAAAAAAAAATCGATTCTGACCATCCATTTTGACTAGTTTTGTGGTGTTTTAAGTTTGAAAGAATGTATGTACATAATACGCATAACTCGAAAACGATTAGCTTTAGTAAGTTGATATTTTGTATTTAATACAATTTAATTAATACTACTGTAAGATTTGGTTGTGCATCTCCTTTTTATACTTTATTCAGCCTTGCAGATTATTAGCAGCGTCAACCAAAAGACTTTCAATGCATTCTGGTCTACGGACATTATCAATACATTAAAAATCTGCGTTCGAGCCGTGTCCAAAATTTCGCTGTGTCCAAGCTTGGCAACTTTTGGCAAAAAAAAATCAAATTTAACAACCGATTGGACATCCATATAAGCAAATTCTGGTATTGTGTTCCCATTGCATTAAACCTTAAATAAGCCGTGTTATAAATATCTCTTGGAATTAATTTCAAAGTTAGCTTATGATCATAAATGTTCAGAGCCGGCTTTCTCCTACTGAAATACATTACTATAGCTAATTCATGTCACTCAAACGGGATTAATACGGTTATTTCTAATTCGTCAACAAGATTTATACATCATGCCGAGTAGTTTTGCGTTAATTTTAGGTTAGTTCGTTTAAGGGAAAACACATGCTCTGCTACATTGATGGTCTTTTATTTTCGAAAAATCCACAGCATTTGGTTTTTATTTTCTGCTATGCATTAAAAGATGCATTATTTTTTCGACATAAGATGATGGCTTGAAGTAGATCAACGCAAAATTGGAAACAAATTAAATTCATTCACTAGAATTGAAATGAACTTAGACAATCATCCCCCAGCGAAAACACGCATCCATCTCTCACATTCACAAGTCACGGTGACATTTGAATGACTTTTTCCTTCCAGGAACACATGATTTTTCATGACTTTCTCTTTCCGGGAGAAGCTAAAAACACGAGCGAAAGTAATTTATTATACATTCCTTTCGATCTCTACAAAATATATATTATCTATCTAAACAAAAAGCAGAATTTCAAAGTGCGTGTTGCAGTATATACGATTACGCGGGAACCAGAAACGAAGGTAAGAAAAGGGAAAGGTATTGAGTTACTTTTTTTTTCCTCAAACATGTAGCAAAATGAAATGGAAAATAGAACAGATAGGGAATGAGATATCGCTTCTTCTTTTCTTTTTCTTCTTTTTTGTGACAGAATTTACCCCGAGCAAAGAAGCTATTATTGTTTTTAATCATCTGAAGTAAAAAGAAATGATATTTTCTTAGATAAACATTTCGACATTCTTCCTAACATATTGTTTGAGGGGGAAAGTATTTTTTTTTAAAAGGTACGGTTTCATAACATGACTAGCATACATATTTTACTTTTGTCTCAACCCGAAAGTACTTCTGGTGAAAAGTGCGTCTTTATTTCACTTATTCCGTGTATTCAATAATAATAATAATAATAATAATTGGGTTTAGGTGAAATTCCATGTAGTGATTAAGTCAATAATTAATGTAGGAAACATAACTAAAAAGAAAGTTCAGAAATATATTTTGCATTTGAAAACATCTGATGTGGACACCACATGATTTCCTCGTCCATCTATTAAATTATATTATTTTTTATGCGCTCTGTTCAAACTTATTGTATTTTACAATGAGATACGATGCTTAAATAAAGTTTTGCTAATTTCTCTCAAATATAAGATATACCTACCACCAAGCTGAATTCAATTTTGAGAGAAGAAAAAAAGGGTGTCAAATTTGTGATGTTTCACCAAAAGTTGACAAGTTTGGCAACAGTTGGCGATATTTTTGACATTGATCAAGCAATGATTGACAGTAGATTTTTAATGTATTAAAGATGTGATAAGACCTTAGTGAGAAAGTCTTTTGGGTAACCTTAAAAATCATCAGTACCCAACCAGTGGTTCGCAAGCTGCATAAGGAGGTTCGCGAAAATAATATACCTGTACATGACCACTACACAAGGGGTTCGGCAATTTCTTTCTTATTCTAGAAGGGGCTCGCAGGGAGAAAAAGATTGGGAACCACTGCTAAAAGTGAACTACCAGTCCATTGCAATAAAAAAAGGAAAGTGCACAATTAGATATTACTATAGTTGTAAACGCAAAATTAGGGTTGGACGCGAGACGCAAAAAATCTCGCTCTCTTGTCAGACGAGACGATTGCGTGAGATTTTTCGCGAGAATTTCTCGTCTCGCATAAATTTACGATACGAATTACTTTTCGATCAGAATTGCAGTGCTGTATTTGAGGAGGTATGCCATCCTGAGAAGGGAGAGTACACTTTGCCTGAAGCCTCTATCGTTTAACTTGCGTCTCCTTTGTTATCGTTCCTGGTATACTATCAGCACTCTACATTACACGCAAACACGTAACATTTAAAACAGCACGAGGGATATACAAAACACACAAAGGAGAGGATAAAGATTTGTTTGTTTGTGTGATTATGGCAACACTACGCTAGGGCGATCTGCCAAGGATGGTGGGGTGGCTTGGTTAGGCTTTCTCAGGGGTTCTAACGCGTATTGTCGTTGCATCTGGAGAAAACCTACCAAACACGCAGACCGTTAGATCGACAGCCACGCGATGGGACCCGAACCCGGGACCTTCACGCTTCGACCATCTACCATTTTCAGTGATATAAGGAGAGGATAAAGAAAGAAACTGGGAAAAAGAAAGAAAACAGAGAAGAGTAGAAGACCGATAAATAATAAGTAAACAGAGGAAAGACGGCGGTACGGTAACTCCAAAGCCTAACCATATTTAGATGGGGTTCAGGGGCACTGACTTTGGCTCTTTTACTATCACAAGCATTTTAACCCATTTTTGACCGCTGTTGAGTTTCGCAATGCAAAGATTTTTAAGATTTCCTAAATTGCATTTTTAAATTAATTACATATATTTGAACAAGCTACATTTAAAAATTTTTATTTTAATATTTGTAACCCATTTGTATCATTAGCTCATATGGACGCTAACTCAAGGATGGCTATTAAATGACACACGTGTCCAGGGATGGCTATTATAGGACACTCCTGTTCTTACTTTTGAAATTTCACTTTAAGAAGCAATAAAATTATATTACAGTACTTCAATTATCCCTTATAAAAGAAATATGTTTATATTTTTTATTATTTATACTTAGTGCGTTTCCGTTTCGAGACGTTTTCCACTTAAAATGCTTGATCAAATCTGGGAAAAGCTCCACTGAATATGTATATATATATATGGATTGTTATACGTCTATTTAGATAATACTTTTATGGAAAAAAAATCTTCCATGTATAAATTTGTATATAATAATTACAGAATGATTTTTTTAAAGAAAACCATTCATTTATTAATTTGCGCAGAGTAATCGTTGCTTGTAAATAAAAACCAATCGAATTCAATATCTTGTTAGATAACTTTTTTTTTAGATTTTTTTTTATTAGCCTCCCCCCCCCCTCCTCCTGCCAACTGATCACTGATGTCAACATAGATATTCGGTTTCATAGTTCTGATAGTTGATGTTTTTTGTAAATATTTAGATAGCTAAAAATGGGGTTTGAATTGCAAGTGAGTTTTAATGCCTAATTCATATTTTCGCATAATCTAGAATTATGAATAAACTATTCAAGTATGCTATCATTATTTTTTCATTGAAATAATTTCCAGCATATTTAGAATGTCTGGCTATACAATTATATTACAATTTTTTAAATAGTTGATGCAAGTACTTAGATATTTTATGCTCTAATTGTGTACTTAATAATTGTGATTTTTTGTTTACTTATAATATTGGCTACATTTCATCAAAATAGATGAATACGTGTGTAATTAAATTTTGTGGATACTTAATATTGTTCTCTTAAATAAATTATATTTATAAATAAGCTGTCTCACCAGTTATTAAAAATGCTTCTTTCACCATAAGCCAGGCTATGCGAACGTAAATGAATGATCTACTGGAACGATTTCGCTAGTGCAACCATGGGCTTCGCAAGCTATGGGGACCAGGGGACACGCCCCTCCCAATATTTAACTAGGGGAGAGAGAGGTGGACCAAGGAACACTATATTATTTTCGTTTAAAATGCTCTAAGTAAAAGAAAAAAGATAGCCGAAGTCACATCCCAAAGCAACTTTTTCTCTCACTTCGAGGGGTGGGTACATTTTTTTTTGTAAAGGCCGCTTTCCAGATCAAGAGGGAGCTGCTGGCCGCTTGGCCAATTATCACTTGTAAGCAATAAATTTTTCACACCGCAGAGAAAGAGGGAGATACTCCGGACAATAGGTAATTGGGGACCGTGGATAATATTGCGGTTTTACACTTGTGGTTTCACACCCCATCTATTGTTCGCTAGAGGACAGCCCATGTGCCGCCGCATCAAGACGTGGCCAAATATCCCCATTGAAATACATTGTAGCCGCGACAATCGCTGGGTGTGGGCAATGGTCCTAAGACTGCTGAACAATACAGTATAGGAGTCGGATGCTCCCTTGTGAAGAACCTTCTCACGGTGTCTTCTTATCTTACTGTCTGCCCAAGACATTATTTATTATTCTTCTTATCTGCGTAATTTCTTTTAAAGACCTTGTGGCGTTTTGGACTCGCCACAAGTGCTAAACAGGAAACACAAACAAAATTGGAGAGACTCGAGACAGGAGTTGAGGTTTTTGTTTAACGTTGATTATTAAAATACACATTTACAAACATTGACTGCATTCTGCAGACTTTTAAATACAAGCATCAACTTCCGCTCTGGAATTCGGGAACTCTCGTCCCTCTGAGAGCCGATCTCTGTTCGACCTCCTCGAACAGCCTCCAAAACGACTCTGAGCCCTCTGTCAGCGCGCAGCCTAGGGTTTCCACATTCGTGTGGGGTCGGTCGGCAAAATCAAAAGGCCTCGCCTCCGATCTTCCTTCAAGCCCCCTGTGCGTTCGCACTCGTCGTGTGGGGTCGGTCGGCAAAATCAAAGGACCCCCTTTGCTCTTGGAATGTGCACTGGTCAAGTGTGCTTTCCGCATCGTGGGAAACACATCGAGTCCTTGGTACATTTCTGGGGGGAGTAGTAACTTGTCACAACTCCCTCCCCCATGAAGACAAAAGTTTCGGCGATGAAGCGGAAACTTTTTGGCAAAACAAAACCAAATCCGTAAGTCCCTCTTGAGACAATTCCCCGAGAGGCACGTACGAATAAAAAAGAAAACGCCTTTTAGCAAGGCGGACAAAGCTTACATCTTAATTCACTATATTCACACAAAAAAAACTTTCTTTTAGGTTTTAAACCTGAAACAGCACTCAGTGTTAAAATCCTTCCCAAATTCAAATACTATGATCTAATATTTACAATTCTTCTAGTAAAAAAAAAAACAAAACAAAAATACACACAAACTATTCTGTAAACTAAACTTGAAAGGTGAAAACTTTGCAAACAGAGTTTTTCCCTGGTGGGACATCTCCTAGGTTTCTTGATTTGTGAAAGACTTAAAACTCTGCATTTCCATGAACTAACACTTGAAATCTTTCAATGGAAGTTCTAATAATCACATGTTTTTCCTTTTCTGGATCCGAAATAATTATATAACAATAATTCAAAATTAATTCTCTTACGGATAAAATTTCCAAAAGGGGTTGCAACAGCAGCGTACCGCTTGGCGCCTTTCTTTAGGGGCGATCCGTAATCGGTCTGTCTAACTTCACTCACCACAAAGCCCAAAATTCTTTTAAATTTCTCCCTCGATATTTCGGTTTGCCTCGGTGATATGCGATAAGGTTTCGCTCTCATCGGCTCGGAATGAGTTACCTCTATATCCCTCTCGATCAGTGGCGTGATTCCCGGATCTGAGAACACTTCGCTATGACCCTGCAACGTACGCCCAAAAATCTCTATTTGCTCCGCAGTCAACTGCTTCTCAAGCGCGCCTTCTTTAAATATCTCCCGGAGATCAAATTGAATGGGGTTAGGTAAAGGGTGTGGAATCTCGGCCTCTAGCCCACCTCCTCCTCCCAGTTTTCATCCATTATAAAGTTAACGCACTCGGTTCGCTTATAGTAGGGTTTCATAAGGTTTACATGATAAATCATAGATTTATCTCTTTTCTCTGGCAGGTCTATGAGGTAATTAGTGTCCGAAATCTTGCAAGTCACCGTTCCTGGCCCTATCCAATTTACGGCCCTTTTGTTTTGTTTCGACGTGGCCAACACCTGATCTCCCACCTTAAACACTCTTGACACTGCATTCTTGTCATACCACAATTTTTCTTTTCCGTGCTTTTCAGTCATTTCCTCTGCCGCCAACGCCTGCCATTTTTTTAACCTATTTGTCAGACTCAAAATATACTCTACAACGTTTGTGTCTGATACAACTAGATCGAGACAATTTTCAACTACCGGTGTCTGCGGAGTGCGCAAGTCCCTTCCCTGGACCACATCTGCCGGACTAAACCCTCTACCTTCACGCGCCACTGTTGGAAGTGCAAACAAAGCCAGAGGTAAATTATGCTCCCCGTCCTCCACTGTCTCTAAACCTATACATTCCGAAATTATCTGAACAAAAGAATGAACTTTCTCAACTGAATCACTCAGTGGGGGGCACAACGAACTGTGGATGATGCGCATCCTGAACCTGTTAAGAAATCCTGAATTCAAAATACTAGCAACAAACTTCCAAGTCACTTAGGACTTCTTTAGGAAAGCCCCTCCGTAAGAACACGGTATTTAACTCATTCCCAACATTCACTGACGTAATTTCCTGAATAGCCGTAGCTTCAGGTTTACTAGTAAGACAAATATAGCTTAAGATATATTTGTTATGTTTTGTGCCCATCGGTAAGGGACCCACCGTATCAATCTCAGTTGTAGAGAAAATCTCTGAAATACTGTTTAAAGTCACAGATCTAAATTATCATTTCTCACTTCACGAAAATATGTCTCGTGTTATCTGTTCGATGGTTTATGAAGAAAAAACCAACATCCAAACCGCTGCCACCAGAAATAATATTAGTCTATTTAGCTGTGGCGTTTTGGACTCGCCACAAGCGCTAAACAGGAAACACAAACAAAATTGGAGAGACTCGAGACAGGAGTTGAGGTTTTTGTTTAACGTTGATTATTAAAATACACATTTACAAACATTGACTGCATTCTGCAGACTTTTAAATACAAGCATCAACTTCCGCTCTGGAATTCGGTAACTCTCGTCCCTCTGAGAGCCGATCTCTGTTCGACCTCCTCGAACAGCCTCCAAAACGACTCTGAGCCCTCTGTCAGCGCCCAGCCTAGGTTTTCCACATTCGTGTGGGGTCGGTCGGCAAAATCAAAGGACCCCCTTTGCTCTTGGAATGTGCACTGGTCAAGTGTGCTTTCCGTATCGTGGGAAACACATCGAGTCCTTGGTACATTTCTGGGGGGAGTAGTAACTTGTCACAACCTGTACAGTCGCTCTTCGGTTTGGTATTGAGAAGAGTGGTAAGTTCAAATTTCGGCCTTCAGCCATGTCCGAACACTCGAAGATGCCTCACAAAAGACTTCCTCCGATTTCCTTCAGAAGAATGAAAACACAGACCTACATATAATACATTCGGGTATATGATAATAGTCAGAGCAAGACAGAAGGCGCGCGGGGGGGAGGTACACGGACGGGTAACATTTTCTTAGAAATTAGTAGAGAAAAGTACTTTTTGTTATTGACCGGTAGAATTTACAGGATGTGATCAGTCGTATGTAATTTCGCATAGAGCATCACGAGTTTTTTACGAGTCCTCATTTCTGTTAAACTACCGTGAAACGAAATATCGCCAAATTCAGCGTCCAAAACAAATTTCTAAAACTAAACATAGCTTGACAATATCTCTTTTATTTGGAGAAAAGTCACCAAGACTATTACTGAATTATCGTATCTCAATTTCAAATTAATTAAATCTGAATGAAGTGCATCAAAAATGTATCTATAATAAAATCCGAGAGTAAACAAAATTTGTAGCTGGGTATGTGGGTAGGTGAGTAACCTCTGATCTTCTTATGCGTGCGCCTTTCAATCACATAACGCCTAAACAGGTAGTCGCAGACCTACGTAATTTTATATACGGTTTCACTAGAACATGTCCTAACACACCTCGGTTCGATTTTTTCGAATTTCGAATCAGAAAATGTTATATTTTATGTTTTATGCGATTTTTGGGACTCTTTCTCGCTTAATACGTAATAACGCCGGTAATTACACTCGCAGTAAAACTACATTTGCATCAACGGATAGAGGAGAAATTTTTCTTTTAAAAACAGTTTATTCTGACTGCGTAACATAATTTGCAGATTTTGGAGAATTTTTTTAATCGTAAACAAATTTTTTGCGATGATTTTCGTAAAGTAATTTTAAAACTGTTGCATCTTGAATTCAGTCCGTCATAACTTTATGATATTTTGTCAAATGACGAAGTATGCATTTCGCCCTCCTTTAAAAGAAAAACCAGATGAAAATATAAATTAGAAGATTTTTTACAAATTTTTTTAAGTAAAGAAGTATTTTCAATTCAATAGCAGCTGCTTAAAAATTTCGGTACGTTGTTGTTGTTGGGACATGTATTGGGATTTGTGTGCTTGTACACGAGGAACCGCTGCAAACCGTCAAGCTTTTCTTTTTGTGATCGCGAATGACACCGACATAGTTTATGTATCATAATATCACAATGGTCTCAGGTCAATACTTATACTAATTTTACGAATAACTAATGAGTAACTTTACTCCAAGAGTCAAATCATTTTGCATATCTTTAGATTCCACATCACTGAAATCAATTTGAATTATACATATAAGAAAATTTTTCGTTCCCTACAGTGCGGAGAACGGGTACTCAGCTTGTATAATTTAATAGACGAACAAAGAAGTCATATGGTGTCCACATCATATTTTTATTTTTCCAACTAATTTCACTGATGCAAGGAAACAGCATATTTGGACTGCCTTTTAATTATTTAGTATTCAATGCACTGTGAAGACTTCGAATCAGTCTTCATCAGATATAGATGTTTCTGTAGTCGTTCCAATCAACAGCCTGTCTTTAGTTAGTCTTACGTTCTA